>OY728155.1:142655202-143905202 GCA_963277665.1 Viscum album
CAACCAATAGGGTTAAGACACGTTTTAGGGTAATTTATTATTATTATAATATTATTTTGTTAACCGTTGTTTACCGGATTTACCCTTTAACCATGGTAAATAAAATATTTACCGAAGTAATTATCCAAAATGTTTAAAAATAAAAGTTACCTAT
This sequence comes from Viscum album, assembly GCA_963277665.1. NCBI lineage: Eukaryota > Viridiplantae > Streptophyta > Magnoliopsida > Santalales > Viscaceae > Viscum > Viscum album. Next base: position 142,655,357 of record OY728155.1, read on the forward strand.
TTACAAAATTTGAATATCCTGATTCCAAATATGGAATCCATTTTTCCGAATTCAAAACACAGAGGTGGAAGAAATTAATTTAAAATTAATTCCCGTTGTTAAAACAAAAAGCATGTTTTTTAAAGATAATAACTATCAAAAGATTGTCACTTGTTTATTTCTGGTTTAAATGTGAAATTATTTTCAATGACCCACATTGTATTAAATGGTAAAAATATATTCTAAATATACTTTAAAACCACTCAAATTCATAATTTATCACTATTAATTATTTTGATTAAAAAAAGTTGTTTTTAATTAAAATTTAGTAATTTTCACTATTCATCAAAATATGAAAGTTATCTGAAAAGTACAAAAATATCACCCTAGGCTAATTTCAATATTCCAAATCCAAAAATGAATTCCATTTTGAGAGATAGAATTTATAAAATTTCAAAAAGTAGGTATTACTATTCATAACGGCTTGTTTGTTTGGTTATGGTGTGTTAAAATCACGAAGTTGCGTACAATGCACGTCATTGAATTATTCGAAAGGAAACATACCATGGAAGCTTGGGGTGTTACATTATCCCCTACTTCAATAAATTTCATCCTCGCAATTTTTAAAATTGTGCTTGGGAATATAATGGAAAGTCCCACATCGGAAAAAGAGTCAATAAAACTATCACTTTAAAAGAAAGAAAGAGAGGTATAAGGGTCATCCAAGATAACCCATACTCGGATTCCATGTAGGAAAACATGGATATGGATGATAAACTAAGTGTCAAGTTCTGATGGAGAGGGATAGAAATCATGATCAGGAGAAAGTTAACAATAAGAAAACCACAAACTTGTGTTGGGACAAATGACCATTAGTCTCCTAGTAGGAAAGTAAACGGACAACATTTTTTTTGTTTTAAGTTACATTAAATAAGGACGAGGAATTCATTTATGATATTGAATAAGAACATTAAGAGATATACTTACTTTTTAAGTAGAGTTTCATTCTTTAATAAATTTCCACCACTAACACAATTTTTTTTAAACGATCAGTATTCAAGAAGACTTGGTCACACTGGAAGAGCTAGAATAAACTTCTATAGAATCACATGATCCATGCAGGATAAACTATATATTTACATTGTCTTTGAAGATTAATCAAAACCAAAATGGTTAGTGAATGATCTAATGATCCCCCAAAAGGATATTCCTTGAGATAAATATGCACTAATCTTAATTTCTAAAATTAAACCAACAATACCCCAAAGTTAAATAAATACTATTCAATAATCAATTGTCCTTAAAATCCTTTAATATAATCCAAACTAATATTGAAACCCAAAACATAGAAGAATTTGATTATGTAGTATCCCATGTTAAATTATATCTCCAAATGACATCAAATACTCTTAAAGTCACATACTTAAAAGTAATTAACATCATCACATATTCTCTATTATAGGTTAATCATTTCCATAAATAACCCAAATCACTATAAATCCACAATAAAAACTTAGATAAAAATCTACCATTACTCTATAAATGAAACCCCATTGTATTCTATTTTCCTTGGGCATATAGTGTTCCCAACAAAGCGAACATCTTCCAAAATAACATTTATCACTTAATCACCAAATCATTTTCCTATACCAAGGGTATTCATTTGATAAGACATAAGAACCCAAATCAACTTATTATTGATCAATAAAATCATTTAACTAAAAAAATAGTCACACTAACCAGGGACTTCGCGTAGTCCAATGGTAGGCGATAAATCCCAATCGCACTTTGGTTGTGGGTTCGATTCCCACAGCTTTGTCCGACGCGACGGGTTGTCACACGGTCTACGTGTTGTCCTTTTTCAAAAACTATATTTTATAATATTTCCAAAATGAGATAAATTTATCAAAATAACATAATTTAACCAAAAATGTTATATCATACCTTGCATTTTCATCCCAAATTATAATAACTTATAATTTTCTCAAACCCCAATGATCATATAAAACCAAATGGTTATTTATACCTATATCCACAATAGAAGAGACAATTCTTCCTCAAATATCATTCTCACATGGCAAACTGCAGGGTTACAAATACAAGAGAACATTATTCCAAAGTAAACCCATCAACAAGGAGTGCTAATACTTTTTAAATTTTTCTCCAACCATTTATTTCCACATAGCTTCTTCTTTGACCAATAAAATTTCCTATAGAATAGGACATTCACTCGGGTAATGGCCAGGTCCCCTACATTTACAGAAAATGACTGTAAATGGACTCTTGGGACCATTTTTATCTTCTTCCATAGTACTCTTCATTTTTCTTCGGCAATTCTTCACTTTATGTCCTTCCTTCCCGCACGTAAAACATTTCATTGTCCCATTGAGACACTTTCCTGGGTGTCTCCTTCCAAATTTCATGCATGATGAAAATTGAGGGTTCTTTTCTACATGGTCTCCATTGCTGGAGCTCTTATCATTTATCACATTTCTCTTCCTTGTTGAGTCTGGGAGTTGGTTAATATATATGTTGTTGATCATATTTTTGGAAAACCGATTTGGCATAAAGACGATATCTTTTACGCCTATCAACATTCCATTTTTTTGCTCATTGACACCACCGTTTCCACCTTGTACATCATTCTCAATGTCACTATGACTTCCTTGGAATCCATCCATTGACTAAAACCAGAAAGCATTGTGTGAGTAACAGTAGTCGTAAAATCATTTAGAGATTAAAATCTCACCATATTCTCAATTTGAAACGTATTAGTATTAACCAAGGTCATTTACTCTCATCTTATATATATATTAATTAAATAGGTTTGTAATGAAAATGTACATTATCCTAAGCATATACCCCGGGAGTGTCGTAACCAAGAGTGCAGCAAGGCCCGTTGTCGTGCACCAGTTCTCGTTCGAGTCTAGATCAAAGCGGTGTTTTCGTGTTTTACCCCTAGGTACATCTGTGCCAGAGCCGCCTCTACCTACTCGTATCCAGACAGGGATGTATTGCTCGGAAAACTCACAAAATCTCTACAATACCAAAATTATAGGAAGTTATTTATACTAATCCTCAAAGTTCATCTTAGTTCTACGTGCTCTAATCAGAGTTTATCTAAATCTAGCTTCCAAGGTTTGTACTAAACTTCCTTTGATACCAACTGTAATGCCCCGACCCCAGTTACCTAGAGTCGGTGCATTATTACATAACATTGGCATGATCACGAGAAAGATCAAGTCTCGAAAGACCGATTAGTTTAGTAGCCTTGGAATAACTAGATACATCCATAAATTTTTACATTACATCATAAAAAAAACATCTTCTCTTCATATCCCCTCATACTATCCCTGAAGGTCATTCATAAATTACTTCTTCATAATCCTGGTAAAAATAAAACATTGAAAGGGGTGAGCTCAGATGCTCAGTAAGGATAACATTATAGTAGAAGCATTCATAGATAACCATAAACACTTAAGGCAGTTTATAACTAAAACAAAAGCCTTTTAAACTTGAACTTCAACATAAAATGGCAAAGATAAAATAAAATAATGCCATTTACTTACTCACATTGATATTCTACTAGTCGAATAATCCCATGCAATATCAATAACCACTTTCATAATGATGGAATGCAAAATACCAGACTATCATAACCACATAGCTAAGGCCTCATGCCAAGACTACAAATAAGATTTTGCCAAGGCCTTGTTCCAAGACACTAGTTTGTCTCATGAGACCTACCGATGCATCGAGGAGCTATAGCGGGCTCCACCCGTCACTTATTTAGTCCAATGCATTCCTCATATGAACAGGTTTAAACATAACATAAATATTCGCATTAAAACTAGAATACAAAATGTCAATACTTTAACCACCAACCATGAATGGTATAAAAATAGCACATCCACAGTCAAACATAACTCATTCGATACAATAAAGAAGATTGTATTGTATCACATTAACCTCAATCAAGAATAATGAAGGATGTTGACATAGATGAAAATAATCATCAAAACTATTTGAGAGAAATATCTCCCTTTTTCTTGAAATCATTTAAAAGTCACGCTATTTGTCCAGAAGCCATTTAAAGATAGATTTTTGAATCAAAGTGTCCCATACCACTTTGAAACTTTTTAAAAGGAGTTTTAATTTCTAAACATTAATGTCCATATAAATAAATCATTAAAACCATTTTTAATACCTGGACATTAATGAGAATGATTTAGATGAATAAGTCTATAAAACATTTAAAAATGGTATTTTAGTTAGAGTTTCTTACCAAAAGAGAGACACTTGAATACAAATAATTGAGGTAATAAAAACTTTCTAATATCATGAGAATAAAGGGATTCATGATATACTATGTCAATGTACATTATATACACCACCTAAAAGTGATTTGGTGTATATCAACAAAGAAGTCTCAATGGAATGTAAATTGAGATGAAATCTATCATAAAGGTTGTATCCTTAGGTTAAGGATAAATCAACGACATAATTATCTGTGAAAAATATAAATACACTAAATATGATTGGATATTCAGTGTAAAAAAATCAAAGGACATTCACACATATTCTTGTAAAATCAACACCAACGAATTGGATGTTTAACTCAACAAATGGAGAATGAGTTAAAATTACTCTTATCAAATTCATATCAATGACTTGAGAATTATCAATGGAGTGATTATGTGTATCAAAAGTATATCCATAGGAAGGGGAGTGGAAATTATGACATAATCAAATGAATAGTGATTCCACACATAATCTTGGGGTAATATAATCAATGAAATATGCGTAAAGCCAAATGAGTGGAAATTGAAATCTCAAATTCCCTTATCGATTAGGTAACTTACGAAACATACACCCATGAAAGAAGTATCATAACATGATGATGTAAATACCCATAAATTAAATTATATTACACAATTAATACAATCATGGGCAGTACACATACACCACATGTAATAATTAAGTGGTGATCAATGGAATTCTCACAGAATTAAAAGTGAGATAAGAAACCCCTTACTTTGTACTTTTTTCTTGGTCGACGGTAGGTTTACCTCCTGTATAATGGTGAAATAATTTTTATTGAATTATACAAGAATCATTTACTTTAATATGATATCATATATGATCTTTTAACATTGATTTGTTAATAATATCTTAGAATTATCGTCATTTCGGGTGTTAACGGGTTCATTTTACTTTATATTCTTTGTTATGTGAGCCATATTCGTTATTAATGGGATATATATTATTCATATCCATAATGATATCAAGTACTTAGATACTATTTTTAAATCATCAAATTATAATTATACTTGAATAGATATGATGGAGAATTTATCTCATCGCGTTCGTGGAGACGGTAGTCCGTACATACGCACGAGCGACAATATCATTCTTTTGATATTAAAATAATATATAATTGGATGTTATATCATATATAAAGAATCATTATCATGTTATATTTATTATTTAAATGAGTTACACATCATTATTATACTCATCCAAGTAATAATATATTGAATAACAATTACACCATGACGTGGAGACGGTAAGCCGTACGTACGCACGTATGGTGACATGTTATTCAAAGGATGGATAGAATACTGAATATGGTTGTACCATATTTATAATAACATCATAGTATATATATGATACTGGAGTTATTATTTTATAATTGTAATAACAAAGAAAGAGGAAGTGGAAGAAGAAAGGAACTTGAAAAGGGGTGGTGAAAACATTACCTCTTCCTCGGGTTCTTCCTTTTGATTTGATCAAAAGGGCTCCTTAGGTTGGCTTTCTGATCAAACTAAGGCCTCTAGGTTGTAGTGAGGGAAGTTGAGATAGTATTTGGGCAGGGGTTGGCCGAACCAAAGGGCTTTGAATTTGTGAATAAATGAGAAGGAGTGCCCTTTTATAAGAGGGGTGAGGGGAACCTTTGGAAAAGCTAGAAATATTAATTTATAATAAATTCATATTCGGTTTATAATGGCTCCAAAGTTTATTATTTAAATGTTAAGGTGGGGATGAGTCGAAAACAACTTAACAAATAGAATTTAGACAGGTTTGTGTCATTATATTAACCTTATCTTTAAGCATTAACTCTTAGTTAATTAGTTTCACTTTTACAATGTCTCTTTGTATTTTTATATTATATGGTTAATAAACATACTATATACATCCAAGCGACCCCCAAGTGGTCCATTAATGATTAACATATCGTGATATAAGTCTCTTGGCAGAACCTTATATTTTTAGGAATTTAATATCAATTAATAATATAATATTTGTTTTAAGAACTCTTTTATGTCAATTTTGACACTATTCAATAGTTTATTTTTGTGAAACTCATAACACATTGATTACTTCGAACAAAGTCAATTACCTCAATCCTAATATATCATATTATCCTATAAAATTATTTTAATTCATTAAAAGTTTCATATTATATTTATTTGGGTATTTATAATATCAATTATTTTAATTTTTCACTATTAAAGTAATTAATTCATCATCATTGTGTCATATATAAATTAAATTATTTAATGTCTAAAAATTATAAATAAAATATCATTATGTAGGAAATCATTTTATCTTTCTAATGAATATTTTTAATCTAAAAGCCAACATATATAACCCTATGTAACAATTGTTTTGTTAAAAGATATATGCTTGTGTCATTTTTGTATTTATTTTAACTTAATTAAAATAAAGTGTCATTATCACTTACAAGTGGATCCATGGGGTCCCAAAATCGACCCAAAGATGCCCATGGTCGACCATGTATCAACCAATAGGGTTAAGACACGTTTTAGGGTAATTTAGTATTATTATAATATTATTTTTTTAACCCTTGTTTACCGGATTTACCCTTTAACCATGGTAAATAAAATATTTACCGAAGTAATTATCCAAAATGTTTAAAAATAAAATTTACCTATTTACACAATTTGAACATCCTTATTCCAAATATGGAATCCATTTTTACAAATCCAAAACACAGAAGTGGCAGAAATTAATTTAAAATTAATTCCCGTTGTTAAAACAAAAAGCTTGTTTTTTAGAGATAATAACTATCAAAAGATTGTCACTTGTTTATGTCTGGTTTAAATGTGAAATTATGTTCAATGACCCACATTGTATTACATGGTAAAAATATATTCTAAATATACTTTAAAACCACTCAAATTCATAATTTATCACTATTAATTATTTTTATTAAAAAAAAATTTTTTTAATAAAAATTTAGTAATTTTCACTATTCATCAAAATATGAAAGTTATCCGAAAAGTACAAAATTTCACCCTAGGATAATTTCGATATTCCAAATCCAAAAATGATGTCCATTTTGAGAGATAGAATTTATAAAATTTCAAAATTTAGGTATTACAATTCATAACGGCTAGTTTGATTGGTTATGGTGTGTTAAAATCTCGAAGTTGCGTACAATGCACGCCATTGCATTATTCGAAAGGAAACATACCATGGAAGATTGGGGTGTTACAGATCCAACTCTCGCCAGAATTTCATATGGTCCAATGAACCTTGGACTCAACTTTCCTTTCTTACCAAATCGCATCACACTTTTCCATGGTGATACTTTGAGAAAAACATGATCACCTACCTCAAAAGATAGATCCTTCCTCCTGTTGTCTGCATAACTCTTCTGCCTACTCTGAGTTGTTCTCATGTGTTTCTGAATCAGCTAAACTTTTTCTTCCATCTCTTCTACCAATTCTGGTCTCATCAACTTCCTTTCACCCACTTCATCCCAGAAATCTAGAGTTCGACACCGCATCCCATATAATGCCTGAAATGGTGCCATCTGTATACTAGAATGAAAACTATTATTATATGAAAATTCAACCAAAGAAAGATGTTGGTCCCAACTTCCCTGATAATCCATCGAACAAGATCGTAGAATATCCTCCAGGGTCCGAATTGTTCGTTCTGACTGCCCATCTGATTGAGGATGAAAAGTTGTACTAAAATTTAATTTAGTACCCATCGACTTCTGAAGGCCTTTCCAAAAGTTAGAAGTGAACCTGGGATCACGGTCAGATACAATGGAGAGAGGAACTCCATGTAACCTGACTATCTCTTTAAGATACAAATGGGAAAGTTGATCTAGGGAAAAAGTATCTCGTATAGCAAGGAAATGAGCAGATTTGGTCAAGCGATCAACAATAACCCATATTGCATTATTACCTCAAGATGTCTTCGGTAATCCCACAACAAATTCCATGGATATATTCTCCCATTTCCACTCTGGAAATGGTAAAGGCTGAAACATCCCTTTTAGTAACTACCTCTCTGCTTTAACCTGCTGACAAGTCAAACACTTCATAGTAAAATCAGCAATATCTCTTTTCATTCCATCCCACCAGTAAAACTCCCGCAGATCTCTGTACATCTTAGTACTGCCAGGATGAACTGAAAACAGAGAACTATGAGTTTCACATAACAACTCTCTCTTCAACTGTGAATCACAAGGCACACATAATCTCTTCCCAAATCTCAAAACACAATCATTATCAATGTTGAATTCAGGAAACTTACCCTTCAAAACCAGCTCTAACTTTTTCTGCAACTCACTGTCTTGCTTCTGTGCTTGCTTGATTCTGTCTGATAGAGAAGATTTCACTGATACCTGAAACAAAACAGAAGAACATCCTGCACCAACAACTTCTATGCCAAATTTCATCAAATCCTTAATCAAAGGATCATGTTCCAAACGCAACATGGTTAATGAAGCATTACTTTTTTGACTCAAAACATCATCCACTTTATTTGCTTTTCCCAGATGGTAATGAATTGTACAATCATAATCCTTGATTAATTCTAGCCATCTCCTTTGTCTCATGTTCAACTCTTTCTGAGTGAATATATACTTTAAAATTTTGTGATCAGTATATATTTGACACTTTACTCCATACAAATGATGCCTCCAAATTTTTAAAGCAAAAACAACAGCAGCTAATTCCAAATCATGTGTAGGGTAATTTACCTCATGAGTTTTCAACCGACGTGAAGCATAAGCAATTACCTGATCATTCTGCATTAGGACACAACCAAGTCCTTTCAATGAAGCATCACTGTATATAACAAACTCACCATTACTATAAGGTAGTTCCAAAACTGGAGCATTCACCAATCTTCTTTTAAATTCCTAAAAACAATCATCACATTCTTTCGTCCAGATAAACTTAACACCCTTCCGAGTTATCATAGTCATTGGAATAGATAACCGTGAAAAATTTCAAACAAATCTTCGGTAATAGCCTGCCAAACCAAGGAAACTACACATATCTGTTACATTTGTGGGTCTTGGCCATTATTCAACAACCTTTGTTTTTACAGGATCAACAGTTATCCCATCTTTAGAAACAATATGACCAAGGAAAGAAATTTTTTGCAACCAAAACTCACACTTTCTGAATTTCTCATACAATTTATTTTCTTTCAAGGTTTTCAAAATTACCCTTAAATGTCTTTAATGTTCTTCTTACCTTTTAGAAAACACCAAAATGTCATCAATGAAAACCACAACAAACTTATCCAAGAACTCATGGAAAATTATATTCATTAAGTCCATGAATACAACAGGTGCATTGGTTAGCCCAAAAGGCATTACTACAAATTCATAATGGCCATATTTTGTACGAAATGTAGTCTTCGGAACATCTTCTTCCTTTACCTTCAGCTGATGGTACCCCGATCTCAGGCCAATCTTTGAAAAATACTGAGCTCCCTGGAGCTGATCAAAAAAATCATCGATATGAGGTAAAGGATATTTGTTCTTAACAGTGATGTTATTCAAGGCTCTATAATCAATGCAAAGTCTCATAGAACCATCTTTCTTTTTAACAAATAAAACAGGAGCACCCCATGGTGATGTGCTAGGTCGAATGAAACCTTTCTCTAATAAATCTTGCAATTGCTCCTTCAACTCTAAAAGTTCAATTTGATCCATTCGATAAGGGGGTTTTGAAATTGGCTTAGCATCAGGAACTAATTCAACAGTAAACTCAACTTCCCGATCAGGTATTATTCTAGGTAACTCATCATGAAAATCATCAGGATTATTATTTACCACTGGCACATCATTAATCTTAACAGTTCCTTTATTTTCAACAATGTGTGCAAGGTAACATTCATTTCCATCTTTTACAAGTTTCTCGGCCTCTTGATATGTTATCAACAGTAAGGGCTCATTCTTGTACACAAACTGAAAGTCTTTCTAAAAAGAAACTTCTTTAGCTCTACAGTCAATCTTAGAATGGTAAATAGAGAGTCAATACATACCCAGGATAACATCAAACTCTACTAGAGGTAGAACAATAAGGTTTTGAAGTAGGTTCTTTACACGGATAAGGATAGGAAGATTCTTATGAATTCTTTTTGCCTCAATCATTTCCCCCAGGTTTTTTTACCACAAGTTCAAGAGTCATTTCTTGAGATGGTATTCCCATTTTACTAGAAAATTTTTCAGAGATAAAGGAATGTGTAGACCCTGAATCAAACAACACACTGGCATAATCTGAAAAAACAAACAAAGTACCTGATAGAACTTCATTTGATGGCCCGACATCTGCTAAAGTAGTTGCAAAGGATTTTACCACCCCTTTCTAGTTGTAGTCTAACTGCTTCCCATCACTCAAGCTCTTTGTCGGACACTCGTTTGCATAGTGACCCATCTCATTGCACTTATAACATTTTACTAACTGTAAATCAAATTTAGTCTTACAATCAACCTGATCTTTTTCAGTGCAATAACGAGCCTTATGTCCCATCTTACCGCATCGGTAGCACTTTCTAGAATTCAGAAGACATTCCCCAGCAAGCCTTTTACCACATTTATCACAAACTGGAAACTTTGTTTTCTTACCATCATACTTTTTTGAAGAATTCTTCCCTTTCTCCTGCCACCTAGGTCTCTTCTTCTGCTGGTTGTTATAGAACACTTGATCATTGGAAAACTCCATCTCCACCTTCTCAGCACATTGAACAAGCTTTTCATAACTTTTAAACTCACGAGAAGCTAAAGCCCTTCGATATTTTGGCTTTAATCCTGAGTAAAAACGATTGATTTTACTATAAAGGTCTCGAATTAAATTTGGAGCATACCTTGCCAATCGAGTGAACCTCTCTTCATAGGTAGCCACTGAGTCTTCCTATTGCCTTAATTCCAAGAATTTTTTCCCATCCTAAGTTGAACAACCTTAGGAAAATACTTCTCAAGAAACATACCTTTGAATTCATCCCGGTAGATAGCATCAATCTCATCAGCGTCCCAGATATTTTTAACCATCGACCACCACTGATCTGCTTCACCCTCCAAACGGTAAATAGCAAGATTAACCTTTTGATTGTCTGAACACCCCATGACATCGAAAATCTACTCCAGTGCTTTAATCCACCCTTCAGCTAGCACAGGGCCAGATGATCCTCTGAATGATGGGGGATGTTGCCTCAGGAAATGTTCAACCACTGACATGTTCTTTTGTGGTTGATCTGGATGGTCTCGTGCATGGATACCACCGCCATTTATCGCTTGAGTCAACTGCGCCATTACTACAACAAACTGTTCAATTCCAATTCTGACCATCTCAGGTTGCTGATTCGGAAGGTTATTTCCTTCTGTATGCCTTCCTAGCACTGCTTCCCTATTTCCTCTCCAGAAAACCATTCTGAACAAACATGTCTTAGATGAAGCAACACGGTAATCTTCAAATTCTATATCATTTAAATTTGAATAAAAAAAATATTTTTGGATAATCATTTAATAGAATTCTAACTCCTAAAATTATCTAAACCAACCGCTGATACCAACTATAAGTACCCATCCTTAAACCTTACTTAATCTTGATTTATTACAAGATTACACATTGATGATCTTTTCGGGATTAGTGTTTTAGAGAATTAGAACATAAAACTTGCATTACATTCCACATATAAACAAAGTGGTTACATAAAGATAGTATTCATTTTTTCCCATCAATGGAAACATATTTAAAATAAAACATGGATTCATTCTTGACACTTCCTTGACACTATCATCATATCATGTACCATTCCCTTGACCTGTGAAAAACATTTCAAAAAAACTTGGGATAAGCATAAAAAAGATCAGTATGGGATATAAAAATATGGAAAGGAAACATAAGTTCATATATACATAAGAATAAAATCATACATTACCCATAAAACATAATCACTTTAACATACCTCATCAAATCATGAATAAATCATAGAAATCATAAGACATAAAGGTAACTTGAGGCATTCATAACATTCTTATGTAGGGAGTAACCCTCTTGGTTACGTTTGGAATACCCATCACAGTATATTCCCTAAATCTCTTCGGAGAAACCTTAACGTTTCACTCCTTCACATTACCCAATGCATTGGAGAGCTATATCGGGCTCACCTGCCCTTAGTCTATCATGGAACCACCCATCTTCATAATAATGCCCAAGAACATCAACGTAATCGTATCACATAAAACATGCATAAAGGAAACATAACATTTCCACCTTTCAATCACAAGATATCAATACCACACATTGATATAAAAATATTATGAAAACCATTTTCAATACGAAAATAAAAGAAAAGTAAAACATGGTATTTATTTTTCTTTTAAAAAAAAGTATGGCTTGTAGAGGAAGCCGGAACTCAAATAATGGTCACGGCGGCGGAGAAGTCGTTGTCGCCGCATACGTACGACAAAAACATTCCCTTTTGTCATTTAGTAAACGCTTCGTATAAAAAAGATTCATTTTGAATAAACGTAAAAGTCAAAGGGTTTTATACACCATATAAAATAAGGTTGTGTATAAAACAAAATATGCCTCAATGAAAGGAGAATGAGACGAAGTCCCATACCTCAGGTCCGACTTGACTCGGTCGTTCTTTAATCTCCTGAATAATAAACTTGAGTTAATTTCTACTTGTTTAATAACCTTTTTCAAGTTCATTATTCCTTTTATATCACTTATTTCCATTTCATGAACACAATGTAATTATTTATGTTAATAACGGTCGTTTTAACGATAATTGGTACTTGAGTCAAAAATAAACCCTTTATAATTACAAGTTGTTCATGTATCCATTATATCCAGAATGATATTAATGATTTAGATATCATATATGTCATATATATCCAGTATATGCATGCATTTATAATATTACATAATCATTTAGAGGTAAGAAATGAAATGCACCGTTCATGGAGACGGTAAGTCGTACGTACGCATGAACGCTACTTTCATTTCTATTTCGTATTTTATAGAATGGAATCATAATGATATAAAGGTATGTTATAATTTCAATGTAATATCATATATAATATCATAACTCCATCCTTTATACGTCCCACATATGGTTTTAACGAATCAAATCACTTTGAGGGGGCGGTAGTCCACACTTCCTTAAATGAAGATATCACGTTTACCCATAATGGAAACCATAAAGGTATGCCCAAAATGAAAAATACAGAAGATTAAGGAAAACATAAAAATATTATATATCATATATAAATATAGTGTCATTTTAATGGCCACCTTTTAAGGTGTTAAAAGAATTTTGAACAATCATCGTTTCGGGAGGCAGAAATTCGTCATCCACGGAAATAGTATGTTCTTTAACCATTAGATGTAGTTGTGTGTAAGTGAAGATCTAATCCTTCTTATAACAACATCATATTATATTGAAGATACTGGATTTGTTACAAAAGAAATGAATAAAAAGTTTTTAGCGGGTTGGAGAAGCAAAATAAAACAAAAGGACTCAAGTGAAGACATTACCTTAAAATCGGGTAACTCCCTTTGGTTTGAGCTCAAAGGCTTCCTTGGGAAGACTTCTGCCCAAAGTGAGGCTTCAAGGAGTAAGAAAGGGAAGTTGAGAGACAAAAGGGGTAGGGTTTGGCCGATCCAAAAGCTTTTGAAGTGTGGGTAAGGTGGTATAGGTGGGGGCCTTTTATAAGAGGAGAGGAGGGGCACTCATGGAAAGTAAAGAAATGTTACATTATTTTAAAATGATTTTTGGATTCCAAAGGTCCCACATTGATATAATTAGATGATAAGGTGATAAGGGTTCGCAATCCACCCATACAATAGGATTTGGACATGTGTAGGTCATAGATGTTACATTATCATTTCATTTTATTTAAATCCTTTATGAATGAGGTAATCGCTGCGTCATCATGATGTCATAAATAATTTAATTTATTTAAAGTCTAAAAATTATAAAATGAATACTATGATGTATGAAATCGTTTTATATTTTCAATGACTATTTATAATCAAAAATATTACTTGTATAACACCATTTAAAAATTGTTTTAGTAAAACATATCATGTTTGTGTCATTTTTACTTTATCATTAAATAAAAAGTTATTTATGTCATTTCCCAACCGAAGTGGCTCCATGGGGTCCCCAAGTTGACCCCTGGATTGTCTTGGTCTTCCATGACACATCCAATAAGGGTAGGACATGTGTCAAGCTCATCTCATATTATTAAAACATTATTTTTACCTTAAACTACACTAATTACCTCTAATCGCGATTAAGAACTTAAAAGTTACTATTCACCAAAAAATTATTTTAATCTCATTGAACCACATTTTACTTCTTAATGAAAACCATTTATGTCGGATGTTTGAAAATCAAATCACAAAAGTGACAAAGTTTCATTTAAACAAAAAATTAGTTTCTTTAACTACCACTTAGTGGTTTCACTATTCATCAAAAATTGAAGTTTTTCAGAAAAATACCAAAACTTCACCGTAAGCTATATTTGATATTCTGAATTGAAAAATGATTTGTATTTTACAAAATTCAAATCATATAAGTTAAATTAATTAATTTAATAATTAATTCCCGCTGTCATGACAAAAAGCATGTTTTTATGAAACAATAAGTATCAAAAGATTGACACCAGTTTAAGTCCAATTTCAAAGTGAAATTGATTCCAATGACCACCATTAGATTAAATGGTAAAAATATATTATAATTTCACTTCAAAACCAATTCAAAAGATAATTTAATCATATAAATAAATTATATTAAAAAGAGGTTTTGAATTAAAATACAACATTTTCACTATTCATTAAAAAATGAACATTCTCAGAAAAATACCAAAAATTCACACAAAGTAAATTTTGATGTCCCAATCATAAATAATAAGTTTATTTTGACAAACATAGCTTATAAAATTGTCAAAAGATAGATTTAAAAATGGGTTTCCATCAAAAGGCAGTAAAACAATCTTTTAAAAATATTAGTGTATTCCATGCTTAAGATTGGATTTATTATCATTTTAAGCCTCTAAAACACTATCTAATTCACTAATAGACATAGATAAAAATATATATTATTCATTACTTACTTAGGATGTTACAATAATTCTCCCCACCACAGACGCTTTCTACCTCCATAATTCCCTCAGTCAAGTAATGGAAAAAGCAAGAATCCATGCCCATTTCGAACTAAAGGAAACCACAGTACAAGAGAACGAGAGAACACGAGAGGGCTCCCCCCACCATAATAACTCAACTAGCACTGGTATTAACATCCAAACACACCACCCTAGAAAGTGGGGGGCGACGTGGGAACTCCCACCTGATCCAAACTAACTTCTATAGCACAAGCGAACAACACATCTGCTGGAACATGGAACTCTCGACCCAGACCAGAAGCCTGAATGGCAGAGAAAGACCTCCGATCAGAACTTATCTGATGTAGTGAAACCAAGAATAACCACAAACATCGATTTTTACATAGGCACTTACATCTCCGAACGAATAGAGCTAAACTGAGACTAACCCATAAAAGGGCCAAACCCACTTCTAAGAAAAGTGCATGATTCATAAAATCATGATCAGACAAAAAACTATTTTTATTAAAATAGAATTAGTCCATAATAACTTCACAACAAAAAAATTAACTTAAAACAATGTCAAAACTTTAGCGGTAGAAAACAAGAACAAAAAGACATTAAATGTTCAACTGCCAACAAAGAACACAAAACTTGGACCAAGGATTGACACCCTTGGAAACTCTTGACTATGCATGAGCTTCACCCCATGACCTGTGGTTGGGGCTCTGATGGCTGAAGTATCTCCTGACTCATAGTCAGTCACTGAAATCCTCTGGTCATAGCATCTTCTTTAGGTAACACTTCCTACAAAACTTCCCAAAGTGAGCAAAATATCCAAAACGATGACACGCCTTTGGAGGGCTGTGACATGATGGTTTCACATGCCCGAACTGGCCACACTGGTGGCACAACACTAAACGGTCCAACGAAATGGAAACCAGAACCAATGTAGATGACTCTGTTGAAACAGGTCCCTCTGGCACACCTTGCTCGCTAGATAGGGAACCTTTATGAGCAACTGGATACGCTAGATTTTTGACCATCTACCCTCCAAAGACCAACTCGGCTAACAATGCCTCATACAATAGCTTCTCAAAACAATGGTCCTTAGAAGGGAGGACCTGCTCTTTGATCTCTGGATAAAGACCACTGATGAAGAGAGAAGTCTTCATCAAATCTTATGACACCACATCTTGAGAGAAGGACACAATTTCCTTGAAATGGTCAACATAAGTCTTCACCATCAGTTGTCCTTATTGAATACGTATGATTTATTCCATTTTCCTCATCTTCACCACTTCAGGTATAAGACATGGGTGAATACAAATTTAAATACATCCCACATCATCCCAACTTGCAGTGATAGCGGGAAGAACAACTCCCATTCATCCATGTTTGGACATTCAAATTGGCCCAAAACGTCACGCACTCTGACAGATTCGGGAGTTCCCAATACCCTGAAGACACATTCAGCATCTTCAATCCACTCTGCTTCCTCTAACGGACCCCGATCACCATAAAATACAGGCAATGTCTGAGAGGGACCAAAAATGGGCTTGACTTATCGGAAACCTTGGCGACCATTATGGGTGGCCATTTCTAAGCAACATATAAAACATAGAGCCAAATCTGATATCAAGCCGAAGCACCATCAAATAAAGAGCCTTCATCCAAATCAACCAGCCCAAAAGAAACAAGAAAATACATACATAACTCAAAAATTCCAATTTCAAAATCCCTTTTCCATTTTAGATTTTAAAATCGCCTTCCTTCAAGGCCACTTTCCAAATACAAAACCCACTTTTCAAACCAAATTCAATTTTCCAAAAATCATTTCCCCTTTTCAATTTCAAAACCATGAGTTCATCTATCAAAACCAAAACAAAACAAAACTTACAACAAACCATCGGGATGAGGAACTAGTAGTTACACTTAAACTTGGAGATATGGCATTGAGCCATGCCCTAAGCCAGCGTAAATGACTAGGAGAACCTCAACTGTGAAATCGGACTCCACATGGGTCACTACTCCATGTGAGGTCACGACATGACACTGGTCTGCCTCCATTGTCATTCCTCAATCCCAAAACAAAATCCAAAGACTCAAAACCCAGACTACCCATGGAAACTTGAGGTTCAAAACGAGCAAGGGTATATGATGTTGTTCTCATACTTACCTCCCATGTCCCAATAGTCATAATATACATCTACCGAAAACCCCAAATAAAAAGGCCCCCCCAAAAATACCATTTTGTCATGAAACAACCCGGTTTGACCCTGAACTGGTCACCCAATATGGTCTGCGACATGGCCCGAAGGGCATTCCTGATCCCCACGGGCTGACAGCCAGTGTCGGGCATCAAAATTTAACAGTTGGGAATGATTTAGACCATGAAAAAAAGATAAAAAGATAAACAAAACTGATGATAAAAATTACAACTAGAATCAAAAAGAAAATAAAACCTAACATAACTCCATTTGACCATATAGGTCGCCACCCAAATCAGAATCAAGCCTACTCCAACACGAAGCAGCTGAACTAGGAACCTAACCAAGAACTAAACCTAAAACTGAAAGAATATGATAGGCGTGAGCACTGAGATTCTCAGTAGGGATGCCAAATATAACCATGGAATTCAATTATTCCCTTTCCCAAAACAATCAAGACACAAGTTTGAAATACAAATATAAAAGTTAGGCTTCCACATTTTAAAGTAAACAATGTGTTTTTCCCATTTTAAAATCTAACCATGCTATATACCATTTCAAAAATCATTTTTTTCATTTTATAAATAAAACCCAAAACAGAACATACCAAAGATGGGCTAAAGTAAGACAACTAAACAGTGAAAACTGAAAATAAACTAGTGAAACATAAAGTAAACAAGCAATGTAAATCATCCAGAAATCATGGGTGATACAAAACATCCCTAAAAGACCCCTAGATGTACTTGATTTCAGAACCACCTACTGGCATATGGTGATGCTTCTAAGTCTATAACCAACTAGGCACCCTAAAGTGACCAATCAAGTGGCAATGCCCGCATCGCCTGACAACAAATCTAGGGGGTACCAACCCGTCTAATCGTGGTTGATCAACAACTGTCACTCGATCATCTAAAAGACACCTAGGAACCCATGGTGGTTATAATAATAGAGTGTATGTAGGAATTCCCTCGCACGCATGACTTATCTCACCAAACATGTCTTCCCCAAACACAGACTCTTCATATGTGTTCACCAATAAAGGGTTACCCTAGACAGGAGCACCCCCAAATACACATTCAACAATTTCACATTACAAAGTGCCAATAGGACTGTCACATCACATAAGCATTCAAACCATCTTTTTAAACACCTTAAGTTTCCAACTGGGCATTAACATTTTTTGAATCACATTCTTTTAAAAATCAACACCAAACATCACCTTTAGAAGTACAACGCCACATGGGCCTTCAAATTTAAACACCCAAATACATTTACCAAAATAGTTCAAAATCATTTCTAAAATCATTTCTAGGTATACTATATCAAACGATCCTTTAATCCTTTTGAAACCAACCGTGTCCCAAATTTCACCACAATTAAAATTTTAAAGAACACATTCAAAAAAATCATTTTAAAGAAACATTTAATACAAGAACACTATTTAAAAAAATGAAAGATCCATTTTATATGGAAGAAAAGAGATAGAGAGAGATAAGAGAGAACATTTGAGAAATCAAGTTTCATGTGTAACATCATTTTTCCAACCCACACCAAAACCTGTTTGAAACCAAATAACCAAACCTTAAAGGACCCATTATAAACCATGTTTTTTTCCAAAACACTTCCACTAAACCCACCATTTATTATAAAACCATGCCCCACTATCCTCCTCACATAGAAATTATAAAACAACCTGAGCACCGCCAAAAATCTATTTTTAAAACATTGTCATATAATCACATGAATCCATAAAAGAACCTAGTTGAACATGCTATAACAAGCTCGAAAACCAACTATTTATCATCCCAACATCGCTAAAGTTATACATTTCATAAAACTCCCATTTATCTCCTTAGAATAACTATATAATTTAAATCAAACACCTCATGTGTGATAAAAAGAGGAATTTCACACCAATATCCATGAAAACTCATTTTTATCAAATTAAACAAACTCCAAAACAATGTAATAATATAACTAAGATTTCTATGGAAGTGAGAATAATATTTCATAGCAATTGAATACATGAAAGTGCCAAGGAATTAATCGAGAAGGGGAAATTTGGATTCGCCTACACCCAAGCGCAGACGTAGCTACGCTTCAGCGGAAGGAAGAAAAACCTCTCACACACCAATCGAACACCTAAAAAGATTATGAAAATGTTAAAATCAACACCCGGGGTGTTGGGACTTTTCCAAAATAAATAAAAACACCAAAAGTTAGAAAATATAAAAAACTCAAGGTGAGGTCATCGGTAGGTTGTGGACTGGGAGAGCGGGGTCGGCGCTGGTGGGTTGCGAGGCTGGTCGTCGGCAGGGGGAAATGCGGAAGGGTCACTGGAGGACCTGGCGGAAGTGGAAAGGAGAAGATGCTATACGAGGTAGAGGTTGTTGGCCTTGACATGGCGGCCTGCTGGAGTGCTGAAGGCTGAAGAGCCAGAGGCGGGGGGTCCTGCAGGGGTGGGAGGTTAGGGCACAGACGGAAGGTCGGGGTGTCACTGGCCAGTTGTGAGTGGTGAGGCTTGAGTCTAGCAGGGGTGAGAGGTGAGGTCAGGAGTCGGTTTAGGAGGGAAATATGACCGGAGAGAGTGTGGACAGTCCAGAGCGGCAAGGTGGGGCCGAATGGGACAATGGCGGCATGCCCAGAGTGGTAGAAGGCCGGGGGGCGGGGCTTCAGGTGCGCACAGGCAGACGAAGGGGAGGGAGGTGGCTCACACAGGGAAAGGGGAAGGCGGAAGGGGCAATGTGGGTAGCTAGGGTTTCAGCATTTTTTTTAATAATAATAATAATATTACAAATAATAATAACAATAGTAATAATAATAATAATAATAATATATAAAGAATAACAATAATATCTTTAAAAATTTATTTTTCTTAATAATAATAATACTAATAAAAACAACAACATAATTTTATTATTATTATCTAAAATTATTTTCTTTTAAATTTTAATCTGGTTATTTATCTTATTTTGAAAACCGGGTCACAGAATGCTCATCACACAACTTAATAAACCGCGAGCAAGTTTCCCACCTCAACCAAGACAACTTAGGCATCCCCCAAAACACATGGGGAGACCACGCAGGTACCGCCCACCATGCGGTGACCATGCAGAGGTCCGAAACCTGCTAAATTTTTAAAAGACCAAAAATTTTAATCTGGAACCCTTACTGGACCTTAGCACGAGGACCCAGATCCAAGAAATAGTAAAATAAAAATAAATCAAAGTTAGGGGTGTGATAGTAGATGTTTCACAAAAGGATGGTAAAATTAAAAGAACTAAAATGATGAAAGGTAAGTTGAGGTATCAAACCACTAACACTAAAGGAGTCACTAAATCCACTATGTTTTAAAATGGATAAAAATTATGGATGGTACATGAACTTATATATAATGTTTAGTAATAAAGAAGCACTGGTTTATCATTCCAATGGAAATTGAGTAGCTTCTTATCATGAGAATTCTTATGTTATTTGTAGAGGAAGGGTGAGGGTTGATCTATATAGAATGGTCATAGATACGACCATTTATAGACCCCAATAAATAAAATTCTTTTTAGTGATCTATAACATGAGCTTAAAGAGGGAAGGATGGGCCAAAGATGTTACACAATAATGAATTTCATAGGAAACCCAAAAAAAATAGGATTTTGTTTTATTTTTTGAGGGTTCGTGCACTCTCTCCAAATATTTTTAATTTCATTGAAAATGTAATGTACTTCCACTTGTGATTTTTTTCAGATCAACCAAGACACTAGAATGTAGCTTGATAAGAAGATGTAGGACCAACTCACATCATGAAACCAATTTATGTCCTGAAAAAGATTTAATACAGATCATGATGATGATTCATATCATAGACCAAGAGTAGCCCAAACCCGTACATCCCATGTTTGAAACTTCAATGAAAGGGAATTATGAGTTTCAGTTTATTTATTTGATTTCACCCCCAAAATTTTAATTTTTTTATTAGAGCTTAAAACTGCCAATTGTATGCCTCATAATTGATTCTTTCTTTAATCAAATTATCTAGGGGACATAGACTTCTTAGGATACTTTTTATACATTTATTTTAACTTTCTATTTCGAAAAAATTGAATGAGAGAAATAGTTTAAATAATAAGTAGAGAAAAACTTGGGGTTTTATATTTGACAAAACAAGATTTAGGGGAACAATCTAATCTTTTTAAATTAAATTTTCATTGATTTGGCATGCCTTGAATTTATGATATTTTCATTTGTTTTTTTTATTATTCATATTAATTTCCCTAATTAGTTGTCCCAGCCTTTCATTCTCATTCC
This sequence comes from Viscum album, assembly GCA_963277665.1. Taxonomy (NCBI): domain Eukaryota; kingdom Viridiplantae; phylum Streptophyta; class Magnoliopsida; order Santalales; family Viscaceae; genus Viscum; species Viscum album. The sequence goes on from OY728155.1 coordinate 142,677,242, forward strand.
TGAGACATTCTCTCAACTAATATTTCCCATTCTTTCAATAGTATTTTTTCATGCGAGACTCAAGAACGTTCTCTTCTAGAAATTTATTATAAAATTATCAAAAATATAATTATATAGAATCACTTTTAATATGATTGAGGCATTATTTTATTTGACTATTTGTTCTTGGACCCACCTTTACATTAATAATCGTTTTTCCTATTGAATCATTAAATTACCTTAATAAGATATGAACTATATTATAAGCCTATTATTTATATCCCATCCCTATGCATATTATATTGATTGATATTTAAAAGAATAAATATGGGATTAGAGGATATCCATGGTGAACGGGGATGTATAACATTGAGGATACTTTGTTGGGAGTTTTTCATGTTATTTTTGGAGGGGAAATTTTTTCAATGTATTTTATTATTCCCCTATCTTGTAATATATATAAAGGGTTGTGTCATGGTAGGATCTAAATTCACTATTTTCACACTGGTGATCTTTTGATTGTGTGTGGTTAGGTGGTATATGTGAGATTTATCTTAAGTTTAGATTTCAAAAAAAAGGAGAAAAATCAAAATGAAAGAGAGGGTGATTAATTATTTATTATTACTTTTATCGTGATATCACTTTGAGATTTGGGGGATCAGGAGATGACATTTCTATCATTGAAAATTTATTTCATTAATATTATTTTATGATATCATGCATTTTACTTTAGATTAATTTTTTTTGAGATTTAATTTTATTCATTACCCACCTATGTTAATACTCAGATAACTTTGAACCTTAATTTAAAGTCTTTTATGATTAATTGTGATCTCCATCGTTATGCAATGGATATTACAGATTCCTTTCAAGACTATGGTAAGAGACACATATTTGTGGTATGAGAATGATTTCACTTACATTTACTACCATGATAATGAGATGAAAAATTAATGTGAGAAAACATAAAAATAGAAATCAAATTGAAAATAAATTGGAAAATTAAAATAGATGAATGAAAATGTGTGGTTGGTTTCCAAGATAAAAAATAAAATACATGGTTGATTTGTTTCTTTTAAAAGTAAGGTGTTGATGAATTTCCTAATGTGATTATAAAAAATTTAATTCCCCATTTAATCAATTACATTTAATGAAATTAACTTTAAATTATGGTAAGGTGAGCATCCTTTGTAGTATATTGAGATTTTATCCCTGAGGATAATTCTAAATTCAAGTTTTGTGGGATTTGATATGGAAATATTATGCATATCTTTTTGACATCAAAATACATTACTTTTATGATTTAAATTATTAATTATTGTCTGAATATATAAAAATTTGTTCATTTATGTTAGTATACATAATTTAGTGGAAAATCATCAAGAAGATCCCAAACGGATCGATATTTTCCCTAAAATAAGGCATTCCATGATGAAGGAAGATCATAGGATGTTTTGGTGGTAGGAATTGAAGAAACATGGTGAAACAAAGGTTCAAACATTTAAAAAAAAATCACATCGTGAATATGATTCATTAGTTGTACCAAAAATAATACATAAAGACATGGCATAAAAATTGAATTAGGGATCAAACATTTGATAGTACGATATTATAAGTCACATCATGAATTTTCTTAGAAAAACTATAAAAAATAATGAATTCAATAATGAATTTAATGAAAGGATTAATTTATTTCTAGAACGTCCAATAAACACCAGGATTGACCTGGGCCTCATTTATGACTTCAATAACGGTAGAATTAAACACAACCCATGCACCATGGAATCTATAAATAGAAAACCAAGCTACTGGTTCTAGGGATCATCGATCTGGAGACCCATGCCTAGGGTGAGTTGTTCTGATGTTTTAGGTTCCCCCCAATAATATTTTTGTAACATCCTAATATTTTATGAAATATTTTTTAAAAATAAATTTAATTTCTTCTATAGCTTGTGTTGCATGCAACATCAAGTTTTAATGAACGACAATATACTATTATTATTATTATTTAAAACATGATCATTATAAACTGGCTAACAAAATTTTTCATATGAATAAGAATAAATGTTTTTAAAAAATTAATTATAATTTTTTTAGATTAAGAAAATGTATTGTGAAATTAGTAATTAAAATTTGGTAAAGACTTTATACACATCAAAAATACATTTCTTTTAAAAAGATGATTTTCATTCTTTTTGATGATCATATAATAAAATTAATTTTATCAATTTTATAAAATTTATTTCAAAATATTTACTTCATTTTTAAAATCTATATGTAAAAATTATCTTTCAGTAAATTTTTGAGAAATATCTACAAAGTTTACTTTTCCAATGAATAGTAAAAAATACATATTTTTATTAAAAACTACCATTTCATTTAAAGAATTTAAATAAATAATTTTATTTTAATATGGATTTAAAAGTAAAAATAATTAAATAATAAATTTATTAACCTAATTTAGGTCATTGGAATCAATTTCACATTAAATATTAATGTTAAATCTTTTCATAATCAAGAATACTTTTTCTTCGGAAAACCTATTTTTCATCGTGTCGGTGATATTAATTTTAAATTAAATTCAATATTTTTTTTTGAATTTAACTTGATAAAATTTATTCCGTATTTATAATAATATTAATTAATATTATATCATAAGTCAAAATTTATATTTTTTTCATAATGAATAGTAAAAATATTGAAAATTAATTACCACGTTTAAGGCTAAAATGGGTTTACTGAGGGTTAAACTAAAAAGATATGGGTAAAAATGACCTAAACACTTGTCCAATTCTAATTTTATGAAACTATTTTTGTCGTATCTCATATAAGGTTCAATAATGAGACATTTATAATCCTTTTATCTTGTTCAAAATATGGGAATACCATTTTCATTTCAGGAATTCAAAGTATGACCTCTCCCCCACTTATAAAAGGGAACCCACTTTCCTATCCTCTTTACTCTTAAAAAGTATATTTTTAGAAAGGACCAAAGAAAATTTATTCTTTAATTCCATCCCCACATCATATAGGCCTTATTTTTATTATGAAACCCTCCTAAAAATTAATTTGGTGTTCACCTAAGGAGGTTGTCTGAAGAAGATGTATCATTCTTAACTGAGCGTTTCTATTTTATTTATTCTTCCACCACCTTCAAATATTATTCAAATATGATAATATAATAACTTCATTATCTAAAATATACTAAGATGTAATTTTTTTAATGAAATAAAATACATCCAATTCCTCTTCCATCAGATGGGAAATAAAACTGTTGATTGTATGTGCGACGGACTACTGCCTAACAAACTAATGTAATTAATTTTCATCACCGCCTCTCATAGCTATAGATAATGATGAATTTATTGTTAACTTGAAAAAGATGATGGATTTATTGTTTATATTTGATATTTATGACATATTAATACTCTTTTAATTATAATATAATATATTACTTCTTACCTTCCAATCTATTGGAAAATGATAACATTGATCGTGTTTATGTGTGGATTACTTCCTCCACAAAGCGATGTGATGAGTTTTTAATTTTATTTTAACATATATAATAACGAGGATATATTAAATGAATATATATTATATTTTTTTTATAATATATATATAATAAATCTATATTTATCACATATGAGGTTCGAACATGTATTAATAAAGTCAATTCTTTTGGTAAGGGATCATTGTATCACTTTTATTTATGTGAGACACATGCCATATACATCACTTGTTTATTGGGTGTGATGTATATAATTACCATTAATGTATTTTGTGATTATTATCATAAAAATTATTGGATATTCATATCCACCTATGGTTTTATATTCCATGGGGCTTAAGATTCAAAAGTTACCAAAGTGGTAATGGTTTGATGTTACAATCTCATTATTTATCAGGATTGTTTATGATTAAGGTTTAAATGATGAAATATTATGATCTATCTCACAATAAAATCATTAATTTTCCACCCCTATTTTTATTTATATAGAATACTACCCCCCCCCCTCATTTTCCTCTCTTAAATAATAAAAGATTCCAAAAGAATGTATTTCAGGAAAAATAACTTTATTTTTCTCTCCATTAGAAAACCCATTTTCTTCCATATCCATATTTTGTAAAAAGGTTTTCAAGAATGTTTTTACTACTCTAAAATAAAATTTAAAGTAATTTTACACTTTTTTTAATTTTTAAAAAATGTTTTAAAATGAATATTATTTTCATTTTTTAAATGTGGCACTTTGGAATATTTACTAAAAATATGAAAGGAATATTTGTTTTAACTAGTACAACATGAAGGGTATTTTTGGCCTCTTGGTTTTCAAAATGATTTAAAGATTAATTTACAATTTTCCACGATTATATTTTTAAAAAATCTTTAACATTTGGAAGTTTATTATAATTTAAAGAAGTGATTTTAAAAGGGAAAGGATATTTTACTCAAAACATGTTTCAAGTGATCTTTCAAAATCATTTTCTATCTAAGAGGAAATTTATTATATTAATTAATATTTACTAGGGATGTGATCTTATGATATTGTCCTTATTCATTCTATATAATTTTTATGATCATGATAAAAATATTATTATGAAATTCATTCCTTTTGAACCAGTTATGCTATTATAAATTTATTAAGAGATTATGATACCTATTTCTTTTCCATGGATTATTCTATGAGGGATTTTTTTGAATCCCACTTTTTTCATGGATTCTAATATAATGAATGTCTTACAATCTTATAGAACACTTATGTATGGTTTTGATTATCTGATGGGTGGGACCTATATATACCTATAATTCATTGGGTAAAGATTGATATCTCATGTGACAAACATGATTGCAATGGAAGGTGGACCCAATTTATTAAGGGACTCTATCCACTATGATAGTATTGGGAGTGAACTTAAACTACAATGATGTTTTGGGGAGAGAAAACAATGCACTATGATAGTCTTATAAATGATCCTTGAATATTAAAGAAATTCTTTTCTATTATTATGTGTATACCACCAATCTATGTCTTATGCTAATGTTATGATCTCATGGCCTACGTTCTTTGATTCCCTTAAGATTCATGTCTTATGAATTGACAATATTTATACCATAACTCTATTTTATGAACTATGATATGAAAGGTATGATTTTAAAATTCTATTCTCATTTTCCCATACCCTTATGCTCATGTTATGTTGAAATCTCACTTTTTTACCCATAGTTAGCATCTGAGCTCACCCTTTCTTATATTTCCTTTCCCTAGGTTATCTATGTTTCAAAAGGGTTTTCTTATTAGTGAAAATCTTCCAAACCAACTAATCGTTTGGGCTAGTATATCCAAACAAGAACATAGACCATGTGTTTTTACATTTTATTTTGTAAGGTGGACATTTGTTAATTTTGGAATATTTTGATTTTACAAATTAAAATGTTTAGTTTTTTTTTCCATTTTATTTTTGATTTATTAAGCTTATATTTCTTTTGGAATTATTTTGGTTATCTTTTTATTCCTTTATGTATGTTTTGGTTACCCGTGTGCAAGTAATGTGTTTCCCATATATGAGGCAATGCTACCCTTACATGAATTATTTTTTCCCTATAAACCATTATATTAGTGGGGGATTACCCTTATATAGTTTTCAGAGATATAGGGTTACCTTTAATTATGGGTTGGTGTACCCTTACATGGCCTCAGTTCTGTGTGTGGTAACTTTAAGTGAAGTCTCAACTACCCTTACATAAATAGGGTTGTGGTAATAGTACCCTTATGTGTGATCAGGTATACATTTACATGGAATTATAATATTGAAATCTAACCTTATGATGTATTTTGGAGACCCTTACACAAGGACCTCAGTTCCCTTGTGTGGATAAGGTTTTGTTTGTGCTACCATTACACAGCAAGCAAGCAACCTTTATACAGCACTAGATCAACCCTTACATAATTGGACAGTGAGGAAACTTGCCTTTACATATTATTCATATGGTATTACATTTGTAGATTCTATATATCCTTATGAAAATGAATTTCCTCCACTTTAGGCATCTCTAGGGTTTCACCGATGTTGGTCGGACCCATGATCCCTTCCCCTCCTATGGAGGCGGAAGGCATCGTTATCACTTTTTCACCCTTTGATGGTCTTTCTCAACATTTTACACCATTTACCAAGCCTAGGAATCTCATCGCTTTCCCTAGTATTTTATTTTCCACAAAGGTCCCTGTTTTTTCTAATATAGTTCTTTCACTAATGATTTACACAACTGAATTCTCAGAATCATTGTCATTGCAAACGATCTAACTAGTTTCCCACTTCGTCCACCCAAGGTATTCTGTTGATGTCTTCAACGAACTCATCAACACATAGTGGGGTTTCATTCAATGATTGGTGGTTGTATTTATTGATTATTATCAAATAATTATTCTCTTTTATTCTTAATAAGACCTAGATCTTTCTTGGACCAGTGGATCATGCTCCATCAACCACTTTCATTTTATTCTTCTGAGATGGTCCTTTTTCTTTTCACATGAATCATTATCCAAAGACCATGGTGATTTGGAATTTTCTTCCTGGTTTTACTCAATCATTCCAAAACCCCTCAATTTTTTAGATGTTAGGTAATCTTGTGGCTAATTCCTGGTTTCGTATCTCAAAACCTAAACGGTCTTCCATCCCATTAAGCCCTAAATTTGAGTTGAGGTTGATATATCCAAACTGCCTTTGATTTTTTTCAAGATCAAGATTGAGAAAGAGTACATATATAAATATCCAATTATCTATATAGTCATGGACTCACTATTGCTTCCCATGCTTCCTCTAAGGGTAAGGGGATGGTATTTTCAAAGAGACTAGTTCATGAGGAAAATGATCAAATCGATCTCAATCATCCTTCACAAGTGGAATTAGTGATTTAATACCTCCCCTAGGCTTTGATACTAGGATATAATTCGGATAAGACCAGACCTAAAAGGTTCATGGAAATTATACTTTTTGTTGTATTGAGTTTTTATGATGGTAATGAAAGGGGAAATGAGGGAATATATAGTTTTCATGATTTGAATATGGACATGGGCCGGTTCAGTGAGTGAGTTAAGGAAAACTCCACTGGAGTTCGTAACCTGAACAGGTTTGTGGTGTTGGGTGATAGTGATCTAATTCCATTTAATGGAGGGGATTTTGAGGATGAATCACATGAAGGGGTTAGTTCTTAAGGAGGGAAAGATGATGTATTTGAAGATGATATGGATTCTAACACTAGTATATGGTATATCAAGAGAAAGGAAGTGGAAGAAGTGGAAGCTTACATTTGATCCTTTTCCAGTAAGGGAAAGAAGACCATAATGGAATCAGAGGGCTTCACCAAGCCTATGAGGAGGAAGAAGACTCAAAAATACTACTCTAATTTACACTGACCACAAGTTTCTAGATTTTATAGTAAATGATCCCTCATGTAAAATAAATCCCATGATACTATGAATACATCTATGAAAAGTGGAATATAAAACTATTAGTCTTCTTTGTAAGAGGAGAAATCATCACCTCTTAGTGTAAAGGTTTCTAGATATCAGCCTTGTAGTAAAGTATATTATGATCATAATCTAGAGCCACTTCTTTCTCCAAAAAAAATGTGTTCTGATAGGAAATATTTCCATGTCCTTCCTTTTCCAATGTAGTAATGTACAATTTATCAAGATACAAAGAACAAAAGAAAAGACTAAGCTACTTTTCAGCTGGATTCTTCAAAGGTCCTAGTGGATGCTAATAAATAGTATCAGGTATCCCTAAAGTCCTATATCTGGCCCTTTTCTCACCCCCCCCCCCCCACACTTATCTAAACAAATGAAGAATAATATTATTACACATGATCTAGAATGGAAATATTGATGGGAACCCTAAGATAGAGGCTATTTTTTTTTTCTTAGTGGTTCAAAGGAAATGAAGTTTGTGTAGGTACATTTTGTTTTTGTTATTTTTTTGTTTCTTTTTTCTTTGGATGGTTTGTTTTGGTTGATATCCTCTTTTACGGTTCTCTTGTATGTTTCCCACTCCACCACAAAATGGTTTATTTTTTAAAATTTAAAAAATGTATTTGGATAATATCATGCTGAGGACACTTAAATATTATGCCATGTGACCTTTAGGTACGGTGGCTTGTGAAGACCCTTATGCAAGTGCATCCATTAAATATTTATTGAAATTGATTCCTACTAAAGTTCCTTTACCAACCATGTTTCTTGATGATAGTGGAGTTTTTTTAGAGTTATTTGATCATTCATTTTTAATTGGTCAAGATCCCTGCTTGTTTTGATATGAATAGATATAATTGAAGGATTAGTTAATGATAAAGTCAAGAGAGATAGAATGTAATGAGAGGAAGATACACCTGAGTAGTGGTGTTGTTCATGGACCTGTTGTCAATAGTGCTTGCGATTGACTCTAGAAATATAGTTATATTATGGATCTTAATGGATGTGATTTTTGTGAAGGACAATAGTAGTAATAGTAGATCATGGAGGGATTTTGATAGGAGAGATTAAACCCTATTAAGGGGTTTTGACCAAGTTTTTCTTTGTTCCTATCGATTATCGCAATTTATTTATTTCGTAGTGTTTTCTTCTATTTTTTTTGCGTACTAGCAGATTATTTTATATGTTTGACTCTATTCTACCTATTTTTATTTCTTCGATTATCTGATTATAATCTTTCATGATTTTCATTACTTGTTAATAAGAAAATGGGGCGTTGTTGGTGATCTTTCTATTTGGTAGAACCAAAATATTAGAACTATATTATACCCAATGTTATTTCCTTTCATGTTTTCTATTATCTTTCACATTGTTTTGTTTTTCATTGTACTATTACCATCCATTTATCTTCTATTTTTTTTATTTACTTTCTTTTGAAAATAATATTCTTGTTCTCAGATCCTATTTGTGTATTGTTATGGTATGGGTTGTGAAACAATTCCTCCTATCGTGGTAGATTTGTGTGTCACAAGTACTAGCCTCCTATAACATGATCTATAGAAACATGGTGAATAAAATATAGTGTTTATTTAGGGGTATTATTTTTGGTGGCCTACTAAGTTTTTTACTCATAAATTACATGTGGTGACATTCATTGGAAGAGGTCTTGCCACTATGGTAGTGGTTTGGGAGTCAAAACTAACTCTCTATTCAGTATTATTTTTCCATTGGGTCTTACTAATCTGCAGTAGGTTCAGCCAAATTTGGAAGTGGCTCAATCCTTCTTCACGGTCATTTCTAACAATGTTCCCTCTTCATCTACAATGGTGGTGATTATTCCTTAAAGTAAACTTTTTGTTGCTCCTATATCAAAAATCTTGGCCCTTTGATGTTACTCCTCCATGTATCGGTACTTTTAACATTCCTCTTTCAAGATACTTTAGCCTAAATGTTCTATATATATGAGTTGGTGGAAATAAGATCATATCTTGGTTTACGCGGGGTTCTTAAATATTGGGGACAATGTTAAGCGTATTCCCCAAAAGAAAAATTATGGATCAGGGGTTTTTCAATCTTATCCAATAAAGTATTTGAATTTGAAAAGACTATTTTGGTTAAAATAATTTCAATTATAATAAAAAATAGTAAAAATTTAAAATAGGTATATAGATTAAAAAAACCATAACTTAAATATAATTCAAAATTCTTGATCAATACAAGAAATAATGATTCCAAACATAATCGTCAATACAAATTTATTTGAACAAAGAAAAGAAGAAGACCGTAAAGAATAACACATGATTTAATATGTTTAGGTCTCTTTGGGTCCAAGATTCCTGGAAAGAATACCACCCACCCACACAATCATTTTATTAATCACAAACAAAGATATAGTTATAATACAAATCAATCCAATATTAATCATATTGATTCAAACAAAGAAAAGAAAAGTATAGTAATGAAGAAAACATGATTTAACTTGTTTCAATCCCTTTGGGGCCTAAATAAAGCCTCCTTGAAAATGTAGATCAAGGAAACATACTCATATTATGTGGTTAACATAGCAACCATAGATTTTATGTTTCTTTTCCAAGATTTGATCCCTCTTAAATAAGTGAATAAATATTTGGTAAGTGAGTTTCTAGTATCCACTTTACCTATATAAACAATATTTACTCATCCAACAATATGTTTATCATTCTATACATTTCTACAAAAACACAAAGATAGATAAAAAATATATAAAACATATATATGTAACCATTTTAGTTCTTTCTAATTATGTTTCCCTAGATTTTCCATGAATCTGTTGTGAGTGAAAATAGAAAAAATTAGGTCTGGTCTAGTGAAAATCTTAGATAAATTAGGTTACCAAAAATTTCAGCACAGTGAATCTATTACATATATAAAATTTATATAGAAAATAGTGGTTTGATTCAAAACTATTTAAAGTGTTGACCCAAAGGAACATTAACTAGATTCAAGATCTCAAGAAAATACCACTTGAGGAGTTTCAAGATATAATCATTTTGGGATAAATATAACAATTAATTAGGGTTTTACCTTTTAATTTTCATACCTAATATTTGTTTCCATAATATTAAATATATTTCTTTAGTTGAGACATAATGTAATTGATAAGATTCATATTATTACACATTATCAGAATACCATGTACGTGAATTAGTAGGTAAAGCATACAGTTTATAACACATTTAAAGTAAAAAATTACATCATGTTGGGTCCTGTTAAACTGGTTATCTGACATAAAAGAGTAAAACCTCATATAATATTATCTAGAGGCTTTTATAGTCCATACATGTATTTTTTAAACATGAAATTTGTTATTCTTGAATTCCTTTTGATAACTATCAAGTGGTTTCATGTACAATTTCTCATTAAGGTCACCATGTAAAAAAGCAATTTTTTTACATCTAACCATTCTATGTGAAAGTAATTAAAATAAATAAAGGTAGTCGAATAAAAAAATTCATAAACTCTGGAGAAAAAATATCAACATAAAACATAACCTTACATTGAAGATAACTCTTGACCACTAATCTAGCCTTGAATTTTGATTTTCATTTCAACAATGTTATCTTTATATCACTTGTAAATCCATTTTCACCTAATGACCTTGGATTTGGGAGGTCCATCAATAATTTACCCTATATGATTTTTACTCAAGGATTTAATTTCTTTATTCAGGGAAGAGATCCATTCTTTGGAATCTCTATCATTTAAGCCCCTCTTATAGGATCTAGGATCATCATCAATTAGATATTGGGAAACATCAAAGGCACAAGATGCCATATCATATTTTTGAAATTAATAAGGTGGTCTAGTGACACTAATAGATCTATATTGAATCAATTGGTAATCACTATTAGAATTAAGAGAATTAGAATCGAAGTCAGAATCAAAACTGGACTCATTTTGGGCTTCACTTTGAAGAACAGGTGGAGGAGGCTCTATAATAACCTCAAACTCAATTGAACGATGAGGATCAACAGTCTCATTATGATCTATATCATTTCTATCATGCATGAAATATTTTTATTTTGGAAAACTAGATTCATGAAAGAAAACATCTCTACTGATTATACACCTTTGGTATCTATGTTTTTTAACCCACAACTTATTTCCCTTAACACCATGAGGGTGTCCCTCGAAAACACACTTAATATCTCTTAGTTCCAACTTATCATTCTTAATGTGGGAATAGTTAGTACACCCAAATACACTTATTTGACCAAATGAAGGTGGTTTACCATGATAAATTTCATCTATATGTTTCAATAGATTAATAGTAGATAGGATCCAGTTAATTAGGTACACTTTTGTAGTGGCATCCTTTTCCCAAAAGGATTTAGGTTGGCTTGAACATTAAATCATGATTTTGAATTTCTCAAGAATAGTTCTATTCATGCACTCATCAAGCCCATTTTTTTGGGGGTATTCCCAATATTCTAGTGTCTTTAATTTACTTGGATTGATATAACCAGAAAATCTCATAAGACATGTACTTAAAACCATTATTTGTTTTCATGAATTTAATACTCTCTCTAAACTGGTTTTCAATAAGGGTTTTCCTTGTTTTAATGTTTTCAAAAATATTAGAATTGTTTCTAAGTGATTAAATCCATACATTTATAGAGTATTCATATATAGATGTAACAAAAAAGGAACCTCCACCATGATATTTGGTTCTAACAGGATCCTATAAATCAGAATGGATTTACTCTATTGCTTGAGTAGCCTTAAAAGAAGACATACCAAAACTAACCCTATTGACTTACCCAAAATGTAATCTTAAAAAAATGGTAGACTATTTGTTGCAAAATTTCCTAATATCTCTTGATTACTCAATTTCATTATGCCCATAGATATTTCATTCCCCAATATTCTATGTCATAAAAGAGTGTTATTAGTGTTACATACAAACTTCTTAGCTACCTTGAATGGGTCTTCCCATTCAACACATAAAGACCCTTAACTGGGGATCATTTTATTATAGTTCTATATACCTTAGAGATATTAAGGAATCCAAATTTATAGATAATTTATACAAGTTTTGATCTAAAATGCAAAGGAAAATTCATTTTCTATGAAGGACAGGGACCCACCTTACTCTTGGGGGTGATGACGGAATGATCATCCAATTTTATATAAATATAACCTTTTCCTTGAACCTTACACTTGTTATTATTTCCTAATATTGCATCACCCTTTTCTCCCACAACTAACTAAATTAAAGATTCTCTAGAAGGACACATGTGAAAATGTATCCTAAATCCATAATCCACTCATCAGTGAGTGAAATCCTGGATAAATTTAAAACTTTACTTGTATCATAACTAGAATCCACTAAAAGGGACTGGTCAACTAGTTCTTCAGCCTTAGGATTTTTTTGGGTATGATGCACTCAAGTCATAAGTGTTTTATCTTACCAAATTCATAAAAAATAAATTTTCTATCCTTATACATAGACCTATACATGGGTTGGTTATTTTTCTTCCCATTCTCTTTACATTTTTCTTTCCTTTTTCCCTTATATTGCGGCCTCCCTTTGGTAAACAAACTCTCAACCACACCTTTTAGTTTGGGTTTAGAATGTAATTCCTTAGAAATAAGGGTAGATTTTACCTCTTCATGGGTAAGAGAGTCATGAACATACATTATAGTTTCTACTAATGTGTTGAGGAATTGTCTAGAGTTGTCAAAAGGATCATATCTTTATCCTCATCATCAACACTCACATTAATTTTAGCTAGAGTATGCATGGATTTATTAAAATCATCAAAATGGTATTTAATAGAAACATCAGAACGCATTTTAAATTTTAACAAATGATGTTTCCCATAAATTCTTCCAACTAGTTATGTTTTCATGTAAATTTTCTCTTATTTATGCCATATTCTAGTAGCAATATATTCAAAAGAAACTTCTTAACGGACCTTGTTGCCAAGAGATGACAATATATAACTATGAACCTTTACAAGAATATCAAGAGGGATATATTGATATATTGTAAAGGTTAGACATCATCATTAAGATATATAATAGGTTTATTTGGTCTATGTAAAGCATTAATTAACCCATGCAGAACAAGAAGGTCCATCATTTTAATTCACTAGAAATTAAAATCATTATCTCCATAAAACGTTTTTATTTCATACTTAGTTAAATCCATAATTAACTGAAGGATCTTATACCAATTTTTTGGGGACAACTTTATGCATAAAAACCTAAGGAAAATCCAAGATCAATAGTTATACACTCTTATTCAACTAGGTATTTGAATTAAAAAGGCCTCTCATGGATACAAAAATTTCAATTACAAATAGAAAAAATAGTGAGGAATTAAGGAAATTTTGGAAATAAAGAATAAAAACTAGAATTTGAATATTATTAAAAAACATTTTATTAATACAGTCAAGAATTATTCCAAAAAATCAGTAGGGAAAATTTAGTCAATGAAATAAAATAAAAATACAATTATGAAAAATATAAGATTTAACATGCTTCAGTCCCTTTGGGGAATACATGCATGAAAAGAACACCACCCACACACACACGCGCATTTTATTAAGATCAAACTAAGGTATGGGTATAAGGCAAATTAATTTGGAAGGACTAAAAAATTGAAATAAAATATTCATACCAAATGACATTGATAAGTAGAAGGGCTATTCAAGGAACTTATATCACAAGATATATTCTCTATCTATGGCTAGGTTATAACGATCATAAATGCATATTTCAATAGGGAATTCAATAGAAGGCTTCATTTATGAATTAGAATGTATAATAATGACCATAATTGACCCCATACTCATTAATGAATGAAATAATGATGTAATTAGACACAACCTAAACACCATGGAGGCTAGAAATAGAGAACCAAGTTGCAGCTTCAAGGGATCATTGATTTGGAGACCAAATCCTAGGGAGTGTTTTTGCACTATTAAAGGGTCCTCCACCAGTTTTCATGTAACACCCCAATATTTTATGTAATTTTTTTGAAAATAAATTTAATTTCTTTAATAACTTGCATTACAAGTGACACCGTGTTTTAACAAACTGCAATATATTATTAATATTATTAATTAAAACATGAATATTATAACCTAGCCATTAAACTTGACGATATTAATAAAAACAAAAACATTTCTAAAATTAAGTAAATGTCTTTAGATAAAGAAAATATATTGGTACATTAGTACATAAATTTTTGTACAGTCTTTATATCCATAAAAAATACATTTCTTTTAAAAAAAATTTCATAAAATTTTGTGAAAAAATAAAAAAATTAATTATTCCACTTAAATAAAATTTATTAAAAAAATAAACATCATTTTTTAAATCTACATCTCAAAATTATTTTTCAGTTAATTTTTGAGAATTATCTACATATATTAATTTTACAAAGAATAATAAAAAATACTACTTTTTATTAAATATTATCTTTCTATTTAACGAATTCACAAGATTAATTTTATTTTAATATGGATTTAAAATTAAAATTAGTTCAAGTATAAATTTATTGAACCAATTTATTTCATTAGAATAAATTTCATTTTGAATTTTGAAATTAAAACTTTATATACTTAAGAAAACATTTTCTTTCAATAACATTTTTTTCATCGCGTTTGTGGGATTTATTTTAAATTAAATTCTGACACTTCCATGAATTGAATTTGGTAAAATTGATATTATATTTTTAATAAAAAAAATAATATTATATAATAAGGATAACTTAATTTTTGGTCATAATGTATAGTCAAAACAATAAAAATTAATTTCCACAATTAATGTTAAAATGGGTTTAGTAAGGGTTAAACTAAAATGATAAAGGGTTAATATAACCTAAAAATATATCCAATTTCTTTTTTATGGAAATATTTAGACCTTATATCATCTAAATTTCTTGAATTTTCCATTTTTTTCCTTTTTTCATATTTAAAATGTGGGTATAACTTTTTCTTTTAAAATATTCCAAGTGTGTCCTCTCCCACACTTATGAAAGGAAACCCCCTCTCATCTCCACTTAAATATTCAAAAGTATTTTTTTGATAATACCTACCAAAATACCTTCTTTAATTTCCTCATCATATAATATATTTCAAAATTTGATTAGGATACCCTCTTAAGAATGATTTTGGTGCTAATCTAAGGAGGTTTCTCGAAGAAGAGGCCCCATTCTTAACCGAGCATTTTTTTATTTAATTTCTTCTACCTCCTACTTAAAATATTGTTAAATTATTCTTATATAACAAAATAATTATCTCCCATATAATTATTTGTTATTTTTTAAATGGTATAAACTACATCCATATCCTCTTACATCCAATGGGAAACGAAACTGTTGATCATGTGTACATCAAACTACCATCGTATGAACCGATGTAATTCATTTTCCATCACTGCCTCTCACGAATGGAGTTAATTATGGATTTAATATTTATATATTATATTTATTAAATATTTATACTCATGTAATTATAATATCACATCTACATTCCTAAATTTTAATACATTGGAAAACGATAACATTGCTCGTGCGTATGTGTAGACTACCGCCTCCATGAACCGATGTGATGTATTTTGAATTTATTTTGACATGGATAGTAATAAGGATATATTAATGGAATATATATTATATATATCATATCAAAATTACTCTATAAATTTGAATTAATTTTTACCCTTCTTTTTTTTCAACCATCAAGAAAATTGAAATGGTGTTCATGTGTATATATGGCCTACCACATCCATGAACATGGAAATTAATTTTATATCTCTAACTTTAATGGATTAATATAAATACATATTTAATGAATATATATGATATTTATATCATGGTTAAAATAATTTATATTATTGAACCATTATTGAAGTAAAAGTACTAAAAATACCAAACTAAAACATAAATGAAAATTAAGTAGCTATTACCCAAAACATGATTTTAAAAAAATGCTAATAAATGGGTAATAAAATGTCATGAGTAAATCATAAATGGTATGATATATATTATTATGGTTATGGAATTGATTTATAATAAACCTTTATTTATTATATAAGAGGAAAGGGATCTTTGTCTTATTTTTATTTCCGTGGGACACATACTTTATACGCCACTTTTTTCTAATATGTGATTTATGTACTAATAAGAATTTTATTTTAAGATTACTATAATTAAAATTATGGGATATTCATATCCAAATAATGTTCTATCTTTCAAGGGTATTATGATTCAAAATTTTCCAAATTGGTAAGGGTTTGATGTTATAATATCATTGTTTATCAGGATTGTTTTTTATTATGCTTTAGATTGTGAAATATTATGATCTATATCACAAGAAACTCAAGAAATTTCATCTACTATAGTTATTTCTGGAGAATATATTTTTTTCTATTTAATAAAAAAATGTACCAAAAGAATGTTTTTTAATGAAACCTGACTTTATTTATCTCTTCATTCAAAAACCATGTTCTTCTATATCCATGTTCTGTAAAAAAACATCAATAATGTCTTTACTACTATAAAAATATTTTTTAAATTAATTTTTTACATTCTTTAAATTTTTAAAAAATGGTTTAAAAGGGATCTTCTTGTAATTTTCCAAATAAAGAAATTTTGACTTTTTATTGAAAATTTGAAAAGAATATTTGTTCAAACTAGTATGGTATCAATGATATTTATCATTTCTATAGACTCTAAATGATTTAGAGATTACTTTACATGTTTCCAAGTTTATTTTAAGAAATTATTTCTTTAATATTTGGGAAATTATTATATTTTAAATAATTGATTTCAAAATGGAAAAGATATTTTCTTTAGGAAATGTTCCAAGTGATTTTTAGAAATCATTTTCATCTTAGATGAAAGTCTTTTGTGTTAATTTAGATTTATTAGGTAAATGATCTAATGATACCATACTTATTTTTTATATGAATGTTTTTTTTCAAAAGATGATTTTGAAATCCATTTATTTTCCAAAGGTTATGATATAATGAATTGATTAAATGGTTATGGAACATATTTATTTTCCATGGGTTATGCTATGATGAATTGTATATGAAACCCATTTCTTTTCCTAGTTTCTTATATGATGAATTTTTTATTATTTTATAACACACATATTTACGGTTCATATTATGTGTTGGTTGGGACCTATATCTCACTATAATTAATTGGTTAAATATTGATATCTGATTAGATAAATAGGATTGGAATGGGAAGTAGACCCAGTTTACTAAGGGACTCTGTCTACTATGACAAACATGGGAGTGAACTTTGAATGCTAATATGATTTGGGGAGAGAACCCAATCCATTATGATAGTCTTATAAATTATCCTTGACTTATAAGTAAATGATTTTCTATGTTATGTGTCTAAAAAAATCTATTTCTTATGCTACTTTTATGCTCTCATAGACTATGTTATTTGATTCCATTATGATTTTTATCTTATGAACTCCCAAATTTTATTTGGTAACTCATTTTTATGATCTGTGATATGTAGGGTATGGTTTATAAATGCTTGTATCATGTTATAATACCCTTATTCTCATGTTATGTTGATATATCCCATGCATACCCTTATTGAGCATCTAAGATCGCCCTTTCTTAGGTTTCTTTTTCCCATGTTATGAAGAAAGGTATAATATATGATATGTCTATGAAGGTTTCAAGTTATGAATAGCTTAGTGGGAGATGTTTTGGTTCACTTATGACCAAATTTTTTATGTATCCAAGTTTACAAAGGCACTATATTGATATGATTCAAGCATGTATTGTTATGTTATATAATGAATTTTCAAATATTAAGATGTAATATCTATGTATGAAAAGTATAGGTTGCTATAATTTATCTCCATTGTCTTCCATGTATTATTTTTTATTCTTAATTCTCTCTTACTCCATATTTATTATAATTAGGGGTAACTCTATCCCTATACTATGGTGATATAAAAAAACAGGGATGTTATTTTTGGATTTATTTTCTTATTTTATTCATGTATTTTTGGATTCCACAATTTCTAAATCTAAATTTCAATCTATTTATTTGTATTTTAATAATGATCATTGATTCTTCATTATAAAAATATCCTTTTAAATTTGAACAATTAATTTCTATAAAATATTTCATGACCATTCAATATTATTGGGAAATTAGGTTCAAATATTGTAATGATAAAAAATTGATTTGGCAGTACCCTAAAGTAAGTGATCATGGGACGAGGGGGTTTGTTGTGCTAAATAGGATATACCATGACTTTTGATCTATATCATATAAAATTTTAAACCAAACATAAATTAACCAATTTTACTTTCTAAATAAGATTTCATCGGAACCTAAAATCTAAAAAAACCATTGCATGCCTTCCAACTCATTTTCAAGAAACCAGACCTACTTTCCTATCTTTTCTCTATTTTTTCCAAACTATTTTTAAAACCCGAACTTTCTTTTATCTACCTCTTATTAAAACACTTCGAATAAATTGTTTTATTTGAAATAACTAAGAAATATTTTCACCATATTTGGGGGTCCGACCTCAAACTTATTACTATATAAATTTTAATTAATTAGTAGCATTGTTAGAGTCCTTTTATAAATATTTAAATTTGTTTATCCCCATAATATACTGACGATTAACTTCTAGAAATCATGAATACTGGGAAAGGGAATTTCTGAGTTACAGTTAATGTAGTTGTTTAGACTGTTTTATTTTTATGATCATTTTTTGCAGTAGATGTGTTGGTATGGGGTGACATATGACACTATGGTACATACAGAGTATTTTTCATGTTGGGATGATCATGATTACTCTTATTGATTTCTTATTAGTGAAATTCATCCAAACCAATGGATAGTTTGGACTAATATAGGCGTTCAAGAACATCATCCCTGTGTTTTTACATTCTTATTTTTAAGGTCGATATTTTTTAATTCGGAATAATTTGATGTTAGAATTTAAAATGATTAGTTTTTTCTTAATACCATAATTAATCTCCTATTTCATGTTATTTATTTTTTTTAGTTTTATTAAGAATATATTTTTTTTGGAATTATTATAATTTTTCTATTTACCTTTATATATGTTTTGGTTACCCTAATGTGAGGAATGTGTCACCCT
This sequence comes from Viscum album, assembly GCA_963277665.1. Taxonomy (NCBI): domain Eukaryota; kingdom Viridiplantae; phylum Streptophyta; class Magnoliopsida; order Santalales; family Viscaceae; genus Viscum; species Viscum album. The sequence continues at coordinate 142,696,830 of OY728155.1, forward strand.
TACATGAGGATATGTTACCCTTATAAAATTAGGTTTTCACCCTTAAGTGGCTTTATTTTTTCTTAGACAACCCTTATATAAGTGGGTTTGTACCCTTATTCAAGCTTTTGAGGTGTAGGGTAACCTTTACCTATGGGTTGGTTTACCCTTATGTATCCTTAGTTTTGTGTGGGGTACCTTTATGTGAAGTCTAAAATACCCTTACGTAAAGTGGGTTGCCATCATGGTACCCTTATGTGAGATAGGGTCTACCTTTACATGGTAGAGTAATGGTGTTTTCTACCAATGTGTAGGATTTGGGAGACCATTATGTGAGGACCTTGATAAAATCATATGGCTAAGGTTGTATTTTTTATACCCTTTTGTAGTGGGTGAGTTATTAAGTCTATAGGATATATTATAACGTTTACATTCCTATATGTTTTGAAAATCATAGTAACATTTTCCTTAAAGATTATTTTGTTTCTTTAAGGAAATTTATTTTCTTAACCCTTAAAATGATTTTCTATGTAATTCTTAATGTACCTTTTTTAAGATTAACCACATTTTTCTTAAGACTAAATTTCCATAATAATAATAAGATCCTTATCTAAAATTTCATAACCATAAATTTATTTAAATACCAATTCAATCTGATTTTAGACTCCATTTCATCCTGATTTGTGTCTTTGAATTCTCAGAAATTTTGACTCTGAAATCTTAGAAATTCTGACTCTGAATTCTCAGAAATTCTGACTCCAAATTCTCAGAAATTCAGAATCCAAATTATCATAAATTCTAACTCCAAATTCTTAAAATTTCAAACTCTGAATTCTCCAAAATTCTAACTCTGGATTCCTAGAAATTATAACTATCTTTTATCTGAAATCTGAACTCCATTTTCTCACAAAATCATATTTCATTTCTATCCAAAACCGGACTCTGAATTTGTATTTTCCAGACTCCATTTGTATACATATTTAGAATCCATTTTCCACTATATTTAGAATCTTATTATTCATACATGATAATGTTACTTATCTTTCTTTAAGATGTTGTTCCAACTTAATCATATTCTAGTTTACTTAAGTTTATTAAACATAATAATGTTTTTCTTATATATTGTTTTTTCTTACACATGATAATATTTCCCATGTTTTCCTACATGAAACAATGTCATACAATTTGTTTTAATCTAAACGTTGGCTAAGTGACCCTTTTCTAGGTCCCTCTGAAATTCAATGAAAAATATGACCATTGGATGAGGGAAACAACTGTTATAACCTTTGTCTCTATGTAACCCATCCATTTGAAGAGTTCAAGATGTGTAGAGAAGTGATCGATGTGATAAATTCTACGTAGAGAATTTTTACAGTGAGAACTTTTCGCAAACTGCCTTGTGCAATTGTTGTGAACAACTTCTTCAAGCTGTGAACAACTCGTTCATCCTATCTAGTGCGATTCTGATTATTATCGATCAATCGAGGGCTTCTGAGGATAGGAATATAGAGGTACCAAGTACATTAAATTGCAAGGGCTTCTGAGGATATCAATACAAATTCTGATATTATTATCGAGGGATCACCCTAGTGTGGGTAAGATAGAATTTCTTGAAAGTATAAATCAAGGGACCTTTATCCATGGTTGCTGGATACCCTTCTCTTTGGGTTAAAATATTTCTTATACTTGTTAACTTTTTTTTCTACAAATTTAATTTCCACTGAATGTTTTTAAAGAATGAAAGTATAACTCTGTTATAAATTCTTATACTTGTATACACTAATATAAACAAGATTATATATGCTTTATGGTTGAATCATTACCTAAGTAAACTTTTCTTATACTTATTTTTTTAGATCCATATTATCGGATCCTATGAAATTGTATTTCTTAGTTAAGAACTAAATAGGGTTTGTGAATCAATCTTTTTTAACTTTATTAAACTATGATTTTCTTAAGGATAAAAAAAGATTGTTTTTCAAACCTAAAATTCACCCCATCTTGTAATTGAGCTTATAAATCTTAATTGTGATCCTACAATTAGTATTAGATCATGTCTCTGAAATACTTATACTAACATATGATTTTTTGTTTTCAACTTTCCTTGCTCAACTTTAAATGTTCAATTTTTTCTTAAAATTTTCTTTTTTTATAAACTTTTTATACTAACACATTTTTTTGGAAAAGATATTTTGTATTTTCTTATAGAATGGCAGGAATGAACATTGGTTCTATAGACAATTTAAATCCTACAAAATCACCAATTTTTTATGGGAATGATTATGAGTACTGGATAGATAGGATAAAGACTTTTATTATCAACAGTAGCGTGGAAATTTTTTTTATGCTTACCAAAGACTACCAGATTCCTAAATAGAAAATTAGAACATTCACAAATCAAGAATAACAATAATATCTACTAAACTACAAGGTACACAATAATCTTTTATGTTCCATGACCAGGAATATCTATAGTCAAATATTTTCTTATAAATGTGCCAACAGTATCTGGAAAAAACTTGAAGTTACATACTTTGGAACTTCAGAAGTGATAGAAACAAGAAGAACTATGTTTAGAGGTGAATATCATGGTTTTATGTTTCCTTATGAATAACCAATTTGAAAAGTTCAAGAAAGGATTATGACTATCATAAACAACCTTCAGTCTATGGGTGAGAAAGGACATGATAATGAAATTCTTGTGCACAAGATAATTGATATCATGCCCAATGTGTGGAAATCTAAAAGGAAAGCTATTGATGAAAATAAGAAAGTATCAAATATTACGCTTAATAAGTTATTTGGAAATCTTCTTCAGCATGAAATAAATATGAAAGGAAAACATTAATAAGAAGAAGAATGGTAATGGAAGTGTTTCCTTCACTATTACATCTAAATTCAAGACTCTGCAAACGATTAGTAGATCTAAAGATAAGAAACCTATTGTAATACCTGAATCAAGTGACAGTGATCTCTCAGATAATGAACTTTCCAATATTACTCGATGGATGAACACTACAACAAAACCGGCCCTTAGCGGCGGTTTTTTTTCATTTGGCGGCGGTTTAAACTGCCGCTATAGGGTTTGGCGGCGGTTTACAAAAACCGCCGCGAAACTGGGCGTTGGCAATCTATTAGCGGCGGTTTTTACTATTTCGCGGCGGTTTAAGAAAAGTGTCGTAGATGCCTCTTTTCGCGATGGTTTTTGTCCATTTCGCGGCGGTTTTATGCGTAGATGTAACTTTTTTTCGCGGCAGTTTTAACCGACGCTATATTCTGGCGTTTGATGCGCCTATGTCGTGGCGGTGAAAACCGCCGCCAAATTTGAACATAATACATTTAGCGGCGGTTATAACCGCCGCTAAATGATGACCAGTAAGGCATTAGCGACAGTTGAAACCGCCGCGAAATGTTGACCTGGAAAAAAAATAATTCTACTCCTACAACACCACTGCCCTGAAAAACAAATCAAACCAGAATATTGAACAGGAGACACCATACAAACAAATAACATGGTAGTATTCATTGAAAAATAGGATATGATCAAATGTTGTATGTTATGGAGTCCAACCTAAGTAAAGGTATGTATCACAGTTTGGTGAGTAACCAATCCATGTGACCCCCAAGATGTATATGTGTTTTTAGCTTCTTTAATTTCTTATGTGTTTTAAGAAGGGTTGATTTATATTATATGGATACTAATACTCTATATAATAAATGGTTATGAATTTTGATACAATTTATGTGATCATGCTAACCATGGTGATAATGATATGTAATTGGTTATGCTCTAAGTTGGCCGATATAACATCCATTGGTGGATTGTGATATGGGTTGGGTTTTTTTAACAATGGATTTGTGTTATGGGATAGAACAAATTATGTTTATATGGGTATAGAATTTGTTCCAAAGATGGATGTTTGAGTAGTTATAGAATGTATGTTATGGTATGGTTTGTTGTGTGTTTTGGGTTGGTTGTTAATTCCTACTATAGAAAATGGGTAACTTGTGAATTGGCGTGTGTTTTAGATTGGACAACACGCTAACCGTGCATGTTGCTTGAGAGAGTATGGTTTATGATCTTGTAGGTTATACATGATTCTTATTGAGTATATGAGTTATGTCATTAGATATGAGATAAGAGTTTCATGTATACATCCCAAGATGTTCATCATGTTGCGGGTTGGATGGGATGCATCATGATATAGTTGTTATTGACTTCGTTAAAGAAAATAGGTTTGAGTTTTTTAAAATTTCAACAACAACTTATCTAATGTTTTCCTAAATACTTTATTGGTGGAATTATACTTAACCAAACCAAATGATATTGATTTTTCACAATAGTTATTATCATAAGATAATATCATTAATATATATGTACATGTATGTGATCTTTATCCTTTAGAAGAAGTATGGTGTGTCTATTTCTAGTTAGGATTAGTAACCTAGATTTCATAGTTGGATTGGGTATGGGATTTGTGATATGCATGAGAACCCTCGAGATGGTATATTGGCATATGATTTTCCTCGTGATATTTGAGATGGGTTCATAGATGCTTCTCCATGGGATGTATCCTATGTAGGATGTGACATGTGAACTAGGGTTGAGAGAGACTAGTAATATTGAGATGTATCTTGGGATATTGGTGATTGGAGTGTTCTAATCAAGTGAAATAGCGATTCTCATTTCCACCTGATGAGGGTTTTCTTGTATGTATGTAATCCTAGAGAGGACTTATCCTAGGTCTATGAGTTCATTAAATAAATGAACGTAAGTTTAGACACTTTGTTCTATAGTGATGGTATATAGGTGGATTGTGGTTTGGTATTCAGTTAGTAATATCATTGTATTTGGTATTGTGAATGTAAAAGCATGGGTAGTGCTTGTGTTTTGTTAAGTCTAACATGAATAATTGACATGGTTATTTGGGGGATAAGTTATGTTAAACTATGATTATTTGGATGTTATTGTAATGATGCATATTAGGTATTTTAATAGAGTGTATACATGCTTAGATTCATGTTATACTGATAATGGTTAAATTTAGTTATTGTGGGAGGCTTCCAAGATACACTCTTTCAATGTCAGTAAGAGCGTGAGTTCTTTATCAGCATAATTGGTATGTTGGTTGTATAGTCTAAGATTAGCCTTTCAAGTGGGGATTTGGGTAGTTATTAGGTGTATTTTTACTTGGTTAACATGTGGTTTATAATAATGGTTGGATTTTCATAGATCTCATAGATAGAGAGATTTAGTGATGAAGGTAATGTGACTATTTGGAATTTGGTCATGGGGACATTATCAATCCATGGTTGTTTCATGTGATGCTTTCCTAATGTATGGGTTTGTTCAATTGTGGAGACGCCAGGTTTCTCAAGATGGTTAGTGCATTGGGATACCAAATGACACATATTTTGATGCATTTTTTATTACAATTAGATGGTCCTTGAACATTATTCCTATGTTTTATACATTATTCTATGATACATCTGATATGTGGTCTCATCGCTTGTTTTATATCAACCTTAAACTAAAAACAAATTGGTATTCCTTGACCCATTTGAGTGGTGTAAAAATTTTAAGGCCATGACAGAGCCTTTCCCCATTAACCTTTCATGCCTTAGACATTTATGGTCATGGGATTGGCCTTTTAGTGTGATACATATTGGATATGGATCTAATAGGGGTATGTCTATGCTAAAATAAAACATAATGGTCCATCAGATAGGTGCTTTATCTTCCACTTAGTAAGGAAATTGATTGAAAAAGGGAGTATCTAGTAAAAATTGGCATATATAAAACCAATATGTTACCTAATAACTTCTTCCTTGTTGAGTGTTACATGGGGTGACTGTTCATCCCTCCTGAGATTTTATTCTAAGGGGATATACTTTGGTTGTGATTATGGATATAGGTTGGGCATGTGTAAACCAACCTAGCGTAGACCTAAGGATGTGTTAGAATTTATGGAAGCCCTTCAGTGAGATTTTTATCTTCTGTTGTTTTGTTGTCTTTATACCATTGAATGTTTGGGGCTTTGGTATGTGATAGAATTTCTTCATGCTTGTGTAATGTGTTGTGGCTCATTGGGCCTTGATAGTGATGGTATGAATTGGGCTTACACAGCTAGGATATCCAGGTGCTGCTATGGAGCAACAATGATATGAATGGGACTTACACAGTTGGACTGCCTAGGTACTTCTATGAATCAGTTATGGTATGAATCGAGCTTACACAATGGGGCTACCCGAATGCTGCTATATAGTAGAAATGGTATGAATATGGGTTACATATATGAGATTCTCATTGGATGTGGTACCAATTCAAACACAGGCCTAAATGGAATGATGTATACCACACTCGAGAAATCAAGACATAAAATTAAACATCATAAATAAATAAAATGCATAGAAGGAAACATGAGAAATCAAGAAAATGTTAGGACATGAAAATGTTTGGTGGCAACTATGTGCCATACATGTTACATATACAAACCAACCGTTCTCATACTTGTTCAACACATCAACAACACTACTACTCATCATCTGATGTTGCATCGCCACCCTCTCCACCTTCATCTCCACTACCTGCTGCCACCTATAAAAACATTATATTGAAAATTAAATATTGTTGCATATTTATAATTAAACTTCAAACCAATAAAAGTTTGAAAACTAAATTATTTTGATTTTTTTGTGATTTACCTGCTCACCACTATCCGATGCACTACCACCGGGGTCATATCTGCTCATATGCTGACGTATTTCAAGAAACTCTTTCTGCAAAGCAGATATCTGATCCCCCTGCTGGTGAACTGTGTTTCGTAGAGAAGACATATCCCTCTGAGTATCTTTAGGTATGAAATGACTATAACCAGGAGTAAATGTAGCCAAAATCCCTGATGACCAGCCAAAGACCTCAGATGGTACGGGTCCCAAACCCATCCTGTGCACTCTACCAGGATGCTCCTTCCCAAGGACTTTACCAACTGGGTCATCCTGGGAGACTGAGTAGGATTGCCCATGATTGACATCCCATATTTCTTTAATTTTTACCTATAAATCAAATATCAAAATATATTAACACAAAAAAACTGATAATAAGTTATTATAATAAATAATTGACTTCATACCCCAACTTCTCTGGCAGGTTCATTAACAAAACATCCATCTATTTTTTTATGAACATCCAGCCACAGTTCTGTTCGGGATGCTTCATGCCCTAAACTCTGTGACTGCATTAAAAAAAGATAAATCAACAATTAAATATGTTAAATAGATAATATTGTCTTATAAATATTTAAACTAATTAAAAGATTACCAATGACATTCAGCTTCTAGCAAAGCTTTTTGAGCCCGCAGTGTGCGGGATGACTTGCTTTGCCCGGTTTGATGCATTCTGTCTTGAGAGATCCTGAAATAAATAAAATTTAATTTAACAGTAATGTATTCAATGTCTATCTCATATTCATGTACATGTATAAATGTAAAATGAGGATAATATAATAATATATATTTCAATACCATCCGCTTCTCATCACGATGGCTATCGACAAAAACTTTCCACTGTTCTTTCGGTACCCCACTGGGTAGCTTCTCATACATCTGCTGCACGGTCAACGAAGTATCATTGACATCACACCACAACCTCCATTTTAAATCTTTCCATTTTTTTCCAAGATTTTTCAATGTCCACTTCCGTGCTATGACATCGGCAACGGTAAAGTGGAAGAACATCTATATACAGAAATTCATTTTGAATATATTAGTAATGTGACATTCAATTAAACCATAAAGTAATAAAATTACCTTTATCTGAGAATAAAAAACTTCATTTTTCCAGTTTGGAGGCATATGCCTCCAATCATCATATGAAATAGGCAGGGAAATGGGCTTTGCTACCAGCTGACCTATAATTTGACCAAGTAAACCTGCGGCGTCATCCGTCGGGACCCCATAAGAATCAAATGGCACCACTATCTTCTCTCCATTCATGTTCCAAACATCAGAACTTTTTAAGTGTTTTTCCATGGTTTCATTTTTTTCATCTGCAAATTTCCAAACAATTACTAAAAACAAAATGCAATAAATTAATTTAATTAAAATTTGCACCTATGACTGTGACCCTCGAGAATGTCCGTGATGAACTGGAAGGGGCGTGTCACTGCCCCACTGCTGAGGCTCCTGTAGCGGGAGGCAATGACTCATCCTCTAATGAGACATCCACTAACGGTGTTAGAGATGGTGCAGGGGGAGATGATGCAGGGATGTAGGCAGCTGCTGCCTCAGATGTCGTGGGGACAGACGGATCGTCATCTGTCGCAGAAGTAGATGAAATGGTGTACCGCTTCTTCCTTGGCATTCCTATCATTTAATCAAAAAAAATTAAGTTCAGAATATATATTTCAAAAAAATTATGCAGAAAAAAAATTAAAAATGATAATAGATGCCCAGTACTAACAAACAAAATATATATAACAATGATAATGAATGACTACAGAAATGAAACAAGTGGTTGCTAAATGAATAAATAATTGTACATACAATCATTTTCCCCTTCAATCATGTCGGTTTCCTGCTCCATTGCTTCATCCACTTCATTCATCCTTGCTAGACTAATATTTTCAATATCATGATGGATAAATAATTCTGCTTCCTGTTGTTGATGAAATTCAATTGCAGAGGTCAAATCTTCCACTTCATCACCCATATCATACAAATCTCTTTGTATTATGTGAGTAACTACACTCCACCCTTCATACACAACATCATTCAGATAATATACCATTTTTGCCTGCGATGCTAAGATATATGGATCATGCAGTTCACGATCACCAACATCCATCAAGCGAAAGAAGTTTACAGAAGTAAATTGCAAGGAATCTCTTTTAACACCTCTGATAATATCGACCCATTTGCATTTGAATAAAACAACAGAAAAATGCCTGTAGTAGTTTAATTCAATAATATCATGCAACTTTACATAGTATTCCACTTCAGCAAATGTAAATATACCACTATTCTGTGTTTTCAAACCCACTTCTCGATCGACTGTACGAAATCTAAAACCATTCACATTATAAGCGTCGAACTTTCTAACTTGTTTTATAGGACCTCTAGCAAGAAACTTCAAATATTCTGACAAGTCTGCTCGAGTATCAGTATTCATGATCTAAAGAATAAAAATATAATTTAATAGATTTGCAAATTGTATGTGTCAAACTAATATTCGTATTTATTGCAATATTTGTAAACTTACACGTCGTGCAAACCATTCTACCAGCTCTTTATTCACAGCTTTCATTATATCTTTTTCATTTCGTGTTCGGCCTCTCATTCGTCTGTTTTTTTGTATCCTCAACTCTTCAATAAATGGATCTGCAATTTCACTATTCAGCATCACATATCTATGTGCCTGTAATAACTCTAATTCTGTCAGTGTCGCGTATGAGGTCATCCCAACTGATCGGCTAATAGCAGGAAATATTTTTGATTTCTGATGCATTTGAGATTGAGTTGATGTGTTGTCAACACGTCCAACTCGATTAAATCTTGTCTCAATATCATCCAAATATCTAGAACAAAAGGTGAGACACTCCTCGGCCAAATAGCCTTCAGCAATAGAGCCTTCTGGTTGAGCTTTATTTCTCACGTATGCTTTCAAATGCCCAAGATATATGTGAAAAATAATAATAATATTATGCATTTATTTAAATTCCAAATATTGTTTACTTAACTGGAAACATATAAATAAAATACCTCTCAATTGGATACATCCATCGATAATGAACGGGGCCTCCTAATTTAGCTTCGTCAACCAAATGCACAGTTAAATGCATCATGACAGTAAAAAATGATGGAGGAAAGATCATCTCCATTGCACAAAAGGTCAATACAAACCTCTCCTATAGGTTGTCAAGCTGTAATGGATGTAGAGTTTTCTCACATAATTTCCTGAAAAATTTGCAGAATTGTAGTACAACAGCAGTAACTTTTTCAGGTAATAATGTATGCAATGCCAATGGTAGTAACTGTTATAACAAAACATGTGAATCGTGACTTTTCAATCCATATAACTTACGATTCTTCAAATCAACACACCTCAAGATGTTACTCGAATACCCATTAGATACCTTCACATTCTTTAAAATTTGAAGGAACGCATCTTTATCCCAATTTTTCATTGAAAAAATGGCCGTAGCATACTTTTCATTCTCATCTGGCCAGAGATCACGTTTTATGTTCATTACTTGTAAGTCTTTGCGAGCATTGAGATGATCCTTCAACTTTCCATGCTCATTAAGTAATGTGAAAATCAAATTATCACATACATTCTTCTCAATATGAATCACATCAAGATTGTGGCGCAAAGAATTAAATTCCCAATACGGAAGTTTGAAGAATATACTTTTTTTCTTCCATTGTTGCGTTCTGATTTCACTTGATGATGCACTTCGCACTCATTTTCCACTATCAGTCAAATGATGAATCTTCCCAAATTATGTTTTAACATTTTCAAGCTGTGTCAATATTTCAGAACCGGTTAACAACTTTGGAGGTGGTCTACGATCAATGGAACCATTAAATTTTGATTTGTTCAGCCGAAATCTATGAGATGCATCAAGAAATCTTTGATGGAACAAGAAGCACCATTTTCTACAGTGAGGTAGCCGTTTGGGCTCGAAATCAAAGTTACAAACGGGACAAGCCAAACCCGTATAAGTGTTCCAACCAGATAAATTCCCAAGCCCAGGGAAGTCACTAATGGTCCACATTAAAGCAGCATGCATTTTGAACATTGTTTTAGAAGAAACATCAAATATCTCAACATCGTTGCTCCATAACTCCTGCAATTCTTCAATCAAAGGCTGTAGGTATACATCAATATCATTTCCAGGCATTTTTTTCCATGAATAATCATCAAAATGATAAAAAGATGTTTGTTGCATACACATCCACGAAGGCATATTATAAGGGATCAAAACAACTGGCCAAATGCTATAACTCGTACTCAAAGTCCCAAATGGGTTGAATCCATTGGCAGCCAATCCCAATCGAACATTCCTGGATCAGCTAAGAAATCTGGATGTAATGAATCAAATGTCTTCCACGATTGGGAATCTCGTGGATGTCTCATTAACCCATCATTGTTATTATCTACAGAATGCCACTTCATGTGTTCGGAGGTTTTTGATGACCTGAATAATCTTTGCAATCGAGGCTTCAAAGGAAAGTAATGCAAAACTTTTGCAGGTGTGTTCCTTTTCTTCTTCTCCATGAAATTATGTTCAGTCATACTTCCAACATCACCTTTTGACTGCCATCTAGAAGAAGAACATTTCTTACAATTCTGTCTACTTGAATCCTCTACCCAGTAAAGTATACAATCATTGGGACACGCATGTATTTTTGTATAATTCAGACCAAGCTTGTTTACAACTTTTTTTATCTCATAAAATGATTCTGGGATTTTTGCTTCTGGAAATGCATCACGAATCAATTCCAATAACATGGACATTGCCTTATTTGTAATTCCACATAGACATTTGATATGGTACAACTTCAACAGAAATGAAACTTTGAATATTTCAAACACCCACTATACAACTCTTGATTTCCATCGTCAAATAAATCATGAAACGCATTTTCCTCACTGAAGTTTTCCCTTACATTTGGCTCCACAAAATCAAGAGGATGATCCAATGATATGTTACAATCTTGATCTTCTTGTGTTACAGTCTCAAAAACATCACTTGTCATGTTACAATTTGTATCACCCTCTTCAGGTTGTTTTAATATGTTTTGATGCTCATAGTGGTGTCTTACAGTGCCGAATGCATCATTTATGAGGTTTTGCATTTCTTTTTCCATTGGCGACAAACATGGGACCTCATTCTGTGGATTAACATTAGTCCTCAATCTTTCTGTATTGTTTGATTCTCCATGCCAAATCCAACACAAATATTGATCAGGGAATTGCTTCAGTATTAAATGTTCATAAACTTCATCTCTCTTCTACCATGTTCTAAATTTACATTTAGGACATGGACATATTATTCTCCCTTCAACGGATCGATTATAAATTACAAAATCTAAAAACTCATTCAAACCCTTAACATATTGAGGGGTGTTCCTCGGTAATGTGATCCAGCTTTTATCTATGTATATCACAATGTGCCTACACAAAATATACGATAGTGTAAGATTACAGAAACATAATATAATAAAGATGAACCATTGATCATAAAGTATGCATAATATAATAAAGATGATTCATTGATCACATTTACCACTTCAGACCAACCGAACAAGTCTGGTACATAGGAGACAACGTCAACACCTCATTGAGGAGCAATAAGAATATCGGGTTACACACTTATTATAACACTATCGATCACACATTTATGTTGCCTCAAACAACACCTCATTGATGTGTGATCGAAACTGATCATAATGCATTTTAAACCTGAGACATTATGTGATTGTTTAGGCTTGACCTTAGATGTCCTCTAAGAGGAATGATGTTTCTCAATGGTTTCATACACAACCAACCATATCAAAGTCGTATTTCTTATGACAAATAAGACTATCTGGGTACCAATCCATGTACTGAATATGGTGTGAGGTAAATTAAGTAGGCCACCACTAATGGTTTCTAATGCATAATCTAGTCCATGAATATAAAACAAACAATAGTGTGCAGGTATATCAAAATTAAGTGTCACTATAAATATAAATCCATGTCACACTCAGGTTTCTTAGGAGACACTTGGCACAATCTCAAACCTTAGAGATTTCATGTAAACATTGGTAATAATATCCACTTTCAAATGCACCAAACTAGAAAAGTTAGTGGAATACACTATAACAATACATTCCCATTTTTATAATGTTAGAAAGTATCATGTATTTTCCACATGTAACATTTTAGGATAAAACTATAGTTTATATATTTTCTTGAAGGATTCCCACGTAAGATCCTCATAAAATATAGCATGCACAACTGAGCCTCACCATTTCCTTCCCAATCCATCAAGAATATATGTTGACCCCCACCCCTTAGATTCCCTGGGAATCTCTATAATTTTAAATCTCCTACCAATCTACTCAATCCTCTCCTCATATTTCTAGATTACATTATCACCATAAAAGATAGGTGGATTCTTGTTAGTAAATTATGAGTCATGATCCACTACTCCTCCTGGGTTTTTAATACCTTCATAACCAAAGTATGAATAGTGCATATTATAACTTCCACTAAAGAAGATACCACTAAGGGATTCTCCTATTAAACCCGTCTCACAAATCTATCACTTAGATTCATAAGACCTCTTATAGTAGGAATCGTCTAACAAATACAAGATGAAAACCCCTTTAGTCATGAGAAAATTATTAAATCATAGAACAACTTCCATAATTCATATTAATGATTTATAATAATAATAATTTTATGAATTTATGAATTTTATTAATGAAATATAAAACATAAGAAAGGAATAGTTTTTTTTAAATAGACACCAAATCTAGTTTATTCAATCAACAACAAAGACCAAGTGACAATATTTTCAAAAATAACTAACCACCCATAGTAACTTGAATTCATACATGGAGGTGAGATGTCTAGGCACCATCCCACACATATTAACTAAATTATAGTGCTACTAAATCTAGTCTACCAATGAAACTAAACCAAAACTAGGAAGTGTCGTAACATTCTAGGCTCAATATTCCTTTTGATATTAATTTATAAAGAACCGACTAGGGAAAACTAGGCAAGTCTCCCAATAGGGTCTTATACCTGGAGATGTGTAATAAAGAGACATGAAAGTATTATCTTGTTTTAGAGAATAAAGTTATGAAACCAAATTCAAATAAAAAATAAAGATAAACATCCATTAGTATAAAAAATTCAATCTAAATAGGCCGAACCATAAAGAATTTAGTCAACCACTTTTTGTGAGAAAAACCATTTTTGAAGAAAGACCTCTTTAAAAATATGTATATTTTCCATAAAATCCATTTAAATCCATCAATTTCATGAAACAAGCCAAAGAAATTAATAAGAATATAAGGATATTTTAAATTAGAACCGCTTGTATAGATACACCTACCTTATAAACATAAGGAACCTAAGATCCTTCGACAACATAAATTGGAAACAAGAAGATATTCCTCAAATAGAAAAGGAATGAGGGAAAACCACAATGGATTGATTGATAACACATATTATTTATGAAACCATCGAAACCATATCACACAACACTACCAAACCAAGAACATAAATGATAAAGAGAGTGAATGATATTACACGTACCCAAAGGAAGAAAACCCACCACACTAGTGAACAAATGCTCCAAGAAAAGAAATTTGGTAGAGAAAGATACCCCATATTATCTAAAATCTTTCTAGGATCTATGAGGGAGGTCTTCACATTGAATGGAAGAAGGGTAATATATAAATCATGATAAAAACCAATGGTTCTAAATAATTAATGTCATGAACCCCTTTCATGGTGTGAATTCCATGATTTATAAAAATACCCAAAAAAGTATCCTTAGTTTGAATTAATCCTAATCAACCAATTAAAAACTTGAAAATGTTTTATGACTTATAATTCTTCAAGCTCTAAACCAAACTCATGGTATCTACCCTGCAGTAGATTCACATTGTGTAACAAATTCATGATTCGAATCAAAGAACCAAGAAATAACTAAAAATTACCAAAATAGAAGGTGGTCGCGGGGGGCGCCGGGGGGGTGCGGGGGTCGCCGGAGGCCGCGGGGGGCGGGGGGGGTGTGGGGGGTGCGCAGGGCGCGGGGGTCGCTGGGGGTCGAGGGGGGTGCCGGGGGTGTGGGGTTCGCCGGAGGGCGTGGGGGAGTGGGTGGTGCGGGGGTCGCCGGAGGCCGCGGGGGGTGCGGGGGTCGCCGGAGGGCGCGGGGGGCATGGGGGCGTGGGGGGCGCGCCGGGCGCGGGGGTCGCTGGGGGTTCGAGGGGGGGCGCCGGGGGGTGCGGGGTTTGCCGGAGGGCGTGGGGGGCGCGGGGGGTGCGGGGGTAACCGGAGGGCTTGGGGGGCGCGGGTGTCATCGGGGCCGGGGGGGATCGGGGAAGAGGGGGGATCGGGGAAGAGGGGCGAGGTTTTGGGGGAACCGCGGCAGGGGTAGGGGAAAGGGTTGTGGTTTTTTGAAATAAAATAGGGTTTCACGGTGGTTTATTAAAAACCGCCGCGAAACCTTTCACTGAAAACGTTTAGCGGCGGTTTTGTGAACCGCCGCCACAAAACCGCCACTAAACCCATTTTTTTTTGTAGTGGAACAAGATTGTGGGAAAGAAAGATTTTCAGCATATGTATAAAAAGAAAGATAGAAAGGACAAGAAAGATTCTGAAGTAACTTTTTATGAATGAAAAAATGAAGTATATATCTGACCTAGTTCTACTATGCTGGAGAGAAAAGATAGAAAGTACGAGCATTCAGAATGTAATAAGAAGAAGTACTACAAGATAAAGTCTAAGAATGTTCTAAAAGATAATGATAAATAGAGTACCAGTGGTGTTGATTCTTCTGATGAATCTTATGATATTGAATCTTCTTGATATAAGAATATTGGTCTTATATCAAGATTACCAATTGAAAATCATTGTATTAGGGCTAAGGTACACAATTCGGAATCTTTAACCAATATTTCTTTAAATTCTAACTTTCCTAATAAAGAATATTATGAATCATCGAATGAAGAATCTTCCTCATCATAAGATAATACCTTACCTTCATTTGAATAAGTCTCTGGATTTTCTAAATTACTTTAGAATGAGAACTGTAAGATAAAAAATAAGTTAGAGAAATAAAATTCTAAAATTTATGTTTTAATAAAATAATTTTCAAATCTTTCTAAAGATATTGATCAGAAAACCCTTGATTTGGAAAATGTTTCCAAAAACCATGAGGAAGTTAATTCCGAGAAGGATAAACTTTCTAAAGTTCTTGAAAATGTTATTTATAAGAAAAAAAACAGAGAATAACTTAAACTTCATGACTAATGACTATGAGGATAATAATTCAGTAATCAAAATAAAACTTGAAATATTTTACATACATAAACCTTTATCAAATTTCACTTCTGGATGAAAAATATTTGATAAAACGTATTCACAAGTTTTTCCTCTTATGAATAGTTATGGACTTGTTTATACTCACTCAAAAACTATTTTTATTCACAACTATTTTGTTCCCCAATGTGATCCTTTTTTCAATAAGTGGCAATGTGGTGGACAATGGGAGAAAAATTCTATTTGAATAAAACCCAATCCTTAGGTTTTTATAAAGCATAACTATCTAAGAAAATGTGGATACCTAAGATTTTACTTTCTAAAAATTATGGATCTAAGAAATTTTGGATTTCGAAAGTCTAACTATTTTATTTTTAGGAAAATATAGGAAGATCTAGTAACAATACATGGTTCATGGAGAATGGATTTTTTCGGCACATTGCGGATAACAAACACTTATTTGAAAATATTATCAAGATGAAAGGAGGAAAATTTACTTTTGGAGATAATGATCAGGGAGAAATTGTTGGTATAGGTAATGCTTTTCTTCTTGGAAAATCATTAATTTCAAAAAAATTATCTGTTAAGTTCTTAAGCACATGCTTATAAGTATATGTCAATTTTGTGATAAAGGTTACCAGTACACCATTCCAAGTAAGGGTTTATTATCCTTTCCCATAGGCACGAGAATGTTTACACACCTAACATAGAAGACCTTCGGATCCAAGACCTACCTTGCCTTAGTGGAATGGAAGATCAATCTTGGTTATAGAATATAATATTAGGACATTGTAACCATAACAACCTATGAAAACTCTCAAAGAATTTTTTTAAGGATCTATCAGAGCTTACATTTGATTCTTCAAAATTTTGTGATCCCAGTCAATATTGAAAGAAACATAAGTCAAGCATTAAATAAATTAATGAAGTCTCAACATCTAATGTATTATAGCTAGTGCATATGGATATTTTCAGTCCAACACAAACTAGATGTATTGAAGTAAAATATTACGTATTTGTTTAAGTTGGTGATTATACTAGGTTTACATGAGTCTATTTTCTAGAAAAGAAATATGAAAAATTTTGTTATTTTAAATCTTTTTTAGCTAAAGATAAAAATTTGAATAACCTTCCACTGATAACTATTCATAGTGATCGTAGGGGAGAATTTGAAAATTCATATTTTCAAACTTTTTGTAGTAAAAAAAGAATTACTCATAACTTATTATCTCTAAGAACTCCTCAACAAAATGGTGTTTTTGAAAGAAGAAATATAATTCTTCAAGAGATAAATAGAACTAGGTTGATTTAATTTTGTATTGCTAAATACTTTAGGGATGAAGTCGTAAGTACTTCTTTTTATACTATAAATCATGTTTTAATCAGACCTTTTATTAATAAAACGCCTTATGATTTGTGTACTGGTCAAAAACCTATTTCTTATTTAAAATTATTTGGATATGAAGTATTCATCTTGAATACGGAAGATAATTTACATAAATTGTCACCCAAATCCGATGAAGGAATTTTCTTGGGCTATTCCACTACTTCTAAGGCATATAAATTTTTTAACTAAAATTATTGAATGGTTGAAGAATCAGTACATGTTAAATTCGATGAAATTAATCCTTTTGTTTTGATAAAACCTCAACCTATATCCTCGGATGTGTTTTCAAAATCTGATTATCAACCTTTGTTAGAAGATTCTTCAAATAAGGAAAATAATCAAGAAAATGGTTCTAAATTATTTACCCTAGAATATTTTTTTTACCATATGTTGATGAACAGGTTTTACAAAACCAAAATCTGTTGTTTCATAAGAATTATCCTAGTGATAGTATCATTGGTGATGTAAATCAACCGGTAAGAACTAGAAGTTTCTTAGGAAATGAATTTTCACATCTAGCATTTCTTTACCAATTGAATCCTAAAATAACTGATGAAGACTTAGGTGATGATGATTGGATTAAAGATATGCAAGATGAACTAAATGAGTTTGAAAATAATAAAGTCTGTACCTTGGCTGAAAGACCTAAAGGAACCTTTTTAATTGAAGTAAAATTGGTCTTTAGAAATAAATGTTACGAAAATGGAATCATTGTAAGAAATAAAGAAAGATTAGTTTCTAAAGGCTATAATCATCAAGAAGGAATAGACTATGAAGAAACATACACTCCATTAGCTAGACTTGAATCTATTCTTATTCTAGTAGCATTTGCAGCATTCTTCAAATTAAAACATTTTCAAATAGATGTAAAGTGATATTTCCATAATGAATTTTTTCAAGCGGAAGTTAATGGTGAAAAAACTCTTAGTTTTGAAGAAACAAAACATCTTGAACATGTTTATAAACTAACCAAAGATTTATATGGACATAAAAAAGCCCCTAAAGCCTGGTATGATAGAACTAAAGGATTTTTGTTACAAAACAATTATGTCAATGGAAATATTGATCCATCCTTCTTTATAAAAAACAATAAGAAAAATGTTTTGATTTGTAAAATTTATATTTATGACATTATATTCGAATCAACTCAAAAATCCTTAACTGATTCATTTGTAAATCTTATGAAATCTGATTTTGAAATGAGTATGATGGGTGAGTTAACATTTTTCCTTGGTTTTCAAATTTCTAAAAAACCATAATGAACTTATATATCTCTACATAGGTATATTAAATATCTTATTAAGAAGTATGGATATGACAACAATAAAATTATAATTACTTCAATCGTTTCCTCAAACACACTTGATCTTAATGAAGCTGAGAAACTAGTAGATCAAACATCTTTTCGAGATACGATAAGATGTTTATTATAATTAATAGCTAGTCATCCAAACTTAATGTTTTCAGTATGCTTATGTGCAAGATATCAATGTAATCCAACATAATATCATTTAAAAGAAGTGAAAATAATTTTCATTATAAAAATAGAACCATGGATTTAAGACTTTTCTATTCTCCTATAAAGGATTTTATCTTAAAAAGTTTTTCAAATATTTACTTTGGTAGATGTAGAATGGATATGGAAAGTACATCTAGAACTTGTCACTTATTAGGAGATTCATTAGTCTCTCGGTCATGCAATAAGAAACACTCAGTAGCACTTTCCACAACTGAAGTTGAATATGCAGCTGCTGTAATTTTTTGTGATCAACTATTGTGGATGCAAAAGACACTCACAAACTATGCCATGAGTTTTACCAAAACAAAACTAATGTGGGATAACACCAGTGACATTTCCCTAAGAAAAAACCCTATATATCACTCTCATGAAAATCACATAGATATTAGTCATCACTTTTTTAGGGATCACACCCTTAAAAGAGACATTATTCTTCAATTTATCAGGATGCAAGATCAACTTACTGACATATTAAAAAATTCCTTACCCAATTATTGATTTGAATATATAAAACAAAAGTTAGGAATGATAACTGTAAGGTAATATTTCATATTAACTTTTTGTTAAAACCTATCTCCTAACATTAAGTTACACATTTTCATAGGTGGAGTATATATGTTTACCCTTTTTAATTTTCAGAATCCAATTTTTTCTTTCTTTAATAAAATTTTTTAAAACCTAAAAGTTTTTGGAATCTTTCTTTGTTGTCAGAGCCTAAACAAGTTTCCTTAACCATTTAAAATTTTGTATATTACTATTTTACAATGACTAACCTTATCAATACTGACAAATATTTCTCAGTATTATGGATGGTACATTTCCTTACATATATCATCTTTATTACATCCATGTTTGTTGGTATTTCAAAAATTGTTTTTTAAGAAAACATTATCATATTCATGTTCCTTAAATCTAATTTTTCCTTAAAAACTCAAATGACCAGAACCTAAATCCTACTTTGGAAAGAGTATCAACCGTCAGATCAAATCAAGATAATTTCAATAGTTGGATCTATCTGGAAATTTGAACCATCACTGCAAAGCCTATTTAGAGGGACCTCGTGTTCTTGTCCCACATCAGTTTTCTCAACTTTTTTATTGAAGATCCACCGCTCTACAAGTCTACCATTATATTTTCCCCATTTACTTATATTCTGCATCTCTCTTGATATTTCCACTCAGACTCTGATGTAGTCGTGGTCAAATAAGGAACCCAAGGACTGGCTTATGTTTAGGGAAAGGTTAATGGTTTATAATTTCTTCTCCAAGTATGATTCATTGATTTCGAATATTTTCAGGTTAAATAGATGGGAAAGCTTATGTGTTGCTAAGGAGAAGAATCAAGACCCGGTCTACCCAACCCTTGTAGTAGAATTTTATACTTTTTTTCATTTTTATGAATAAGGTGGAAAAGATATGTTTATGTTTATAAGCTATGAAAAGTCATATTCTTTATCTTTTAACAAGCCTACTAGCATTCTTCACATTCCATATGAAGGTGATTCAATCCTCTTCTTACATTGTTTACCTGATACAGAAGGATCCTTCGAGTAGGTAAAACAGTAGAGTACCTTGGGCTGAAGAATGTCAAGAATCCCAAGATATCCCATCCTTCAACAAATCATAGGTTCGTATCATTGTGGATGCAAGGTTTTCTTATCACAAGTAAGGATGATAAGGATTAATTTAAAATATGTGACATCTTTCTCTTAGTTTTCTTGGTGAACCTAAGGAAGAAAAATTGTGTCAATTACATCCTTCTGACAATTAGTAACATTAAAAGTGGAAATATCAAGTCTCGTTTTTTTATGTATTCGACGATCATTTCAAATAATATAGTCCTATGTTTAGAATCTTTCAAGATCTTATATACTTCAAATGATAAGATCACTATGATTATGCTACTCAATGATGATACATTGAGTTTAATGAATGTTGGTTTTAATAGTGAATCAGGTGAGTTTGTTGATATTTCTGATAATGATCTTCAAGCTAAAAAGGATAGAGTTACAGAACCTTCGCTGAAAAGAAAAGCAAAAGAACTAGAACCTCAATTACCCGAACCTATTCTAAAACCTCAATCAGCACCCCCTATACCAAAAAACCAAAAGAATTTTTCTGATTAAGTAATGTTAAGTGGAGGGAGGAGAAGAAAAAGAAAAAGGAAGGTGATCATATTTTTGGGCTTGACCCTACGGAGGATAATAATATGATGATTATTAAAGCTAAAAATTTTGATAAACAAGAAAAGAAAAAAAAGAAGAAAGATATAGAATCCTAGGCTCAATTTCTTCAATATTTTTTAAAAGATGTTGAAAAAAATTTAGAACAAATTCAAGTACTTGATGCCTTAATGAAGGATTATTATGTTCTAGAATAGATTGTTGAAGAAGAAGAAATTCAACCCGAAGAAGAATAAGAGGAAGATAGTGAATAATTAATCAGAATGGTGTAAAAGTATCATGAATAGAAGATCCCTTATGATTAACTTCTAATAAGAACTTCCCTAGAATTATCCACCAAAATAGCTTCAGAAAAGAAGAAGGAAAATTAAAAAGAAGATGAAGTTAGAAAAAGGAATTCCAATGAAGAAAGTGAAGATAATAATGATATTGTTCAGGAAGACGAAGAGGAAGTTAATATTGGTGAACAAAAACTTGAAGTGCCCAAAGCTGTTGAATTTTTTTTTCTAAAGGAATGTCAATCATTCTTAATACACCTCATAAAGATATAGTTAAATCATCTATGTCAAAGAATTTTGAAGAAGTGAAAGATACTCCTCAAGAGAAAGTTGGTTTAGATTCTAAATTGTCATCATCCATTGGACATGGCTTTATTTTGACGTATTTGAAGAAACTTTTTGATTCAATACCATTCTTCCCAAACATTGAATCCCAATGTTTTCTTATTCAATAGTTAGTTATCTTGAAGTCAGATTCTATAAATTTATTGATTCAAATGTTAATCAAAAAAGAAACGAATTTCAAAACCTTCATGATCAAATATAAAGCACATATAATGTCTTTCAAGAAGATTACAACTTGGTCTAAGTCAGTAGTTGATGATCTTAATCTATTTGGTGATTATATGGATTCAGTAAAAGATTCATTTAACAATGTTGAGTCAATAAGGTTTTCCTTATGACTTTTCCATTCCTTCTTGTTTTGAAAACCACAAACACCTTATCTTTAAGGAAAATTGCTTTTATAAGGAAAATGCTTTCTTTAAGGAAAATCGCTTTTGTAAGGAAAAATGCTTTCTTAAGGAGAATTGCTTTTATAAGGAAAATTGCTTTCTTAAGGAAAATTGCTTTTATAAGGAAAAATGCTTTCTTAAGGAAAAATGCTTTTATAAGGAAAATGCTTTCTTTAAGGAAAATTGCTTTTATAAGGAAAATGCTTTCTTTAAGGAAAATCGCTTTTATAAGAAAAATTATCCTTATCATATTTTCATTCATATTTTTCTTAAGTATGAGTTTCAGATTCATTTTCTCGGAGTCATTAAAACTTAGATATAAAGCATTCTGTTTAGTATTCGGATTCTGGATAAAGAACTATAAAGAAGTCTCATTCCGAATTCCGGATATGATCTCTGACTAAGTTCTATTCCAGATTCAGGATACGAATTCTGAAGAAGAATTCTCATTACGAATTCTAATGGGGAAATTCCATTCCGAATTCTCATTACGAATTCTAATGAAGAAATCTCATTCCGAATTCCTATTCTGATGAAGAATTCTCATTACGAATTCTGATGATGAATTCTCATTACGAATTCTGATGACGAATTCTCATTACGAATTCTGATGACGAATTCTCATTACGAATTCTGATGATGAATTCTCATTACGATTTCTGATGACGAATTCCTATTCCGAATTCCTATTCCGAATTCTCATTCCGAATTCACCCATTAAACAAAATTTGATTATCATTGTTTTATACACTCTGAATTTATTCACTCCGAACTTTCACTCCGAAGTTTCTATTCTGAACCTTTATGTTAGAGTTTAAAACGATGTCGTGCATTCTGTTACACTTACTTTGTTATAAAACGATGTCATTCATTTTGTTATAAACTAACCGTTGTCTAAGTGACATGTGTACAGGTCCCTCCGAACTTTAAGGAAAATATGACCGTTGGAGGAGGAGCCGACCTTACCTCTAAATAGGAGCTCATTTGAAAGAGCTCGGTGTAGATGAGATAGCTGATGGCTGATGCATGTGCCGATTGTTGAAAAAGTGCTTACATGCTGTTAAAGTGATTTCTAGAGAGAGAGTCTCTTATTAACTCTCAAAGCTTCGTGCGACTCCGAATGTTGGTGATTACATTCGAGGGCTTCCGGGGATAGGAAGACAGAGGTGCCGACTACCTTAAAGATCGAGGGATTTCTTGCTGAGAAAGACAGAGGTGCCGACTACCTTAAAGATCGAGGGCTTTCTTGCTGAGAAAGACAGAGGTGCCGACTACCTTGAAGTTGAGGGCTTGCGGGGATAGCAAGACAGAGACTCTGATCTTCGTATCGAGGGCTTACCCTGGTGTGGGTAAGACAGACTTGCTTGAAAGTATAAATCAAGGGACCTTTATCCAAGGTTGTTGGATACCCTTCTCTTTGGGTTAAAAGACTATTATCTTGTTACTAGTAGTTTTACTACTTGTCTTTATTCCGCTGCAATTTGTATCTTAAGGAAAGTATAACTTTCTTATACTTCCTTACTTACTCTGATTAGTTTAGATTCTATACGCTTTAAGGTAGAATCTCATATTGTAACTTTTGTTAAGTTTCAATTTCCGGAATCATATTTCCGGAACCTACTTTTGGAATCCCTTTCCAAGTTCAGTTCGGTGTTAGAGGTGTTGTGAATTTACTTAGTTTAACTTTGTTAAACTTAGCCTTTCCTTTTCTTAAGGAAACTCTAGTTATTCATAACTAACATTAAAGGTTCCAAAGGAATTTTTAAAGTATACAATTCACCCCCCCTCTTGTATATTGAGCATCTCATATTATATTTCGATCCTACAATTGGTATCAGAGGTTGGAAACCTCTTACTCTATACCATTCTTACATTTGGTATCAGAGCCAAGGTTACTGAAATACTTGTACTCACATACAAGTTTTTCTTGCTCACTTTTCTATTCCGAACTTTTTCATTCCGGAATATCCATTCCGAACTTTTTCCATTCCGAACTTTGTGATTTCGATTCTAAGCTACTAACAAGTTTGTATCCAAGTTTTTATTTAGTATGGCAGGAATTAATGTTGGATCTATTGACAATCTGAATCCTACGAGACCACCTATCTTTGATGGTAATGATTATGAATACTGGAGAGATCGTATGAAGACTTTTGTTATCAATACTGGTGTAGATAACTTTGTCATGCTTACTGGTGACTATAAAATTCCTGACAAGGAAGTCAGAACCTTTACTAACCAGGAAAAGCAAGAATATCAACTCAACTATAAGGTACGCAATACTTTATTATGTTCAATGACTAGAAATATATATAGCCAAATTTCTTCTTGTGAAGCAGCTAATTGTATATGGAAGAAGTTAGAGGTTACACACTTTGGGACTTCTAAGGTGATTGAGACTAGAAGAGCTATGCTTAGAGCTGAGTATCATGGCTTCAATTTTCCTTATGGAGAATCTATCTGTAAAGTTCAACAAAGATTTATGACCATTGTCAACAGTCTACAATCTATGGGAGAGAAAGGTTTAGATGATGAAGCTCTTGTGGACAAGATAATTGACATTATGCCCAATGAGTGGGAATCCAAGAGAACAGCAATAGATGAGAACAGGAAGGTTACTCAAATTACTCTTGATGAGCTTTTTGGAACTCTTCTACAACATGAGACCAGAATGAAGAGAGATGCTGACAACATCAAGAAGAAGAATGGAAATGGTACTGTTGCTTTTACTACAACTTCAAATCAGATGAAAGCTAAGACTCCTGAAAGAGTTATCAGATCCAAATCTAAGAAAGTCATTTTCCAATCCGAATCTAGTGAGAGTGAAGTTTCAGAAAATGAA
This sequence comes from Viscum album, assembly GCA_963277665.1. Lineage (NCBI taxonomy): Eukaryota > Viridiplantae > Streptophyta > Magnoliopsida > Santalales > Viscaceae > Viscum > Viscum album. The sequence continues at coordinate 142,721,796 of OY728155.1, forward strand.
TTAGCCAATCTTGCTCGAATGATGAACAAGATAACTGGGTAGAGAAACTTTCAATCCAAGTATAAGAAGAAAGACAGGAAAGATAAGAAAGATGGAGAAGTTACTTGCTATGAATGTAAAAGAGCTGGACATATTAGACCTGATTGCCCTATGCTCAGAAAGAAAGAAAGGAAGGAAAGACATTCAGACAGAAACAGGAAGAAGTATTATAAAGCCAAAGCTAAGAAAGTTCTGAAAGCTAATGACACCTGGAGTGCCAGTGGTGGTGACTCTTCAGATGAATCTTCTGAATATGAATCTTCAGGACAGAAGAATCTTGGTCTTATAGCCAGATTACCTATTGATAATCATTGTCTTATGGCTAAGGTACGAAATGCTGAATCATTGACCAATGTTTCTTTAAATCCTAATGATAGTAAATATTATAACTCTTCTGATGAAGAATCATCTTCTGATGAGGAAAATACATTACCTACTTTTGAAGAAGTCTCTAGATTTGCTGAACTTCTTGAGATTGAGAATTCCAAACTCAACAAGAAACTTGATAAGGCAAACTCTAGGAATTCTATTCTTACTAAAGAGATATCAGATCTTTCTAAAGATCTTGATAAGAAAAATGCTGATTTTGAAAGTATTTCACAAAATCTTGAGGAAGTAAGTTCTGAGAAGAATAAACTTTCTAAAGAGTTAGAAAAAGTAATTTCTAATAAAAATATTTTCGAGCCTAACTCTAGTTCAAAAACTAATGATTTTGAGAACAAAAACTTGGTTGTAAAACTCAAGTTCGAAATTTTTTCCTTAAAGAAGTGTTTATCAAACTTTGCCCATGGTAAGGAAAATTTTGATAAAATGTATTCTCAAATACGACCTTTAAGAAATAAATCCGGATTTGGTTATACCCATGCAAAACCTATTTTCAGCAACAATTATTTTGTTCCACAAAGTGCCCCATTTTGCACTAAGTGTCAATGTGGTGGTCACTGGGCAAGAAGTTGTTCCTTAAACAAAACCCAATCTCTAGGTTTTCATAAAGATTATTTTTCTAAGAAAATGTGGGTTCCGAAAATTTTATTGTCTGGAAATCTCGGATCCAAACAAGTTTGGATTCCGAAAATCTAACTTTGTTCTTAATTTCAGGAAAATAAAGAAAGTTCCAGCAACAATATTTGGTACATGGATAGTGGTTGTTCCCGGCACATGACTGGTAACAAAAGCTTTTTTGAAAAGATTATCAAAACTAAAGGAGATATTATTCTTCAGTTTATCGGAACGCAAGATCAACTTGCTGATATTTTCACAAAATCTTTGCCTTCTGATAGATTTGAATATATTAAACAGAAGTTAGGAATGATAACCGTAAGGTAATCTTCTATAATTAACTTTCTGGTGAAAAAGTCTCCTTACAGTAATAAACTCCTTTTCATAGGGGGAGTACATTTGATTGTTTGTTTAACAAAGTTTTTCAAAATTTGTTTTCAAATTTTTCGGAACGAAAATTTCCGGAATAAAAACTTCCGGAATGAAACTTTTCTAGAATGGATATTTTCGTACAGAATACTTCTGGAATGAAAGTATTCGTATTGAAAATTTCCGGAATGGACAACTTTCGTACTGGGATTTTCATAACCAGATTTTCGTACCATGTTTTCTTTTTCGTATTGACTCTTTCGTAATGACTTTTTCGTATTGATTTTTTTTTGTATTGAGTTTTTCGTATTTAGTTTTTCGTATTGAGTTTTTCGTATTTAGTTTTTCGTATTGAGTTTTTCGTAGTAGTCTTTGTATTACCCATTACGAATAACTTTCCTAAGCTAATCCGAGAGGTATGTTTTTCTTACTGACGTTTTCGTAATCATATTTTACTTGCTGGCATTTTCTTATAGTTTGTTTTCGGTTTTTTAATTCTTTACTTTAATAAAAACCTCAAAAAGATCGGATTCAAGCTCTCAACCGTCAGATTTGATTTCAGATCATTCTAAACTGTTAGATCAACCGAGGAACGTGAAACGTCATCCCATTGCCTATATAAAGGGAATCCTATTTTCGAGTCCCACATCGATTTCAAGCTTTTGCGTGCTGAAGCTCTGACTCTCTGATTTAAGGCTATTCCGAACTTCGGTCTTCTCAGTTCCGAACTTCTCAGAGACCTCAGATCCGAATGTCTGCAGAGTTAGCCTCTCAAGAAATGTCTTCAACTAAGCCCATTTCTCAGTGGTTAGTCTACAGAGAAAGATTAGTCCATCCGACTTTCTTCAGCAACTATGATTCTATTATTTCGAAGAACATCAAGTTGAATGGCTGGGAGGATGTTGCAGTATCAAAAACCGGCAACCAAGATGAAGTCTACTCTGATTTACTTGTTGAGTTTTATGAGTCGGTTGCTTTCTTCGAGGAAGATAATAGAGAAAAATTTTCTTTCAAATCGTATGGCAAGACATATAAGCTTTCTTACACCAAGGCTGCAAGCTTGGTAGGGCTAAGTTATGAAGGGGAAGCTGAGTTTATTTCCCACGTATTGCCAGACTCCTTGGGAAGTTTCAACAAGGAGAAAGCCTTAGAAATTCTCGGATTGGATGATGACAAGGCTCCGAAAATAGCAAGTCTTTCTACAAACTTCCGGATTCTGGAGTTATGGGTACAGGGGCTTATTGTACCGAGAAAAGGTGATAAGGATAGTTTGAAGAAGAGTGAGATATACATCTTAGATTTCTTGATAAATCTAAGAAAGTTCAACTTGATGAAGCATATCCTTCTTAACATTGAGAATTTGAAGAAGGGGAATCTGAGAGCTCAGATCGTAATGTACCCAGCAATATTGTCAAAGCTCATAGTTCGGTGCCTTGAGTCCTTCAAGGTAGCTTGTAGTTCTAAGCCGAAAGTTTGCAAGATCATGTTGCTCAGTGATGCCACTCTTAAAAGGATGAATATAGCTTTTGACAAGGAGTCAGGGAAGTTTTTTGATCTACCTCCGCAAATAGAAGTGACTCCGAAAGTGGCTGATCCAGAATCATCCAAACCAGTAAGGAAGAGGAAGTTAAAAGAAGTGGTAGTCGAAGCTGAGGAACCGAAGTCCAAGGAAGTCCACTCCGCACCTCCGAAGCCTAAGAAGAAGAAGACCTATACTGATGAGGTTGCAGCAAAGTGGAGAGCTGACAAGGAGAAGAGGAAAGAAGGGGATCCGCAGTTCGGATTGGATCCTGCAGAGGCTAAAGCTCTGAAAGAGAAGGCTGCTGATGAGCTCGAGAAACAAGCAAAGGAGAAGAAACTGAAGAAGAAAATGTCTTAGGCTGATGTAGCTCAGGCCTTGTTAAAGTTGAACGAAATGGTTTCAGCAACCATTCCTGTTCCGAGATCTTTCTCTCTGGAATCTCTACCTGAGACTCCAGGAAGAAACCTTGCTGCTCCGGTAGAGAATGTTGCTAAGAATACTGAGGAAGAAGAGCAAGTGGAACTAGTTGAAGAAGCTGCTGAAGGAAGTGGTGAGACAGGAGATGTGCTCAAGCAAGTAGATGAATACAAGGGAACTCCTTCGGAACACCTGTCGCTCCGAACATCTGAAGCTCAATCTTCGAAGCTTGTTACTCCGACTATGGAAGAAGAGAAAGGTGAAGAAGAAGTTTCTTGTCTGAGAGAAGAAGAACATCTTTTACTTGATGCTGCTCAGAAGGAAAATGTAGAAGTTGCTGATGAGGAAGATTTGGTTGTTCAAGTTTCTGATAGTGAGAAGAAATCTCCGGAACAGGTTTCTATTCCGGAAAAAGATAAGGGAAAGAAAGTTCTTGCTGATACCCCGAGTTCAGAAAAGAAGATGAGGAAGGAAGCTGGTAGTTCTTCGAAGAGGAAGGTGGAGCTTATTGAGGAAGAAAATTCTCCCAGCAAGATTTCAGATTCGGAGTCATCTTCGTTGGGGCATGATTTTGTTGTCCAGTCATTGAAGAAGTTGGTGGGAACCATTCCGACCTTCTCCAGTATAGACTCCAGATGCCAGATGCTTCAACATGCGCTGAATCAGAAAACCGACTCCGTATCGATGGTTATGGATAAGTGTGTAGATATTGAAGCTCAGTTCAAAACTTTCTTTATTGGTTACGAAGCTCATAAAAGATCTTGCAAGAGGATCACAACCTGGTCTAAGAAAACCGTGGAAGAGATGAGGTTGCTTGATGAGTTTCAGGATAATGTTAAGGATGCATTTGAAACCGAAGACAAGACGTTTCATGAGCTGACTGCATCATTCGAAGAGAAATTGACTGAGGAAAAGAACCTTCGGATTCAGGAAGTAAGAGATCTAAATGGAAAGCTCAACTCCGTTAATCAAAGTTGGAAATATGAAAGGGATTATCGGATCGGGTTTGAAGAAAGGATGAAGGCTCAGGAAGAGAAGATGAAATCTCAGGAAGAAAAGTTGAAAGCTCCGGAAGAAATCATTGAAGCTCAGTCAGCAAGAATAGTCGCCTTAGAGAAGCAAGTAGAGGAAGATCACAAAGACTTGAAGAAAATCAAGACGATTCTTAAGGGGCTAATGTCAAAGGAGAAAGATCCGAAATGACCAATCCGATCTTTTTGTTGTATTTTTTCCTTTGTTGTCGAGATTCTAAATTTAATGAGAATTGTGCTTGTTGTTACTATTGTTGTCATTACTAATCTTTCAGGTACTTTGTTATTTTTTCCATTCCCTCCAAATTCTTTTTGAAAATCACAAAGGGGGAGAAGGAAAAGATCCTTAAGAAAAAGAGGAAATCTAATAAGTGCTTATCAAAGGGGGAGAAAGGAAAATACCCAAGGAAAAGGAACTCTAATAAGAGTTTGTTTAAGGGGGAGTTTTTCTTAAAGAAACATCACTCCGGAAATATGAATACGATCCTTAGAGTTTCAAAGCCTAAGGGGGAGTTAGTCGTATTCATCTATATTCTTAAACCAAGGGAGATAAGCTTTAATGTGTTTCTTTCTTCTTAGAATAGCTTTTTCGTAAGGATGTTTGTGCTTTCCAAAAAGGGGGAGATTGTTGAGTCAATAAGGTTTTCCTTATGACTTTTCCATTCCTTCTTGTTTTGAAAACCACAAACACCTTATCTTTAAGGAAAATTGCTTTTATAAGGAAAATGCTTTCTTTAAGGAAAATCGCTTTTGTAAGGAAAAATGCTTTCTTAAGGAGAATTGCTTTTATAAGGAAAATTGCTTTCTTAAGGAAAATCGCTTTTATAAGGAAAAATGCTTTCTTAAAGAAAAATGCTTTTATAAGGAAAATGATTTCTTTAAGGAAAATTGCTTTTATAAGGAAAATGCTTTCTTTAAGGAAAATCGCTTTTATAAGAAAAATTATCCTTATCATATTTTCATTCATATTTTTCTTAAGTATGAGTTTCGGATTCATTTTCTCGAAGTCATTAAAACTTAGATATAAAGCATTCTGTTTAGTATTCGGATTCTGGATAAAGAACTATAAGGAAGTCTCATTCCGAATTCCGGATATGATCTCTGACTAAGTTCTATTCCAGATTCAGGATACGAATTCTGAAGAAGAATTCTCATTACGAATTCTAATGGGGAAATTCCATTCCGAATTCTCATTACGAATTCTAATGAAGAAATCTCATTCCGAATTCCTATTCTGATGAAGAATTCTCATTACGAATTCTGATGATGAATTCTCATTACGAATTCTGATGACGAATTCTCATTACAAATTCTGATGACGAATTCTCATTACGAATTCTAATGATGAATTCTCATTACGATTTCTGATGACGAATTCCTATTCCGAATTCCTATTCCGAATTCTCATTCCGAATTCACCCATTAAACAGAATTTGATTATCATTGTTTTATACACTCTGAATTTATTCACTCCGAACTTTCACTCCGAAGTTTCTATTCCGAACCTTTATGTTAGAGTTTAAAACGATGTCGTGCATTCTGTTACACTTACTTTGTTATAAAACGATGTCGTTCATTTTGTTATAAACTAACCGTTGTCTAAGTGACACGTGTACAGGTCCCTCCGAACTTTAAGGAAAATATGACCGTTGGAGGAGGAGCCGACCTTACCTATAAATAAGAGCTCATTTGAAAGAGCTCGGTGTAGATGAGATAGCTGATGGCTGATGCATGTGCCGATTGTTGAAAAAGTGATTACATGCTGTTAAAGTGATTTCTAGAGAGAGAGTCTCTTATTAACTCTCAAAGCTTCGTGCGACTCCGAATGTTGGTGATTACATTCGAGGGCTTCCGGGGATAGGAAGACAGAGGTGCCGACTACCTTAAAGATCGAGGGCTTTCTTGATGAGAAAGACAGAGGTGCCGACTACCTTAAAGATCGAGGGCTTTCTTGCTGAGAAAGACAGAGGTGCCGACTTCCTTGAAGTTGAGGGCTTGCGGGGATAGCAAGACAGAGACTCTGATCTTCGTATCGAGGGCTTACCCTGGTGTGGGTAAGACAGACTTGCTTGAAAGTATAAATCAAGGGACCTTTATCCAAGGTTGTTGGATACCCTTCTCTTTGGGTTAAAAGACTATTATCTTGTTACTAGTAGTTTTACTACTTGTCTTTATTCCGCTGCAATTTGTATCTTAAGGAAAGTATAACTTTCTTATACTTATTTACTTACTCTGATTAGTTTAGATTCTATACGCTTTAAGGTAGAATCTCATATTGTAACTTTTGTTAAGTTTCAATTTCCGGAATCATATTTCCGAAACCTACTTTTGGAATCCCTTTCCAAGTTCAGTTCGGTGTTAGAGGTGTTGTGAATTTACTTAGTTTAACTTTGTTAAACTTAGCCTTTCCTTTTCTTAAGGAAACTCTAGTTATTCATAACTAACTTTAAAGGTTCCAAAGGAATTTTTAAAGTATACAATTCACCCCCCCTCTTGTATATTGAGCATCTCATATTATATTTCGATCCTACAAACAAGTCTTATGAAAAGTTAAAAAATATTTCTAAAAGGCAAAATCAAGAGAACATTTCTCGAATCCCAGAGAATAAAGATCTCTATAGCATGATTAATTCTATTTATGTTACCCAAAATAGAGAAAAGGATACCACGAATCAGTTAGCAGAGAAAGTAAAATTGCAAGAAGAAGTTATCAAGTCTCAAGAAGAAAATATTTAGACTCTCGAGAACAAGAACCAAGATAAATAAGACTTACTCAAGAAGTACCAAGAATATCATAAAGAGATAAAGAAGATGAAGTCCATCCCAAAGAAGTTTCTACATGAGAAGAAGAAGGAAAATTGATTATCTTAAAACTATGATACATTGTTATACTAAAATATTTAGTTCAAAGTTAATGAAATCCCTTTGTTATAATTTGTTTTGTATGCATATGTTTCTATCCTTTCAAGTACTAATTTATTTCTTCCCCTCCATTCCTTTGTGAAAATCACAAAGGGGGAGAAAATTTTAAGAGAATATCATACTAAGGGGGAGTGTACCCAAAAGAATAAATTTCTTAAAAAGGGGGAGCTTAATATTAAATAATATTTTCTTAAGAAAATGAAATCCCTTCTCAAGAAAATTTTCATAAGCCAACGAATACGATACTTATGGTGATATAATATAAGGGGTAGTCAGTCGTATTCACTAAGCCCCACATATAAGGGAGATAAGTTTTTATTTCATGTTTTTCAAACTTAAAATTCTTTTTCAAAAAGCGGTTTGTGCTTTCCAAAAAGGGTGATATTGTTAAGTCTATAATTTATCTTATTAATTTTCCATTATTTTATGTTTTTAAAATCATAAACAATTTTCCCTTAAAGATTATTTTTTTCTCTACAGAAATTTATTTGTTTAACTCTTAATATGATTTTTTATGTTATGATTAATGTTCCATATAGCTTACCCATATTTTTATTAAGACTGAATTTCATTATGAATAATTGGATCCTTATCTAAAATATAAAAACCATAATTTTCTTTAAATACCAATTACATCTAATTTAAGACTCCATTTCATCTTGATTTGTGTCTCTGAATTCTCAGAAATTCTAACTCTGAATTCTCAAAAACTTTGACTCTGAATTTTTAAAAAATCTGACTCCAAATTCTTAGAAATTCTGGCTTCAAATTATCAGAAATTCTGACTAATAATTCTCAGAATTTCTGACTCCAAATTCTCAGAAATTCTAACTCCAAATTATCGTAAATTCTAACTCTGTTTTCTCTGAAATCTGAACTCTGTTTTCTCAAAAAATCAGAGTTTGTTTCTATCCAAATCAAGACTTTGAATTTTTGTTTTTCCAAAATCCATTTTTATACATATTTAGACAATATTTTCCACTATATTTATAATCCGATTATTCATACTTGGTAATGTTACATATCTTTCTTTAAGACGTTGTTCCAAATTTATCAGATTCTAGTTTAATTAAGTTTCATAAAATAAAGAATGTTTTTATTACATATTATTGTTTATTAGACATGTTAACATTTCACATGTTTTCTTACAAGAAATTATTTTAAAAAATCTATTTTAAACTAACTGTTAGATAAGTGACACCTGTCCAGGTCCCTCTGAAATTCAAGGAAAAATATGACCATTGTAGGAGGGATCTGATGGTTGGAACCTTTTCCAATAAATACCCCATCCATTTAAAGTGTTTGAGACTTGTTGAGAAGTGTTATATATGCTAAATTATAGAGAGAGAATTCGTAATATGGGAGCTTTTCTCAAACTACCTTGTGCGAATGATGTGAACAACTTGTTCAAGCTATGAACAGCTTGTTCAGACTCCCTAGTGTGATTCTGATTGTTACTGATCAATCAAGGGATTCCAGGGATAGGAAGACCGAGGTACCATCAAATTTAAAGTTCAAGGGTTTTGGGGATAGCAATATAGAATATGATATTCTTATCCAGGGCTTACCTTGGTTTGGTTAAGACAGAATTTCATGACATTATAAATCAAGGGACCTTTATCCAAGGTTATTGGATACCCTTCTCTTTGGGTTAAAATATTTCCTATATGTGTTTACTTGTTTTTTGTTACAATTTTTTTTAAGAAATAAATTATAACTTTCTTATACATTCTTATAATTGTATACTCTGATATAAATAAGATTCTATACGCTTTAAGGTAAAATATTTCCCTAAGGAAATTTTTTTTTAAGTTTCTTTTTTCAGATCCATATTATCAGATCCTATGAAAGTTAATTTCTTAGTTAAGAACTAAATAGGGTTTGTGAATCCATCTTGTTTAACTTTTTTAAACATAGATCAAGATAAAAATGAATTTTTTTAAACCTACAACTAACCCTCCCTCTTGTAATTGAGCATCTACATCTTAATTTTGATCCTACATGTGTGACCTTTACAGAATGGTTTGTTAGCCCATACACAGTTGGAAGGTGGAAAATCATTCCTTTATATATTTTTATAAGGGCCATTACGTAGCATGTTGGATGACAGTTACATTGGGAAGCTTATGAATACCCTTATTCATGTGTGAAAATTTTGGATTTATTGCAATGGCTTCCTCCCAAATTTCCTCGATTGACCAAATGTACTGATGATACTAGAGGTTTCTTAGAGGGATTTGTGCCTCCACTTTTAATTTCTCAAGGTTTTTTATTATGCCAATATGGATAGAAATAATTGAATGATCATTGAAGGCTAAAGTTGAGAGAGAGAGAGAGTGAAGGGAAGTTGACACACATGAGGTGATGGATTATTTGTGGACCTCTTGGTGACAATGCTTGTGATTGACTCCAGGAAGTTGGTTCTGATATATATATCAAAGGTTTCAAGTTCTGATAAGGTTTATTGTTTTGAAAATTGATCTTTGAGGGTTTCTTATTGGTGAGGTCAAACCTTAGTAATGGGGTTTCAACCCAGTTTTAATTCATTTTCCTAACAATTATCCCTAGTTATTGGTTTCTTATTATGTCTTTATGTTTCACACATATTGTCATATTATTCCTCTGATTTGAGTCTATTATTACTAATTTTATTTACTTGATTATCTAATTACAATCTATCATGGTTTAATTTTCTTATTAATAAGAAAATCGGGGTGTGGGTGGCTTTCTTTCTATGGAGTTGGACAAAAGGTTCGAACCATGTTATATCATATGTTCTTTACTTTCTTATTATTAATTATCTTTCTCTTTGTGGTGTTTTTCATAATATTATTCCCTTCAATTTTATATATTGTTTTTAAAAATTTATTTTTTTTTTCAAAGAATATTGTTTTTCATAGATCTTGTTTGTGTTTTGTTATGGGATGGTTTATGCGATACTACCTCCTGTCTTAGAAATTTTTTGTGTCACCAGTGATTCCTTCCTATAACATGATCTTTGGAAAATCTGAATAACTATAGTGTTTATTTAGGGGAATAATTTTTGGTTGATTTCTATGTTTTATACTCATACCCTAAAGTGTATCTTGGTGGTCTTATAGACTTCATAATCAACGATATAGGTAAGGGAAAGTACCTTGAAATCGATGGATATGCTAGTTAGATGGATTTATTGGAAAATATTATTTAGTAAATACTATAACCCAATTAGATTTTATATCTCATTTCTTATGTACTTTTTAGATAGGCTTGTACCAATTGGGTAGTCCTATTTCAATATGAATTCTTATATGATGTTATCATTAGTTAATACATTGTTATAGCTCGTGAAATTGTTCATGGTTGCCTCATGGTTATAATTTTTGTATTATACTATTTATTATGGATATTTATTTATTGTGATTTATTCTCTTGTTTATGGTAATTTGATATATAGGGTATCATATCCTCATGTTATTTATAAGATTTCACCTTAGTTAGCAGCCTTTTAGTTCATGTAGTGTCACTGATTTATTTACTATTTGGGTAAACCAGGCCATGGAATTACATGTACTAAAATTTTATGTCTTTCACTATTCAACATTGGTAATGTGAAATTGAAATTCATATACTTCATAAGTTGTATAATGTCATGTTGTATTCAACCTTTTGTCAGTAAGTTGGTTGAATTCATCAAAAAAACATTCTCAATTGATTGCCTAAGATTTTCAACATATATGAAACATATATATAGATATGTCTTAAATATTATTCATAAACTAAAATTTCTTATTTAAAAATAAAATTACTATATAACCAAATGCATAATTCTTGAACCAAACATGGAATGTTTTATAATGAACTTGTTTAATTCGATCACTTGGGGCACAATGGAATAATATTTGAAGTTTTGCAATGTGTTCTCTATTAACTAAGAATAAAAATAGTTTCATAATGTATATTGATAAAATAATTAATAATAAATATCCAATTATTGAACAAGTATTTAGTTATTGGATTAATGCGAAAATTGATGGTGTGCTTTCAAATATATAATGGTGAACATGAATCCATCAAAAATTGAATGGTGTTTCCTCCTCAATGGGTAAATCAGAAATCTATGTCATTTTATGAAAAGAAAAATCAAATTAATTGTAGATATATAGTATAAAAGTTAATAAATTCATCCATACAATATCCCTTACTAATATATGCCTATTTTTGTTCCTTTTTACACACATATATCTTTAGAGTATTCATTTACCTCTAAATCGGTAAATCCACCTAAATTGCACAGGTCCACCAAACAAGACTTCATTGACTAAATGTACTATTAAGTGGACTATTGAATCAAAAAATATAGGTGGTAATATAATTTTTATCTGAAAAGTGTAATCATGACCTTATCTTTCATACCCAAAGTCACTTGCTCAAACATTTCCTGAACATGATTGTCTGTAAAACTTACTAATCACAATTAATGGTTTTACAACATTATCAGGAAAAAAATTATGAATTTAAATAGGTATCACCCACTAGATTAATATTTTAATATCATGGATATTCAATCCTTGTAAAAAAAATTAGATATGTTAACCCTCTTCAATACATTTGAGAAAAAATCACGATTCACCATCATCATTTTTGAAATGGAGAGGAATGCATGTTTCTCATACTTTCTCATTGTGTATTTTAATGTCGGAATTTATGTCTTGTTTCCATCAACTAATTATATATTTCTATGTTTTATGAAAATAATTTACTAAAAATCATGTCATGAATTGATAGGATATTTACATTTTCCTTTAACAACTAAAATAATCTACATTAATTTATCACATACTTTTTTCAATATGCATGAGATCCATATTGTGTCACAAAAAGTTACCTTTCTTGTAAGGTAACTAAAAATATATAATTTTTCTTCCAATTATGACTATGTTTTCTTTTCCCATTAGGAATGAAAGGTATCAAAGGGGATAAAAATCCAAAAAGACAAACTATGTGAATTTTCACCTAAGTTGTGTTAAAAATTAGAGATACTTTAATCTTTTGGATGATATATTGAATTCTATTTCCTCATATAATGATACGTTCTCTTTTATGAATATATCTATTAGGAATTAAAACATCCATGATCGGTGTATGCCTAATTTTTTAATGTTTTAATCTCATTTACTTCTTTATCTGATCAGAGAAAGGGTATGTGAATTTTTCCTTTATAATCTATCTTGAAAAAGTTTCATAAGTTAGTCATTAATTGTACACATCAAATCAATATGAAGTTTAAAAATTCCAGGATCTTAAACATAAAAATTCAATAGTCCCTCAACCCATAAGTCATTTAATTCATCAATCAATTGTTGAACGTGCACATCAATCTTATCCTTGAGGCCTCTTATTCCATCAATAAGGGTATATAATATTATAAAATATTTTTTCATGCATACTCATTGAGGAATATTTTATGGAATCAATATTGCATGCCACATACTATGAGTTGCATAACCATCGACTTGAACAGGTTAAAACTATCTTATGAAAAATTAATATGAACATTGTGACTATATTTTATGAAATCTAGTTATCTTCTATCAAACTCCTTCCTTGATGATAAATATATTGGGTGGTTTAATCTATCAACACCCATGTTTCTCTCTTCATGAAATCTAATAAATTTTAATTCTCTCCACATGACATCTAAATTTTAAAATTTAAAATGATAGAATAAGACTTTTCAATCTTGTCTTTAGTAGAAACTACCCCAATTGTTTCATATAAATCTATTTTCCATGATTTATACATTTAGTTGATTGATTTTGATGATTCCATTTTAGTTCATCCAATTTCCACCTTGAAGAGTTATAGAAAATACAACTATCAAGATGAGAAAGATCTTATACACAACATATACTTATCCAGGAATCCATCCATGGATCAATATGTAGAACCAATATTTTTTTTAAAATTCATTCAGGATGGTAAGATTCATGAATATTTTCACTAATAAAAATAACATTAGAGGTAAGTTTTAGTAACATATAAAAATATGTTTCCATATACTCAATCACTATTTTTAACAATAAAAACTCTAAACTAAATGAAAACATACTAAAACATTTACTACCATTCAACATTTTAGTTTGTACATCATCAAATATTTCACAAAAATAAACACTTCACCACCTTCACCTGAATAAGGGTTACTCTCACATTGTCCATAAATCCTATAGACTTTAGGGAAGCGTTATTTAATATTTTAATCATATGATAATTTATCATATCCTCTGTTTATATATTAGAAGTAACATACTATTAGAATGAATCATATTATTCTCTATGTGGATTCCAAAATTTATAATTATTTAAAAAATCATTAGTAATGTTAATGCTCTATGGATGAGGTTTTTATACCATGTAGAAATATTCTCTCAAGAGGTTGATGTAATCTCTCTTTCTTGGTTTGGTAATGAATTATTCCTTGGTTGCATCCCCTCCATCCTCAACATCGTTCTTATATATTTATAGAGCTCTATATTCCTTCACTACCCGTTTATTAGATATAAAAATATCAGCTATTTATCCCATCCTTGGTTCATCATATGTGGTGACCTTTGTTGGAAGCAGTCTCGCCACTATGGTAGTGCTTTAGGAGTCATCACCAACTCTCTATTCAGTATTATTTTTTCCTTGGGTCGTCTTATTTAGAATAGGTTTACCCAATTTTAGGAGTGTCTCAATCCTTATTCAAGGTCATCTACAGAAATTTTCCCTCTTAATCAACAATGGTAGTGATGTTTTCTTGCATTTAAACTACAGGGTGCTCCTATTTCAACCCTCTTGTTACATTGATGTTCCACCTCCAAGTATCAGTTCTTTTAATGGTCCTCTTTCAATATCATTTTTCTTAATTGTTATAGGGATAGTATTAATTCCAATATGTTTCTCTCTAGGTTGGATTGGGGTTCTTACACATTTGGGTAATGATAAACATAATCCCCTATGAAAAATTCATTATCAATGTTTATGCACTATTATCCAATTAAGTATTTGAATTCAAAAGGTTTATTATGGTTAAAATAATTTCATTTATAAATAAAAAAGGAAAGTGATTAATTAATGCACCTACAAAAATAAAAAATAGAAACCAAATATTAAATATTATTGAATAGTTTCAATCAATACATGAAAGAATTATTCAAAACAAAATCATCAATACCAATTGATTCGAACAAAGAAAATAAAATGATAATAAAGAAGAACTCGTGATTTAACGTGTTTTGGTCCTTTTGGGGCCTACATAAGGACACATTGAAATCCCCATTCCAGGAAATATACTCAGCTTCTGTGGTTAAAAGAGGAACCATATATTTCAAGTTTCATTTCCAAGATATCGGTCCTCCATAAGGTGTGAAGACATGTGTGGCAAGTGATTTTCTAGTATCCACATTACCAATAAAATCAGCCTTTACATATCAGATAATAGGTTCATTATTAATTGAATTTCTATCAAAACACAAATACAAGTCCTTAGTTTGAGAAACATATTGAAGTAACCATTTCAGGGTTTTTCAATGAGGTTTACCTTGATTTTCCATGAATATATTGTCAGTGAAAAGAGAAAACGTTGTGTCAAACCTAGTGAAAATACTATAGTAAATTAGGCTACCAACAATGATATAATGAGGAATATTTGGAATATATAAAATGTATACATAATAAATAGGGTCTTGAGTAAAAAAAAATAAAGTTATTACCGAAAGGAATATTAATTGGCTTCATGTTCTCAAGAAAATATATCTTGAGGACATTCAAGATATAATCATTTTGGAAAAAATATAACAATTTATTAGGTTTTACCAATATAATATTCATGCCTAATATATCTTTCCATATTATTAAATATTTTATATAAAAATATTCTTCCATTGAGAATTAATGCAATTAATAAGATTCATATTATTACACATAACAATCATATCATCTATATAAATCAGTATGTAAAGCATGCAGTTTTTAACACATTTAAAGTCAACACATGTATCATGTTGGCTCCTGTTAAATTGGTTATCGAATATAAAAGAGTAAAATTTTATATACCATTGTCAATATTCAAATTTATGGATATATAGGTATTTTTTTAAAAGAAAACATTGTTATGTTTTAACTCCTTTTGATAACCATCAAGTGGTTTAATAAATAATTGCTCACTAAGGTCACCATGTTAAAAATTAACCCATCCAAAGTAAGTGATTTTATTAAAAAATGGTGAAAAATATCAACATAATCAATACACCCTCTTTGAAGGTAAAACATGGCCACTAATATAGCCTTTATTATGATTTTTTGTTCATTAGTGTTGTCTTTCATTCACTTGTAAATAAATTTGCACCCAATGAACTTGGCATTGGGAGGTCTATCAACAATATAACATGTATAGTTTTTACTCAAGAATTTTTTTTCTTCATAAATGGAATAAATCTATTATTTTTAATCTCTATCATTAAATTATTTCTGAAATGTGTTAGGATCATCATGAATGAGATCCTAGGAAACATAAAAGGAATAAGATTCCATGTCATATTGACTAAAATGAGAATGGGGGTATAGTTTCCCAACTATATCTGTATTGATTCAACTAGTTTTCTCTGTTAGCATTAGGATAATTGGAAACATATTCATAATCAAAACTAGAGTCATTTCAGGATTTACATTGAGGAATAGAAATAGGAGGCTCAGTAGTAGCATCGAACTCAACTAAGATATAAGGAACAATAGTCAAATTATGATTTTTATTATTGCTATCGTGTGTGATAGATTTGGATTTATGAGGATAAGATTTAGAAAATAAAATATCTATACTGAGTATAAACCTTCGGTATCTAACTTTGTCAACTCATAACTTATATCCCTGGACACCATCAGGGTGTCTTAGGAAAACACACTTAAGAGTTATTAGTTCCAAAATATAAACTTTAATGTGGGAATAGATATTACTCCCAAATACTCTTAGGTTGTTATAAAAAATTGGTTTAACATTACACTATTCATATAGGGGTTTGAACGGATTAGTAGTATATGGTAACTAGTTAATTGAGTATACTTTTGTAGTGGTAGATTCTGCCCAAAATCATTCGGGTAGGCTCAAGCATGAAAGTAGGCTTCAGACTCGCTCAAGAATAGTTCTATTCATGTGAACAACAAGCCCACTATTTATGGGTCTTACTAAATGTCTAATCTCTTTTTATTACCTAAGATCAAAAGAAATTGAAAAACATAGTAGAAAATTACTCTAAACTAGTATCTATTCTCATGACTTTAATAATCCCTCTAACTTGTTTTCAACATGAATTTCTAATGATTTAATGTTTTTAAAAAAATCATATTTCTTTCTGAGTATGTAAATCCATACTTTTATAGAGTATTCATCTATGAAGGAAAAAAATAGGGACATCTGCCATGATTTGTGGTTGTTTCCCTCTGGAATTAGGGATGACCTCATCGATTTAAGGTTCAAACATTCCAAGCAGTTTCTAACGGGTTTGTTCATAGAACCGGAATCATCCAATGATTTCATATCTATTTGAACCTACTTTCCAAAGGTATTCACTCATTAGTTGGGGACTGATGAGGCTTAGGAATTTGCATTGGTCGAGAGGATGGGAGGTCGGACTCATCACACCTTTTTGAGGGGAATTATTGTCTACTCCGAGACTCTCTTTATAGATTTAAGTTATGTTCATGAATCCTTATTATATTACCAAGTATAAAATGAGCTTTCCATTAGATATTAAAATCAATGATTGATATGTAGGAAATTTAGAGAATATTTTATATTTATTCGAGGTTCTTCATCGATAGAGAATCATATGTATTTGTTAGAGATTCTTAGTCAATGGTATCCTTTGATACATAAAATTCTCTTGGTCATTATGATGACCATACTAGTTTTAAAGCCACTCAGTGGGGCACATGAAGTTTATTGTCATTCAGAAGGACATTGATTATTTCAGACTTGGGATCATACCCGCAGATGGGATACCTACATATCCATTGTTTTTGAAAAAGGAATCAGAACCCACATAGTTCGAGTAAGGGAGTATGATGTTTATGCATGATTGATGGCTCAAAGAAAGATTTAATTATTACTTTTACACTCTAAGCTCATGTGAGTCATGCTTGGTGTGAGAAACAAGAGGTATTGGTGAAACCAGACAATTGTTCCATGAACGATGCAATGATGTGGGGCTTGTAACACCCCGAGATTTTATGAAAAATATTATTTTAATTTCATTAATGTATTTTGTTGTATTCTACACCAAGATTACCTTGCGCTATACGCAACACCGTATTAGCTTGCAGTATACGCAACACTATTCTTGGACCGTGTTACACACAATTTTGATAGTAGTTATTCTACGCAACATTGAGTATATATATATATATATATATTAAATATAAAAAATGAAATATGGTTGGATTCTATTAGACAAAACAACGAAGTATGCTTTCACAACACGCAACCCTGACTTGGCTTGCATTACACGCAATCGCGACCTTCCTCGATAGCGTGTGTTGTACGCAATATCGGGTTTTAATAAACAATGTTATATTATTATAATATTGTCATGAACTAGCCGTTATGAATAGTATTAACTAAATTTTGAATTTTATAACATTATTATTCATCTTACACATTTCTAGAACATGGTATGAGAACAAAATAAATTTTTCGGGTAAAATAAGTATTTTTCAAAAAATGCAGTTTTGCCGCCTTTTGATGGTGCACCCACTTTAAATATAGTTTTTGACATGTTTATAAGTTCAATTTGACAAAATAAAATTCTTCTTTGGAATCAAGAAATAAAAAATTTACTTTGGATAAATTTTTCATATTATTCTGGTAACTTTCACATTTTAATGAATAGTAAAAACACGCTATATTTTAATTAAAAACAACTTTTTTCATCGTAATATCTTATGTGGTTAAATTATAATATTGAATGGTTTTAAAGTATAAATAGAATATATTTTTACCATTTAATATAATGTATGTCATTAGCATTGATTTTACCTTGAATTCGTAGGTTAAATCAATTCAATCTTTTGCAATGTTTTAAACAAAAACCCGTTTTTATTCGACAACGGGATTAATTATAATTTAATTTCTGCAACTTCTGTGTATGGAATTTTAAAAAATGGATTCCATATTTGGAATTAGTGGGTCCAAATTATGTTAATAGGCTACTTTTTATTTTTGGAAATTATGAATAGTAACTACGGTAAATTTTATTTACCATAGTGAAAGGTAAATCGGGTAATTAAGGGTAAATATAATATTTTAAAATTACCCTAACAAATGTCAAAATCCTATTGGATGACTAAAAGTCGACCAATATCACCTAAGGGTCGGATTAGATTCATTTAATTAAATTTTGTCAATGAAAATAATTTAATTATTATTAAAACCAAAGAATGTGACAACATGTCACTTTCTTAAATCTTCTAAGTATAATAATTTTAATCTAGTGATAAACTTCATGAAACTTCGAACATGAATAGTCTCCAGAAATCTAATACAATTATCTACATCATAGGAATTTATTTATAATTTTTAGGGATTAAATAAGTATCATTTATTATGACACATAGATGATGCAGTAATTGTCTTATTAATAAAATATTGACATAATTGATGTTATAAATGCCCAAATAAATGTAATTTGAGACTTTTTATGACTTACACTAATTTTATAGGTTAATATCACATGTTATTGTTAATTTAAATAACTTGGTTCGAACTTATAATTCTATTATGACTTTCACAAAAATCATATATCAAATAGTGTCAAAATTGACACAAAATAGTTTTTAAATCAAATATTATATTATTAATTGTTATTTTATTCCTAAAAATCTAAGGTTCGGCCAAATGACTTAGATAAGGATATATATATTAATAATAAACAATTTGGGGTTCGTTTGGCATGTTATAGTAAGTGTATTAACCATATAGTGAAAGAAAACAAAAATACACGGTAAAAGTTAAATTATTTAACTTAGAGTTAAATCTAATTGATAAGGTTAAAATAATACCCTAAACTTGTCTAAATACTATTGGATGATAGGATTTAGACCCATCCCCACTTTAGCTTCGAAATAAGACCCTTTGGAACCATTATAAACCGATTTTTACTTTAATATAAAATAATATTTTGAGATATTCCTAAGGTGCCCCTCTCCTCCCTTATAAAAGGACACCTCCTCCCCCTTCTCCTCACACCAATTTGAGCACTCAAGCTCGGCCAACCTCTGCCAAAATACCTTCTCCACTTCCCTAGAATAATCCTAGAGGTTATGGTCTTCCTCAAAGACCAATTTTAGTGCCCTAAGAGGAGGTATCAAAGAGGCGCTTCAAAGAAGAGGTAATTACCGTTACCAATTCTTTCATCTTTATTTCTTCTTCCACTTCTTCTTCTTAGGTTGTTTCATTATGAAGTAATATCATCAGTATCACTAATATACTGATATGTTATTATAAGTATGAAACAACCCTATTTCACCATCTATCCATCCTACGGAAAAAGGAAATCACCGCACGTGCGTACGTACGGAATACCGTCTCCACGCCGTGGTGTCATCTATTTTCCGCCACCACATTAATTGGATGGGTATAATGGTTTAATGAGTAACTATATATGATTATTATAAAGTGATATTGATACTGAAATAGTATATAAACACTTCAACACAATTCCACGACCATGGGAACGATATCATCGCTCGTGCATACGTACGGACTACCGTCTCCATGACTCGATGAGATTCATTCTCAATGATTAACCATTCATGAATGATTATAAAGTATATATAATAATTACTAATGAAATATATGACATAATAATGATACTGGATTTATTTATATTTATATGTATGTCATCTACTTAATTCTATTCAATTCAATAAGGAAACGAAAACAGCGTTCATGCGTACGTACGGACTACCGTCTCCATGAACGGTGTATCTCATTCCATTTATCAATATATTATATATATGTATATTCTGAATATATATTATATATAAATCATATTTTAAATTCTGGATATAAGTAATCATGATCCAAGTAATCATATTAATAATTACAAGTTAAAAACACGAACGACAAATGAGACGATTTTACCCAAAACGCTACTTTAACATGAATTTACAAAAGAACGGGTAATATAAAGTCATAAGTGGACCATATATGATATAATAACAATGAATATGATTCTGGAATAAGTCAATAACATGATTTAAATCATTATACAAGAGGTTCGGACACGTACAAAGCAAGTCGGACCTAAGGTAAGGGAAATATCACAATCTCATTTTTATCCGAGATTGTTTATTCGTAAGTATTTACTGGGGTGTATTTTATCATCCACATCCATGTTTCATAAATATGTAATATTATTTCCATACACCTACAATTGTTTAAATCAATTTTTACCCTTCGGTGAGTTTTTAGTAAAAGAAATGAAAGGAATCTTTTGTCGTTTTTCGTACGAGGTACTTTTTGACTTTTCCGACAAAAGTATGAACAATGTTTTTTTTAACTTATACGGCATGAATGGATTTTTAAAACATTATTTCCAAGAAGCTTCCTTTACAAGTTTTCAAGTTTATTTTTAATCAACTTCTTTTAGTTTATAATTGTATGACATGTTAAGAAAAGAAAAGTGTTTTTGAAGAAGAAAGGATATTTTCCTCAAGAATGGATTTCAAGTGTTTTATCGAAATTATTTTCCATCTAAGATAATAAAGGGTTCTGTTTTTATCCCTATTATTACATTGATTTGATTATTTTGTGATGGAATTATATTTTTATGAATTCCTTTATCTTATATGAATTGTTTTATGATGTCATGTTTAAGAATCCCATTTTTATTACATGGGTTATGCGATGATGTATGATTTATGATTATGTGGCACACATAAGAAAGGATTAATTATAAGATGGTTGGGACCTATATCTCCCTCCAATGCATTGGGTAAAGATTTTATATCTCATGAGATAGACAGGGCTGGAACGGTAGGTTATACCAGTTCAGTGAAACAGGACTGAAACGGGGGTTACTCGATTCAGAAAGGGACTTTGTCCACTAAGATAGTCTTGGCAATGAGTCATGACTAACAAGAAATGATTTTCCATGATTATGTGTGCATGCCACAAAGTTTCAAGTTTTATGTTATGATTATGGGGATCTCATTTTCACTTCTATGATTTGTTCCATGTTAAGATATTATGATCTCTTTTGCAGGTTATGATTTTCAAAAAGATATGATATGATTTTTATTTCCTTTATTTGCCCTTGCTGAGCATTTAAGCTCACCCTTTTATGTTTTCTTTTCCCCAGGATATAAAGAAAGGTTTTAGGTAAAAAAAGGGAAGATCTTTATGGGAGATATTGAAGATCTTTCACGACGATTAGAAGATTACATTCCGAGTTTCCAAAGACACTAAACTATTACGATCCTTGTGTGTGTGTTTTTGTTATGTACTAAGTATTCCGCAAAAGTAATGTAATGTCCATGTACGTCAGGCATCGGGTCTCTACAGTTGGTATCAAAGGAAAGGTTTAGTCAACATTTGGAAACTAGGATGTG
The DNA here is from genome assembly GCA_963277665.1 of Viscum album. Lineage (NCBI taxonomy): Eukaryota > Viridiplantae > Streptophyta > Magnoliopsida > Santalales > Viscaceae > Viscum > Viscum album. The sequence goes on from OY728155.1 coordinate 142,743,723, forward strand.
AAAACGTTAGTGAGATCCCTAGAGATATTTCTAAGGTATGTCTAAGGATGTCCCTAAGGATAAGTATACGTATAGGATACAGTCCTATAACTATGGTAACGATCTTAGAATTTAACCTAAGACGTTAGATATTGAGGATACTCCCCCTTTATAATGTTGTTTTCCCTAGAATGATTTTTTCCTCTCACACTATTATTTTTGGGTTTTAGAAAATGGCTGGAAACAAGGTGATTCACGATAATGGATGATATGATGGACAATGGAATGATATTCTTCATGAGCAACCAAATGAAATGGGATTTGGAAGTACAAACATCATTATTATGCCGAATCAGCAATCTCATAATATGATCAATAAAGTAAAATTTGGTAAGTTTCCTGACTCGGCTAATAAGAGAAAGATGGAGTTTCATGATGATCATAGAGGAAAGAAATTTCAATTTCCCTTATGTAAATCATGTGGGAAGAGGCATCAAGGAGAATGTTTCAAAGGAACTGGAAGATGCTTTGGGTGTGGAAAAGAAGGACACAAAGCAAGTAAATGCAAAGGAAAAGTTTCAGTTAACAACATGGATGAGGATAATGGTATTGCTACGACATCAACAATGGTTAAATGTTTTAAATGTGGAATGTACGGGAATTATGCAAACCAATGCCCTAAGGGAAAGTCTCATGAAGAGAATCAGTATGGTCGTATGGGTAGTATTTATGTTGATGATGATGATGAGACTACAAATGATATGTGAGATGAAAGAATTGTTGAAGCTCGGTCAATGGTTTAAGAATGTAGTGGAATGATTACATGTTTATCAAGTATAATGTTGTATAAGTAATCTCATGGTACTATGGGATAAAGAGACATCTAAGGATTGTTACATTGTTGTCTTTCCTTAAGTTTTGAAATTATGTGATGAATGGTACCAGTATTTTTGGAAAGTAGATGATATGCGCATAATGAAGGGATAAGACGATAATGAGATGTTTGATTGTATGCATGAGCTCATGATAGATATAAGGACTAAGTGATATCATGGATTGAGTATATAGAATTTTGAGGATTTTGGTATGTGGAAGGTGTTAACTTTTAACTGTATTCATGTTTTCACTAAGGTTTAATGGGTATTCAAGAGAGTACATGATTAAGGCCTTTGAATGTCTGGAATGAGACCAACAAGACATATCTTATGATATATGGGGATCAACGATGGTATTAAATCTCTGGTAAATTTTTTCACTATGTTATGAGAGTGGACTGCAGTATTATGGATAAGCCTAAAGATTGGAATGGATTATGTTGGACATAAGTTAGTATTGTTTAAGGATAGAAGTTTTTTCGATATTATTGATGGGATGTTATAGTAATATAGTTTTAGAAAAAGGACAACCTGTAGGACGGGCGATAGCCCATCGCGTCGGACAAGGCTGTGGGAATCGAACCCACAACCGAAGTGCGACTGGCCTTTATCGCCTACCACTGGCCTACAGAAAGTCCCTGTTTAGTATAAACTAGTTTTATTTTATTAAGCAGTATGATATATGAAGTATAATTCCATTTTAGTAACCATATATGATTAATCTCACTATAGAATGAATTATGTATATTTGATAACTATTGCTAAACTTTTGTTTGAAACAAATGGAATGACCCATCATTCTATCACATGATCTATTAACACTTCACGAATAACAAGTTCAACTTCATTTCTTTAAGAGATGAAGTGGAAATTGTTCAAAGCAAGAACAACAGTGAGATTGTACCAAAATCAAGTAAGTATTTCTTGTAATTCAAATTCTTCAACTTTAGGGAAATGATCTTGAAAACCAAAAATGTTGTCCTAGTGACCTTATATTCGATGAATCAAATGGTACCCTAGATCGTCACAAATTTATGGCTTTGTGATTGCTGGCTTTTCCATAGCCATGTTCTCTACCACTCTCCATCAGAACATGATGGTTAGATTTCTCTTCCATATCCATATTTTCACCTATGTGGAAACCCAGTTATTAGTTTATTTGGGTAACTGTTATGTTTCATACTTTTGTTTTTAAAGATAAGTTTTGGTATTCCTTTTTACGATGTGGGTTTCTATCAAAGAAACTTTCAAATAGTAAACCATTTATAACCCCGACGAATTTCGAGGGCGAAATTCATTTTAAGGGGGGTAGAATGTAACACCCCGATATTTTATGAAAAATATTATTTTAATTTCATTAATGTATTTTGTTGTATTCTACACCAAGATTACCTTGCGCTATACGCAACACCGTATTAGCTTGCAGTATACGCAACACTATTCTTGGACCGTGTTACACACAATTTTGATAATAGTTATTCTACGCAACATTGAGTATATATATATATATATATATATATATATATATTAAATATATAAATGAAATATGGTTGGATTCTATTATACAAAACAACGAAGGATTCTTTCACAACACGCAACCCTGACTTGGCTTGCATTACACGCAATCGCGACCTTCCTCGATAGCGTGTGTTGTACGCAATACCGGGTTTTAATAAACAATGTTATATTATTATAATATTGTCATGAACTAGCCGTTATGAATAGTATTAACTAAATTTTGAATTTTATAACATTATTATTCATCTTACACATTTCTAGAACATGGTATGAGAACAAAATAAATTTTTCGGGTAAAATAAGTATTTTTCAAAAAATGCAGTTTTGCCGCCTTTTGATGGCACACCCACTTTAAATCTAGTTTTTGACATGTTTATAAGTTCAATTTGACAAAATAAAATTCTTCTTTGGAATCAAGAAATAAAAAATTTACTTTGGATAAATTTTTCATATTATTCTGGTAACTTTCACATTTTAATGAATAGTAAAAACACGCTATATTTTAATTAAAAACAACTTTTTTCATCGTAATATATTATGTGGTTAAATTATAATATTGAATGGTTTTAAAGTATAAATAGAATATATTTTTACCATTTAATATAATGTATGTCATTAGAATTGATTTTACCTTGAATTCGTAGGTTAAATCAATTCAATCTTTTGCAATGTTTTAAACAAAAACCCGTTTTTATTCGACAACGGGATTAATTATAATTTAATTTCTGCAACTTCTGTGTATGGAATTTTAAAAAATGGATTCCATATTTGGAATCAGTGGGTCCAAATTATGTTAATAGGCTACTTTTTATTTTTGGAAATTATGAATACTAACTACGGTAAATTTTATTTACCATAGTGAAAGGTAAATCGTGTAATTAAGGGTAAATATAATATTTTAAAATTACCCTAACAAATGTCAAAATCCTATTGGATGACTAAAAGTCGACCCATATCACCTAAGGGTCGGATTAGATTCATTTAATTAAATTTTTTCAATGAAAATAATTTAATTATTATTAAAACCAAAGAATGTGACAACATGTCACTTTCTTAAATCTTATAAGTATAATAATTTTAATCTAGTGATAAACTTCATGAAACTTCGAACATGAATAGTCTCCAGAAAGCTAATACAATTATCTACATCATAGGAATTTATTTATAATTTTTAGGGATTAAATAAGTATCATTTATTATGACACATAGATGATGCAGTAATTGTCTTATTAATGAAATATTGACATAATTGATGTTATAAATGCCGAAATAAATGTAATTTGAGACTTTTTATGACTTAAACTAATTTTATAGGTTAATATCACATGTTATTGTTAATTTAAATAACTTGGTTCGAACTTATCATTCTGTTATGACTTTCACAAAAATCATATATCAAATAGTGTCAAAATTGACACAAAATAGTTTTTAAATGAAATATTATATTATTAATTGTTATTTTATTCCTAAAAATATAAGGTTTGGCCAAATGACTTAGATAAGGATATATATATTAATAATAAACAATTTGGGGTTCGTTTGGCATGTTATAGTAAGTGTATTAACCATATAGTGAAAGAAAACAAAAAGACACGGTAAAAGTTAAATTATTTAACTTAGAGTTAAATCTAATTGATAAGGTTAAAATAATTCCCTAAACTTGTCTAAATACTATTGGATGATAGGATTTCGACCCATACCCACTTTATCTTCGAAATAAGACCCTTTGGAACCATTATAAACCGATTTTTACTTTAATATAAAATAATATTTTGAGATATTCCTAAGGTGCCCCTCTCCTCCCTTATAAAAGGACACCTCCTCCCCCTTCTCCTCACACCAATTTGAGCACTCAAGCTCGGCCAACCTCTGCCAAAATCCCTTCTCCACTTCCCTAGAATAATCCTAGAGGTTCTGGTCTTCCTCAAAGACCAATTTTAGTGCCCTAAGAGGAGGTCTCAAAGAGGCGCTTTAAAGAAGAGGTAATTACCGTTACCAATTCTTTCATCTTTATTTCTTCTTCCACTTCTTCTTCTTAGGTTGTTTCATTATGAAGTAATAACATCAGTATCACTCATATACTGATATGTTATTATAAGTATGAAACAACCCTATTTCACCATCTATCCATCCTACGGAAAAAGGAAATCACCGCACGTGCGTACGTACGGAATACCGTCTCCACACCGTGGTGTCATCTATTTTCTGCCACCACATTAATTGGATGGGTATAATGGTTTAATGAGTAACTATATATGATTATTATAAAGTGATATTGATACTGAAATAGTATACAAACACTTCAACACAATTCCACGACCATGGGAACGATATCATCGCTCGTGCATACGTACGGACTACCGTCTCCACGACTCGATGAGATTCATTCTCAATGATTAACCATTAATGAATGATTATAAAGTATATATAATAAGTACTAATGAAATATATGACATAATAATGATACTGGATTTATTTATATTTATATGTATGTCATCTACTTAATTCCATTCAATTCAATAAGGAAACGAAAACAGCGTTCATGCGTACGTACGGACTACCGTCTCCATGAACGGTGTATCTCATTCCATTTATCAATATATTATATATATGTATATTCTGAATATATATTATATATAAATCATGTTTTACATTCTGGATATAAGTAATCATGATCCAAGTAATCATATTAATAATTACAAGTTAAAAACACGAACGACAAATGAGACGATTTTACCCAAAATGCTACTTTAACATGAATTTACAAAAGAACGGGTAATATAAAGTCATAAGTGGACCATATATGATATAATAACAATGAATATGATTCTGGAATAAGTCAATAACATGATTTAAATCATTATACAGGAGGTTCGGACACGTACAAAGCAAGTCGGACCTAAGGTAAGGGAAATATCACAATCTCATTTTTTTCCGAGATTGTTTATTCATAAGTATTTAATGGGGTGTATTTTATCATCCACATCCATGTTTCATAAATATGTAATATTATTTCCATCCACCTACAATTGTTTAAATCCATTTGTACCCTTCGGTGAGTTTTTAGTAAAAGAAATGAAAGGAATCTTTTGTCATTTTTCGTACGAGGTACTTTTTGACTTTTCCGACAAAAGTACGAACAATGTTTTTTTTAACTTATACGGCATGAATGGATTTTTAAAACATTATTTCCAAGAAGCTTCCTTTAAAAGTTTTCCAGTTTATTTTTAATCAACTTCTTTTAGTTTATAATTGTATGACATGTTAAGAAAAGAAAAGTGTTTTTGAAGAAGAAAGGATATTTTCCTCAAGAATGGATTTCAAGTGTTTTATCAAAATTATTTCCCATCTAAGATAATAAAGGGTTCTGTTTTTATCCCTATTATTACATTGATTTGATTATTTTGTGATGGAATTATATTTTTATGAATTCCTTTATCTTATATGAATTGTTTTATGATGTCATGTTTAAGAATCCCATTTTTATTACATGGGTTATGCGATGATGTATGATTTATGATTATGTGGAACACATAAGAAAGGATTCATTATAAGATGGCTAGGACCTATATCTCCCTCCAATGCATTGGGTAAAGATTGTATATCTCATGAGATAGACTGGGCTGGAACGGTAGGTTATACCGGTTCAATGAAACAGGACTGAAACGGGGGTTACTCGATTCAGAAAGGGACTTTGTCCACTAAGATAGTCTTGGCAATGAGTCATGACTAACAAGAAATGATTTTCCATGATTATGTGTGCATGCCACAAAGTTTCAAGTTTTATGTTATGATTATGGGGATCTCATTTTCACTTCTATGATTTGTTCCATGTTAAGATATTATGATCTCTTTTGCAGGTTATGATTTTCAAAAAGATATGATATGATTTTTATTTCCTTTATTTGCCCTTGCTGAGCATTTAAGCTCACCCTTTTATGTTTTCTTTTCCCCAGGATATAAAGAAAGGTTTTAGATAAAAAAAGGGAAGATCTTTATGGGAGATATTGAAGATCTTTCACCACGATTATAAGATTACGTTCCGAGTTTCCAAAGACAATAAACTATTACGATCCTTGTGTGTGTGTATTTTTTATGTACTAAGTATTCCGCAAAAGTAATGTAATGTCCATGTACGTCAGGCATCAGGTCTCTACAGGGCTTATGTGTGTATCACTGCCCAGATAGAAGAGGATTAAGATTTACATCAGGAAAGAAATCCAGGAACAGGGTCCAAAAAGGTATATGTGCTTCATGGAGATTTGGATACTCTAATCTTTGGGCTTACTCATAAGGAAGATTCCCATGTTAGGAGGGGACTTATGATTGGGTTTTACTCATGAGAATGAAGCCCAGATCAAAAGGAAATTAAGACTGGGGTTTACTCTTGAAAAGGAAGCCCAGGTTAAAGGGATTTGAAAATTAAAGGGACTTGGGGCTTAATCCTAAAGAGGAGGCCCATATTTGAGACTGGGTCTTACTCCTGAAAAGGAAGCCCAGGTTAAGAGAATTATGGTTGGGGCTTACTCCTAAGGAGGATGTCCATATTCAGGAATTTTAAGATTGAGGCTTACTCCTGGAAAGGATTCCCAGATTAGGGGACTTGGGGCTTACTCTTAAAGAGGATGTCCATATTTGAGACTTATGACTGGGGCTTATTCCTGAAAGGGAGGCCCAGTTTAAGGGGTTATCTCATCTTAAACTATGAGGTTGAATGAATGAAATCTCAATTTTTAGTGACATAAAGATGTGTAAATCACTAGGTTTTCTGAGATATTCCACAGAATTCCTTTCCGATAAGGAAGTTAATCAAGAAAAACATGCCATAAATGGCTTTGAAGAATGTCTGGATGACTAAATCTTGAATAGGAGAGGTGGAATGGTATAAGAGGGGTTAAATGGGCAAGAATGGCACCCAAAAAGGCAGGGGCGCGCAAGTCCTGGCAGGCATGCAGGTACTACGTGGGTGCGCAAGTGCTGGCCGTGCAGGTATACTTGCGTGACACATGGGTACTTGCACGATTGTTAACTAGTAGAGTAACATTTGGGTGATCCTTGACCGAAGCCTTTATAATTATCCTGAGCTACTCCCAGAAGAGAGGCGTGCAAGTTTTGGTGAAGAAGTAGGGCGACGCGCAAGTATGATCATTTCCCTTAGGGTAAAACACCTTAGGCATGCAAGTGTTAGTGAATTATAACACATAGACCTTACTCATCTTGTTTAGACCTTCCATTATAGGTAAAGAATTACCTTAGAAGTGTTCGGAAGACCTGAAGAAGAGACTTGGGCATTCATAGCTCTAAATCTGAATTCTGAAAAAATTTCCTCCAGAAATGGGGGGCCCACAGGGTCTATTTATAGGCTGGATAAGTCCCCAGGTAGTTATCACATAGGGCACGCAAGTCACTTGCACGAACATTGGGTGGTGCGCAAGTATACTTGCGTGACAGTAAGGGAACTTACGAGGAGCATGTGCATTTGAAGCCTTGTTCACGCCTTTGTCGATTTTTGATGTTTTCTTCAAAGGATGAATCACCTTGTGCTAAGTCATTTTACTTTCAATTCCTTTAGACAATGTGACGAAAAGGAGCGTCAACAAAAGTCCCCCCTTAGAGTTGGATCCGAAATAATTAGGATGTGACTCTGAGGAAAAGGAGAAAACCAAAGGGAAAGAGGTGCGCAGGTGTTCACCGTGCAACCATCATCACGCAGGTGCGAGTCGTGCAGGGCTGGAGTGCACTGGATAGAGCGCGCTGGTTGTAGGTGTGCAGGTGGGCCGCCTAGCCTATAAATATGCGATCATTTATCACGCATAGCACCTAATTTCTGGATTTTCGAGCTCTCACCGCATAGGTCACCTTCGCAGTGCAATTTGCTCGTTTTCTGCTATTTTTTTCACTGTCGCACTCCTGTCATGGTATTTGGACTTGCACGGTTTATACTTGCACGCCAAAAACTTGCGTGGCACATTAACACTAGTGCGACACATCCATACTTGCGCGCAAAGTTTTAGACTTGGGCGCCTTAATGCCTTTTCCATTTTTCTGAAATTCCTTCACAAATTTTATGAAAAATAAACTTAGTTAATAGTTAATTTATTCAACTTTTGTGCTGAATCAATGGCTCTTAGAACCGGAATAGCTGATGAACTGGCTAGAAAACATCTTGATGATATGATGGATATCATTGGCCACGATTATTATACTGTCAAAAGTATCACTCTTCCGAATTTGGATAAGTATCTGAAGAAATATCATCACAACTTCCCCCAAAGCATTTATTTGTCTTTGTATGGATATGTTCATTTGTGAGAAGTTACTATTCCAGAAGCAAAGAACTATCTCCCATTTTAGTGGTTTCAGAATTATACCAACTTTACTTCAGCAAATTTCTCATGTGGAGGAGTATTTATAAGTGCTAGAACAGTGGAGAAGGCCCACATGATGCATCATAGCCCTTGTACGCCAAATCTGAAACCTCATAAGCCTGAGCTACAACCACATTGTCATCCTTCAATCTTTCGAAATGCTCAGATGGATCAATCCAAAGGTTGGAAGAAAAGATGGGACTTCTGTCTTGGGGAGGTGTGAAGCCAACTTGGATGTGGGCATACTGGGTGAGACAAACTTGTGCAAAGTTTGTTGAGGATCTGAAAGGAGTTGCGATATACAAAGCTGTTTGGGTTGGGAAAACATATGTTTACAGACATGATAACTTCGTGCCGGAGTACTCAGTCACTGGAGCCCAGAAACTAATTATTTCCATCTAACTCATGGAGAAGTAGGCATCAGTTTGTGGGATGTCCACAAGATCTCAAGGGCTTCAATTTTGGGCGATATGTATGATGAATTCATTCCTCCCAAGGTGACTTGGAATGATTTAGAGAAGACTCCTGCTTTAGCTCAGGAATTATTTAAAATATTCCATAGGCTCAAGAGTCCAGATACCTCGTTAAATCATTCTATAAAGGATTTTCATCCGAAGGAGTGGATGAATATTTTTCTTATTGAGAAGAAAGAGAAGGAGCCAACGGAGAAGGAGACGAAGGAGAAAGGATCAAAGAAAAAGAAATCCAAGGATAAGAGGCCCAAATGTCCTACCACCTGCCCAAAACCTGAGAATAGGGGTGCTCCTGGAACATTATGGCCAACTCTAGAAGCAGGAGAGTTTGAGAAATGGGGATATGAGGTGAATCAAAGGATCCCGAAGAATAATCATCTGGCAGGCTTCTTGGCTTTATGGCTCATCATTTATCTCTTGTCAGTCAGGGATTCGAAGGGAGGTGTTAGGCCAGGGACCTTCATCATTGCAGCAAAGTTGGCTGAGGGAAAAATTGTTGGGTTGGCTACCCCCATTTTAGTAAATATTAACAGGAGTTTACTTCATGTCTTCATGGGTAAATATCCTTTAAGAATAGTGGGACCATTCCATGTTTTATGGGGATGGATTTCCACACACTTCAGGACTTACAATGTACAGAATGGATTACAAATTCCTGGAAGTTCTTTCAGGCCGTCAGTGCAGGAATTCTCTAGAGTTTCTCAATTAGATATTAATGCATATGACATGAAAGTGAGGCTGAGCATGTTTAAGGAAATAAACTTCTTTCCCTATGTAAATCCTCCAACCGGGCGGTTTGTTGATGATGGAACAACCCACTTGGATTTGAGGGCATACATGATAGCTTGCAGAGATGGTGTGCTAGTTGCCAGGATTGATGGAGAAATTATATGTGAGGCCTATGATCCATATAGATTTGCACATCAATTCAAGTGTCTTCAAAAGATTTCTATATCTCCCCCAGTACATGTCAGGTTTGAGCAACGTCCGATGGTTTCTCGGTAACTGTGGGTGCTGACGTCAAGGGAGAAGACTGGGGCGGTATTTGATCTACCAGTTGAAAAAGCGGCACATAACCTGACTACACGGTATGCCGAGCACTGGATAGCATCATAACCTAAAGGGGTGATGAATCACCCAGTTTATCAGGTGGGGAAAAGGAAGAGGACTATAGAGAAAGAAACCCTTCTTCATGAAGGTGATGCTTCCCCACCTGAAGCTGATTCGCCAGATTCCTCCTCTAGGACTGATTCACCAGATTCCCATGATGGGGATGATGAGGCACAAAAAGTGGAAAAGCGGCCTCATGCCCGATATAATCCTCCATTCAGAATCTAAAGACCCACTCTATCAACTCCTGGTGAGTTACTTCATCGGGGTACTTTTATCACTACAACTTTATAAAGCAATAATTATTATTTTCTTATTCTCTATCTGTAGTTGTAGGAGATGGGAAGAAACTGAAATCAAAGATTGTAGGACCTTCCTCATAGCCTTTATATCTAAGACCAGAGGCTATCCAAACATGGCAGGCTTTATACTGTGGTACTGAGACCGCCTGGCTGGATTTGTGTGAGGGCCTACAACTTCCCGAAATAGGAAATCTTCTAGCTTCTATAGATATCCAATACAAGGATAACCCCAATGAAGTGCGGGCTTACATCATAGAGCTGGAAATGCTCATATATGCCACTGATGAGTCCATTCCTATCACCAGGTGGGTGAAGGAAATGATTGATTGTGGCACCACTGAGGGGGCTGGTAGTTCTGGAGATGAGGAGTGGCATGATTATGTGGCTCCTAAATATGTAAGTTTTATTTCTTTATTTTCTTTGCAACTTGATTCTAGTTGAAGATTTGTAACTTAAGGAAGTTATTTTCTTCATCTTGCAGCTTGCAAAGAAAGGAACTGAGGTTCCTTCTCCACAGTATATCCCTGGTGGTTCTACCATCGGGGATGCTGCTGATTCTCCTCGTGAACCAGGAGAGATATATCCAGGACAGCAGGCCATGAATGAGGCGTTGGACATGTCCTTCCATTCACCAATTCAAGTGCCAATAAGGGAGAATTCCGACACTCCCAAAATGCCAAAAGGACAAAAGCGACGAAGGAGGAAGTCCACCGCTAAATGCTTTATCAGTAGTGGTAAGGCCTTCGGATAATCATGAATTTTAAACCATGAAAATATTTCTCACTTTCCTTGGGATTGTAGGGGCTTCTTCAATTTACCCTCTGAGGTAAAGGACTGATCCTCTTTTGAGGACCACAGAGGGTGCTGTGGAACAAATGCAAATTCATGCTGACTTGGCTACTTCTAAAAAAGAGCCAACATCTATTCCCAGTACTGCTCCTGCTGCTACTATAAGTAGCGAAGAACTTGCACCAGAATCATTGGCGGTCGTGGCAACTGAATCTACCATCCTTCCTGAAGAAGCTGTCCAGGGTCAGGGCCCACAGAATGAGGGTCGCCAAGAGGATACATCAAATGCTCCCACTGGTGAAACTAACCAGGATTATGAAATATCATTGGATGAAATGATGAATTTTGGCATGTCTTTCAAAGAATTTTATGATCGTGATAAGTTATCATGTGATTTAGAAGACCTTGGGCATGAGTGTTATCCTTCACCCAATAAATTTTCTTATAATTTACACTTCTAATCATTACTGAAAATAATATACAGTTACATCCATAGAAGCTGCTGAATTTCCAATGCCTGAAGAGGGTGTGGAAATTTATTTCAAACCTACCATTGCAGAAACATTAGCTCAAGTGGAGCTAAATCCAGTAAACCCTCCTGAGACCCATCTTGAAGATCCTGTTGAAACTGGGAAAGATGGGGAGGAGTCTTCTCAAGCTACTCATATACTGTTAGGTAATGATTGTACTGAGTTTTCAATATAGACAACTGACTTCCATTGTTCTATGAAACTAACCATACTTTTAATTGATCAAACAGGGCTATCAAATTCAATGGTTAGAACTGGAGGTGAGGTCTCAAATTCTGCCTAAACAACAGTAAAAGTTGAAGAACCCAGGGTCAGGGGGGAAGAATCAGAATAGGGCACTTCCTTAAGTGCATTAATCCCAGATTACATGCCCCCCTGTGACAATGATGTTGAATCAGACCCAGAGGTGCCTAAGGCGCTCAGATTTTCACGACACATGGCATGGAACAACATATGGAAAATAATATATGAGGTTCCTTTAAAAGAGATGTCATAAAATATTTCCTGTTTGTTGTCCCAGTTCGTCATGCTAAGACTTGGTGGTTTTGGATACCAAGAGATCCATACCGCGGTGAAACAAGTCATCTTAAGAAGGGAGCAGGAGCAAAAGTTCCATGAATACCTAACCAGGGTGAAGCTTTCAGTCAATATCAGTGAATTTGAGGCTGCAGTATCCCGATATGAAGCTTATTATGCTGTCGAGATGAAGAATCTGAAGCATAAGATCAATGAAAAAGTCATCCAGCAGGTGCAACTCCAACAACAGTTAGATTATGTTACTGGGGAACTTGACCAACTCAATAATTCACTAGAGGGAGCTCAAACAAATGGTATGGAGACCATTGCGGATGCCAAGAAGGCACTTCATCAGGCTGAAAAGAGTGAATTTGGTCGAGTGCATGAGCTTCAAGTAGCTTCTAATGAAGCTCGGGATGCGGTTCATCAATTGAAGACTTATGTTGATAGTCTTTTGTAATTTCTTGAAAAATAGAAGAGGCTCCAATATGTGGATGTCCCTCTAATTATTGTGCATCAAATGGAAAGAATGCTTTCATCTTCAATCACTTGTGCATGTATTTTCCTTCTCTACCTGCTTTAAATTTTACCTAAGACAATGGGCCTAGTAAGCATAGTTTTATTTTTACTAGGATTATAATAAATAATCCTACAAACTTTGAATCTTTTAATTTCTCAATATTACCTAAATCATACAAAATGTATGTTTAGTGAGATGGAACTTGACTTTTAATCAGAGTTCCTTTGTCTTTTGTGGGAATTTTAAAGTCATGCATGTCGGACATAAAGAGGCTAATGTTTAAGGTCGAAATAGCTTTGACCGAAATGGATTAAAATTGACTCAATTCCTTGAAATTTTATCTAAAAACATATTACCATAATCAATTATGAGGTAAAATATGTAAACTATGACTTAAGAATATTTGAATATGAGGAATGATATGAAAAAGAGCTAAAATGCATTTAGAAGAAGTAGTTCCCAAGAATGAAGTTACCATTATTTAACAAACCCATTAGGGGGTTGAATTATGTAGGGCCACCTAAGGGCATTGGATCTATAGTCAAATAAATAGCATCTTTTGGCTGACAGGTCCGTTATGTAGACTACTTATGCAAGGCCACCTAAGGGCACGTGCTGCATAGTCTTGGAAAAGAACTCTCAGAAATTTACTTTCCTAGTGATAAAAAGCTAGTGAAAGTTTATGGAGATTCAAATTTTCCAAATTATAGAGTTTTCTATATGGAAAGAGGTACTTGAATATGGAGAAGATATTTCCAAACAAGATTATCGAAGAACTGGATGGATGTCACTCCTACGAAGGTCTGGCCCAAACATAGGGAAGGAGATTATAAACCATAGACTTGAATACTTCCAGATCATGAAAAAGGATATGGGATAAATATGTTAAGGATGGCTATTTTTGCAGATCCCTACATATTGTCATTTAAGACAAATAAAGACAAAAGAGGCTTTCTTCCCAAGAATGAAGTTACCAGTATCCGACAAACCCATTAGGGGGTTGAATTATGCAGGGCCGCCTAAGGGCATTGGCTGCATAGTCAAATAATAGTATCTTTTGGCTGACAAATCTGTTATAGAGACTGTTTATGCAAGGCCTCCTAAGGGAACGTACTGTATAGTCAGGAAAAATAACTCTCCAAAATTTGACATTTTTGTGAATAGAAGTCAAGAAAAGGGTTATGAAGATCTTAAAATATTTAAGGTTAGGATTATGACACATAAAGATGGGTATTGTCTAATGTATGCAGAGATACATAGATTAATGCTAACCATAATCCTGTTGTGGTTGGGTCCTGAAATGAAATGATGGACTTCACTACGTATCCCATAAGGATGGGAATCAAGCCATACGTAGTTCTTAAACTATAGTTTAACATCGTGCGGGACAAAAGGATTGGAGTTCTTAGTTTAGGGTCATAGAGCTTAGACCATTATACGAAATACACAGTGTGTGTTTTCATGGGGACTTTTCAGCCAGGGGACTGAAAGAGGAATTTGGGGGTTGGCCCAAAAGACTTGGGGCTGGATTCAAGGGACACTAGAATGTTCCTACGTATCCCATAAGGATTTGAATCAAGCCCACGTAGTTCTAGAACTACACTCTGTACAAATTAGGTCTGTACATGTGAAGGGTGAAATGGGACTTTAGTGAAATGATGGTTTAACCCAAGATAAAAGGATTGGGAATTGACATGTATGCACATAGTCTTTGGAATATAACATGATTTAAAATCAATATAAATAATTATTCCCTCTCAGGTGAGGGTATCAAATAATGTTATAGATTATTTTCATACAGGACAGAAGTATTGTACAGTTCAACATCGTATAACAAGGAAGAAAGTGAACCAATGAAAAGATATTGATTCTAGGGGCGGTTTCACGAATCAACATCATATGAGATGGAGGTGAACCGATGTGAAGAGATTGGTTTTGGGATTGAACCTTGGGAGGTTGCCTACGTACCTAGCCTAGAAGGAAAGGATCAAAGTCCGCGTAGTTCAATTAAAGAATGAATTACTGATCAAGTTGTCCTTGGGGAAAATGATCTAAAAAATAGTGTTCAGACTTATACATGGTTAGTATCCCAGAGAGAGTGTTATGGTTGAAGTTTTCTCTAAGATCACGTGAGTCATACTCGGTGTGAGAAACAAGAGGAAGAAACAACCCTAACCATGCATAGTTTAATATCACGTAGGACATAAAAAGGGATTATACAGTTTAAAGTATTGCAGTTAGGACTGTTGGTGCTGCACAGTTTAATGTCATGTAGCAGGGACAAAGCACAGTTTAATGTCATGCATGACGTATTAAAAGACTTTTTGTACAGTTTAACATCATGTAGTTAGGACGATGGGGACAATACAGTTTAATGTCATGTTGGATAAAAGGGGAACTGTTCAGTTTAATGTCATGCAGTGAGGACAAAAGAGTACACCATTTAACATCACGTTGGACGTATTAGGGTCTTTTTCACAGTTTAACGTCATATTGGATGAAAAACGGACGATACAGTTTAGCATCATGTTGGACGTAAGTGCGAATAGTTTAAGGTCATATGCATGGATCGTTGGTTATGCAATTTAACATCATGTTGGACGTAAGGGAAGTGCAAATAGTTTAAGGTCATATCTATAGACCGTTGATGTATAGATTAACGTCATATAGAAATGAAGATGAAGGGGATACAGTTTAATGTCATGTTGTCTAGACATGATGAGCAGCTTTAATGTCATGCAAGAGGGTGGTGCAGTTTAAGGTCATACTGGACCAATGAGGATATATTTTGTTTTTATACAAAATACTTCTTCAGAAATCTGGCATTGGTTGGAGTAGTGATGAGTTCTCCATCCATTGAGATTACTGAATATGCTCCATTGGACTAGACCTTATGTATTGAGTAAGGTCCTTCCCATTTTTGTTCAAGCTTGGGAGGCTTCTTTCTTGGTATCATCGGAGTTCGGAGAACTAATACCACTTCTCCCTGAGTGAATGAATGAAGACAAACTTTTTTGTTGAAATATCATGCTATTCGATTCTGATAGACTTACTAGTGGTGCAAAGTTCACAATCTTTTCTCATCTAACTGTTCCAATTCATTCAATCGCTTTTGAGATTGCTCATCTGTAGATGGCTGATCACAAATGGCTACTCTGAGCGAGGGTATTTGAACTTCAATGGGAAATACGACTTCCATTCCATATACCAGTGAATATGGAGTTGACCGCATTGTAGTGCGGGTGGTATTCCGATAAGCCCATAAAGCATGAAAAAGTTTATCAGGCCATGATTTCTTATCTTTATCCACCATCTTTTGCATTATATTTGATAGATTCTTGTTGAAGGCTTCTATCTGAACATTGGACACTGTATGATACTGAGATGAATGGTTGGATTTGATGTTGTATTCTTGGTACAACTTCTTCACCTCGGATGAATAGAAGTTGGTGCCATTGTCCGTCAATATGGTATAAGGGACACCAAATCTAGTAATGATGCTAGACTTGATGAAGCTAACAATGCATTTAGAACTGACTTCCTTAAAGGGTATTGCCTCTGTCCATTTGGAAAAGAAATCTGTAGCAGTAATAATATACTTAAACTTCTTGGCCATAGCTGAAGGGTAAGGTCCCACCACATCTATTCCGCAGTGGAAAATGGCCACGAGTATTTAGATGTATGAAGGAACTCTGGAGGTTGATGAATGAATTTGGAATGTACTTGGCATGAATGACACTTCTTTGTGAGATCAACACAATATTGTATCATTGAAGGCCAAAAGTATCCAAGCCTTCAAATCTGATCAGACAGTCTATGTCCAAACTGGTGGGCACCACAGACACCTGCATGCACTTCTTTCATAACAACCATTGCCTCTTCACCATCAATTTATTTGAAGATAACTCCATCAAAACCACATTTGTAAAGAATTATCTCTAAGTGATATGGGCTATCATAAAGAGTAAAATTGACCACACATCTCCGAATTTGTTCTTTCTCGGCTCTATCAGGTGGAAGTGTTCCATTTTGAAGGTATTCCCTGATAGGTGACATCCATCCTATAATATGACCATACGGTTCAGGAATGGGACTAATTTCATTAATTTCCTCTATTCGGATTCGAACATAAGGTGAAATTTCATGACGGTGGGCAATACTGATGGTTGTCTCATCCCGATATGGATCTGCCAGAGCTGTGGCTATATTAGCCAGTGCATCAACATGAACATTTTATAATCTTGGGAAATAAGAAAATGTCGGTTCCAAAGGGAATTCCACCATTAACTCTCTGACATAATCATACAAAGGGATTATTTCTTCTTTTTATGATGGCATAATCCCCATTGACTTGTTTTATTACCAGGTCTGAATCAACTTTCACCTTTAAGTGATTCTATTGTGCTTGAAGCGCCAATTCCAAGCCTGTGATGAGAGCTTGGTATTCTTCTTCATTATTGGTACCACCTTCCCATAATAATAAGGAATAAGGTAACACTGCCTTTTCTGGAGAAATGAGCACAGTTCCTAATCCAACTTTGATTAATTTAGGATTTTCCATTTTCCTCTTTGTTGGACTTATGGAAGCACCATCAAAATACATTTCCAATGCCTGAGGACTATCCTGAATAGAGAAGACTTCCTCATCAGGGAGTTCAATATCTGAATATGTATCTTCTACTGAAGGATGTTCAGCAAGGAAATCAGCCAGAGCTTGGCCCTTTATTGCCTTTTGAGACACATACTGAATGTCGAATTGCTACAAAATAACTGCCCACCTTTCCAGACATCCTATAAGCATTGGACGACTAAGGATGAATTTGAGCGGGTTATTGCGAGATACCAATTGGACCTCGTGATGTTGAAGGTAGTGTCTCAACTTCTGAACTGCAAAGATTAATGCCAGGTAGCACTTCTCAATAATTGAATACCGGGTTTCTGCTTCAAGCATAGTCCGACTGAGGTAGTAGAGGCTATTTTCTTTCCCAACATCATTCTTCTAAGCAAGAAAGGCACCCAATGATCGCTCTAAAGCTGTCACGTAGAGGATAAGTGGTCTTCCTTCAACAGGTGGAATGAGTACTGCTGGACTCAAGAGATACTTCTTGAGAATATCGAATGCTTCTTGACATTCTTCAGTCCACTGGTAAGTGACTCCCTTCTTCATCAATTTGGTGAAGGGTAAACTTTTTCCTGCCAAATTGGCGATGAAACGCCGAATATAGGCTAAGTGTCCTTGAAGTCCTCTCAATTATTTCAAATTTCAAGTAGGTGACATACCAAGAATTGACTTTGTCTTCTCAGGATCGGCTGCAATACCACGATGGTGTACGATGAAGCCGAGAAATTTTCCTAAGGTTACCCCAAAAGCACATTTTAAGGGATTCATCTTCAAATTATGTTGTCAAAGCTTGTGGAATATGACTTCCAAATCATCCAAGTGATTAGAATGTTGTTTGGATTTTACCACCAAATCATCCACATATAATTCAACAAACTTCCCTAAAAGGGTTTGAATATACGATGCATGGCACGCTGATAAGTTGCGCCAGCATTCTTTAAGCCAAAGGGCATTACCCGGTAGAAAAACACACCCTGAGGCACTCTGAAGGCTGTGGATTCCTCATCTTCTAGAGCCATTCAGATTTGATTATATCCATAATATCCATCCATGAAGGAAAGTGCTTCATATCCAGCTATTGCATCGATTAAAAGTTCTGTAATTGGAACAAGAAAATCATCCTTAGGACAATGCCGAATAAGATCTCTGAAATCAATGCGAACTCTAATTTTCCCATTCTTCTTTTTCACTGGGACAATATTAGCCAACCACTTAGGATATTGAACTTCTCTGATGAAGTTATCTTTGATAATCTTATCCACTTCAGCCTCAATTTTGGAAGCATAAGTTGGGTGTGTTCTTCTCGCGGCTTGTTTAAATCCTAGATGTTCCTCTGGTAAACCCAAATGATGAGTAGCAACATCAGGATCAAGCCCGGGCATCTCTGTATAGTTCCAAGAAAATATATCCCAATTTTTATTTAGAAAGAAAATATACATCTCTTGCTCTTCAAAAGTCATGGACGCATTAATTAAAGTGGGGCGTGGATCTTCTTTTGTACCCATATTTATTTCTCTAAGTTCATCCAAGGTGGTAGAGATACCCTCTACAAATGCTGGAGGAGCGTCTCTGAGATCATCCTCTTCTTCTTCAACATGTGTTACTTGTTCCATTTCTACTTGCATAGTATAAGATAAAGAAGAATTTCCATGATCATAAGAGATGTTAAAATTTGAACATATTGAAGAAGAAGCTTCCATTTCTGACCTGATTGATGATGAAGGGTCTTCCTTGGGAAATAAAGAGGAGATGATGGATTGGGAATTGACATCACTGTTCACCTTCGATGTTGCTATAACTTCTTCTGGCCTGATTGGCGAAGTATAGACTTTTTGGATTTCAGTGGATGAAATGAAGACATCTCCATTTGGGCTTTCATCACTACTTGGTGGCTCACCAATTTCTCCCATGTTTTCTGGCTCGATTACCGTAATTGACATTATGGATATTTCCATAAGAATATTTTGATTTGGGTCTATCCTGTCAATTTTAATGATAGGAAACACATAATCTGTACTCACATGCGCAAATGGATTTACTGGAATCTTTTCCAAACCATATTGAGCATTAACTTTTGTAATCTCCCTGGTTGTGGATTTATACTTTCCCTTCATGTGATAGAATTACACCTCAATGTATTGAGACTCACATGTATTGAACGGAGCCTTATCACCATACAATGTCCCAACTTGACCATCGAAACAATATTTGAGACATTGATGGTATGATGAAGGGATAGCCGCATGTTGATGTAGCCAGGGTCTTCCAAGCAAGATGTTGAAGGCTGAGTCTTGATCAACAACTATGAAATATGAATTGGATACAAGATCTCCAAACTGAGTTCTGAGTGTAACTTCGCCTAGTGGTTCTTGTTCATTTTTATCACATCCTTGTAACATCTTAGTAGAAGGAGATAAATCAGATTCCGTGAGGCCCAATCACCAAAGTGTACGAATGGGCATGAGGTTGACTCCTGGACCTTTATCAATAAAAGCTCTTCGGACGTATACGCCATTGACCTTTCCAGATAAATACAAAGGTCTAATATGTCTATGCACGACATCATCTTCATGTTCATTAGTGAAAGATATCATGGCATGGCATTCCGCAAGATTATTCTCTACGTGGTATACTTCAGCTGCAGCAATTTCAGTTTTAATCTCCTGAGGACTTGACAAAGCCTTGATGAGTGCCTCCCGAAGATCCTTTAACAGATTCAAGGAATCCAGAATTGATAACTTGGCCGGTACTTGGGCCAGGTGATTCAATACATCATACTTTTGATCCAGAGGTCTGTGTTTCCCAAAAGGAACATGTGGTTTAGCAGGTACCTTGGAAGTTGATTCTTTGGAATTTGAAGCATCTTGTATCGGGGTAGGAGTTGGTAATACTCCTGGTTTTGGAAGATTAGATCGATTAGGTCTATTTACTTGTTGAGAATAAGAAAGTGGAACCTTCAACCGATCTTCCAGAATAATTGTTTCAGGACTGAGTTTGCTATGGGTGGAAGAACTTTTTTTTTCTTGTTGAGCTTGCTGAAGGGATCTACCATGAGTTTCTACCGCATACATAGTTCTAGCAGGAGTAGAATTGGAATAGTGGCCTCTAAAAGATCCACGTCTTCCCCTGTATCCTGATCCTCTAGAACTTCCTCTGATTCCATAGTTTGATACATGCAATTCAGGCTCATCAAAATCGAAGCTGTGACTGGCATATGGATCTGTTAATTGAATCATATTAACAGAACCGAATATCAACTATTCATCCGATGAAGACTCTTCTTAATTAACCTTTTTAGGCGGTGTCATTTGGTGGGGTGGTGCCCTTTTCTTCAAAGTAGATGGCATGAAATCTTCCAGAGTCAAAGACAACTTTGGCTTTGACGCATACTCATCTTCTTCTGATTGTTCCTATTTCTTGGAATTGTGTCGTTTCTTTGAGGATTTTCCCTCTGATGAAGAAGGTTTTGCTGCGGAATTCATGGCAGAAGGCACAATTGGTTTCTTCAATTGTGTTCGTAAAATAGCATGAGTTCAGTTGATCATCTTTCTGACCATCCAATCATCATATTTCTGTGCATTTTTTCTTTTGATTTCTTTCCATTTTCCTTCTTCCTTTGGAACTATAGCAGTAACACATGCTACCTGAGCTGAAGAACCTTTCAGTTTGACTTTTCCCAAGTTTACCATCTTTTTCAAGAGGTCTTTGAAGACAAAACACTCCTGGATGGGATGCCCCAACATTTGATGAAAGGGGCAATAATTGGGACGGTCTTCATCTCCTTCCTTGTTTGGCCTCTTGGGCCTTGGCAATTGAACAAGATTATTTTCCAGAGCCAAAATGAAGTAGCCAGGAACTTGTTCATTTCGTAAAGAGTAAAATTTTCTCTTCAACTCATCAAACGGTTTTTGTCTTTGATCTCTTTGATCATCTTGAAAAAACGGCCTTTGTTGTTGATGCTCAGGAGGTGGAGCCCTTCGAGATGATAACGGTTTTGAGGTAGAAGCGGGTACATGTGCTTGTTTAAGCATAACTATAGCAGTATCTCTTTACCCATTCTCCTTCCTAAAGCTGATGGAATTACACGAGATTTATAATTAGTATGTATAAGAGAATCTTCAATCTATTGATAGATTGAAGTAAGGTATCGAAACCCTCCTGTATATTTCACAGGGATCAGTGGTGTGTGTAATTCGTCATGCAAATTTGCCACACAG
This sequence comes from Viscum album, assembly GCA_963277665.1. NCBI lineage: Eukaryota > Viridiplantae > Streptophyta > Magnoliopsida > Santalales > Viscaceae > Viscum > Viscum album. The sequence continues at coordinate 142,765,541 of OY728155.1, forward strand.
ATTTGCAACAGTTACTCTTGAGGGAGTGCTAAGCTTAGGGAATATGTTAATCCCTTCCAGCGAGCAATGAAATTTGAGACCCTTTCATTCTCCCTTTTCTTACAGTTTGTAAGATAAAAAAACTATTGTCTTTGGCAAATTTGAGCTGAATTGAAGAAGGAATCATTGGCGAAGATCATCCCATCCAGTAATTGACCGGGATTTCAAGCTTGTATACCAGACAATGGTTGGTCCTTGCAAGGTTTCCACAAATCATCTGAGTTTCACTGCTTCTTTCTGCCCCAGAGTTCCTATCATAGGGTTGCAACAAGACACGTAATGCATCAAATGCTATTTAGGGTCACCTGATCCACTGAAAATAGGGAATACAGGGTTCCCAAAACATGATGGGGGAGAGACTGAATCTACCCATTCAGGGTAAGCTCTCTTTTCTGGTTGAACCTACGCACGCTTCCCTTCCATAGTCTCTAACCGAGTTGTTAATGACTCAATGGTAGTTATTAACTTTTGAGAAACATCCGGTTGAACTTGGAATTGAGCAGGTGAAATGACTGGAGTTTGAATAGGTATGGCAGCTGGTACTACAACTGATGGCAGCACTGCCAACTGTTGTTGCACTTGACCCGTAGGATTAGACATGTGTGGGGGTACTGACAGAGCAGTATATTCTTGATCCATATCAGTAGCTGCAACAAATTCCCTTGGTTGACTTACTCCATCAAGTTTAGGAAGAAGACTTCCCTGAAGTAGTTCTGTATTCAACTCCCCAATTCCTTCATCTCTTCCTCCTATTACAAAAATATTTGCTCTAGTGAGAGTGATTGGCCTTCTCCAGAGGAAGGATATGTAACCTGATTCTTTCCCTTCCCCTTGTTTGATCCCTTTCGGAGAGGGGGAAGTGGGCTACTTGAAGGATTACCTTGGTTCTATGTAATCCTTTTATTACGTGTACGCACACCTTCTTTATTTGTGTCTGTGCGTACAGCTTCTTTAGCAGGAACCTCTTCATCTGATCCCTCTGAGTGAGCCTCATCGGGTGGATCAGAAATAACAGCATTGATGACATTGATTGATTCATAACGCATCGAATCCCTTCTATCATAATTTTTGTGATATTGTCTTCTTCCATGTCTTTGATGAGACATTGCCTTTTGTTGATTTGATCCCCCAGGAAATTCTTGAAGAACCGTAATTTGGATAGAATCTCCTGATAATTTGGCTCTTTGTTCCTCTTGAGGATTCTTCGCCAATCGAGAAAATACTGACTTTCTCTGAGGAGGGGGTTGATGATTTGAAAAAGTCCCCAGTCCGGTGGACTGGGGCTGTTCCTGCTATCTTTTATCAACTCCTCGAATCCTATTTGTTGATTCTGAGGGTTGGTTTAAAAGAGTCCCCAGTCTGGCAAGCTTGGGTGGATCTTGACATGCTATGTCTGAGAATTTCTTAAATGCTCTCCTGATATTGCGTACCTTAGTCATGAAATTAGCTGGATGCATCAATCGACATCCACTTTTATCACCCAGCTCAAAAGACTGTTGGGTTATTTCTGACACTTCTTTCACATGATGATGTACTTGCTCCATATGAGAGTCATGTTCAATATTTTTGTTTGCTTGATGCAGGAGTAATTCAAAAACTTGTTCTCTGTATTCTTGATTTTGAGAGGAACTCGTTGAAGCCTGTTCTTGGGAAAGATTTTGATTACAAACAAAGCCAGGTATTTGTGGCTGGCCATGGGCAATAAAATTGCATGAGACCATTTTTGGCGGGATTTGCTGACTGGAAAGCATCGTGAAATGCAGTGCTCCATGAACTCCCCATCCTCTGACATAAATACCAAATGGGGCATTGGCAATTAACTGGCGCAAAATTCTTAGTGCGCCAAGGCATGAACGCTGAAGGGCTCTCTGTTGCTTTTCAGCCTTCATATATCGAGAGACTGATAGAGATGCCAATTTAATTTGACGTTGTAATCCTTCTATTATCTTAACATGATTTTCATATTTATCATAAGATAATACTTTAATTTTCAACTGACAAAGAGTTTTCCATATGTTGAGACGAATATCATGAATTCCATCTTCCATCAACATCTCTGGAATATCATACTGAGAGTCAGCTAGAGACCAAAACATGACTGGAACTTCACCTTTCGCCAGTTGTTTTCTCATGTTCAGCATTTCCTCTTTATCATTCAATAAAGATTCTTCTACCTGATTTGACCAGAGCTGGTGCTTCCTTGTTGCTTCATCAGATTCAACAATATTGGTAGAGAAATAACTGATCAAACTAGAAGATGCATGACTTAGGGGTGGTTCGGAGAATGACCTACACCCTAGGCTATCTTCCGATTGAGAAATTATTTCACCTATTGGCGATGAAGCATCAGACCTGACTAGTTTCGCATTTGTAAGTGCCTCAAGATAAGAGGACTTTCTCAGCACTACATTGTCCAATGGAGTATTTTCTGAGCAATGTGCATCACTACTGTGGAGAGGACTTTTGCAGCGAAATTCATCATCATTGGGAGGACCACCATGGTGGGTTACAACAAAAGATGAGATCTCTTGCTCCTTGGTATTCTGGCCACACAGAGGGCTATTTTTACTCTCATCTGAAGATGAAACTTCGAGATCGACCGAATTTTCATGAAGAAAGCGTTCATGAGGAATATTCTGTTGAAGACCTTTGGAATTAATGTTCCCATTATTGGGAAATGAGGGAGTAGAATCCTGAATTCCAACAGATAACTGTCTGAGGGCTTCAAGAACTCCAACATCGAGCAAGGCCTTGTTACAGATTGGCTCTTGATCTCTTGACTGTGATGTGTGGGTCTTCTTCTTAGACGCCTTCTTACTCTCCTTGGAAACCACTTGTCGATGAAATTGACTGCTCTGAGCAGGTGTATATTTCTGGTCAGGAGAGATGGCTAGGTTAGGCTGATGATCTCTACTCAAATCAGGTGTATGTGCCTGACTTGGTTGTCTGTATGATATGGGGGAGTATGCCCAACAACCCTCTTGGACTGGAACAGATGTGTGTATCTTCTCCGGAGTGAACTATTGATGTGTCACTCCACTACTAGGGATAGATTTGTGTGTCTTTCCTTGAGATGTTTCTAAATCTATTATAATATCCTAGAACGCATCCAGAATATGAGTAGGGATTTGCTTCTGCTCTTTCACCATTGATAGAATATGGTTGGTGACTTTAGCTGCCAATGAGGGGATATATGTCCAATCCGTGCTTGGAGTAGGTGTATGTGCCTGCTCCTGTCCTCCTTTTCATGTCAGTGAATCCTGACAGTACTCAAGTGTAGGAAAGGAGAGTTGAGTCTGCCTCCTGTTTGTCGTCGGAGCTTTCCGACTGACTTCCCTGAAGGCTACCAAGCGAGACTGTTGGTAGGCTTGATCAGTAATAGCAGGTGTATGTGCCTGCTGATTGCACTTCGCCGATCATGGTTGATGAGATCCATCATATGTAGTCAGAAGAGCCTGCTGACTAGCTGATGACGTATAAATAGATGTATGTTCCTGCCTATAATACTCCTCCGAAATTTCCTGCCGGGATTGGCATGATTCTGCCAGACGAGTCTGCTGGATAGCGGAATTAAAACGAGAAGGTGTGTGTGCCTGCTCGTTGCTTGCCACCAAGTTACGTTGGTGGAATTTTACAGAGATGAAAGAGTTGAGAACCTGCTCACAGTTAACCGGATTTTTCCTCTGGTGATTCGTCATTCCTGCTCAGGTTCGAGGAAGCTGATCCGAACGCCTGGAGTCGGTACCCTCATCATGTTGAGGGTGCACTACCGCATGAGTCTAGTGGTGATTGTTGATAGGAGCCCTTGATAAGAACTCTTGTTTCTTTACATTAAGGCCCTGAGGGGCCTGCTCATTCACCTCCTTAGAATATGGGAGTGAATGGTGATTACGTTCTGGGGATAACGACCCGAAACGGTTGGAGACGGTGGTTAGCACCACCTGCTTCTTGATCATTGGTCATCATTGTCCGGATGACCAGTGTGAGTTGTTCACTTGGAGGGCTTGTCGGGTAGCCTCTAGAGTTGGAATGGTACCATGTTGATGGTACACCTTAACCAGCGCATTTGATACCCAGCGTTGAAGACACTGATTAGGTGATGTCATCCTCAGAGCAGATGACGATCCAGCCGGAGTAGCAGTAGTGGCATTCGCAGTAGCGGTATTAACAGGTGTGAAATTGAGAGCAGCCATTTATTAGAATGCAGAAAATATCGGAAAAGAGTGCTTGTTTGATATAACAGACGTAATCAAGATAAATTCAGCCACTACATCTTTTGGATGAGAACATATGTCAATGATTGTATTTGTTGGCCCTCTCATTGAGTTTTAAATAGGGGCCTAACAAATAAGCAAAACATCATTTTAACTTGGTTAAGGATTCACGTCAAGGTCACCATTTTTTGTTTCCCTCTAGAATTAGGGATGACCTCATCGATTTAAGTTTCAAACATTACAAGCGGTTTCTAACGGGTTTTTTCATAGATCTGGAAACATCTAATGATTCCATATCCATTTGAACCTACTTTCCAAAGGTAGGCGCTCATTAGTTGTGGACTGATGTTGCTTAGGAATTTTCATTGGTCGAGAGGATGGGAGGTCGGACTCATCACAACTTTTTTTGGGGAAATATTGTCTACTCCGGGACTCTCTTTATAGATTTAAGTTATGTTCATGAATCCTTATTAAATTACCAAGTATAAAATGATATTTCCTTTAGATCTGACAATTAGTGATTGATATGTAGAAAATTTAGAGAATCTTTTATATGTATTCGAGGTTCTTCATCGATAGAGAACCATCTGTATTTTTTAGAGATTCTTAGTCAATGGTATCCTTTGATACATAAAAGTCTCTTGGTCATTATGATGACCATACTGGTTTTAAAGCCACTCAGTGGGGCACTTGAAGTTTATTTTCATTCAGAAGGACATTGATTATTTTAGAGTTGGGATCGTACCCACAGATGGGCTACCTACATATCCTTTGTTTTTTAAAAAGGAATCAGAACCCACGTAGTTCGAGTAAGGGAGTATGATGTTTATGCATGATTGATGGATCAAAGAAATATTTCATGATTACTTTTACACTCTAAGCTCACGTGAGTCATGCTCAGTGTGAGAAACTAGAGGTATTAGTGAAACCAGACAATTGTGCCATGAAATATGCAATGATGTGGGGCTTATGTGTGTATGACTGCCCAGATAGATGAGGATTAAGATTTACTTCAGGAACTAAATCCAGGAACAGGGTCCATAAAGGTATATGTGCTTCATGGAGATTTGGATACTCTAATCTTGGGGCTTACTCCTAAAGAAGATGCCCAAGTTAGGAGGGGACTTATGATTGGGTTTTACTCCTGAGAAGGAAGCCCAGATCAAAAACAAATTAAGGCTGGGGCTTACTCCTGAAATGGAAGCCCAGGTTAAAGGGATTTTGAAAATTAAAGGGACTTGGGGCTTACACCTAAGGAGAAGGCCCATATTTGAGACTAGGGCTTACTCCTGAAAAGGAAGCCCAGGTTAAGAGAATTGTGGTTGGGGCTTACGCCTAAGGAGGATTCCCATATTTGGGAATTTTAAGATTGGGGCTTACTTCTGAAAAGGATGCCCAGATTAGGGGACTTGGGGCTTACTCCTAAGGTAGATTCCCATATTTGAGACTTATGACTAGGGATTATTCCTAAAAAGGAGGCCCATTTTAAGGGGTTCTCTCATCTTAAAGGATGAGTTTGAATGAATGAAATCTCAATTTTTAGTGACATAATGATGTGTAAATCACTAGGTTTTGAGAGATATTCCACAGAATTCCTTTCAGATAAGAATGTTAATAAAAAAACATGCCATAAATGGCTTTGAATAATGTATTGAAGACTGAATCTTGAATAGGAGAGGTGGAATGGTATAAGAGGGGTTAAATGGGCAAGAAGGGCACCCAAAAAGGTAGGGGCGCACAAGTCCTGGCAGGCGCGCAGGTACTGCGTGGGCACGCAAGTCCTGGTCACACAGGTATACCTATGCGACACATGGGTACGTGCGCGATTGTTAACCAATATGGTAACACTTGGGCGATCATTGACCAAAGCCTTTAGAATTATCCTAATGTACTTCAAGAAGAGAGGCGTGCAAGTTTTGGTGAATAAGTCGGGCAGCACGCAAGTATGATCATTTCCCTTAGGGTCAAAACACCTTAGGCGTGAAAGTGTTAGTTAATTCTAACACTTAGAACTTACTCCTCTTGTTTAGACCTTCCATTCTAGGTAAAGAATTACCTTACAAGTGCTCGGCAGACCTGAAGAAGAGACTTGGGTGTTCAAAGCTCTATATCTGAATTCTGGAAAAATTTCCTCCTGAAATGGGGGGCCCACAGGGCCTATTTATAGGCTGTAGAAGAACCTGGGCAGTTATCACTTAGGGCGCGCAAGTCAATTGTTCGACCATTGGGCAGCGCGCAAGTATACTTTCACGACAGTAAGGGAACTTGTGTGGTGCATGTGCATTTAAAGCCTTGTTCATGCCTTTGTCGATTTTTAATGTTTTCTTCAAAGGATGAATCACCTTGTGCTAAGTCATTTTCATTTTCATTCCTTTAGAGAATGTGACAAAAAGGAGCATCAACAGTGGTTCTAATAGGATCCCATAAATATAAATAGATGTACACTAATGCTTGAGTACCCTTAAAATAAGTCCTACCAAAATTAACCATCTTAGACTTACCCAATAATAAATCTTCAAAAAATGGGAGATTATTTGGTGTAACATTTTCTAACATCTCGTTTTTACTCAGTTCCTATAATACCTTGGATCTTAAATTCCACAATATCATGTTCCATAACAATGTTTCATCAGAATTATTCACATACACACTTCCCAACTACCTTGAATGGGTCTTCCCATTCAGCACATAAATTCCATTAATTGGGGATCATTTGCTTGTAGTGCAAGAGACCTTGGAGATATTAAGGCATCCTAATTTAGACATAAAGATATATCCTTTTGTTCTAGAATACCTAGAAAAATTAGGATTCTATGAAGGCTATGGACCCACCTAACATCCAGTAGGGTGATGAAGAAATGGTCATTTAATTATCTAAGAAAAAAACTCTTCCTTAAAACTTAATCTTCTTATTATTTCATAATATTTAATCTCCCAATACCCTCTCAACTAACTAAAGGAAAAATTATCTAAATGGAAACATTTGAAAAGAACACCCTGAATCTATAACCTAATCACCGGTGAGTGCGTTCCTGGGTAAATTTATAACTTCAGCTGTAATATAAATAAAATCCACTAAAAGGGACTGGTCAACATGTTTATCAGAATTAGATTTTTTTGGGGGGTTTTGACACTTAGGTCTTAAGTGTTAATGCTTACCAAAGTTGTAATAAAAAAAATTTATATCCTTATACGTAGACCCAAACTTGTGTTGGTTATTTTTCTTCCCTTTCTATTGACCTTTTTATATTTTTTTATCCTTATATTGTGGCTTCACTCTAGTTAAAAACTATCTGCCTCGCCTTTTAGTTTGGGCTTAGAATGTAACTTATTAGAAATTAGGGTAGATTTATCATCTTTATGGGAAAGAAAGTCTGAACATATATCATATTTTCTACTAATATGCTAAAGAATTTTCTAGAGATATCAAAAGAATCATGGATTTTTCCTCATCATCAGTATTAACATTAATATTTTCTAGATCAAGTATGGTTTTATTAAACTCATCCAAATGGGATTTAATAGGAACACCTGAAAAGATTTTAAAAGTGAATATAATATGTTTCCTCTAAATTATACCAACAAGTGAAGATAACATGTGAATTTTCACTAGTTTAATCAATATTCCAATTGAATTTTATTCAAAGGAAACTTCCCAATGGACCTTGTCATCAAGATACATTAATATAGAACTATGGGACTTAAAACTAATATTAGGAGGGACATCTTGATATATATTATAGGTATAACCATAAATATTAAGGGCTATAATAGGTTTATTTAGTCTATGTAAAGCATCAATTAACCCCTACTGAATAAGAAGGGCCTACATTTTAATTAACCAAAAATTAAAATCATTATCACAATCAATGTTTTTTATTTGATAATTAATTAAAGTTCTATTAAAACAAAGGATCTGATACCAATTTGTTGGGGACAATGTAAATCATACACCCCTAATAAAAATCAAAGATCAATAGTTATACACTCTAATTCAATTAAATATTTTAATCTGAAAGGCATCTTATTGTTACAATGGTTCTAATTACAAGAAGAAAAGAATAGTGAGTAATTAAGACAAGTTGGTAAATGAAAAATAGAAACTAGATTTTAATATTATTAAAAAAAATTAATCAATAAAAAAAAGAATTATTCCAAATAGATTCAGTAGTACAAATTTTTTTGAATAAATAAAAGAAAAATACAGCAAAGAAAAATTTAGGATTTAACATGCTTCAGTCCCTTGGGGTCTACATGCACAACAAGAACACCACCCACCCACAAATGCATTTTATTAAGCTCAAACAAAGATAGATTTTCAAGATAAATTAATCTAGAATTAATCAAATATATACTATGAAATCTTCATATGGAATTACTTTGACAAGAAAGTAGAATGGGGATTTAAGGAAATTACATCCCTGGATAGGTATTCTATCAACTTCTTGGTTATAACGGTCATAAATGAATATTTAAAAAGGTAATTCAAAATAAGGATTCATTTATGACTCAGAATGGCCAATAAACACTATAATTTATCCATGACTCATTTATGACTACAATAACTATGGAATTAAACACAACACGAGTACCATATTGAATATAAATAGAGAATTAGTTTTCTACTTCCAAGGATCATTGATCTGGAGACCAAATACTTGGTGAGTTTTTTGCATTATTATAGGGAACCTCTATAGTCTTTGTGTAACATCCTTATATTTTTTTAAAATGAATTTAATTTCTCCAATAGCTTGTGTTATATGCAACACAGAGTTTTATCAAACCCCAATATATTATTAAAATCATTATCTAAAACATGACTGTTATAACCTATCCATTATACTTGGCGGTATGGATTGGAATTAACACATTATTAAAATTAATTATAATGGTTTTATATAAAGAAAATATATTGGTAAATTAGTAATTATGATTTGGTAAATTTTTTATATACATTGAAAATACTTTTATATTAAAAAAAATATTTTTGTTACATTTTGTAAACAAATAATAAAATTAGTTTCTCTAGTTTTATAAAACATATTTGAAAAAATAAAGTCTATTTTTGAAATATACATCACAAAATTATCTTTGAGTAAATTTTGGATAGTTTTCTACAAAGATTAATTTTTCAATGAATAGTAAAAAATACTGATTTTTATTAATAACTTTCTTTTCATTTAATGAATTCACAAGTTCAATTTTATTTTTAATATGGATTTAAAATTAAATTTTGTAAAATTATATATTTATTAAACCAATTTATTCCATTGGAATTCATTACAAATTGAATTTTGATATTAAAACTTTCTATACTTAAGAAAATTTTTTCTTTCAAAAACCATTTTTTCATTTCTTGTATCTGATTTATTTTAAATTAAATTCTTCCACTTATGTGAATTGAATTAGGTAAAATGGATTATGAATTTTTAATAAAAATAACTAATATTATATAATAAGTATAGCTTATTTTTTTCATAATTAGTAGTAAAAATTGTAAAAATTAAATTTTGTTGTTAAGGTTAGAATGGGTTTACCAAGGGTTAAATTAAAATGATAAGGGTTAAAATGACCTAAAAACATTTATAATTCCTATTTTATGGAAATAGTTAGACCTTATATCATCTATGGTTCTATTATTATCAATTTTTGAGCCTTGTGGAATGTTTAAAATGTGGGTATAAATTTTAATTTTAAAAAATTCCAAGTCTATCCTCTCCCCCACTTATAAAAGGGCACCCCCTGTACTCTCATTTTCACTCTTCCAAATATTATTTTATAATGAAAATATACATCCCTTAATTACATAAACACTTAATAGTTTCATAATTTGTTTTATGAAGCCTTCCTAATAATTCTTTTGATGCAACCTAAAGTGGTTGTCCAAAGAAGATGAATCATTCTTAACTCAACATTTTTATTTTATTTATTTTTTCACTTCCATAAAAAAATTTAAACTATGATTATATAATAGCATAAGTTTATCCCATATAATTTGATTTTATTTATTAATGTAAGAAGCTATATCCATTTCCTCTTACATCAAATGGGAAATTAAAATGTCGATCGTGTGTATGTCAGACAACCACCTAATGAACCGTTGTAATTCGGTGTCCATCACGAACTCTCATGAATGGAGATAATGATGGATTTAATAACTATATATGAAATTTATGAAATATTTATACTATTTTAATTGTAATATCACATCTATATTATAACATTTTAATCCATTGTAAAATGATAACACCGCTTGGGCGTATGTGTGGATCGCTGCCTCTACGAAGAGATGTGACGGGTTATTAATTTTCTTTTCAAATAGAGAGTAATAAGGATATATTAAATGAATATATATGATATATATTATGTAAAAAGTAATATTTAATGGTGAATTTATATTTACTTTTCTTTCATTCCATCCGTCGGGAAAATGTAAATGGCGTTCATTCATACGTACGACCTATCATCTCCATAAACGGTGCAATTCATTTTCTATATATAAGTTTAATGGATTACTATAAATACATATATAATGAATATATATGATAATTTTATCATGTTTAAAAGTATTTTTATGATGTAAACATGATCAAAATAAAATCATAGAAAATACCAAACTAAAATATACATGAAAACGAAGTTGTTATTACCTGAAACATGATTTTAACAAGGAGTTTTTAGTAAATGAGAATTAAAAGGTCATAAGTAAATCATATATGGTATGATATATATTTTTATGGTTATTGAAAATATTTTTAAAGAACCTATATTTATTATAAAGTTGGATCAAACATTTATGGACAAATTCATGACTTGAGGACATGGATATGTGTATCACTTTTATTTTTTTAGGACACATGTCTTATACACCACATGTTTCTTATGTGTGGTTAATACACTGATCATGAATTTATTTTATGATTATTATAATGAATATTATTGCAGATACATATCAACATAATCTTAAATATTTCATGCGGATTTCAACACAAAAGTTACCAAATTGGTAAGGGTTTGATGTTATAATATCATTGTTTGTGAGGATTATTTATGATTATGCTTTTGATGATGAAATATTATGATCTGTCTATCAATAAACTCTTAAATTTTCCTATAATATGGTTATTTCTTGAGAATATATCGTTTTATCTCATTTTACCCTCCTTAATAACAAAAGATACCAAAATTATTTTTTTAAGAAAAACTGACTTTATTTTTCTTTTCATTTAAAAACCATTTTCTTCCTTATCCATGTTTTCTGAAAATGTATTTAGAAATTTTTTTACTACTAAAAAATATTGGTTAAAATTATTTTCCCCTTGTTTTACATTTTAAAAAATGTTTTAAAAGGTATCTTTTTTTCATTTTCCAAAGGAGTCAGTTTTGAATTTTTATTGAAAATATAAAATGAATATTTTTTAACTACTTCAAAATGAATGGTTTTTCCCGCTTCCATGGACACTAAATGACTTAAATATTACTTTACATGTTTTCATGTTTTTTTAAAAAAAAATATTTAATATATTTTAAATTTATATATTTTAAATAATTGATTTCAAAATGTAAATGATATTTTCCTCAAGAATTGTTCCAAGTGATCTTTGAAAATAATTTTCCATCTTATATGACATCCTTTGGTGTTAATTAAGCCTTACTATGGATATGGTATAATGATACCAACCTTATTATTTATCTATAAAGTTAATGACTATGATGAAAATATGATTACTAAACACATTCCTTTTCCATTGGTTATGCTATAATGAATTGATAAAATTATTATAAAACCAATTTCATTTCCATGGGTTATGTTATGATAGAATTTTTATGAAACTCATTTCTTTTCATGGGTTCTGATATAATTAACTTTTTGTGTTATTTTCACATGCATATGTATCGCTTTAATTATATAATGGGTGTGACCTATATCTCACTCCAATGCATTGGTTATGTATTGATATCTCATGAGATAAGTAGGGTTGGAATGGGAAGTGAACCAAGTTTAGTAAGGGACTCTGTCCACTATGATAGTCTTGGGAGTGAACCTTAACTACTACTATGGTTTTAGGAGAGAACAGAATCCACTATGATAGTATTTGAAATCATCCTTTAGTACTAAGGAAATTATTTTCTATGATTATGTGTGTTTCACAAATCTATGTCTTATACCAATGTTATTCTCTCATGGCCTATGTTCTTTGATTCCATTATGATTCTTGTCTTATGAACTACCAATATTTATCCCATGAATTGAGTTTATGATCTATGATATATAGGTTATGGTTTTCAAATTTTATTCTCACATTATCATAACCTTATGTTCATTTTATGTTCATATCTCCCATTTTTACCCTTACTAAGAATTTGATCTAACCATTTCTTATGTTTCCTTTTTCTAGGTTGTGAAGAATGGTATTATGTATGATATGTCTAACAAGGGTTCCAGTTATGAATAACTTAGTGGGAGATGATGTGGGTCACTTAAGACCAAGTTTTTTATGTATCCATGTGTCCAAAGGAACTATACCTATATGATTCATGCATGTATCATTATGTTATATAATTAATATTCTTGTATTAATATGTAATATGTATTTATGAAAAGTATGGGTCACTATACTTCATCTTTCTTTTCTTTCATTCTTGTTTTCTTCTTCTCTCCCTCTTTCTTCCTCATTACTAGAATGAGGGGGTAACTCCCACCATGTTATAGGGTGATGTAGACAAAACAGGGAATGTATTTTTGGATTTTATTTTATTATTTTATTCATGTATTTTTGGTTACTGTAATTTCTAAATCTAAATACCAATATCTTTATTTTTCTTTTAATTATGATCATTGATTGTTGAATCTAAAAAGAACCTTTTAAAATTTCACAATTAATTTCTCTAAAATATTTCTTGATCATTTAATAGTCTACGGAAATTTGGCTTAAATTTGGTAATGAGATAAATTTGATTCGGTAATTCCCTAAATTATCTGACCATGTGAAAATGGGGGTTTCCATGTAAAGAAGAATATACCATTTCTATTTTATCTATATCATCTTGACTTTGAAACCTAATATGAATAAACAAGTTTAATTTCTAAATCCAATTGGATCTGAATCCTAAATCTAAACCACCTTGGCACACCTTCCAACTAATTTTTAGAAAACCAAACATATTTTTCATTCTTTTTTCTATCTTTTCCAAACTGCTTTCAAAACTCAAATCTTATTTTCACTCCCTCTTCTTAAAAAATTCAGATATATTTTTTTCTTTTAAATTCATAAAAATGTTTATCACCATCTCCGTGGGTTCAAACTTGAACTTACTACTATATGCATTTCAATTAATTAGTAGCATTGATCGAGTATTTTTATAAATATTTAAATTCGGTTATCCATATAGGAAACTAATGATTTCCTTTGGGGAGTTAGGAAGCTTAGGTAATTGAATGTATTAGTTCTTGTCAATGAAATTTTTTATATTATTTTGTTTTTATGGTCATGTTTTAGAAGTTGTTTGTAGTAGATGTTTTGGTATGAGAAGACATGTCCTACTAGGGTTGATAACCCTACCCGTGTCATTAATTCTTATTGGGTTACCGAATTTAGAAATTTAAAAAAAGGAGAAAACAAAACACTAAACTACATGGTAGTATAGGATATGCATGTTTGAGGTTGAATCCATAGAGATAGGGTTGGATAAAATATTAATTAAATAATATAAACCTAATCTAATTTCGATTTTAATAACTTAAATATAAACAACAAGCATTGGGTTTGTTCAGAAAGTGGGAGGAGACAATATAAAAACGGTGTCATGTAAAGACCTGTAAAATTCAAGGAAATGTTTTTCTTAATTTTCTTTGGAATTTTACAAGAATGCAGTTTCTGACGGAACCTGATTCCGAGGCCCGGTGTGCCCAGAATCATTTTCCGAAGTTTAGCTCGGATACGTTTAGTGAACGAACGAGCGGGGTTTTCTAATTTTTGAACCGGTGCTCGGAATCGAATTCTGAGGGCACCGGTGGAATCGCAGTGCCGGTATTTGCTTAGAAATGCCTTTTTCGGAGTTGCGTTTTCCCGGGTGTGGTTTTTAATTTTTGGGGTTAAGTTAAGAAATAAAATAAATGTGGTGCGACACTTTATTTTATTTCACTTAAAGCCACTTAAGCTAAGTGAAGCAGATAAGGTGGAACCCACAATATCCTACCAACTTGGTAGGATAGGTGGGGCCCGTAAGAGCCCCACCGTTTCTTCCCTCCTAAGTAACTCACCTGCAACCCCCCTTTTTTTAAATAAATTCAACTGCTCGCTTATTTGGGATAAGAAACGCCTCATTAAATTGGGCGGTTAAATCGTTACAATTAATTCGTTGAATTAATTATTTGTTTCTTATCTTTGAATTTTAAATTTTTGGCATGATAATAAAATAAGACCAACACTAGGTTTGTTGAGGGGTTTATTGTTGGGAGGATTTGGAGAAACTCTAAAGCTTGAATATCTTCATCCTCCTTCGTTGAAGAATGCGAAGAACGCGAAGAACGCAAAAAAACGCATCGTCGCCGACGAAGAACGCCAGCCTCAGAAGAAGGGACACGAAGGGCGCCGAACCCTCAGAGATCGACGACGTGATGTCGTGTACTACGATGCCAACGATCCTCCTTCCGCGATGCTTCTTCCGTGACGTTCCTTCCCCGTGACAATCTTCGATCAACAATCGATTGAGGTAGGGGGTTGCGGTTCTTTTAATTCTTAGTGAATTATATCCTCAACTTGATTTGAAATGGTGCATTCTTAATCTTGTGATTTTATACCCACGGAATATGTTTAAAATATTTGTCGGATGACTTTTTAAAACTGCTAATGTAGAGACCCGTATCTTGACGTACATGGACATTACATTACATTTGCGGAATACTTAGTACATAACAAAAACACACACTAAAGGATCGTAATAGTTTAGTGTCTTTGGAAACTCGGAACGTAATCTTCTAATCGTGGTGAAAGTTCTTCAATATCTCCCATAAAGGTCATCCCTTTTTTTTACCTAAAACCTTTCTTTATATCCTGGGGAAAAGAAAACATAAAAGGGTGAACTCAAATGCTCAGTAAGGGTAAACAAAAGAAATATCAATCACATCATATATATAAGAACATAGCTTTTGGAAATCTTAACCTGCAAAAAAGCTCATAATATCATAACATGGGATAAATCATAGAAGTGAAATGTAATCCCAATAATCATAACTTAAAACATGAAACTTTGTGGCATACACACATAATCATAGAGAATCATTTCTTGTTAGTCAAGACTCAATGCCAAGACTATCTTAGTGGACAAAGTCCCTTTCTGAATCGAGTAACCCTCGTTTCAGTCCTGTTTCACTGAACCGGTATAACCTACCATTTCAGCCATGTCTATCTCATGAGATATAAAATCTTTACCCAATGCATTGGAGGGAGATATAGGTCCCACCCATCTTATAATGAATCCTTTCTTATGTGTGCCACATAATCATAAATCATACATCATCGCATAACCCATGTAATAAAAATGGGATTCTAAAACATGACATCATAAAACAATTCATATAAGATAAAGGAATTCATAAAAATGTTTCCATCAAAACATAATCAAATCCATGTAATAATAGGGATAAAAACAGAACCCATTTATTATCTTAGATGGAAAATAATTTTGATAAAATACTTGAACACCATTCTTGAGGAAAATATCCTTTCTTCTTCAAAAACACTTTTCTTTTCTTAATATGTCATACAATTATAAACTAAAAGAAGTTGATAAAAAATAAACTTGAAAACTTGTAAAGGAAGCTTCTTGGAAATAATGTTTTAAAAATCCATTCTTGCCGTATAAGTTAAAAAAACATTCTTCGTACTTTTGTCGGAAAAGTCAAAAAGTACCTCGTACAAAAAAAACGACAAAAGATTCCTTTCATATTCTTTACTAAAAACTCACCGAAGGGTAAAATTGGATTTAAACTATTGTGAGTGGATGGAAATAATATTACATATTGATGAAACATGGATGTGGATGATAAAATACACCCCAGTAAATACTTACGAATAAACAATCTCGGATAAAAATGAGATTGTGATATTTCCCTTACCTTAGGTCCAATTTGCTTCGTATGTGTCCGAACCTCCTGTATAATGATTTAAATAATGTCATTGACTTATTACAGAATCATATTCATTGTTATGATATCATATATGGTTCACTTATGACATTATATTACCCGTTCTTTTGTAAATTCCATGTTAAAGAAGCGTTTTGGGTAAAATCGTTTCATTTATCGTAGGTGTTTTGACTTGTTGTTCTTGACATCATTATTACTTATATCATGATTTACTTACTTCCAGAATATAAAATATGATTTATATATCATATATATTCAGTATATATATATATATAATAGATAGATAAATAACATGAAAAACACCGTTCATGGAGACGGTAGTCCGTACGTACGCATGAACGCTGTTTTTCTTTCCTTATTGTCTTGAAATGGAAGTAAGTAGATGACATACATATGTATATATATACATAAATCCAGTAGCTTTATAATGTCATATATTTCATTATTATTTCTTATATATTCATTATAATCATTCTTAAATGGTTAACATGGAGAATGAATCTCATCGCGTCGTGGAGACGGTAGTCCGTACGTACGCACGAGCAATGATATCATTTCCATAAATATTGAATTGAATTGGAGTGGATTATACAATATATCAGAATAAATATGATGTTGTAATAACTATGTATAGTTATTCTTTACACCATTATACCCATCCATGTAAGGTGGTGGTGGAAAATAGATTACACCACGGCGTGGAGACGGTATTCCGTACGTACGCACGCGCGGTGATTTCTTTTCCCGTAGGATGGATAGATGGTGAAATAGGGTTGTTTCATACTTATAATAACATATCATTATATGAGTGATACTGATGTTATTACTTCATAATGAAACAACCTAAGAAGAAGAAGTGGAAGAAGAA
Organism: Viscum album; assembly: GCA_963277665.1. NCBI lineage: Eukaryota > Viridiplantae > Streptophyta > Magnoliopsida > Santalales > Viscaceae > Viscum > Viscum album. The sequence goes on from OY728155.1 coordinate 142,782,813, forward strand.
ATAAAGATGAAAGAATTGGTAACGGTAATTACCTCTTCTTTGAAGCGCCTCTTTGAGACCTCCTCTTAGGGCACTAAAATTGGTCTTTGAGGAAGACCAGAACCTCTAGGATGTTTCTAGGGAAGTGGAGAATAGATTTTGGCAGGGGTTGGCCGAGCTTGAGTGCTCAAATTGGTGTGAGGAGGAGGGGGAGGAGGTGTCCTTTTATAGGGGAGGAGAGGGACACCTTAGGAATATCTCAAAATATTATTTTATATTAAAGTCAAAATCGGTTTATAATGGTTCCAAAGGGTCTTATTTTGAAGCTAAAGTGGGGATGGGTCGAAATCCTATCAACCAATAGAATTTAGACAAGTTTAGGATATTATTTTAACCTTATCAATTAGATTTAACTCTAAGTTAAATAATTTAACTTTTACAATGTCTTTTTGTTTTCTTTCACTATATGGTTAATACACTTACTATAACATGCCAAACGAACCCCAAATTGTTTATTATTAATATATATATCCTTATCTAAGTCATTTGGCCGAACCTTAGATTTTTAGGAATAAAATAACAATTAATAATATAATATTTGATTTAAAAACTATTTTGTGTCAATTTTGACACTATTTGATATATGATTTTTGTGAAAATCATAACAGAATTAAATGTTCGAACCAAGTTGATTAAATCAACATTAATATATAATAGTAACCTAGAAAATTATTGGAATTCATAAAAATTTTCAAATTACATTTATTTTGGTGTTTATAACATCAATTATGTCAATATTTCATTAATAAGATAATTACTGCATCATCGTTGTGTCATAAATAAATTAACTTATTTGATGTCTAAAAATTACAAATAAAATACCATCATGTAGGAAATCGTTTTAGCGTTCTAATGAATATTTACAATCGAATTTATCTTATGTATAACCCCATATTAAAAATGATTTACTTATTAAACTTTGATTTTAATTATTTTAACCTTTCTTTAAATAAATTAATAATAAATGTCCTAATCTAATCCATGTGGGCCTAAATGGTCATATTTTATTCCTAAGTTTGTTTTTGGTCGAATTACACGTGTCCAATAGAATTAGGACATGTGTTAGGGTAATATTAATATCATATTTACCCTTAGTTACCCTATTTACTATTAACCGCGGTAAAAAAAAGTAAAAAGTTACTATTCACCAAAAATTATTTTCATCTCATTGAACCACATTTTAGTCCTTGATATTAACCGTGTCTGTCAGATTTTCAAAATTCTATTCACAGAAGCGGTAAAATTAAGTTTTATGCAAAATTCAGTTTTTTAACCTACCACTTAGTAGTTTCACTATTCATCAAAAATTGATGTTTTTCAGAACAATGCCAAAATTTCATCCTAAGCTATATTTCATATTCCGAATTCAAAAATGAAATCTATTTTACCAAATTCATAACATAGAAGTTGCATTAATTAATTTTATAATTAAATCCCGCTGTTAAAATAAATAGCGTGTTTTTAGGAAATAATATATATCAAAAGATTGACACTTGATTATGTCTGGTTTAAATGTGAAATTACAACCAATGACCAACATTGTATTAAATTGTAAAAATATATTCTAAATATACTTTAAAACCACTCAAATTAATAATTTATCACTATTAATTATTTCGATTAAAAAAGTTGTTTTTAATTATAATTTAGTAATTTTCACTATTCATCAGAATGTGAAAGTTATCCGAAAAGTACCAAAATTTCACCTTAGGCTAAATTCGATACTCCGAATCCAAGAATGAAGTTCATTTTGAAAAATAATATTTACAGAATTTTAAAAAGTGGTTATTACTATTCATAACGGCTAGTTTTAATAATATTTTAATAGCATATCATTGTTTCGTGAAACTCAGTATTACGTACCACACACGCTATCGAGGAAGGTTGCGATTGCGTGTAATGCAAGGAAAGTCAAGGATGCGTGTTGTGCAAGCTCCTTTTGGTGTAGCGTACAACACAAGACATTAATAAAATTAAAAAGAATATTTTTTATAAAATCTTGGGCTGTTACATTCTACCCCCCTTAAAATGAATTTCGCCCTCGAAATTCGTCGGGGTTATAAATGGTTTACTATTCGAAAGTTTCTTTAATAGAAACCCACATCGTAAAAAGGAATGTCAAAACCAATCTTTAAAAACAAAAGTATGAAACGTAACGGTTACCCAAATAAACTAATCATTGGGTTTCCACATAGGTGAAAATATGGATATGGAAGAGAAATCTAACCATCATGTTCTGATGGAGAGTGGTAGAGAACATGGCTACGGAAAAGCCAGTAATCACAAATCCATATATTTGTGATGATATAAGGTACCATCTGATTCATCAGGTATAAGATCGCTAGGACAACATTTTTGGTTTTCAAGATCATTTCCCCTAAAGTTGAAAATTTGAATTAGAATAAATACTTACTTTATTTTGGTACAATCTCACTTTTGTTCGTGCCTTGAACAATTTCCACTTCATCTCTTAAATAAATGAAGTTGAATTTGTTATTCGTGAAGTGTTAGCAGATCATGTGATAGAATGACAGGTCATTCCATCTGTCTAAAACAAAAGGTTATCAAAACTTATATACATAAGTCGATCTATAGTGAGATTAATCATATATGGTTCCTAAAATGGACTTATACTTCATATATCATACTGCTTAATATAATAAAACTAGTTTCTACTAAACAAGGACTTCTTGTAGGTCAGTGGTAGGAGATAAAGGCCAGTCGCACTTCGGTTGTGGGTTCGATTCCTACAGCCTTGTCCGAAGCGATGGGCTGTCGCCCGTCCTGCAGGTTGTCCTTTTTCTAAAGCTATATTACTATAACATCCCATCAATAATATCGAAAATCTACTATCCTTAAACAATACTAACTTATGTCCAACATAATCCAGTCTAATCTTTAGGCTTATACATAATACTGCAGTCCACACTCATAATATAGTGACAACGATTACCAGAGATTTAATACTGTCGTTGATCCCCACAAATCATAAGATATGTCTTGTTGGTCACATTCCAAACATTCAAAGTCCTTAATCATGTATTCTCTTGAATACCCATTGAACCTTAGTGAAAACTTGAATGCAGTTAAAAGTTAACACTTTCCACATACAAAAATCCTCAAAATTCTATATACTCAAACCATGATATCACTTAGTCCTTATATCAATCATGAGCTCATGAATACTGTTAAACATCTCGTTTTCTCGTTTTCCCTTCATTATGCGCATATCATCTTATTTCCAAAAATATCTGAATAACCTTTCATGGATACTAATAACATTAATCAGACAACAGTGTAACAATCCTTACATGTCTCTTTATTCTAAAGTACCATGAGATTACTTATACAACATTACACATGATAAACATGTAATCATTCCACTACATTCTTAAACCATTGACTGTGCTTCAACAATTCTTTCATCTCACATATCATTTGTAGTCTCTTCATCATCATCCACATAAATACTTCCCATATGACCATGCTGATTATCTTCATGAGACTTTCCCTTAGGGCATTGGTTTGCATAATGCCCGCACATTCCACATTTAAAACATTTAACCATTGTTGATGTCGTAGCAATTCCATTATCATCATCCATGTTGTTAACTGAACCTTTTCCTTTGCATTTACATGCTTTGTGTCCTTCTTTTCCACACCCAAAGCATCTTCCAGTTCCTTTGAAACATTCTCCTTGATGCCTCTTCCCACATGATTTACATAGGGGAAATTGAACTTTCTTTCCTCTATGATCATCATGAAACTCCATCTTTCTCTTATTAGCCGAGTCAGGAAACTTACCAAATTTTACTTTATTAATCATATTATGAGATTGCTGATTCGGCATAATAATGATGTTTGGACTTCCAAATCCCATTTCATTTGGTTGCTCATAAAAAATATCATTCCATTGTCCAGCATATCCTCCATTATCATGAATCACCTTGTTTCCATCCATTTTCTAAAACCCAAAAAGAATAGTGTGAGAGGAAAAAATCATGCTAGGGAAAACAACATTATAAAGGGGGAGTACCTTCAATATCTAACATCTTAGGTTTAATTCTATGATCGTTAGCGTAGTTCTATTACTATAACCTATACGTATACTTAACCTTAGGGACATCCCTAGACATACCTTAGAAATATCTCTAGGGATCTCACTAAAGTTCTCTCATCCTAGTTTCCAAAGGTTGACTAAACCTTTCCTCTGATACCAACTGTAGAGACCCGTATCTTGATGTACATGGACATTACATTACATTTGCGGAATACTTAGTACATAACAAAAACACACACTAAAGGATCGTAATAGTTTAGTGTCTTTGGAAACTCGGAACGTAATCTTCTAATCGTGGTGAAAGTTCTTCAATATCTCCCATAAAGGTCATCCCTTTTTTTTTACCTAAAACCTTTCTTTATATCCTGGGGAAAAGAAAACATAAAAGGGTGAGCTCAAATGCTCAGTAAGGGTAAACAAAAGAAATATCAATCACATCATATATATAAGAACATAGCTTTTGGAAATCTTAACCTGCAAAAAAGCTCATAATATCATAACATGGGATAAATCATAGAAGTGAAATGTAATCCCAATAATCATAACTTAAAACATGAAACTTTGTGGCATACACACATAATCATAGAGAATCATTTCTTGTTAGTCAAGACTCAATGCCAAGATTATCTTAGTGGACAAAGTCCCTTTCTGAATCGAGTAACCCTCGTTTCAGTCCTGTTTCACTGAACCGGTATAACCTACCATTTCAGCCATGTCTATCTCATGAGATATAAAATCTTTACCCAATGCATTGGAGGGAGATATAGGTCCCACCCATCTTATAATGAATCCTTTCTTATGTGTGCCACATAATCATAAATCATACATCATCGCATAACCCATGTAATAAAAATGGGATTCTAAAACATGACATCATAAAACAATTCATATAAGATAAAGGAATTCATAAAAATGTTTCCATAAAAACATAATCAAATCCATGTAATAATAGGGATAAAAACAGAACCCATTTATTATCTTAGATGGAAAATAATTTTGATAAAATACTTGAACACCATTCTTGAGGAAAATATCCTTTCTTCTTCAAAAACACTTTTCTTTTCTTAATATGTCATACAATTATAAACTAAAAGAAGTTGATTAAAAATAAACTTGAAAACTTGTAAAGGAAGCTTCTGGGAAATAATGTTTTAAAAATCCATTCTTGCCGTATAAGTTAAAAAAAACATTCTTCGTACTTTTGTCGGAAAAGTCAAAAAGTACCTCGTACAAAAAAAACGACAAAAGATTCCTTTCATATTCTTTACTAAAAACTCACCGAAGGGTAAAATTGGATTTAAACTATTGTGAGTGGATGGAAATAATATTACATATTGATGAAACATGGATGTGGATGATAAAATACACCCCAGTAAATACTTACGAATAAACAATCTCGGATAAAAATGAGATTGTGATATTTCCCTTACCTTAGGTCCAATTTGCTTCGTATGTGTCCGAACCTCCTGTATAATGATTTAAATAATGTCATTGACTTATTACAGAATCATATTCATTGTTATGATATCATATATGGTTCACTTATGACATTATATTACCCGTTCTTTTGTAAATTCCATGTTAAAGAAGCGTTTTGGGTAAAATCGTTTCATTTATCGTAGGTGTTTTGACTTGTTGTTCTTGACATCATTATTACTTATATCATGATTTACTTACTTCCAGAATATAAAATATGATTTATATATCATATATATTCAGTATATATATATATATATATAATAGATAGATAAATAAAATGAAAAACACCGTTCATGGAGACGGTAGTCCGTACGTACGCATGAACGCTGTTTTTCTTTCCTTATTGTCTTGAAATGGAAGTAAGTAGATGACATACATATGTATATATATACATAAATCCAGTAGCTTTATAATGTCATATATTTCATTATTATTTCTTATATATTCATTATAATCATTCTTAAATGGTTAACATGGAGAATGAATCTCATCGCGTCGTGGAGACGGTAGTCCGTACGTACGCACGAGCGATGATATCATTTCCATAAATATTGAATTGAATTGGAGTGGATTATACAATATATCAGAATCAATATGATGTTGTAATAACTATGTATAGTTATTCTTTACACCATTATACCCATCCATGTAAGGTGGTGGTGGAAAATAGATTACACCACGGCGTGGAGACGGTATTCCGTACGTACGCACGCGCGGTGATTTCTTTTCCCGTAGGATGGATAGATGGTGAAATAGGGTTGTTTCATACTTATAATAACATATCAGTATATGAGTGATACTGATGTTATTACTTCATAATGAAACAACCTAAGAAGAAGAAGTGGAAGAAGAAATAAAGATGAAAGAATTGGTAACGGTAATTACCTCTTCTTTGAAGCGCCTCTTTGAGACCTCCTCTTAGGGCACTAAAATTGGTCTTTGAGGAAGACCAGAACCTCTAGGATGTTTCTAGGGAAGTGGAGAATAGATTTTGGCAGGGGTTGGCCGAGCTTGAGTGCTCAAATTGGTGTGAGGAGGAGGGGGAGGAGGTGTCCTTTTATAGGGGAGGAGAGGGACACCTTAGGAATATCTCAAAATATTATTTTATATTAAAGTCAAAATCGGTTTATAATGGTTCCAAAGGGTCTTATTTTGAAGCTAAAGTGGGGATGGGTCGAAATCCTATCAACCAATAGTATTTAGACAAGTTTAGGATATTATTTTAACCTTATCAATTAGATTTAACTCTAAGTTAAATAATTTAACTTTTACCATGTCTTTTTGTTTTCTTTCACTATATGGTTAATACACTTACTATAACATGCCAAACGAACCCCAAATTGTTTATTATTAATATATATATCCTTATCTAAGTCATTTGGCCGAACCTTAGATTTTTAGGAATAAAATAACAATAAATAATATAATATTTGATTTAAAAACTATTTTGTGTCAATTTTGACACTATTTGATATATGATTTTTGTGAAAGTCATAACAGAATTAAATGTTCGAACCAAGTTGATTAAATCAACATTAATATATAATAGTAACCTAGAAAATTAGTGGAATTCATAAAAATTTTCAAATTACATTTATTTTGGTGTTTATAACATCAATTATGTCAATATTTCATTAATAAGATAATTACTGCATCATCGTTGTGTCATAAATAAATTAACTTATTTGATGTCTAAAAATTACAAATAAAATACCATCATGTAGGAAATCTTTTTAGATTTCTAATGAATATTTACAATCGAATTTATCTTATGTATAACCCCATATTAAAAATGGTTTACTTATTAAACTTTGATTTTAATTATTTTAACCTTTCTTTAAATAAATTAATAATAAATGTCCTAATCTAATCCAAGTGGGCCTAAATGGTCATATTTTATTCCTAAGTTTGTTTTTGGTCGAATTACACGTGTCCAATAGAATTAGGACATGTGTTAGGGTAATATTAATATCATATTTACCCTTAGTTACCCTATTTACTATTAACCGCGGTAAAAAAAAGTAAAAAGTTACTATTCACCAAAAATTATTTTCATCTCATTGAACCACATTTTAGTCCTTGATATTAACCGTGTCTGTCGGATTTTCAAAATTCTATTCACAGAAGCGGTAAAATTAAGTTTTATGCAAAATTCAGTTTTTTAACCTACCACTTAGTAGTTTCACTATTCATCAAAAATTGATGTTTTTCAGAACAATGCCAAAATTTCATCCTAAGCTATATTTCATATTCCGAATTCAAAAATGAAATCTATTTTACCAAATTCATAACATAGAAGTTGCATTAATTAATTTTATAATTAAATCCCGCTGTTAAAATAAATAGCGTGTTTTTAGGAAACAATATATATCAAAAGATTGACACTTGATTATGTCTGGTTTAAATGTGAAATTACAACCAATGACCAACATTGTATTAAATTGTAAAAATATATTCTAAATATACTTTAAAACCACTCAAATTAATAATTTATCACTATTAATTATTTCGATTAAAAAAGTTGTTTTTAATTATAATTTAGTAATTTTCACTATTCATCAGAATGTGAAAGTTATCCGAAAAGTACCAAAATTTCACCTTAGGCTAAATTCGATACTCCGAATCCAAGAATGAAGTTTATTTTGAAAAATAATATTTACAGAATTTTAAAAAGTGGTTATTACTATTCATAACGGCTAGTTTTAATAATATTTTAATAGCATATCATTGTTTCGTGAAACTCAGTATTACGTACCACACACGCTATCGAGGAAGGTTGCGATTGCGTGTAATGCAAGGAAAGTCAAGGATGCGTGTTGTGCAAGATCCTTTTGGTGTAGCGTACAACACAAGACATTAATAAAATTAAAAAGAATATTTTTTATAAAATCTTGGGCTGTTACATTCTACCCCCTTAAAATGAATTTCGCCCTCGAAATTCGTCGGGGTTATAAATGGTTTACTATTCGAAAGTTTCTTTAATAGAAACCCACATCGTAAAAAGGAATGTCAAAACCAATCTTTAAAAACAAAAGTATGAAACGTAACGGTTACCCAAATAAACTAATCATTGGGTTTCCACATAGGTGAAAATATGGATATGGAAGAGAAATCTAACCATCATGTTCTGATGGAGAGTGGTAGAGAACATGGCTACGGAAAAGCCAGTAATCACAAATCCATATATTTGTGATGATATAAGGTACCATCTGATTCATCAGGTATAAGATCGCTAGGACAACATTTTTGGTTTTCAAGATCATTTCCCCTAAAGTTGAAAATTTGAATTAGAATAAATACTTACTTTATTTTGGTACAATCTCACTTTTGTTCGTGCCTTGAACAATTTCCACTTCATCTCTTAAATAAATGAAGTTGAATTTGTTATTCGTGAAGTGTTAGCAGATCATGTGATAGAATGACAGGTCATTCCATCTGTCTCAAACAAAAGGTTAGCAAAACTTATATACATAAGTCGATCTATAGTGAGATTAATCATATATGGTTCCTAAAATGGACTTATACTTCATATATCATACTGCTTAATATAATAAAACTAGTTTCTACTAAACAGGGACTTCCTGTAGGTCAGTGGTAGGCGATAAAGGCCAGCCGCACTTCGGTTGTGGGTTCGATTCCTACAGCCTTGTCCGAAGCGATGGGCTGTCGCCCGTCCTGCAGGTTGTCCTTTTTCTAAAGCTATATTACTATAACATCCCATCAATAATATCGAAAATCTTCTATCCTTAAACAATACTAACTTATGTCCAACATAATCCAGTCTAATCTTTAGGCTTATACATAATACTGCAGTCCACACTCATAATATAGTGACAACGATTACCAGAGATTTAATACTGTCGTTGATCCCCACATATCATAAGATATGTCTTGTTGGTCACATTCCAAACATTCAAAGTCCTTAATCATGTATTCTCTTGAATACCCATTGAACCTTAGTGAAAACTTGAATGCAGTTAAAAGTTAACACTTTCCACATACAAAAATCCTCAAAATTCTATATACTCAAACCATGATATCACTTAGTCCTTATATCAATCATGATCTCATGAATACTGTTAAACATCTCGTTTTCTCGTTTTCCCTTCATTATGCGCATATCATCTTATTTCCAAAAATATCTGAATAACCTTTCATGGATACTGATAACATTAATCAGACAACAGTGTAACAATCCTTACATGTCTCTTTATTCTAAAGTACCATGAGATTACTTTTACAACATTACACATGATAAACATGTAATCATTCCACTACATTCTTAAACCATTGACTGTGCTTCAACAATTCTTTCATCTCACATATCATTTGTAGTCTCTTCATCATCATCCACATAAATACTTCCCATATGACCATACTTATTATCTTCATGAGACTTTCCCTTAGGGCATTGGTTTGCATAATGCCCGCACATTCCACATTTAAAACATTTAACCATTGTTGATGTCGTAGCAATTCCATTATCATCATCCATGTTGTTAAATGAACCTTTTCCTTTGCATTTACTTGCTTTGTGTCCTTCTTTTCCACACCCAAAGCATCTTCCAGTTCCTTTGAAACATTCTCCTTGATGCCTCTTCCCACATGATTTACATAGGGGAAATTGAACTTTCTTTCCTCTATGATCATCATGAAACTCCATCTTTCTCTTATTAGCCGAGTCAGGAAACTTACCAAATTTTACTTTATTAATCATATTATGAGATTGCTGATTCGGCATAATAATGATGTTTGGACTTCCAAATCCCATTTCATTTGGTTGCTCATAAAAAATATCATTCCATTGTCCAGCATATCCTCCATTATCATGAATCACCTTGTTTCCATCCATTTTCTAAAACCCAAAAAGAATAGTGTGAGAGGCAAAAATCATGCTAGGGAAAACAACATTATAAAGGGGGAGTACCTTCAATATCTAACATCTTAGGTTTAATTCTATGATCGTTAGCGTAGTTCTAGTACTATAACCTATACGTATACTTAACCTTAGGGACATCCCTAGACATACCTTAGAAATATCTCTAGGGATCTCACTAAAGTTCTCTCATCCTAGTTTCCAAAGGTTGACTAAACCATTCCTCTGATACCAACTGTAGAGACCCGTATCTTGACGTACATGGACATTACATTACATTTGCGGAATACTTAGTACATAACAAAAACACACACTAAAGGATCGTAATAGTTTAGTGTCTTTGGAAACTCGGAACGTAATCTTCTAATCGTGGTGAAAGTTCTTCAATATCTCCCATAAAGGTCATCCCTTTTTTTTTACCTAAAACCTTTCTTTATATCCTGGGGAAAAGAAAACATAAAAGGGTTAGCTCAAATGCTCAGTAAGGGTAAACAAAAGAAATATCAATCACATCATATATATAAGAACATAGCTTTTGGAAATCTTAACCTGCAAAAAAGCTCATAATATCATAACATGGGATAAATCATAGAAGTGAAATGTAATCCCAATAATCATAACTTAAAACATGAAACTTTGTGGCATACACACATAATCATAGAGAATCATTTCTTGTTAGTCAAGACTCAATGCCAAGACTATCTTAGTGGACAAAGTCCCTTTCTGAATCGAGTAACCCTCGTTTCAGTCCTGTTTCACTGAACCGGTATAACCTACCATTTCAGCCATGTCTATCTCATGAGATATAAAATCTTTACCCAATGCATTGGAGGGAGATATAGGTCCCACCCATCTTATAATGAATCCTTTCTTATGTGTGCCACATAATCATAAATCATACATCATCGCATAACCCATGTAATAAAAATGGGATTCTAAAACATGACATCATAAAACAATTCATATAAGATAAAGGAATTCATAAAAATGTTTCCATAAAAACATAATCAAATCCATGTAATAATAGGGATAAAAACAGAACCCATTTATTATCTTAGATGGAAAATAATTTTGATAAAATACTTGAACACCATTCTTGAGGAAAATATCCTTTCTTCTTCAAAAACACTTTTCTTTTCTTAATATGTCATACAATTATAAACTAAAAGAAGTTGATTAAAAATAAACTTGAAAACTTGTAAAGGAAGCTTCTTGGAAATAATGTTTTAAAAATCCATTCTTGCCGTATAAGTTAAAAAAAACATTCTTCGTACTTTTGTCGGAAAAGTCAAAAAGTACCTCGTACAAAAAAAACGACAAAAGATTCCTTTCATATTCTTTACTAAAAACTCACCGAAGGGTAAAATTGGATTTAAACTATTGTGAGTGGATGGAAATAATATTACATATTGATGAAACATGGATGTGGATGATAAAATAAACCCCAGTAAATACTTACGAATAAACAATCTCGGATAAAAATGAGATTGTGATATTTCCCTTACCTTAGGTCCAATTTGCTTCGTATGTGTCCGAACCTCCTGTATAATGATTTAAATAATGTCATTGACTTATTACAGAATCATATTCATTGTTATGATATCATATATGGTTCACTTATGACATTATATTACCCGTTCTTTTGTAAATTCCATGTTAAAGAAGCGTTTTGGGTAAAATCGTTTCATTTATCGTAGGTGTTTTGACTTGTTGTTCTTGACATCATTATTACTTATATCATGATTTACTGACTTCCAGAATATAAAATATGATTTATATATCATATATATTCAGTATATATATATATATATATAATAGATAGATAAATAAAATGAAAAACACCGTTCATGGAGACGGTAGTCCGTACGTACGCATGAACGCTGTTTTTCTTTCCTTATTGTCTTGAAATGGAAGTAAGTAGATGACATACATATGTATATATATACATAAATCCAGTAGCTTTATAATGTCATATATTTCATTATTATTTATTATATATTCATTATAATCATTCTTAAATGGTTAACATGGAGAATGAATCTCATCGCGTCGTGGAGACGGTAGTCCGTACGTACGCACGAGCGATGATATCATTTCCATAAATATTGAATTGAATTGGAGTGGATTATACAATATATCAGAATCAATATGATGTTGTAATAACTATGTATAGTTATTCTTTACACCATTATACCCATCCATGTAAGGTGGTGGTGGAAAATAGATTACACCACGGCGTGGAGACGGTATTCCGTACGTACGCACGCGCGGTGATTTCTTTTCCCGTAGGATGGATAGATGGTGAAATAGGGTTGTTTCATACTTATAATAACATATCAGTATATGAGTGATACTGATGTTATTACTTCATAATGAAACAACCTAAGAAGAAGAAGTGGAAGAAGAAATAAAGATGAAAGAATTGGTAACGGTAATTACCTCTTCTTTGAAGCGCCTCTTTGAGACCTCCTCTTAGGGCACTACAATTGGTCTTTGAGGAAGACCAGAACCTCTAGGATGTTTCTAGGGAAGTGGAGAAGAGATTTTGGCAGGGGTTGGCCGAGCTTGAGTGCTCAAATTGGTGTGAGGAGGAGGGGGAGGAGGTGTCCTTTTATAGGGGAGGAGAGGGACACCTTAGGAATATCTCAAAATATTATTTTATATTAAAGTCAAAATCGGTTTATAATGGTTCCAAAGGGTCTTATTTTGAAGCTAAAGTGGGGATGGGTCGAAATCCTATCAACCAATAGAATTTAGACAAGTTTAGGATATTATTTTAACCTTATCAATTAGATTTAACTCTAAGTTAAATAATTTAACTTTTACCATGTCTTTTTGTTTTCTTTCACTATATGGTTAATACACTTACTATAACATGCCAAAAGAACCCCAAATTGTTTATTATTAATATATATATCCTTATCTAAGTCATTTGGCAACCTTAGATTTTTAGGAATAAAATAACAATTAATAATATAATATTTGATTTAAAAACTATTTTGTGTCAATTTTGACACTATTTGATATATGATTTTTGTGAAAGTCATAACAGAATTAAATGTTCGAACCAAGTTTATTAAATCAACATTAATATATAATAGTAACCTATAAAATTAGTGGAATTCATAAAAATTTTCAAATTACATTTATTTTGGTGTTTATAACATCAATTATGTCAATATTTCATTAATAAGATAATTACTGCATCATCGTTGTGTCATAAATAAATTAACTTATTTGATGTCTAAAAATTACAAATAAAATACCATCATGTAGGAAATCTTTTTAGCTTTCTAATGAATATTTAAAATCGAATTTATCTTATGTATAACCCAATATTAAAAATGATTTACTTATTAAACTTTGATTTTAATTATTTTAACCTTTCTTTAAATAAATTAATAATAAATGTCCTAATCTAATCCAAGTGGGCCTAAATGGTCATATTTTATTCCTAAGTTTGTTTTTGGTCGAATTACACGTGTCCAATAGAATTAGGACATGTGTTAGGGTAATATTAATATCATATTTACCCTTAGTTACCCTATTTACTATTAACCGCGGTAAAAAAAAATTAAAAAGTTACTATTCACCAAAAATTATTTTCATCTCATTGAACCACATTTTAGTCCTTGATATTAACCGTGTCTGTCGGATTTTCAAAATTCTATTCACAGAAGCGGTAAAATTAAGTTTTATGCAAAATTCAGTTTTTTAACCTACCACTTAGTAGTTTCACTATTCATCAAAAATTGATGTTTTTCAGAACAATGCCAAAATTTCATCCTAAGCTATATTTCATATTCCGAATTCAAAAATGAAATCTATTTTACCAAATTCATAACATAGAAGTTGCATTAATTAATTTTATAATTAAATCCCGCTGTTAAAATAAATAGCGTGTTTTTAGGAAACAATATATATCAAAAGATTGACACTTGATTATGTCTGGTTTAAATGTGAAATTACAACCAATGACCAACATTGTATTAAATTGTAAAAATATATTCTAAATATACTTTAAAACCACTCAAATTAATAATTTATCACTATTAATTATTTCGATTAAAAAAGTTGTTTTTAATTATAATTTAGTAATTTTCACTATTCATCAGAATGTGAAAGTTATCCGAAAAGTACCAAAATTTCACCTTAGGCTAAATTCGATACTCCGAATCCAAAAATGAAGTTCATTTTGAAAAATAATATTTACAAAATTTTAAAAAGTGGTTATTACTATTCATAACGGCTAGTTTTAATAATATTTTAATAGCATATCATTGTTTCGTGAAACTCAGTATTACGTACCACACACGCTATCGAGGAAGGTTGCGATTGCGTGTAATGCAAGGAAAGTCAAGGATGCGTGTTGTGCAAGCTCCTTTTGGTGTAGCGTACAACACAAGACATTAATAAAATTAAAAAGAATATTTTTTATAAAATCTTGGGCTGTTACATTCTACCCCCCTTAAAATGAATTTCGCCCTCGAAATTCGTCGGGGTTATAAATGGTTTACTATTCGAAAGTTTCTTTAATAGAAACCCACATCGTAAAAAGGAATGTCAAAACCAATCTTTAAAAACAAAAGTATGAAACGTAACGGTTACCCAAATAAACTAATCATTGGGTTTCCACATAGGTGAAAATATAGATATGGAAGAGAAATCTAACCATCATGTTCTGATGGAGAGTGGTAGAGAACATGGCTACGGAAAAGCCAGTAATCACAAATCCATATATTTGTGATGATATAAGGTACCATCTGATTCATCAGGTATAAGATCGCTAGGACAACATTTTTGGTTTTCAAGATCATTTCCCCTAAAGTTGAAAATTTGAATTAGAATAAATACTTACTTTATTTTGGTACAATCTCACTTTTGTTCGTGCCTTGAACAATTTCCACTTCATCTCTTAAATAAATGAAGTTGAATTTGTTATTCGTGAAGTGTTAGCAGATCATGTGATAGAATGACAGGTCATTCCATCTGTCTCAAACAAAAGGTTAGCAAAACTTATATACATAAGTCGATCTATAGTGAGATTAATCATATATGGTTCCTAAAATGGACTTATACTTCATATATCATACTGCTTAATATAATAAAACCAGTTTCTACTAAACAGGGACTTCCTGTAGGTCAGTGGTAGGCGATAAAGGCCAGTCGCACTTCGGTTGTGGGTTCGATTCCTACAGCCTTGTCCGAAGCGATGGGCTGTCGCCCGTCCTGCAGGTTGTCCTTTTTCTAAAGCTATATTACTATAACATCCCATCAATAATATCGAAAATCTTCTATCCTTAAACAATACTAACTTATGTCCAACATAATCCAGTCTAATCTTAAGGCTTATACATAATACTGCAGTCCACACTCATAATATAGTGACAACGATTACCAGAGATTTAATACTGTCGTTGATCCCCACATATCATAAGATATGTCTTGTTGGTCACATTCCAAACATTCAAAGTCCTTAATCATGTATTCTCTTGAATACCCATTGAACCTTAGTGAAAACTTGAATGCAGTTAAAAGTTAACACTTTCCACATACAAAAATCCTCAAAATTCTATATACTCAAACCATGATATCACTTAGTCCTTATATCAATCATGAGCTCATGAATACTGTTAAACATCTCGTTTTCTCGTTTTCCCCTCATTATGCGCATATCATCTTATTTTCAAAAATATCTGAATAACCTTTCATGGATACTGATAACATTAATCAGACAACAGTGTAACAATCCTTACATGTCTCTTTATTCTAAAGTACCATGAGATTACTTATACAACATTACACATGATAAACATGTAATCATTCCACTACATTCTTAAACCATTGATTGTGCTTCAACAATTCTTTCATCTCACATATCATTTGTAGTCTCTTCATCATCATCCACATAAATACTTCCCATATGACCATACTGATTATCTTCATGAGACTTTCCCTTAGGGCATTGGTTTGCATAATGCCCGCACATTCCACATTTAAAACATTTAACCATTGTTGATGTCGTAGCAATTCCATTATCATCATCCATGTTGTTAACTGAACCTTTTCCTTTGCATTTACTTGCTTTGTGTCCTTCTTTTCCACACCCAAAGCATCTTCCAGTTTCTTTGAAACATTCTCCTTGATGCCTCTTCCCACATGATTTACATAGGGGAAATTGAACTTTCTTTCCTCTATGATCATCATGAAACTCCATCTTTCTCTTATTAGCCGAGTCAGGAAACTTACCAAATTTTACTTTATTAATCATATTATGAGATTGCTGATTCGACATAATAATGATGTTTGGACTTCCAAATCCCATTTCATTTGGTTTCTCATAAAAAATATCATTCCATTGTCCAGCATATCCTCCATTATCATGAATCACCTTGTTTCCATCCATTTTCTAAAACCCAAAAAGAATAGTGTGAGAGGAAAAAATCATGCTAGGGAAAACAACATTATAAAGGGGGAGTACCTTCAATATCTAACATCTTAGGTTTAATTCTATGATCGTTAGCGTAGTTCTAGTACTATAACCTATACGTATACTTAACCTTAGGGACATCCCTAGACATACCTTAGAAATATCTCTAGGGATCTCACTAAAGTTCTCTCATCCTAGTTTCCAAAGGTTGACTAAACCTTTCCTCTAATACCAACTGTAGAGACCCGTATCTTGACGTACATGGACATTACATTACATTTGCGGAATACTTAGTACATAACAAAAACACACACTAAAGGATCGTAATAGTTTAGTGTCTTTGGAAACTCGGAACGTAATCTTCTAATCGTGGTGAAAGTTCTTCAATATCTCCCATAAAGGTCATCCCTTTTTTTTTACCTAAAACCTTTCTTTATATCCTGGGGAAAAGAAAACATAAAAGGGTGAGCTCAAATGCTCAGTAAGGGTAAACAAAAGAAATATCAATCACATCATATATATAAGAACATAGCTTTTGGAAATCTTAACCTGCAAAAAAGCTCATAATATCATAACATGGGATAAATCATAGAAGTGAAATGTAATCCCAATAATCATAACTTAAAACATGAAACTTTGTGGCATACACACATAATCATAGAGAATCATTTCTTGTTAGTCAAGACTCAATGCCAAGACTATCTTAGTGGACAAAGTCCCTTTCTGAATCGAGTAACCCTCGTTTCAGTCCTGTTTCACTGAACCGGTATAACCTACCATTTCAGCCATGTCTATCTCATGAGATATAAAATCTTTACCCAATGCATTGGAGGGAGATATAGGTCCCACCCATCTTATAATGAATCCTTTCTTATGTGTGCCACATAATCATAAATCATACATCATCGCATAACCCATGTAATAAAAATGGGATTCTAAAACATGACATCATAAAACAATTCATATAAGATAAAGGAATTCATAAAAATGTTTCCATAAAAACATAATCAAATCCATGTAATAATAGGGATAAAAACAGAACCCATTTATTATCTTAGATGGAAAATAATTTTGATAAAATACTTGAACACCATTCTTGAGGAAAATATCCTTTCTTCTTCAAAAACACTTTTCTTTTCTTAATATGTCATACAATTATAAACTAAAAGAAGTTGATTAAAAATAAACTTGAAAACTTGTAAAGGAAGCTTCTTGGAAATAATGTTTTAAAAATCCATTCTTGCCGTATAAGTTAAAAAAAACATTCTTCGTACTTTTGTCGGAAAAGTCAAAAAGTACCTCGTACAAAAAAAAAACGACAAAAGATTCCTTTCATATTCTTTACTAAAAACTCACCGAAGGGTAAAATTGGATTTAAACTATTGTGAGTGGATGGAAATAATATTACATATTGATGAAACATGGATGTGGATGATAAAATACACCCCAGTAAATACTTACGAATAAACAATCTCGGATAAAAATGAGATTGTGATATTTCCCTTACCTTAGGTCCAATTTGCTTCGTATGTGTCCGAACCTCCTGTATAATGATTTAAATAATGTCATTGACTTATTACAGAATCATATTCATTGTTATGATATCATATATGGTTCACTTATGACATTATATTACCCGTTCTTTTGTAAATTCCATGTTAAAGAAGCGTTTTGGGTAAAATCGTTTCATTTATCGTAGGTGTTTTGACTTGTTGTTCTTGACATCATTATTACTTATATCATGATTTACTTACTTCCAGAATATAAAATATGATTTATATATCATATATATTCAGTATATATATATATATATAATAGATAGATAAATAAAATGAAAAAACACCGTTCATGGAGACGGTAGTCCGTACGTACGCATGAACGCTGTTTTTCATTCCTTATTGTCTTGAAATGGAAGTAAGTAGATGACATACATATGTATATATATACATAAATCCAGTAGCTTTATAATGTCATATATTTCATTATTATTTCTTATATATTCATTGTAATCATTCTTAAATGGTTAACATGGAGAATGAATCTCATCGCGTCGTGGAGACGGTAGTCCGTACGTACGCACGAGCGATGATATCATTTCCATAAATATTGAATTGAATTGGAGTGGATTATACAATATATCAGAATCAATATGATGTTGTAATAACTATGTATAGTTATTCTTTACACCATTATACCCATCCATGTAAGGTGGTGGTGGAAAATAGATTACACCACGACGTGGAGACGGTATTCCGTACGTACGCACGCGCGGTGATTTCTTTTCCCGTAGGATGGATAGATGGTGAAATAGGGTTGTTTCATACTTATAATAACAAATCAGTATATGAGTGATACTGATTTTATTACTTCATAATGAAACAACCTAAGAAGAAGAAGTGGAAGAAGAAATAAAGATGAAAGAATTGGTAACGGTAATTACCTCTTCTTTGAAGCGCCTCTTTGAGACCTCCTCTTAGGGCACTAAAATTGGTCTTTGAGGAAGACCAGAACCTCTAGGATGTTTCTAGGGAAGTGGAGAATAGATTTTGGCAGGGGTTGGCCGAGCTTGAGTGCTCAAATTGGTGTGAGGAGGAGGGGGAGGAGGTGTCCTTTTATAGGGGAGGAGAGGGACACCTTAGGAATATCTCAAAATATTATTTTATATTAAAGTCAAAATCGGTTTATAATGGTTCCAAAGGGTCTTATTTTGAAGCTAAAGTGGGGATGGGTCGAAATCCTATCAACCAATAGAATTTAGACAAGTTTAGGATATTATTTTAACCTTATCAATTAGATTTAACTCTAAGTTAAATAATTTAACTTTTACCATGTCTTTTTGTTTTCTTTCACTATATGGTTAATACACTTACTATAACATGCCAAACGAACCCCAAATTGTTTATTATTAATATATATATCCTTATTTAAGTCATTTGGCCGAACCTTAGATTTTTAGGAATAAAATAACAATTAATAATATAATATTTGATTTAAAAACTATTTTGTGTCAATTTTGACACTATTTGATATATGATTTTTGTGAAAGTCATAACAGAATTAAATGTTCGAACCAAGTTGATTAAATCAACATTAATATATAATAGTAAACTAGAAAATTAGTGGAATTCATAAAAATTTTCAAATTACATTTATTTTGGTGTTTATAACATCAATTATGTCAATATTTCATTAATAAGATAATTACTGCATCATCGTTGTGTCATAAATAAATTAAATTATTTGATGTCTAAAAATTACAAATAAAATACCATCACGTAGGAAATCTTTTTAGCTATCTAATGAATATTTACAATCGAATTTATCTTATGTATAACCCCATATTAAAAATGATTTACTTATTAAACTTTGATTTTAATTATTTTAACCTTTCTTTAAATAAATTAATAATAAATGTCCTAATCTAATCCAAGTGGGCCTAAATGGTCATATTTTATTCCTAAGTTTGTTTTTGGTCGAATTACACTTGTCCAATAGAATTAGGACATGTGTTAGGGTAATATTAATATCATATTTACCCTTAGTTACCCTATTTACTATTAACCGCGGTAAAAAAAAGTAAAAAGTTACTATTCTCCAAAAATTATTTTCATCTCATTGAACCACATTTTAGTCCTTGATATTAACCGTGTCTGTCGGATTTTCAAAATTCTATTCACAGAAGCGGTAAAATTAAGTTTTATGCAAAATTCAGTTTTTTAACCTACCACTTAGTAGTTTCACTATTCATCAAAAATTGATGTTTTTCAGAACAATGCCAAAATTTCATCCTAAGCTATATTTCATATTCCGAATTCAAAAATGAAATCTATTTTACCAAATTCATAACATAGAAGTTGCATTAATTAATTTTATAATTAAATCCCGCTGTTAAAATAAATAGCGTGTTTTTAGGAAACAATATATATCAAAAGATTGACACTTGATTATGTCTGGTTTAAATGTGAAATTACAACCAATGACCAACATTGTATTAAATTGTAAAAATATATTCTAAATATACTTTAAAACCACTCAAATTAATAATTTATCACTATTAATTATTTCGATTAAAAAAGTTGTTTTTAATTATAATTTAGTAATTTTCACTATTCATCAGAATGTGAAAGTTATCCGAAAAGTACCAAAATTTCACCTTAGGCTAAATTCGATACTCCGAATCCAAGAATGAAGTTCATTTTGAAAAATAATATTTACAGAATTTTAAAAAGTGGTTATTACTATTCATAACGGCTAGTTTTAATAATATTTTAATAGCATATCATTGTTTCGTGAAACTCAGTATTACGTACCACACATGCTATCGAGGAAGGTTGCGATTGCGTGTAATGCAAGGAAAGTCAAGGATGCGTGTTGTGCAAGCTCCTTTTGGTGTAGCGTACAACACAATACATTAATAAAATTAAAAAGAATATTTTTTATAAAATCTTGGGCTGTTACAGCTAACACGGTGGGTGTGGACCAAAGAACAAGTCTGAACCCACCGTCTCTTCATTCTTGGTGAGCGGATTGGCGGGCGATGACAAAGCAGGCCTCAAGGGGGGGCCGTGGTCTCTCCACGCGGGGGCAGCGCGCCCCCCGCTTCGCTCGACCGTAACGGTCGTGCCGACCCGCTGGCCACCCGGCCAGTGCCAGCCGGGTCGCGCCCAGGCCGGGCCGGGCCGTGCCAGCCAGGCTGGGTCACACCCAGCTTGTTCGGACACGGACCGGGGTCGGGTCCACCCGGTTCGGGCCGACCCGGGGGGGGGGGGGGGGGGGGGGGGGGGTTGAGCCGGGTCAGACCGGGCCCAGACCCTCCCATTTTCGGACCACTTTCGGTTGTTTTCCCATATCTTGGGCTACGGACCTCCGATTGACCCACCGCCAGTGGCAATGCGATCTTTGGATCGAGAAGGTTGTTTTGATATATTACACTCAAGGTTCCGGAGTACTTTGGGTTTGGCCGGGTTGGTTCGTACACGAAACCAACCGGGCCCTCGGAGCGGAAACACTCATAACTTGAGCTCCGGACGTCCGATTGACGTACCGTGGACTTTGGTGGATTCCTCTAAGTGAGACAGATCTTTTGGCTTACTCCGCCCAAGGTTTGGACATAGATGGAGTACGGTCGGGTTGGTTTTGACTTAAAAACTAACCGGGCTCCTGTGACGAAAAAGCCAATAACTCTCAGACCGGGCGTCCGATTGACGCGCCGTCTGTGACATTGAGTTACTGTTGGCGATACGGAACTTTTGGATACATCAACTCTGGACTATGTGTCAGTTGATATATCAGCCTCTCGGCTTGTGGAGCGGACCCTCCCGAACGAGCATGCTGTGTGCAGGAACCCTAGAGTTGGCTGTGACTGCGACGACGACTGTATAGAGATCCTCAGTGGATTCGACAGCGATTACTACAACACTCAGCGATCCTATGTGGATCAGTGCTACAGATCCTGTGTGGGTCCGATCCTGTGTGGTTCAGTGCTCAACAGTCCTGTGTGGGCCAGTGCCTACAGATCCTGTGTGGGTCTGATCCTGTGTGGGTCTTTGCGGGGGTTAGTTACCTATCGATCCTGTGTGGGTCAGATCTTTTGTGGGTCATTGCTGGGGTCAGTTACGTATCGATCATGTGTGGGTCAGATCCTTTATGGGTCATTGCGGGGGTTAGTACCTATCGATCCTTTGTGGTTCCGACGGCTTAGATGAATCAGTGGCTATATCTGATCATCTATATCGTCATACGAAGAAGTATACATGTGTGAGATTAATCATGTTTTTCTTTCCTATGTGGATAGTGTTGTGCTATCCTGTGTGGATTTACGTTTTTATTTCCTGTGTGGACTGGGTTGTACTTGAGCTCGGATGTTGGAGCCGAACGATAATTGATGACTTAGGTATATGTATGGGCATATACCTAAGCAGTGTCAGATGTTACTTCATGATTGCATCTTTACTTTGTGGATTCTGGGAGACCTTCGGGGGTCTCGGGGTCCCTACTGAGTAGCTTATACTCACCCCTGCATGGGCTATTCCCGCACTACGTTGTGTTAGTTGTAGATGACGGACAACGCTAATCGCGGTTGAGGCTTGCGGAGCAGGTCGGTACCCGAAGGTGGACCACTGGGCGGGACGTACTCAGAGTGGACGGCTGGACATGAGGAGCAGTGGAGGCTATCTGTACTCACCCTTCAGGTGGGACTTCCAGTGGACAGCTCGACGATGCGACTTTACTTTTTAGTTGTTGTTTTCCCTTTCAAGTTGTACTTTACTTTCAGTTTGGGTTTGTATTCTGGCCCACTTGCTTTTCTGCACTTACTGTTGTACTCAGTTTTTACATAGGGTTTACTTCTACTGTTTGCTTGCTCTGTGGTGTTTGTTTACTTTACAAAGGAAATACCTTCCCTTTTCACTGGGATTTACGCCTTGGTGCTAGTCGCCAGCCCCTGGCCTATGGAAGGCGGGCTTGGGGTAGTCACGGAACAGGCCCTGAGGATAGGTCGTGACAAATTGGTATCAGAGGAGTTCGGTTCTACTGTAGAACTCAGGACTCTGATCTTTTCTATGCAATGCAATACTATTAAGAGTATTGGGTGTGGTTATCAGTCCAGGGAGTCCAATGTTGGTGCGGCGGCCGACCTATCCGTACACCAGGACCCTAACTTTTGATTTCTGACTTAATGCACGAAAACATTGATTGCATGTGTGTTTCAAGTTTTCTTTGTGATTAATTTATGTCAGCTCACCAGGTATACTATTCTGACCATGGCGCACCTGTTTCTTTTTAGGATTTCCCCATGACGACAGCCAGCGAGGGTTCCAAGAGTTGTGCGTGACAACAGCCCACCGAGCGACGAGGCCTCAGTACATGGCCCTTTGACAGCTGTGGCACCGACAGTACCTCTACCTGCCGAGCCACCGATGCTACCAGCCCCGGTTGCGGACGATGCACGTTTCCTTAGTGCACTGCATGAGTTTCAGCACCAGTGAACACCCAGGTTCCGTGAGGAGACAGACCCCCAGGCAGTCGAGGACTGGCTGGAGGCAGTCGTATGGGTTTTCAAGTTAGTGAGGGCACCAGCAGACCTCATGGTGATCCTCGCAGTGGGCCTACTACACACGGTAGCAGGCAGATGGTGGAGCTTGATTCTCCAGGTGAATGATGAGGCATCTCTCCTCTAGATGGACATTGAGAGCCTCTTTTGCTCGGAGTTCGTCCCATCCACCCTTCATGTTGTGCGCATCCAGGAGCTTTTACAGCTGCGGTAGGGCAGCTTGATGGTCGCCCAGTACTCGGCGAGATTTACCGATCTCTCACGCTACTCGATAGACATGGTACGAGACCCATTCTTCTGGGCCCGGACCATTAAGCAGGGATTGAGGCATGAGATCAGGGCATCGCAGATCTCCCTCAGTATTCTGACTCAGGCAGGAGTACTATAGCAAGCCCTTTTGATCGAGAGATTTCTTTCTCAGTCTACATCAACAGTGAGACCTACCACAGGGCAGCACGTAGCAGAGTCTTCTGTAGCAGGCAGTCGACGGATGACTCATGGGTCCAGGCAGACCAGACCCTCAGGAAGACGACCTCAGAACACTGGCTCAGTAGTGTGGGGCACACAATGCGGAGCTAGTCTTTTGAGAGGCAGATAGTGCTACGCATGCGGTAGGCAGGGCCACATGGCTCATGACTGCCCGACCCGTCGTGATGAGGAGCAGCAGACGGTTGAGGGGCCACCCAGGCAGAGGCAGAGGGTTGACCGTGGTGGTCTGTAGGGAGCAGGTGGATGAGGCAGAGGAACTGGCCGAGCATCAGGTGGTGGGCGACGCTTTGAGGCTCTACCACCACCACCACCAGAGGTCCACCCCGACCACAGGGAGCTGGTGGGCAGAGACAGGCACAGCTCCAGGCAGCAGAGGCCTACGACCATGGCGCGCCTGAGATGATTCGAGGTACTATCTGTGTCTATTCCACCCTTGTTGCAGTTCTTATAGACACAGGAGCGAGTCATTCTTTCATAGCTGCTGCCCTTGTTCGGAGCTCGGAGATTCCGACCGAGCCGTTGGCTCGATCCTTACGTCTAGAGACTCCTATGGGAGCAAACTCGACGATTACGCACTGGTGCCGGCAGTGTGAGATTACTCTTGGAGGCGAGAGCTTTGGCTGGGATCTTTTTGTAGCGGCGTCAAGGCCTTACGACGTCATCTTGGGCATGGATTGGTTATCTAGAGTCCATGCTCAGATTGACTGTATTAGGCGCAAGGTGCGATGTGTACGCACCGACGGGTGCAGGTTCACATTCACCAGTGAGAAGGGATCCTTCACAACACATGATGGACTCTCGTAGAGGAGAGGACATCCCATCACTCATCAGTTGGCTAGCCTCATTCTAGGAGCAGTTAATGTGCAGAGTCCTAGTTTTCCTGCAGTGGTGGATCAGTATACGGACGTCTTTCCTGAAGACATTCTAGGACTACCTCCTCATAGAGAGGTAGACTTTTATATTTATATATACCCCAGGATAGCCCCGATATCCACCCCAGCATATCGGATGGCTCCCGCCGAGCTTCGAGAGCTACGGGTACAGTTGGAGGACTTGCAGGGCAAGAGATTCATCCGACCCAGTGTTTCACCCTGGGCTTCCCCGATATTGTTCGCCAAGAAGGTGGACGGGAGCTTGCGAATTTGTGTTGAATATCGTTGCCTAAACCAGGTGATAGTGAGGAACAAGTATCCTCTATTGAGGATTGACGACATCTTTGACCAGCTCAAGGGAGCACGATGGTTCTCAAAGATAGACCTCAGGTCAGGCTATCATCAGCTCAGAGTTCGGGATGAGGACGTGCAGAAGACGGCCTTCAGATGTCGGTATGGCCACTATGAGTTCTTGGTTATGCCATTCGGCGTAACCAATGCTCCAGTGGTGTTCATGGGCCTCATGAACGGGATCTTTCAGCCATACCTCAATCGATTTATCGTGGTCTTCATCGACGACATTTTGATATACCCGACCACTGAGGACGAGCACGCCTACCACTTGTAGGTTGTACTGGACACACTCCAAGAGCACCACCTTTATGGTAAGCTCTCGAAGTGTCAGTTCTGGATACGCGAGGTCCACTTCTTGGGACACGTCATTTCTGATGCGGGAGTTGCGGTGGATCCCGCGAAGATCGAGGCAGTGCTAGCTTGGGAGCCACCTAGGAGCGTGACGGAGGTGCGGAGTTTCTTGGGACTTGCTGGATACTATCGGAGATTTCTGCCAGACTTCTCCAGAGTTGCGGCACCACTCTCATCTTTGACGAAGAAGGGGAAACCCTTTGTGTGGTCAGACAGATGTCAGCAGAGCTTCCAGGGGCTGAGACAGAGATTGACCAGCGCACCTATCTTGAGGTTGCCAGCGGAGGGAGTAGGGTACGTAGTCTACTGCGATGCATCAGGGAACGGACTCGGATGTATCCTGATGCAGCAGCGGGCAGTGATCGTCTATAGATCACGTCAGTTGAGTCTGCATGAGTAGAACTACGCCACCCATGACCTGGAGTTAGTAGCAGTGGTCTTCACTCTGAAGACATGGCGACACTATCTGATGGGTGAGCGCTTTATAGTCTTTTCTTACCATCACAGCCTCAGGTACATCTTCTCTCAGAAGGACCTGAACCTGAGACAGCGGCGATGGCTCAAGTTCCTCCAGGACTATGACTTTGAGATAGTCTATACTCTTGGGAAGGGGAACGTAGTAGCCGATGCTCTCAGCAGGAGGATGGGAATTCAGCTACTTGAGGAGGCGACATAGCAGCTAGCCGCTTTGCAGATATCCTTCATGGATAGAGATGGAGCAGCCTTCCTCCATTCTCTCACAGTCACTCCTCCACTACTACAGCGGGTCCGAGAGGCACAGGGTGGGAACGTCGACTGTGAGATGAGGCGTGTGCAGATATCCTCTAGATAGGCACCTGATGGATTCTCTGTAGGAGGAAAGCACAACGTCCTTTTCAGAGGACGTACCTTGGTACGAGTTTCTTTACAGGAGGAGGTTCTGAGAGAGTTTCACAATTCTCCCCTAGCAATACATCCTAGAGTGGAAAAGATGTACTAGGATCTCAGATGATAGCACTGGTGGTCGGGCATGAAGAAGGTTGTGGCAGAGTTCGTTTCTCGATGCTTCACCTGACAGCAGGTGAAGGCAGAGCACCAGGTTCCAGCAGGCATGGTACAGCCCTAGGAGGTTCTGGAGTGGATGTGGGACGACATATCTATGGACTTCGTGACTGGACTTCCACGCACTTCCAGAGGTCACGACTCCATTTGGGTGATTGTTGACCAACTCACCAAGTCGGCACACTTCTTACCCATCAGAGAGCATGGCTCAGTGGAGATCTTGGGACGTCTCTATGTTCAGGAGATTGTACGGCCTCACAGTGTTCCATCATTTATCATCTATGATCGGGATGCTCTCTTTACTTCCCGGCTTTGGAAGGGGTTGCAGGAGGCGTTCGGGACGTAGCTACGTTTGAGCACCACCTTTCACCCTCAAATAGATGGTCAGATGGAGATGACCACTCAGACTCTCGAGGAAATGCTCCGCGCATGTGTCCTCGACCTTGGTCGCAGTTGGGAGGACCACCTACCCTTGGTGGAGTTTGTATACAACAACAGCTACCACTCCACCATCGGGATGACACCATAGGAGGCATTGTACGACCGACCTTGCAGATCTCCTTTGTGCTGGACAGACCCTAGGGAGTCAGCACTTGTGGGACTGAAGATGGTCCCGGCCACGACAGAGAAGGTCCAGGTCATCCAGGAGCGGATGAGGACAGCTCAGAGCTGGCAGAAGTCTTATGCTGACAGGAGCTGGGGGCCACTTGAGTTCGAGGATGGAGACCATGTCTTCTTGCGTGTCTCACCTCGACGTGGATTACAGATATTTGGCCGAGGAGGCAAGTTATCTCCATGCTTCATCGAACCATTCCAGGTCCTCAGTAGGATTGGCGAGATGTCTTATCGCCTGGCTCTACCACCTCAGTTGCACCGGGTGCACGACGTCTTCCACGTATCTCAGCTGAGGAGATACTTGCACGACCTGACTCATATCATTGACCATGGGGAGCTGGACGTTGATGATGGGGTGACTTTTACGGAGGTCCTAGTGGAGATCGAGGATCGACAGGAGTGAGTCCTACGTGGACGGACGATTCCTCTAGTGCGCATCAGATGGCAGCACGAGAACCTCCAGGAGAGCACTTGGGAGCAGGAGGCTCAGATGCGTGCTTAGTACCAACTTTTGTTTCCCTAGTTTATGATGTATCTTTTTGGGGATGTAAAGCCCTGAGGTGGGAGTGATTTAAAGACCCGTAAAATTCCAGGAAATGTTTTTCTTAATTTTCTATGGATTTTTACAAGAACGCAGTTTCTGACGGCACCTGATTCTGAGGCCCGGTGTGCCCGGAATCATTTTCCGAAGTTTAGCTCGGGTACGTTTAGTGAACGAATGAGTGGGGTTTTTTAACTTTTGAACTGGTGCTCGTAATCGAATTCTGAGGGCATCGGTGGAATCGCAACACCGATATTTGCTTAGAAATGCCTTTTCTGGAGTTGCTTTTGCTCGGGTGTGGTTTTTAATTTTTTGGGTTAAGTTAAGAAATAAAATAAAAGTGGTTTGACACTTTATTTTATTTCACTTAAAGCCACTTAAGCTAAGTTAAGAGGATAAGGTGGAACCCACAATATCCTACCCACATGGTAGGATATTTGTGAGGTGGGGCCCCCATGAGCCCCACCGTTTCTTCCCTCCTAAGTAACGCACCCGAAACCCCCCTTTTTTTAAATAAAGTCAACAGTACGTTTATTTGGGTCAAGAAACGCCTCATTAAATTGGGCGGTTAAATCGTTACAATTAATTCGTTGAATTAATTATTTGTTTCTTATCTTTGAATTTCAAATTGTTGGTATAGGAATAAAATAAGACCAACACTAGGTTTGTTGAGGGGTTGCTTGTTGGGAGGATTTGGAGAAACTCTAAAGCTTGAAGATCTTCATCCTCCTTCGTTGAAGAACGCGAAGAACACGAAGAACGAGAAGAACACGAAGAATGCATCATCGCCGACGAAGAACTCCAGCCTCCAACGAAGGGAAACGAAGAGCGCTGAAGCCTCTGAGATCGACGACGCGATGCCGTGTACCGCGACGCCGACGATCCTACTTCCGCGATGCTTCTTCCGTGATGTTCCTTCCCCACGACAATCTTCGATCAACAACCGATTGAGGTAGGGGGTTGCAGTTCTTTTAATTATTCGTGAATTATATCCTCAGCTTGATTTCAAATGGTGAATTCTTATTCTTTTGATTATTTACCCATGGCATATGTTTAAAATATTTGTTGGAAGACTTTTTAAAACCGCTAACTCGGTGGGTGCGGACCAACGAACAATTCTGAACCCACCATCTCTTCGTTCTTGGTGAGCGGATTGGCGGGCGACGACAAAGCAGGCCACACGGGCGATGTGAGGTCCTCACGATGAAGGACGGGCCCCGGGACTACAATTGGCGAAGACGACATGCAATTCTGACCACCAGAACTTGTCCGGTGGTCCGCGGAGCAGCCCGCCGGCGCGCCACACCAGCACGGCGGCGCCGGAGGCAGGTGGTGGCGGCGCCCGGCGCGCCGCAGGGAGGAGCCGCGGCGGCAGGCCGTGGTCCAGAGACCGCGCGGGACCGGAGGGAGTGGGACGCGGCAACCGGCCGCGTCCCCTGGCAAGGGCGGCCCCACGCGGGGCCGCGGTCTCTCCATGTGGGGGCAGCGCGCCCTCCGCTTCGCTCGGCCGTAACGGCCGCGCCGACCCGCTGGCCCCCCGACCAGCGCCAGCCGGGTAGCGCCCAGGTCGGGCTGGGCCACGCCGGCCGGGCCTGGTCGCACCTAGCCTGGTTAGGTCGGCCCGGTGTGGGCCGACCCAAGGGGGGGGGGGTCGGACCGTGCCCGGACCCCCCGTTTTCAGACCCCTTTCTGTCCTTTACCCATATCTTGGGCGACAGACCTCCTATTGACGCACCTTCAGTGGTGATGCAATCTTTGGATCGAGATGGTTGTTTCTATATATTACACTCATGGTTTCGGAGTACTTTGGGTTCGGCCGGGTTGGTTCGTACACGAAACCAACCGGGCCCTAGGAGCGGAAACACTCATAACTTGAGCTCCGGACGTTCGATTGACGTACCGTCAACTTTGGTGGATTCCTATAAGTGAGGCGGATATTTTGGATTACTTCGCCTAAGGTTTGGACGCAGGTGGAGTACGGTCGGGTTGGTTTTGACTTAAAAACCAACGGGGCCCCTTGGACGAAAAAGACAATAACTCTCAGACCGGACGTCCGATTGACGCGCCGTCTGTGATGTTGAGTTCCTATTGGCGATACAGAACTTTTGGATATATCAACTCTGGACTATGTGTTAGTTGATGTATCAGCCTCTCGTCTCGTGGAGCGGACCCTCCTGAATGAGCTTGCTGTGTGCGGGAACCCTAGAGCTGGTTGCGACTGCGACGACGATGACGACTGTACAGAGATCCTCAGTGGATTCGATGGAAATGACAACAGCACTCAGCGATCCTACGTAGATCAGTGTTATCGATCCTGTGTGGGTCTAATCCTGTGTGGGTCAGCGCTCAGCGGTCCTGTGTGGGCCAGCGCCTACAGATCCTGTGTGGGTCTGATCCTGTGTGGGTCTTTGCGGGGGTTAGTTACCTATCGATCTTGTATGTTTCAGATCCTTTGTGGGTCATTGCGGGGGTTAGTTACCTGTCGATCATGTGTGGGTCAGATCCTTTATGGGTCATTGCGGGGGTTAGTAATTATCGATCCTTTGTGGGTCCGACGGCTTAGATGAATCAGGGGCTATATCTGATCATCTCTATCATCATACGAAGAAGTATATCTGTGTGAGATGAATCATGTTTTTCTTTCCTATGTGGGTTGTGTTTTTCTATCCTGTGTGGATTTAAGTTTTGCTTTCCTGTGTGGACTGGGTTGTACTTGAGCTCGGATGTTGGAGCCGAACGAGAATTGTGGACTTAGGTATATGTATGGGCATATACCAAAGCAATGTCGGATGTTACTTCATGATTGAATTTTTCCTTTGTGGATTCTAGGAGACCTTCGGGGGTCTCGGGGTCCCTACTGAGTATCTTATACTCACCCCTGCATGGGCTTTGCCCGCAGTACGCTGTGTTGCTTGCAGATGACGGACAACGCTGATCGTAGTTGAGGCTTGCGGAGCAGGTCAGTACTCGGAGGTGGACCACTGGGCGGGACGTACTCGGAGTGGATGTCTGGACCCGAGGAGATGTGGAGGCTATCTGTACTCACCCTTCAGGTGGGACTTCAAGTGGACGGCTCGACGCTGCGGCTTTACTTTTCAATTGTTGTTTTCCCTTTCCTGTTGTACTTTACTTTTAGTTTGGGTTTGTATTCTGGCCCACTTGCTTTTCCGCACTTACTGTTGTACTCGGTTTTTACTTAGTGTTTACTTCTACTTATTGCTTGCTCTGTGGTGTTTGTTTACTTTACAAAGGAAATGCCTTCCCTTTTTACTGGGATTTATGCCTTGGAGCTAGTCGCCAGCCCCTGGCCTATGGAAGGCGGGCTTGGGGTAGTCACGGCACGGGCCCCGAGGACGGGTCCTGAGAAATTGGTATCAGAGGAGTTCGGTTCTACTGCAGAACTCAGGACTCTGATATTTTCTATGTAAAGAAATAGTGTTAAGAGTATTGAGTGTGGTTATCAGTCCAGGGAGTCTAGTGTTGGTGCGGCGGCCGACATATCCGTACACCAGGTCCCTGACTTCTGATTTCTGACTTAATGAACGAAAACAATGATTTCATGTGTGTTTCAAGTTTTTTTGTGATTACTTTATGTCATCTCACCAGGTATACTGTTATGACCATGGCGCACCTGGTTTTTTTCAGGATGGCCCCACGACGGCAGCCATCTAGGGTTCCGAGAGTTGTGCATGACAACAGTCCACCGAGCGATGAGGCCTCGATACAGGGCCCTTTGACAGCTGATGCACCGGCGGTACCTCTACCCACCGAGCCACCGATGCTACCAGCCCCAGCCGCAGACGATGCATGTCACCTTAGTGCACTGCACGAGTTTCAGTGCTAGCGACCGCCCAGGTTCCGCAGGGATACGGACCCCCAGGCAGCCGAGGACTGGCTGGAGGTAGTCGTATGGGTTTTCAGTTTAGTGAGGACACCAGCAGACCTCATGGTGATCCTCGCAGCGAGCCTACTGCACGCGGCAGCAGGAAGATGGTGGATTTGGATGCTCCAGGTGCACGATGAGGCATCTCTCCTATGGATGGACTTTGAGAGCCTCTTTCACTTGGAGTTCATCCCAACCACCCTCTGTGCGGTGCGCATCTAGGAGATTTTACAGCTGCGGCAGGGCAGCCTGACAGTCACCTAGTACTCGGCGAGATTTACCGATCTCTCGCACTACTCAACAGACATGGTACGAGACCCATTCTTCTGGGCCCGGACCTTTGAGCAGGGATTGAGGCATGAGATCAGGGCATCGCTGATTTCCCTCAGCATTCCGACTCCAGAAGGAGTACTAGAGCGAGCCCTTTTGATCGAGAGCTTTCTTGCTGAGTCTACATCAGCAGCGAGACCTACCGCAGGGCGACACGTAGCAGAGTCTTCTGTATCAGGAAGTCGATGGATGAATCATGGGTCCTGGCAGACCAGACCCTCAGGAAGATGACCTCAGGACACTGGCTCAGTAGTGCGGGGCACACAACGCGGAGCCAGTCTTTTGAGAGGCAGACAGTGCTACGCATGCGGCGGGTTGGGCCACATGGCTCGTGACTGCCCGACCCGCCGTGACGAGGAGCAGCAGATGGTTGAGGGGCCACCCAGGCAGAGGCAGAGGGTCGACCGTGGCGGTCCATAGGGAGTAGGAGGACGAGGCAGAGGAACTGGCCGAGTAGTAGGTAGTGGGCGATGCTTTGAGGCTCTACCACCACCACCACCAGGAGGTCCACCCCGACCACAAGGAGCTGGCGGGAAGAGACAGGCACAACTCTAGGCAGTGGAGGCCTATCACCACGGCACGCCCGAGTTGATTCGAGGTACTATCTGTGTCTATTCCACCCTTTCTGCAATTCTTATAGACACAGGAGCGAGTCATTCTTTCATAGCTGCTGCCCTTGTTCGGAGCTCGGAGATTCCAACAGATATGTTGGCTCGATCCTTACGGCTAGACACTCCAACGGGAGCAGACTCGATGATTACGCACTGGTGCCGGCAGTGTGAGCTTACTCTAGGAGGCGAGAACTTCGGCTGGGATCTTCTTGTAGCGGCTTCGAGGCCTTAAGACATCATCTTGGGCATGGATTGGTTATCTACAATCCATGCTCAAATTGACTGTATTAGGAAAGAGGTGCGATGTGTACGCACCGACGGGAGCAGGTTCACCTTCAACAGAGAGAAGGGATCCTTCGCAGCACAGGATGGACTATCATATAGGAGAGGACAGCCCATCACTCATCAGTTGGCTAGCCTCATCCTAGGAGCAGTTAACGTGCAGAGTCCTAGTTTTACTATAGTGGTGGATCAGTATGCGGACGTCTTTCCCAACGATGTTCTAGGACTACCTCCTCATAGAGACGTAGAATTTAATATTGATATGTACCCCGGGACAACCCCGATATCCACCCGAGCATATCGTATGGCTCCCTCCGAGATTCGAGAGCTACAGGTACAGTTGGAGGACTTTCAGGGCAAGGGATTCATCCAACCCAGTGTTTCACCCTGGGCTTCCCTGATATTGTTTGCCAAGAAGGCGGACGAGAGCTTGCGACTTTGTGTCGACTATCGTCGCCTGAACCAGGTGACAGTGAGGAACAAGTATCTGCTACCGTGGATTGACGACCTCTTTGACCAGCTCAAGGGAGCACGGTGGTTCTCAAAGATAGACCTCAGGTCAGGCTATCATCAGCTCAGAGTTCGGGACGAGGACGTGCAGAAGACGGACTTCAGATGTCGGTATGGCCACTATGAGTTTTTGTTATGTCATTCGGTGTAACCAATGTTCCAGTGGTGTTCATGGGCCTCATGAACAGGATCTTTCGTCCATACCTCGATCGATTTGTTGTGGTCTTCATCGAAGACATTTTGATATACTCAACCACTGAGGAGGAGCACGCCTACCACTTGTGGGTTGTACTGGACACAATCCGAGAGCACAAGCTTTATGGTAAGCTCTCGAAGTTTCAGTTCCAGATACGCGAGGTCCACTTCTTGGGACACGTCATTTCTGAGGTGGGAGTTGCGGTGGATCCCGTGAAGATCGAGGCAGTGCTAGCTTGGGAGCCACCCAGGAGCGTGACGGAGGTGCAAAGTTTCTTGGGACTTGCTGGATACTATCGGAGATTTGTGCCAGACTTCTCCA
Source organism: Viscum album (assembly GCA_963277665.1). Lineage (NCBI taxonomy): Eukaryota > Viridiplantae > Streptophyta > Magnoliopsida > Santalales > Viscaceae > Viscum > Viscum album. The sequence continues at coordinate 142,817,144 of OY728155.1, forward strand.
AAGTTGCGGCACCACACTAAGCTTTGACGAAGAAGGGAAAACCCTTTGTGTGGTCAGATAGATGTCAACAGAGCTTCCAGGAGCTGAGACAGAGATTGACCAGCGCACCTATCTTGAGTTTGTCAGAGGAGGGAGTAGGGTACGTATTCTACTGCGATGCATTAGAGAATGGACTCGGTTGTGTCCTGATGTAGGAGTTGGAAGTGATCACCTATGGATCACATCAGTTGAGGCCGCATGAGCAGAACTATGCCACCCATGACCTAGAGTTAGTAGTAGTGGTCTTCGCTCTGAAGACATGGCGACACTATCTGATGGGCGAGCGCTTTACAGTCTTTTCTAACCATCAGAGTCTCAGGTACATCTTCTCTCCGAAGGACCTGAACCTGAGACAGCGGTGATGGCTTGAGTTCCTCCAGGACCATGACTTTGATATAGTCTATACTCTTGGGAAGGGGAACGTAGTAGACGATGCTCTCAGCAGGAGGACGGGCATTCAACTACTTGAGGAGGCGACAGAGCAGCTAGCCGCTTTGTAGATATACTTCGTGGATAGAGATGGAGCAGCCTTCCTCCATTCTCTCATAGTCACTCCTCCACTACTGCAGCGGGTCAGAGAGGGACAGCGTGGGGATGTCAACTGTGAGACGCGGCGTGCGCAGATATCCTCTGGACAGGCACCAGATGTATTCTCTGTAGAAGGAGTGCACAACTTCCTTTTCAGAGGACATACCTTGGTAACAGATGCTTTACGGGAGGTGCTGAGATAGTTTCACACTTCTCCCCTGGCGATACATCGTGGAGTGGAAAATATGTACCAGGATCTCAAATGACAGCACTGGTGGCCAGGCATTAAGAAGACTGTGGCAGAGTTCGTTTCTTGATGCCTCACCTGCCAGCAGGTGAAGGCAGAGCACCAAGTTTCAGCAGGCTTGGTATAGCCCTTGGAGGTTCTAGAGTGGAAGTGGGATGGAATATCTATGGACTTCTTGACTGGACTTCCACGCACTTCCAGAGGTCACGACTCCATTTGGGTGATTGTCGACCGACTCCCCAAGTCAGCACACTTCTTACCCATCAGAGAGCATAGATCAATGGAGAGCTTGGGACGTCTCTATGTTCAAGAGATTGTACGGCTTCACGGTATTCCATCATCTATCGTCTCCGATCGGGATTCTCTCTTTACTTCCCAGCTTTGGAAGGGGTTGTAGGAGGCGTTCGGGACGCAGCTACGTTTGAGCACCACCTTTCACCCTCAGACAGATGGTCAGACGGAGAGGACCAATCAGACTCTCGAGGACATGCTTCGCGCATGTGTCCTCGACCTTGGTTGTAGTTGGGAGGACCACCTACCCTTGGTGGAGTTCGTGTACAACAACAACTACCACTCCACCATCGGGATGGCACCATAGGAGATGTTGTAAGCCCGACCTTGCAGATCTACTTTGTGCTGAACGGACCCTGGGGAGTCAGCACTTGTGGGACCGGAGATGGTCTAGGCCACGACAGAGAAGGTCCAGGTCATCCAGGAGCAGATGAGGACAGCTCAGAGCTGGCAGAAGTCTTATGCTGACAGGAGGTGGAGGCCACTTGAGTTCGAGGATGGCGACCACGTCTTCTTGCGTGTCTCACCTCGACATGGATTACAGATATTTGGCCGAGGTGGCATGTTGTCTCCACGCTTCATCGGACCATTCCAGGTCCTCAGCAGGATTGGCGAGGTGGATTATCTCCTGGCTCTACCACCTCAGTTGCACCGGGTGCACAACGTCTTCCACGTATCTTAGCTGAGGAGATACTTGCACGACCTAACTCATATCATTGACCATGGGGAGCTCGACGTTGATGAAGGGGGGACTTTTACGGAGGTCCTAGTGGAGATCGAGGATCGACAGGAGTGACTCCTATGTGGACGGATGATTCCTCTAGTGTGCATCAGATGGCAGCACGGGAACCTCCAGGAGAGCACTTGGGAGCGGGAGGCTCAGATGCGTGCTTTGTACCCACTTTTGTTTCCCTAGTTTATGATGTATCTTTACGGGGATGTAAAGCCCTGAGGTGGGAGTGATGTAAAGACCCGTAAAATTCAAGAAATTGTTTTTTGTAATTTTATTTGGAATTTTAAAAGAATGCAGTTTCTGATGGCACCTGATTCCGAGGCCCTGTGTGCCCAGAATCATTTTCCAAAGATTAGCTCGGGTACGTTCAGTGAAAGAACGAGCGGGGTTTTCTAACTTTTGAACCGGTGCTCAGAATTGAATTCTGAGGGCACCGATGGAATCACAACGCCGATATTTTCTTAGAAACGCATTTTCTGGAGTTGCGTTTGCTTGGGTGTGGTTTTTAATTTTTGGGGTTAAGTTAAGAAATAAAATAAAAGTGGTTCGACCCTTTATTTTATTTCACTTAAAGCCACTTAAGCTAAGTTAAGCGGATAAGGTGGAACCCACAACATCCGACCCACTTGATAGGAAATTTTTGAGGTGGGGCCCGCACAAGCCCCACTGTTTCTTCCCTCCTAAGTAATGCACTCACAACCCCCCTTTTTTTAAATAAAGTCAACTATGCATTTATTTGGGTTAAGAAACGACTCATTAAATTGGGAGGTTAAATCGTTACAATTAATTTGTTGAATTAATTATTCATTTCTTATCTTTGAATTTCAAATTGTTGGTATGGGAATAAAATAAGACCAACACTAGGTTTGTTGAGGGGTTGCTTGTTGGGAGGATTTGGAGAAACTCTAAAGCTTGAAGATCTTCATCCTCCTTCGTTGAAGAACGCAAAGAACGCGAAGAACGCGAAGAATGCGAAGAAAGTGAAGAATGCATCGTCATCGACGAAGAACGCTGGCCTCTAACGAAGGGCGATGAAGAGCGCCGAACCCTCAGAGATCGACGACGCGACGCCATGTACCGCGACGCCGACAATCCTCCTTCTGTGACGCTTCTTCTGCGATGTTCCTTCCCCGTGACAATCTTCGATCAACAACTGATTGAGGTAGGGGGTTGCGGTTCTTTTAATTCTTCTTGAATTATATCCTCGACTTGATTTCAAATGGTGCATTCTTAATCTTGTGATTTTATACCCACGGAATATGTTTAAAATATTTGTCAGAAGACTTTTTAAAACCGCTAACACGGTGGGTTCGGACCAACGAACAAGTCTGAACCCACCGTCTCTTCGTTCTTGGTGATCGGATTGGTGGGCGACGACAAAGCAGGCCGCACGGGCGATGTGAGGTCCTCGCAGTGAAGGACGGGCCCTGAGAGGGCCATTGGCTGTAACACCCCATGATTTTATGAAAAATATTCTTTTAATTTCATTAATGTCTTGTGTTGTATGTTACACCAAGATTACCTTGCACTATACGCAACACCGTATTAGCTTGTAGTGTACGCAACACTATTCTTGGATCGTGTTACACACAATTTTGATAATAGTTATTCTACGCAACATTGAGTATATATATATATATATATTCAATGTATAAATGAAATATGGTTGGATTATGTTATACGAAACAACGAAGGATTCTTGCACAACACGCAACCCTGACTTGGCTTGCATTACACGCAATCGCGACCTTCCTTGATAGCGTGTGTTGTATGCAATGCCGGGTTTTACTTAACAACGATATATTATTATAATATTATTATGAACTTGCCGTTATGAATAGTATTAACTAAATTTTGAATCTTATAACATTATTATTCGTCTTGCACATTTTCTAAAACATGGTATAAGAACAAAATAATTTTTTCAGGTAAAATAAGTATTTTTAAAAAAATACAGTTTTGCCGGCTTTTGATATCGCACCCACATTAAATCTAGTTTTTGACATGTTTATAAGTTCAATTTGACAAAATAAAATTCTTCTTTGGAATCATGAAATAAAAATTTACTTTGGATAAATTTTCATATCATTTTGGTAACTTTCATATTTTAATGAATAGTAAAAACACACTATATTTTAATTAAAAACAAATTTTTCAATCGAAATAATTAATAGTGATAAATTAATAATTTAAGTGGTTTTAAAGTATATTTATAATATATTTTTACAATTTAATACAATTTTGGTCATTGGATGTAATTTCACATTTAAACCAGACATAAACAAGTGTCAATCTTTTGATAGTTATTATCTCTTAAGAACACGCTATTTGTTTTGACGACGGGAATTAATTTTTAAATTAATTAATGAAACTGATATGTTTTGAATTTGGTAAAATAGACATCATTTTTGAGTTCATAATATCAAATATTTCTTAGGCCTAATTTTTGGTATTTTTCTGGAAACTTTCATTTTTTGATGAATAGTGAAACCACTAAGTGGTAGTTAAAAAAATGAATTTTTCATAAAACTTAATTTTACCACTTCTGTGAGTGGAATTTCAAAAATCCGAGAGACACAGTTGATGTCAGTATATAAAATATGGTTCAATGAGATGAAAATAATTTTTGGTGAATAAAAACTGTTTACTTTTTTTACCACGGTTAAAAGTAAATAGGGTAATTAAGGGTAAAAATGATATTATTATTACCCTAACACATGTCTTAATTCTATTGGATAAGTGTAATTCGACCAAAAACAACCTTAGGAATAAAATATTACCATTTAGGCCCACTTGGATTAGATTAGGACATTTATTATTATTTAATTCAAAGAAGAGTTAAAAGAGTTAAAATCAAAGTTTATTTAATAAAACATTTTTAATATAGGGTTATACATAATATAAATAAAATTGTAAATATTCATTAGAAAGATAATACGATTTCTTACATAATGATATTTTATTTATAATTTTTAGACATTAAATAATTTAATTTATTTATGACACAAAGATGATGCAATAATTATCTTATTAATGAAATATTGACATAATTGATGTTATCAATACCCAAATAAATGTAATTTGAAACTTTTTATGAATTAAACTAATTTTATAGGTTAATATGACATGTTAGTATTGATTAAATTAACTTTTTTCGAACTAATCGTTCTGTTATTATTTTCACAAAAATCAATTACTAAATAGAGTCAAAATTGACATAAAATAGTTTTTAAAACAAATATTATATTATTAATTTTTATTTTATACCTAAAAATATAAGGTTCGTACAAATGACTTAGATAAGGTTACATATATTAATAGTAAACAACTTGGGGTTCTTTTGTCTTGTTATAGAAAGTTTATTACCCTTATTGTATAAGAACACAAGTAGACACGGTAAAAGTAAAATTATTTAACTTAATGTTAAATCTAAATGATAAGGTTAAAATTGGAACCTAAACTTGTCTAAATTATATTGGATGAGAGGATTTTGACCCATACCCACCTTAGCTTTTAAATAAATCAATTTAGAGCTATTTAAAACAGAACTTGACTTTATAATAAAATAATATTTTTAGTTTTTCCAAAGGAGCCCCTCTCCTCTCTTATAAAAGGCACCTCCTCCCCCTCTTCCTCACACCACTTTGAGCCTTCAAGCACGGAAAACCCCTGCCAATTTCTCCTCTCCACTTCCCTAGAAATATCCTAGAGGTTCTGGTATACTTCAAAGACCTATTTTAGTGCCCTAAAAGGATGTCTCAAAGAAGCACTTCAAAGAAGAGGTAATGTCTTTTACCGATTCTTTCATCTTTATTTCTTCTTCCACTTCTTCTTCTTTAGTTGTTTCATTATGAAGTAATAACATAAGTATCACTCATATACCGATATGTTATTATACGTATGAAACAACCCTATTTCACCATCTATCCATCCTACGGAAAAAGAAATCAATGCGCGTGCGTACGTACGGAATACCGTCTCCACGCCGTGGTGTAATCTATTTTCCACCACCACCTTACTTGGATGGGTATAATGGTATAAATAATGACTATATATGACTATTATAAAGTTATATTGATTCTGAAATAGTATACATACACTCCAATACAATTCCATGATCATAGGAACGATATCATCACTCGTGCGTACGTACGGAATACCGTCTCCACGATGTGATGCGACTCGTTCTACATGATCTTCATTGCATAATGATTATATAAATGAATTGAATGAATTAATATGATATATATTACACTAATACCATTCTGGAAATGAGGTATCTATAACCTAAAGAAAAGAATAAGAATTTATTCGACAAAACACACATAAGAACAAAAAGTAATAAACACCCGAATAACAAGTAGTAATGAAATATTACTAATAAGAAGTTAGGAATATGACCATATATGATATCATAACAATAAGTATGATTCTGGAATAAGTAAATAACATTATTTAAATCATTATACAGGAGGTTCGGACACTTACGAAGCAAATTGGAATTAAGGTAAGGGAAATATCACAATCTCATTTTTATCCGAGATGGTTTATACTTTGGTATTTACTAGGGTGTATTTTATCATCCACATACATGTTTCCCCAATATGTAATATTTATATCCTTCTAAAATATTTTATATCCAATTTTACCCTTCGGTGAGTTTTTAGTAAAAGATATGAAAGGAATCTTTTGTCATTTTTCGTACGAGGTACTTTTTGACTTTTTCGACAAAAGTACGAGAAGAATGTTTTCTTTTAACTTATACGACATGAATGGATTTTTAAAAAATTATTTCCAAGAAGATTCCCTTATAAGTTTTCAAGTTTATTTTTAATCATCTTCTTTTAGTTATAATTTTATGACATGTTAAGAAATGAAAATAGTTTTTGAAGTAGAAAGGATATTTTCCTCAAGAATGGAGTTCAAGTGTTTTATCAAAATTATTTTCCATCTAAGATAATAAAGGGTTATATTTTTATACCTATTATTAAATTGATTTGATTATGTTGTGATGGAATTATTTTTATGAATTCCTGTATCTTATATGAATTGTTTTATGATGTCACAATGTTTAAGAATCCCATTTTTATTACATGGGTTATGCTATGATGTATGGTTTATGATTTTTTGGCACACATAAGAATGGTATCATTGTGAGATGGGTGGGACCTATATCTCCCTCCAATTCATTGGGTAAAGATTTTATATCTCATGAGATAGACATGGCTGGAACGGTAGGTTATACCGGTTCAGTGAAACAGGACTGAAACGAAGAGTGAACTCGGTTTAGAAAGGGACTTTGTCCACTAAGATTGTCTTGGCAATGAGTCTTGACTAATATGAAATGATTCTCTATGATTATGTGTGTATTCCACAAAGTTTCATGTTTTAAGTTATGATAATTGGGATAACATTTAACTACTATGATTTATCCCATGTTATGAAATTATGATCTCTTCTGCAGGTTAAGATTTCCAAAAGATATGTTCTTATGAATATGACGTGATTGATATTTCTTTTGTTTACCCTTACTGAGCATTTGAACTCGCCCTTTTATGTTTTTTTTACCAGGACATAAAGAAAGGATTTAGGTTTTAAAAAAAGAATATCTTTATGGGAGATGTTGAAGATCTTTCACCACGATTAGAAGATTGTATTCCGAGTTTCCAAAGACACTAAACTATTACGGTCCTTGTGTTTGTGTTTTTGTTATGTACTAAGTATTCCGCAAAAGTAATGTAATGTCAATGTATGTCACGCTTCGGGTCTCTACAGTTGGTATCATAGGAAAAGTTTAGTCAACCTTTGGAAACTAGGATGCGAAAACGTTAGAAGATCCCTAGAGATATTTCTAAGGTATGTCTAGGGATGTCCCTAAGGATAAGTATACGTATAGGATATAGTCCTAGAACTATGGTAACGACATTAGATTAAACCAAAGATGTAAGATATTGAAGTTACTCCCCCTTTATTATGATTTTTTCCTCTCACACTATTCTTTTTGGGTTTTAGAAAATGGCTGGAAACAAGATGATTCACGATAATGGGGGATATGATGGACAATAGAATTATATTCTTCATGAGCAACCAAATGAAATGGGATTTGGAAGTCTAAACATCATTATTATGCCGAATCAACAATCTCATAACATGATCAATAAAGTAAAATTTGTTACGTTTCCTGACTCGGCTAATAAGAGAAAGGTGGAGTTTCTTGATGATCATAGAGGAAAGAAAGTTCAATTTACCCTATGTAAATCATGTGGGAAGAGGCATCAAGGAGAATGTTTCAAAGGAACTGGAAGATGCTTTGGGTGTGGAAAAGAAGGACACAAAGCCAGTAAGTGCAAAGGAAAAGGATCAGTTAACACCAGGGATGAGGATAATGGTATTGCTACGACATCAACAATGGTTAAATGTTTTAAATGTGGAATGTACGGGCATTATGGAAAACAATGCCCTAAGGGAAAGTCTCATGAAGAGAATCAGTATGGTCATATGGGTAGTATTTATGTTGTTGATGATGAAGAGACTACAAATGATATGTGAGATGAAAGAATTTTTGAAGCTCGGTCAATGGTTTAAGAATGTAGTGGAATGATTACATGTTTATCATGTGTAATGTTGTATAAGTAATATCATGGTACTATGGAATAAAGAGACATCTAAGGATTGTTACACTGTTGTCTTTCCTTGAGTTTTGAAAGTGTATGATTAATGGTACCAGTATCCATGAAAGGTTATTCAGATATTTTTGGAATGTAGATGATATGCACATAATGAAGGGATAAGGAAAAAATTAAATGTTTGATAGTATTCATGAGCTCATGACTGATATAAGGAGAAGTTTATATCATGGTTTGAGTATATAGAATTTTTGGATTTTTGTATGTGGAAAGAGTTAACTTTTGACTACATTCATGTTTTCACTAAGGTTCAATGGGTATTCTTTCTTTAAGAGAATACATGATTAAGGTATTCACATGTTTGTAATTTGACCAACAAGATATATCTTATGATATATGGGGGATAAATGATGGCATTCACATGATCATTTTCTTTATACTATGAGCTTGGACCGAAGTAATTTAGATAAGCCTAAAGATTGGAATGGATTATGATGGATATAAGTTAGTATTGTTTAAGGATAAAACTTTTTTGATATTGTTGATGGGATGTTATAGTAATATAGCTTTTGAAAAAGGACAACCTGCAGGACAGGCGACATCCCATCGCGTCGGACAAGGCTGTGGGAATTGAACCCACAACCGAAGTGCGACTGGCCTTTATCGCCTACCACTGGCCTACAGGAAGTCCCTGTTTAGTATAAACTAGTTTTATTATATTAGGTAGTATGATATATGAAGTATAAGTCCATTTTAGGAACCATATATGATTAATATCACTATAGATGGACTTATGTATTTTTTGATAACTTTTCTAACCTTTTGTTTGAGACAGATGGAATGACCCATCATTCTATCACATGATCTGCTAAAACATCATGAATGACAAATTCAACTTCATTTCTTTAAGAGATGAAGTGTAAATTGTCCAAATAACGACCAACGGTGAGACTATACCAAAATCATGAAAGCATTTCTTCTAATTCCAATTTCATCAACTTTAGGGAAATGATCTTGAAAACCAAAAATGTTGTCCTAGTGCTCTTATATCTGATGAATCTGATGGTACCTTATATTGTCACAAATTTATGGCTTTGTGATTGCTGGCTTTTCCATAGCCATGTTCTCTACCACTCTCCATCAGAACATGATGGTTAGATTTCTCTTCCATATCCATATTTTCACCGATGTGGAAACCCAGTGATTAGTTTATTTGGGTAACCGTCACGTTTCATACTTTTGTTTTTAATGATTGGTTTTGGTATTCTTTTTTACGATGTGGGTTTCTATTAAAGAAACTTTCGAATAGTAAACCATTTATAACCCCGATGAATTTCAGGGGCGAAATTCATTTTAAGGGGGGTAGAATGTAACACCCCGAGATTTTATGAAAAATATTCTTTTAATTTCATTAATTTCTTGTGTTGTATGCTACACCAAGATTACCTTGCGCTATACGCAACACCGTATTAGCTTGCAGTATACGCAACACTATTCTTGGATCGTGTTACACACAATTTTGATAGTAGTTATTCTACTCAACCTTGAGTGTATATATATATATATATTCAATGTATAAATGAAATATGGTTGGATTATATTATACTAAACAATGAAGGATTCTTGCACAACACGCAACCCTGACTTGGCTTGCATTACACGCAATCACGACCTTCCTCGATAGCGTGTGTTGTACGCAATACCGGGTTTTACTAAACAATGATATATTATTATAATATTATTATGAACTAGTCGTTATGAATAGTATTAACTAAATTTTGAATCTTATAACATTATTATTCATCTTGCAAATTTTTTAAAATATGGTATAAGAACAAAATAATTTTTTCGGGTAAAATAAGTCTTTTTCAAAAAATGCAGTTTTGCCACCTTTTGATGGCGCACCCACTTTAAATCTAGTTTTTGACATGTTTATAAGTTCAATTTGACAAAATAAAATTCTTATTTGGAATAATGAAATATAAATTTACTTTAGATAAATTTTCATATCATTCTGGTAACTTTCATATTTTGATGAATAGTAAAAACACGCTATATTTTAATTAAAAACAACTTTTTCAATCGAAATAATTAATAGTGATAAATTATTAATTTGAGTGGTTTAAAAGTATATTTAGAATATATTTTTACAATTTAATAAAATGTTGGTCATTGGATGTAATTTCACATTTAAACCAGACATAAACAAGTGTCAATCTTTTGATAGTTATTATCTCTTAAGAACACGCTATTTGTTTTGACGACAGGAATTAATTTTTAAATTAATTAATGAAACTGATATGTTTTGAATTTGGTAAAATAGACATCATTTTTTAGTTCATAATATCAAATATATCTTAGGCCTAATTTTTGGTATTTTTCTGGAAACTTTCATTTTTTGATGAATAGTGAAACCACTAAGTGGTAGTTAAAAAAAATGAATTTTTCATAAAACTTAATTTTACCACTTCTGTGAGTGGAATTTCAAAAATCCAAGAGACACGGTTGATGTCAGTAAGTAAAATGTGGTTCAATGAGATGATAATAATTTTTGGTGAATAATAACTTTTTACTTTTTTTTACCACGGTTAAAAATAAATAGGGTAATTAAGGGTACAAATGATATTATTATTACCCTAAAACATGTCCAAATTCTATTGGATAAGTGTACTTCGACAAAAAACAACCTTAGTAATAAAATATGACCATTTAGGACCACTTGGATTAGATTAGAACATTTATTATTATTTAATTCAAAGAAGAGTTAAAAGAGTTAAAATCAAAGTTTATTTAATAAAACATTTTTAATATAGGGTTATACATAATATAAATACAATTATAAATATTCATTATAAATATAATACAATTTCCTACATAATGATATTTTATTTATAATTTTTAGACATTAAATAATTTAATTTATTTATGACACAAAGATGATGTAGTAATTATCTTATTAATGAAATATTGACATAATTGATGTTATAAATACCCAAATAAATGTAATTTGAGACTTTTTATAAATTACACTAATTTTATAGGTTAATATGACATGTTATTATGGATTTAATTAACTTTTTTAGAACTAATCATTCTGTTATTATTTTCACAAAAATCAATTACTAAATAGTGTCAAAATTGACATAAAATAGTTTTTAAAACAAATATTATATTATTAATTGTTATTTTATTCCTAATAATATAGGGTTCCTCCAAATGACTTAGATAAGGTTAAATATATTAATAATAAACAACTTGGGGTTCGTTTGGCTTGTTATAGTAAGTTTATTAACCTTATAGTATAAGAACACAAGAAGACACGGTAAAAGTAAAATTATTTAACTTAATGTTAAATCTAAATGATAAGGTTACAATAGGAACCTAAACTTGTCCAAATTCTATTGGATGAGAAGCTTTTGACCCATCCCCACCTTAGCTTCAAAATAAATCAATTTGGAGCTATTTAAAACTGATATTGACTTTATAATAAAATAATATTTTTAGTTTTTCCAAAGGAGCCCCTCTCCTCCCTTATAAAAGGGCACCTCCTCCCCCTCTTGCTCACACCACATTGAGCCTTCAATCTCGGCCAAACCCTGCCAATTTCTCCTCTCCACTTCCCTAGAAACATCCTAGAGGTTCTGGTCTTCTTCAAAGACCTATTTTAGTGCCCTAAAAGGAGGTCTCAAAGAAGCACTTCAAAGAAGAGGTAATGTCCGTTACTGATTCTTTCGTCTTTATTTCTTCTTCCACTTCTTCTTCTTTAGTTGTTTCATTATGAAGTAATAACATCAGTATCACTCATATACAGATATGTTATTATAAGTATGAAACAACCCTATTTCACCATCTATCGATCCTACGGAAAAAGAAACCACCGTGCGTGCGTACGTACGGAATACCGTCTCCACACCGTGGTGTAATCTATTTTCCACCACCACCTTACTTGGATGGGTATAATGGTGTAAATAATGACTATATATGACTATTATAAAGTTATATTGATTCTGAAATAGTATACATATACTCCAATACAATTCCACGATCATAGGAATGATATCATCACTCGTGCGTACGTACGGAATACCGTCTCCACGATGTGATGTGACTCGTTCTACATGATCTTCATTGTATAATGATTATATAAGTGAATTGAATGAATGAATATAATATATATTACACTAATACCATTCTGGAAATTAGGTATCTATAACCTAAAGAGAAGAATAAGAATTTATTCGACAAAACACGCATAAGAACAAAAAGTAATAAACCCCCGAATAACAAGTAGTAATGAAATATTACTAATAAGAAGCTAAGAATATGACCATATATGATATCATAACAATAATTATGATTCTGGAATAAGTCAATAACATTATTTAAATCATTATACAGGAGGTTCGGACACTTACGAAGAAAATCGGACCTAAGGTAAGGGAAATATCGCAATCTCATTTTTATCCGAGATTGTTTATACTTTGGTATTTACTAGGGTGTATTGTATCATCCACATCCATGTTTCCCCAATATGTAATATTTATATCCTTCTACAATAGTTTATATCCAATTTTACCCTTCGTTGAGTTTTTAGTAAAAGATATGAAAGGAATCTTTTGTAGTTTTTCGTACGAGGTACTTTTTGACTTTTCTGACAAAAGTACGAGATGAATGTTTTCTTTTAACTTATATGACTTGAATGGATTTTTAAAAAATTATTTCCAAGAAGCTTCCATTATAAGTTTTCAAGTTTATTTTTAATCAACTTCTTTTAGTTATAATTTTATGACATGTTAAGAAATGAAAAGTGTTTTTGAAGTAGAAAGGATATTTTCCTCAAGAATGGAGTTCAAGTGTTTTATCAAAATTATTTTCCATCTAAGATAATAAAGGGTTCTGTTTTTATACCTATTATTACATTGATTTGATTATGTTGTGATGGAATTATTTTTATTAATTCCTATATCTTATATGAATTGTTTTATGATGTCACAATGTTTAAGAATCCCATTTTTATTACATGGGTTATGCTATGATGTATGGTTTATGATTTTGTGGCACACATAAGAATGGTATCATTAGGAGATGGCTGGGACCTATATCTCCCTCCAATGCATTGGGTAAAGATTTTATATCTCATGAGATAGACATGGCTGGAACGGTAGGTTATACCGGTTCAGTGAAACAGGACTGAAACGAGGAGTGAACTCGGTTTAGAAAGGGACTTTGTCCACTAAGATTGTCATGGCAATGAGTCTTGACTAATAAGAAATGATTCTCTATGACTATGTGTGTATGAACCAAAGTTTCATGTTTTAAGTTATGATTATTGGGATTACATTTCACTACTATGATTTATCCCATGTTAGGAAATTATGATCTCTTCTGCAGGTTAAGATTTCCAAAAGATATGTTCTTATGAATATGACGTGATTGATTTTTTTTGTTTACCATTACTGAGCATTTGAGCTCATCCTTTTATATTTTTTTCCCCAGGACATAAAGAAAGTATTTAGGTTTAAAAAAAGAAGAAGATCTTTATGAAAGATGTTGAAGATCTTTCACCATGATTAGAAGATTATATTCGGAGTTTTCAAAGACACTAAACTATTACGGTGCTTGTGTGTGTGTTTTTGTTAGGTACTAAGTATTCCGCAAAAGTAATGTAATGTCAATGTACGTCAAGCTTCGGGTTTCTACATTGGCGAAGATGACATGCAATTCAGACCACCGGAACTCATCCAGGGTTTCGCGGAGCGGCCCTCTGGCGGCAGGTGGCGGCGGCAGGCCGTGGTCCCGTGGCCGTGCGGGACGCGGAAACCAGCCGCATCAGATGGAAAGGGCAGCCCCACGCGGGGTCGCGGTCTCTCCACGTGGGGGCAGCGCGCCCCCCGCTCGCTCGACCGTAACAGCCGAGCCGACCCGCTGGCCACCCTGCCAGCGCCAGTCGGGTCGCGCCCAGGCCGGGTCGGGCCGCGTCAGCCGGGCCGGGTCGCACCCAGCCGGGTCAGACCCAGACCTGGGTCAGGTCGACCCGGTTCGTGCCGACCTGGGGGGGGGAGGGGTGGGGGGGGGGGGGGGTTGGGCCAGGTCAGACCGGGCCCAGACCCCCCATTTTCGGACCCCTTTTGGTCTTTTGCCCATATCTTGAGCTACAGACCTCCGATTGACGCTCCGTCAATGGTGATGTGATCTTTGGATTGAGAATGTCATTTATATATATTACACTCAAGGTTTCTGAGAACTTTGGGTTCTTCCGGGTTGGTTCGTACATGAAACCAACCAGGCCCTCAGAGCAGAAACGCTCATAACATGAGCTCCGGACGTCCGATTGATGTACCGTCAACTTTGGTGGATTTATCTAAGTGATATGGATCTTTTGTCTTAATCCGATCGAGGTTTAGATGTAGGTGGAGTATGGTCGGGTTGGTTTTGACTTAAAAACCAACAGGGCCCCTGGGACGAAAAATCCAATAACTCTCAGATCGCGCGCCCGGTTGACGCGCCGTCTGTGACGTTGAGTTCCTGTTGGAGATACGGAAATTTTGGATACATCAACTCTGGACTATGTGTCAGTTGATATATCAGCCTCTCGGCTCGTGTAGCGGACCCTCCCGAATGAGCTTGCTATGCGCGGGAACCCTAGAGCTGGCTGCAACTGCGACGACGACGACGACTGTACAGAGATCCTCAGTAGATTCGACGGAGACGACTACATCACTCAGTGATCCTACGTGGATCAGTGCTACAGATCCTATGTGGGTCCGATCCTGTGTGGTTCAGTGCTCAGTGGTCCTGTGTGGGCCAGCACTTACAGATCCTGTGTGGGTTTGATCCTGTGTGGGTCTTTGCAGGGGTTAGTTACGTATCGATCCTGTGTAGGTCAGATCCTTTGTGGGTCATTGTGGGGGTTAGTTACCTATCGATCCTGTGTGGGTCAGATCCTTTGTGGATCATTGCGGGGGTTAGTACCTATCGATCCTTTGTGGGTCCGATGACTTAGATGAATTAGTGGCTATATCTGGTCATCTCTATCGTCATACGAAGAAGTATACCTGTGTGAGCTGAATCATGTTTTTCTTTCCTATGTGGGTTGTGTTGTGCTATCCTATGTGGATTTACATTTTTCTTTCCTGTGTGGACTGGGTTGTACTTGAGCTCAGATGTTGGAGCTGAACGAGAATTGATGACTTAGGTATATGTATGGTCATATACCTAAGTACTGTCGGATGTTACTTCGTGACTGCATCTTTCCTCTGTGGATTCTGGGAGACCTTCGGGGGTCTCGGGGTCCCTACTGAGTAGCTTATACTCACCCCTGCATGGTCTATGCCCGCACTACGTTGTGTTGGTTGCAGACGACAGACAACGCTGATCACGGTTGAGGCTTGCAGAGAAGGTCGG
This sequence comes from Viscum album, assembly GCA_963277665.1. Classification (NCBI taxonomy): domain Eukaryota; kingdom Viridiplantae; phylum Streptophyta; class Magnoliopsida; order Santalales; family Viscaceae; genus Viscum; species Viscum album. Next base: position 142,833,012 of record OY728155.1, read on the forward strand.
TACCCGGAGGTGGACCACTGGGCGGGACGTACTCGGAGTGGACGGCTGGACCCAAGGAGCTGTGGAGGCTATCTGTACTCACCCTTTAGGTGGGACTTCCAGTTGATGGCTTGACGCTGCGGCTTTACTTTTCAGTTGGTGTTTTCCCTTTCTAGTTGTACTTTACTTTCAGTTTGGGTTTTTATTCTGGCCCACTTGCTTTTCCGCACTTACTGTTGTACTCAGTTTTTACTTAGTGTTTACTTCTACTGCTTGCTTGCTCTGTGGTGTTTGTTTACTTTACAAAGGAAATGCCTTCCCTTTTTACCGGGATTTATGCCTTGGTGCTAGTTTCCAGCCCCTGGCCTATGGAAGGCGGGCTTGGAGTCGTCACGGCACGGGCCCTGAGGGCGGTTCGTGACATGTCATGCGGTAATAATTCGAGGTATATGAATGACAAGGTATACGATAATTAATTTATAATCATTCAATCACCAGAATCGGGTCTTAGCAAGTTCAATGGCCATGATAAACACCCTCCATCCCAAAATCAGCTTTTTTCATGGCCAAGTACTTCAAATCATATAGGATGGGTAACCTGATAACTTATTTAAACATAGGGATGAAACCAACCCAATAGTCATGGTGGAGGTCCAGACTCTAAATCTCATATTAAACAAATGTATTCAATAAATCCTAGCAATGATCATGCTCAAAGAGAGATGTAAATTAACCCAATACGTAACCCCACTCACAATGGTCATGCAAGAAGAAATCAGGAAAAGGATAGAGTGAAAGAACAAATCTGAAATCCCTAAATAAATTAAATTAAATTATAAAATACCATACATTCTATCCCCCTTTATCACGCTTGGACCAGCACAAATAAATCACCTGCTCATGCTAACCATGAGTGGGTGTAAAAAATAAATAAATGAAAATCCTAAATAAATTTTCGAAGCAGGTGATGAACCTTCTTCTGCAGGCTTCCCGGTGTCATGCTCCATCCATAATATCCAAAATGGTGCGTTGGGAGTCTCCTTTTATAGGTGTTCCCATCCCAACACCACGGCCTGTGTCATCTACATTTTATCTACATTTCAACCACTATAAGATGTGTACTTAGGGAATACAAAATGTACCTCAGATATGATTTTTCCTCTTCCAAGTTGAATCCATTAAAAAATCATACGCTGGTTCGACTGCCATCATGTCGTGTATTGGTGGTACACAACGTGAACTTTCTCAGTCTTCAGTTATCATAGATCTAGCCAAAATCTTCTCCAGAATTTGTTCTGAATAGAGTCACATCATGTACTGGTTATTCACAACATGATTGCATGTCATGACTTGTCTTGTGTGTCACTTCTTCCATCGATGAAGTCACCACATGTACTTGTGGTACATGACGTGTAACAATGTTTTCTATTTTTGCATCTTTGCTTTATCCTCAACAATCCGGTGTCACACTACAAGTGAAGCTTGTGGCGCGAAGGGTCATTCGGGTCATATTTCCTCTCCTTTCCATTCCTCTTTCACATATCTTTAATTTCCTAACACAAACAATAAAACAACTCAATGCATTCCAAAATTGGAAATTTTATTCAATAAATACAAAAAAATCAATCATATTAAAACACAATAAAATAAATACATAAAATATATGTATCAGGGGTATATGCTAAGTAATGTTTATACTGGTATGATCATGATTACTCTTAGGGTTTTAATATTAGTTAAAATAACATGAACCAACTGATAGGTTGGGATATTATAGTCCTACAATAACAAGAGCCCTGTGTTTTTACATTTTATTTTTAAGGTGGATATTTATAAAATTTAGAATATTTTGATGTTACAACTTAAAATGTTTATTATTTTTGTTTGATACAATGAATAATATCCTATTAAAATTTTTCCCTTTTATTTTAGTTTTATTAAGCTTAATTTTTTTGGAAGTGTTATGGTTTTTTTGTTTACCTTTACATATGTTTTGGTAACCCTTATATGGGGAATGTGTTTCCCTTATATGAGGTTATGTTTCCCTAATATAAGTTGGTTTTTACCATTATGTGGATTTTTGTCTTTAATAACCCAAAAAAAACTAGGTTTGTACCCTTATGTAAGCTTTTGAGATGTTGGGATACCTTTACATATGGGTTGGTGTACCCATATGTATCCTCGGTTTTGTGTATGTTACAGTTATGTGAAGTCTCAACTAACCTTATGTAAAGAGGGTTACACTCAATATAATGTTACGTGATATTGGTTCTAAATTTACATGCTATCGTAATTGTATAATCTATACTTATGTTAGATTTGGGAGACCCTTATGTGAGGACCTCGATACCCTTATGTGGACAAGGTTTTTTTTACCCTTACGTTGTGGGTGACCAACCTCTACACAGTGGTTGATCGACCCTTACGCAGTTGGACAGTGGTGAAACTTTCCTTTAAATTAAATTTTGAGGACCTTTATATAGTCTGTTATATGACCTTTATTTAAGGAGGCTTGTGAAGACCGTTATGCATGTGTGATCGTTTATGATTTATTGCAATGGATTCCTACTAAAGTTCCTCGATCGACCACAAGTCATGATATTGCTGGAAGTTTGTTAGAGGGATTTTGTTCTTCATTTTTAAGTGGTCAAGATCCTTTATTATATTAATATGTAAAGAAAAAATTGAAATATCATGTATTTTATGTTAGGGTTGGTGTCCTAAGAACCAAATTTTTATACTTTGATTACATTAATGAACACTTATTATATATTGTTCATTGTTCTGCATGACTATAATATAATAATGACCTGGAATATTTTTTGCATTAATAAGGTCATGAAATATCACTGAAATTATGAGAACCTTGAAATGATATAACAATATTCTTAAATAATTCTCTATGGTTGGATGACACGCTATGATAGGACACATGGTATACAGACCCTCATGTGTGACTACTAGTAAGAAGACGAGACTCTCTCTCATGGAGTACGCACTTAGTAATCTTCAAGATGAAAGATTATGAGAACAGACCCGCCAGTAGCAATTCTACATATGTTGGTGTCATCAGACATTGCTATCTAAGAGCGCGTGTAATGGTCCTTAGACTGTAAGATTATCATTAACTCATGTCATGACCCGCATACTTAGATTTTCTGACGAAAACCATCAAGAGGATAATTGGCAGGAAGTAGGGTACGTTGGGTGTGTCATGAATGACATGTTATTAATGGATAAGTCGAGTAAGGATTTTCCCTTCCATATTTATGGAAGTAGATATCTTGGGCACTTTGATTGAAATATAATTGTCGCTCAAATTCCAGGGCCATGGTGTCATGACGAGTTTATTTCTGGAAGTCAAAGAATAACGGATCAAGCAAATAGGTTTATGACACTGCCATGAAACCTGCTTTATGAGATATTGAGACAATGGGATTAAATTACATGGTAATTGTTCGTATGAGGTGACACGTCAATGCGGCGCCAACTTCTTTATCTTGGGTGCCTTGACCCGTTGCTAGAGTAATCTTGGACTTTAGGCAAGCTTGCCTAATGCCAACGAGAAAGAGTCCTAGAGGGTCACACACTAAGTGTATCCAAGTATCTCAAGTAGAATAAAGATTATTCATGTATGTGGTTTAATAATAATTCAAGGAAGCATAAATCATTTTAATGTTGGAGGAAAAATAAAATGAAAAACAATATATACACACCGTGTACATTGAATGTACACGGTGTGTAGTTTTCATTTTTGGAAAGGAAATGAAAAATGAAAACAAGATATACACACTGTGTACATTAAATGTACATGCCATGTTGTTTTCAATGAAAAACGAGTACTCGTCATGTATTAATGATTACACGTCGGGTTGTTTTTCCAGTCGGGATTTTAAGGAAATAATATCATTTTATTAAATGATATTTATTATAATCAGTATGGGCGCATGTCAAGGAATTAATTATTCGACATGGGGTTTTCAATAAGAGTTAATGAAATAAATAAAACACATAATGCATTTATTTATTTTCATGACTCTATAATCTCAAACCTGATTATAAATATCCTCAAAACCCCAAAACTTTTCTGAAGTATCATTGTGAAAAACAATTCTGGAGAATTATCTCCAGACCGAAAGAACTTTGTCCTCTATGAACGCTCTCAAGACAGAGAGAGATCCACCTCCATCGGATCAAGGCAGTCTATGGTGGACAATTCAAGCAATGGATTCTCCATGCTATCACCCAGAGATTCCTTTGGCGACGTCAAGAGATACGTGGTGCACATGTGGATCACCGCTAGAGGAAGTCTACACTTGGCTTCTACGACATAACAACGAATCACATCGAAACATGATCAGAAATATCAATGAGGAAAGAACACCATAAAAGGTACTTTTTTGCAATTAATTAAATTAATTATAATCAACATGTGATGATCCTCCTTTGTGGTTCTAGGACTGTTCTTCTTCTTTTTCTATTTTCGTGATTCGATCTGTGAAGTCTAGCATTTATCGTCGTATTGATCCTGGATTGATCATTTCTAGTGACAAAAATCCAAGTGGGCATATCCACCCATGAGCTTCCATTGTGCCCGGGACCTTTAATTAGTATCATATCAAGGTTACAACATTGATTATAGTTATGTAATTTTCATTGATAATTTATGCGTTTATATTTGATTCAATTCAAGATAAATCGTTCTATAAAACTGAATGAACGATATCTGTTCTTACTTCTTCATTTCTTGATTCACATCACAAAAAAACATTTTAATTTTAATTTTGATTAAAATAAATGTGAAGAAATCATACGAATGAGCATCTCATTCTGTCTATACAACACAAGAATACACGGCGTGTAGTAAAAACTACATGCTATGTACTTAGGTTCAACGAACTGGTACTGGTCCGCCAAACCCACACCATGTGAATTGATCATACCTAAGTTTTTATTACACCGTGTTGACCAAAACTAAATGGTGTGTGGAATCTAGAATACACGACGCGTATGTTGAATCAACATTCCATGTAGTCTGATCCGGCCCAGGTGAAACAATGTACAAGGAGGCGCCATGTACCGCGTACATGGGATTTCCAGGCCGGTAACCACATAACAAGAAAATACAAATCGTGTTAGATTAATCTACACGTCGTGTACTCCAAAATTCCCAATGTACATAAAACATGCCAAATCCCCCGAATTGTACTTTGGATAAAGGGTGAAAACAAATACACCCTGTGTAATATAGCCTACACGCTGTGTAATTTCCAGAAATGGAATTTCACCAGGTTTCCTCCAAGGTACAAAGACCTGTACAAGGAATATACATGAGAAGAATATCAAGGAAATTCTTAAAGGAATTTAATATAATGAATTGATTAATTATAATATCATAATTAATTGAATTCAAGGTCGAATTATCTTGAATAAAAGAACAATTAAAATAATTTGAATACAAAATATGCATAAATGTCGTTGGATGCTATGGATGATCATGAGCTAGACCAAAAACCCTTTGTGTGTGTATGGTTTCATTTAAATTTATTTAATTTAAATTCATTGGCCAACGAGCCTTCTTTCAATAAAATGTCATGTTGGTGTTCCCATGGTTTCTTTAATGTAAACACCATGTAATGGAGGACTTCCCAAGACAGTGCAAATGGTTCAAAATCCAAAGCTGAGGCGAAACCAACCCAAGAGGATACAAAGGTGGACAGGTGGGAGCTGCAAAAACACGAACCATCAGGTTCAAGGTGTTTTCCCTAGGTTAGGGTTATCTTATCAAAATTTCTAGATAACCTAACTAGTATAAGCTCATGATCATGCCATCTTATTTTATTTCTATCTGATTGCATGGTTTATTTATTATATATGTGTTTTCACATTCACATAATTAATAAACAAGCATGCAAAGATGGAATAAAATAAAAACTGGACTATGCGTAAATATTATCAGAACATGGTTAATCACTTAAGAAAGCATCACTTAATATTAACAAGCATGTGATAATATGAAACAACGAATAAAGGATTAAAATCCATTAAATACCATATTAAGTCAGACCAAGCCTTCCGTTACTTGATTAAAGGAAAGAATCAATAAAACTATGTGTTTGACCAACCCTTATTGGGACACTTACTTTTATAAAGGAAGATCATATGAAATTTTGGGTTGACTTAAACATTTTACATCAAGAGGAGTAGCCCTTTCTAGACTTGTTGTAAAATATAGGCAACTGTTGAGGAAATTCAATTTAGGATTTCAGGATTGGGGAGTCCACTCAATAGATCAAGGAACTATAAGATCACAGTTGGAAAATACCTACCTACCTAAATACCATTAATTAGCTTGACCAACCCTTGTTGGGGTTATGCAATGGGGAATATGGATTCTTTCCACAAGAATTTCATCGCAACTGGACATTCCGAGTTCAATAGTGAGGGCCATTGGTACTTTATAAAATAGTGGGAGGATTAATAAATTCATTTATTATTTTTTAGAAGATGTAATCAAAATGTACTGATAAATCGTCTCTTTTAATTTGTAGAATCAATATGACAAACTCGTCAACCACATTTTCTCTATGATCAATTCTGGATAAAGACCATATCCTCACCAGTAGTAACTTTCAGGAATGGTTTAGGTGCCTGTGGATTATCATACACCATGAACGAAAGTTTTACGTACTTGAGTCCTCACTTCCTGATCTGCCTGCCCAAGGGGTGAGTGATGAATATTTCTAGGTCTATGATCAACATTTGAGTGATGCACTCAACGTTCAATGTTTGATGTTGTCATAAATGTCTAGTGAGCTCATGAAGTATCATGAATACATGGATTCCTATAGTATGATCAAGCACCTCCATGGCCTATACTAGGAGAGATAAAAATAGGAAATGTTTGAGATATCCAAGGCTCTATTTTAGAGAATGTTTGGAAAGGGTGCCCCAGCTGGGCCTCATGTAGTCAATCTTATTGGGTACATTGAGCACTTGGAGGTTCCAGGGTTTAATCTCCCTGATGAACTGGGTACCGATCTCATCCTTACATCACTCCCCCAGAGCTTCTCTAACTTTGTTGTCAATTTCAATGTGAACAACATTGAGAAGTCTTTATCTGATCTTCTTATCATCATTCACCTAGTGGACAATGATATGAAGCATGAAGAGCCTTCTGTCCTTATAGTGAATAAAAGGAAAGTGAAAGTGAAGAGCTTTAATACCCAAGATTCTTGAAGGCCTTCCAAGAAAAGGAAGATCAAAGGGGATCCAAGAGAACAGGAGGTTGTTTGTTTTGCATGTGGAAAGAAGGGCCAGTGGAAGAAAAACTGCACCCTACTAAGGAAGCAAGGGGAAGCTTCATGTGCATTTGTTATCGAATCCAATCTATCTATTTCTACCAATTGGGTATTAGATATTTCTTGTGGTGCTCACAATTATATCCAAATACAGGAACCAAGTAGATTTCGAAATATTGACTGAGGTGAGGTGGATCTATGAGCATCCAATGGAGTTAGACTCGCTATTGTAGCCATTGGAGACTACCACCTCACATTGCCTACTAGGAAGGTCTTGGTATTAAAAGGATGTTAGTATATACCCTATGTAACCAAAAACATTTTTTCAGTATCTAGATTTGATACTGATGGATTCATCTTCATGTTTGTAAATGAATATTTCTACTTTTATAAAGATAGCATTTTTTTGGTAGGGCATATTTATATAACGGCCTTTATGTGTTAAACTACACAAACCAAGTATTGGCAATATATGACAATGTTAATTCACATGACTCATACCACACCCAATTTTGAAATCACCAGTTAGGTCATGTCAATGAAAAACATTTGAAAAAATTACATCAAGATGGGTATTTACATTCTTTCAAACTAAAACCACTTGGTGGATGTCAGGCGTGTCTACAAGAAAAAATGACCAAAGCCCCATTTAGTGGGAAAGGTGAAAGGGCTAAAGAGCTTCTAGAATTAGTTCACACATATGTGTGTGGACCATTTCGAGTTGAAGCAAGGGTTTGGTTCTTGTACTTCATAAATTTTACAAATGATTTTAGTAGATATGGATATATTTAATTAATGAGGTATAAGTAAGATTATTTTGATTTGTTCAAAGAATACAAGAATGAATTTGAGACCCAGATTGGTAAGAAGATTAAGAAACTCTTCTTAGATAAAGGAGGAGAATATCTTAATCAGGACTTAATTTATTTCTTACGGGGGTTTGGGATTATATCTCAACTCACTCATCCTTACATGCCTCAGTGGAATGGTGTAAGTGAAAGGAGGAACCGCACCCTGTTGGACATGGTGAGATCAATGATGAGTCATGCGAGTCTTCCATTATCCTTTTGGGGATATTCATTACAAATAGTATCATGCATACTAAACCAAGTACCAACTAAATCGATAAATGGTATTCCATACAAATTATGGAGTGGACGCAAATCCATGTTATCAAATTTACACGTGTGTGGTAGTGAAGCATTTGTTAAGGCCTCTTCAGGTAACAAGATTTTACCCCAAGGCACAAAGTTTAAATTTATAGGATATCCCAAGGAAATAAGGGGATATTATCTATACAACCCCTCAGATAAAAGGGTTACAGTGGAAAGACACTCCATATTCCTTGAGAGTGATCACATCTCCAAAAGAGATAGTGGGAGTGAGATAGACTTTGATGAAGTCAAGGCTCAATATACACATGATTTGGTATGAGAACAGATTCCACAAAGCCCTATGGAAGAACAATTTGTTCCAGAGACACAATAACTACATAGGAGAATGAGAGCGGTGAGAGAACTAGAATGATATGGTTTTCTTGTCACAGAGGATGGTGACTCGTTATTGGTTGAAAAAGATGATCCTCTTACCTACAAGGAAGCAGTTGAAGGCATAGACGTTGCTAAGTGGCAAGAAGCCATGAATTCTGAAATGGATTCCATGTACCAAAACCAAGTCTGGATTTTGGTAGATCCTCTTGTTGATGTAAATCCTATTTGTAATAAATGGGTATTCAAGAAGAAACTATACATGGAGGGAAAATTCAGCACCTATAAGGCACAACTATTTGAAAAAGGTTTTAGAGTGCGTCAAGGAATTGACTATGATGAAACATTTTCACCAGTTGATATGATGAAATCAATCAAAATACTGTTGGCTATTTCCTCTTACCATGACTATGAAATTTGGAAAATGGATGTCAAAACAGCATTACTTAACGGGAACCTCCAGAAAGATGTCTACATGACACAACCTGAGGGGTTTTTGACTCCAAAGGATGGCAACAAGGTATGCAAGTTTCAAAAATCCATTTATGGATTAAAGAAAGCATCAAGGTCATGGAACATTCATTTTGATGAATCCGTAATTGAATTTGGCTTTATTAAGAATGAATGTGAGCCTTGTGTCTACAAAATGTTTAATATAAGTGCAGTTGTTTTCCTAATAGTATATGTTGATGAAATATTTCTAATTAGAAATGATGTACCTGTCTTATAGTTAGTTAAGGAATGGTTGGATAAATGTTTCTCTATGAAATACTTGGGCATGGTAGCATATATTCATGGGATCAAGATCCATCGTGATATATCCAATAGAATTTTGGAACTAAGTCAAAGTACATACATTGACAAGATACTGAAGATATTCAATATGGAACAGTCCAAGAGGGGATTGTTTCCAGTGTCACATGGCATTCATCTTTCCATGAAAATGTATCCTCAAACAGAAGAGGAAAGAAAGAAAATGGAATGGATCCCTTACACATCCGCAATTGGGTCAGTCATGTATGATATGCTATGTACAAGGCTAGATATTGCTTACACATTAAGTGTGGTAGAGAGATATCAAGATGATCCATTAGACCACCATTGGATGGTAGTCAAGACTATCCTAAAGTATTTGAGTAGTACTAAGGATATGTTCCCAGTTTATGGAGGATATAAGGAACTAGTCATCAGAGGACATGTAGTTGCTGGTTTCCAGACTAATAAAGATGACATGAAGTCACAGACTAGATACATGTTTAGTTTGAATGGAGGTGCAGTGAGCTGGAAGAGCACAAAGTAAGGTGTTGTTACAAATTCTACAGAAGAGTCTGAGTATATCACAACTTCTAAGGTAGCTAAAGGAGAAACATAGATGCGAAGCTTCATCCAAGATCTGGATGTAGTACCTAGCACTAAAGATCCTATCACACTCTATTATGATAATACTGAAACGGTGACACTTCCAAAAGATCCAAGGTCACATTTGCAAATAGAGCACATACTTCAGAAGTGTCATCTCTTGAGGGATTTTTCTCAAAGAGGTGATGTTTCAGTGAGAAGTATCTCCATTGAAGACAACGTGGTAAACCCCTTGACTAAAGCCTTGACTCAGCAGAAACATGATCATCATGTGAGGTCTATCTAACTAAATGTCGTAGGCCGTTGGCTCTAGTCCAAGTGGGAGTTTTTTAGGGTCGGTGTCCTGATAACCAACTGTTTATACTTTGATTACATAAATGTACACTTATTAAATATTGTTCATTGTTCTACATGACAATAATATAATAATGTCCTGGAATATTTGTTGCATTAATAAGGTCATGGCGGATCCCCACGATGATGAGAACCTTGAAATTATATAACAATATTCTTAAATAAAGTTCTATGGTTAGATGACGCACTATGATAGGACACATGGTATTCAAACCATGATGGGAGAGTACTCGTAAGAAGACGAGACTCTCTCTCATAGAGTTCGCACTTGGTGATCTCCAAGATGGGAGATTATGAGAACAGACTCGCCAGTAGCAATTCCACATGTGTTGGGGTCATAAGACATTTTTATCTACGAGTGCGTGTAATTGTCCTTATACTATAAGATTATCATTAACTCAATTCATGACCTGCACACTTAGATTTCCTGATGAAAAACATCATGATGGTAGTTGGTGGGAAGTAGGGTATGTTGGGTGCATCATGAATGACATATTTTTAATGGATAAGTTGAGGAATGATTTGTCCCTTCCATATTTATGAAAGTAGATATCTCGAGCCCTTTTATTGAAATATAAATGTCACTCAAATTCCATGTCCATGGTTTCACGATGAGTTTATTTCTAGAATTCAAAGAATGAAGGATCAAGCATATAGGTTTATCACACTACCATGAAGTCTTCTTGATGAGATATTGAGACAAAGGGATTGAATTACATGTTAAGTGTTCTTATGAGGTGACACATCAATGCGGTGTCAACTTCTTTCTCTTGGGTTCCTTGACCCGTTGCCAGAAAATAATCTTGGACTTTAGTCAATCCAACCTAATTCCAACGAGAAAGAGTCCTAGAGGGTCACATTGTAAGTGTATCCAAGTATCTCAAGTAGAATAAAGATTATTCTCGTATGTGGTTTAATAATTATTCAAGGAAGCCTAAATCATTTTACTGTTGGAGGAAGAATAAAATGAAAAACAAGATATACACGTCATGTACATTGAATCAACATGCCTTGTAATTTTCATTTTTAGAAAGGAAATGAAAAATGAAAACAATATATACACGTCGTGTACATTAAATGTACATACCATGTAGTTTTCATTGAAAAATTAGTACACTCTGTGTATTAATGATTACGCGACGTGTAGTTTTTCTAGGAGGGATTTTGAGGAAATAATATAGTTTTATTGAATAATATATATTATAGTCAGCGTGGGTGCATGTCAAGGAATTAATTATTCAACATGGCATTTTCAATAAGAGTTAATGAAATAAATAAAACATGTAACACGTTTATTAATTATCATAACTCTATAACCTCAAACCCGATTATAAATATTCTCACAACCCCAGAACTTTTCTGAAGTATCATTGTGCACAACAATTCTGGAAAATTCTCTCAAGGCCGAAAGAACTTCATCCTCCAAGAATGCTCTCAAGACCAAGATAGATCCACCTCCATTGGATCAAGGCGATCTAATATGGAAAATTAAAGCAAAGTCGTCTCCACGCTAGCACCGATAGATTCCTTTGGAAGTGTCCAGAGATACGTGGTTCATGTGTGGATCATCGCTAGAGGAAGTCTACACATGGCTTCTGTGATGCAACGAAGAATCACATCGGAACGTGATCCGAAATATCAACGAAGAAAAAAATTCCAGAAAAGGTAATTCTTGTCAATCAATTTAATTAATTATAATCAACCTATGATTATCCTCCTTTGTGGTTCCAGGACTATTATTCTTCTTTGTCTATTTATGTGATTCGATATGTGGAGTCTGGCATTTATCGTCATATTGATCCTAGATTGATCATTTCTAATGACAAAAATCCAAGTGGTAACATCCACCCACAAGCTTCCGTTGTGCCCAGGACCTTGATTTTAAAGTTGAGAGAGATAGATCAAGTGAATGGAAGTATATGAACCTGAGGAAAAGGCTTGTTTATGGCCCAGTTAGTGATGGTGCTTGCGATTGACTTCATGAAGCTGGTTCCAATACAGAGCTCAAAGGTTGTGAGTTATGAGAAAGTTGATAGCAATAGAAATATATCTTTTAGGGTTTATGATAGGTGAGGTCTAACCCTAGTATGGGGGTTTCATCCTAGTTTACTTCGTGTTCTGGTCAATTAGTCCTAGTTATTTTCTTTTAATTTTTTCTTCTCTTTTATGCATATTGTCAGATTATTTCTCTGGTGTGAGACTATTCTTTCGGGTTTTCTTTATTTTATTACATTATTGTAATTTTTCATGGTTTTCTTTTATTATTAATAAGAATAATTTGGTGTGGGTGGTGTTATTTCTATGGGTTAGGACCAGAAGTTTTAAACCATGTTATATCCTATGTTCTTCGATTTCTTGTTTTTTATTATCTTTGTCACTATGGTGTTTTTCATGCTACTATTCCCATTAATTTTATCTTTTGTTTTTCTAATAATATTCTTTGTCTCAGATCATGTTTTTGTTTTTTTTTGGATGGGTTGTGTGATACTTCCTCATGTCTTAGGAGATTTGTCTATTTCCAGTATTTCCATTTTATAACATGATATGTGGAAAAATGTTGAATAAACTATTGTGTTTATTTATGGGAATTATTTTTTAAATCTTATTAAGTTTTGTACTCATACCCTACATGTGTAGCTTGGTGGTATTATAGACTATATAATCAAGGATATTGGTAAGTGAAAGTGTCTTGTAGTTGATAGATATGCTAGTTGGATAGATGGATTGGACAATGGGATCGTTCAAATACTCAAACCCAATTATAGTTTATATCTACATTATTCTATTCTTTTTGGATATTATTGTACCCATTGGGTAGTCATATTTCAATATATATTCTTGTATAATGTTCTGGTTAGTTAATACTTTGATATATTTTGTTATATTTTTTTATGGTTGGCTCATAGTTTTAATACATATATTGTTCCATTTATTATAGATGATGATTTATAGTGATTTATTCTCTTATATATGATTCTTTTATGTAGAGGGTATCATCACTTATTGTTATTGATAGGATTCCACTACTAGTTTGTGGCCTCTTAGGTCATCTATTGTCTCTAGTTCATTTTTTATTTGTGTAAACTGGGCTATGGAATTACATTTGCTAAAATTTTGTATCTTTCACTAGTTAACATCAAAAATGATAAATTGAAATTAATTTGAACCATAATATATATAAATTCATATTGTATTCAATGGATCTTCAGTAAGTTGGATTAATGCATAAGGAAAATCATGATCAATTTATTTTCTAAGCTTGTCAACCTATATGAAACATATATTTGCATGGGTATTACATAGTAATCATAAAATAAATTTATGATTTAAAAATAAAATTGTTATAAAACCACATTTGTAATTCTAGAACTAATCATGGAATTGTTTTTATAATGAACTTGTTTAATTTGATGACTTATGGAATAATGGAATTCTCTTTGAAGTTCAACAATGTATGCTCTGACATCCTCCTTGAAGAGTAACAAACAATGAACCTATCAAGATGAGATTTCTCTTACAAACAACATATAATTATCTGATCATATATCCATGGTTCAATATGTAGAACCAATATTTTTATTCAACTTGAATTCATGATGGTGATATTTGGGAATCTTTACATTATTAAAATGAATATTACAAGAAAATTTTAGTAACATAAGAAAAATGTGTCTATCTACTGATTCAATGTTTTTAAAAATCAAAAAACCATACTAAATAAAAAACTAACTAAAATATTTTAAACTATGATAAAATTCAGTTTGCAAATTATCAAATATTTCAAAAAAATCAATACTTAACCATATTCTCTTAAATAGGGTTTACTCTCACATGATCCATCAATCCTACGATCTTTGGGGAAAGTTCATTTAACATTATAATTATGGATTATTTTTTTATATTCGTAGTAACTTCTTGATGGCATAAGTCATAATGTTATCTGTATAGATTCCATAATTTATAATTATTTAAAAAACCATTGGTAATGTCCATTCTCTTCGAATAAGGTTTTTCTACTAAGTATTAATGTTCTCTTGATGGGTAAATGGAATCTATCTTTCTTGGTGTGGTAACAAATCCTTCCTCGGTTACATTCCCTCTTCCTTCCTCATCACTATTCTTAGATTCTTATGGTCGTTTATCATCCTTTACTATCTCTTTCCTAGACATGGAAGTGTCGGTTGTGTATCTCTTCCTCAATTCATTAGATATTGTGAATTTTATTGGAATTAGTCTTACCTCTATGGCATTGCATTAGGATTCAACACCAACTCTCTATTTTGTATTATTTTGGCATGTCAACATAATGATCTAGATTAGGTTCACCTAAATTTGAATGTGGCTCAATCCTTCTTCACAGTAATTTGCAACAATGTTCCCTTTTTATCCACAATAGTTGTGATGTTTCCTTGTAAGAAAACTTTTGGGTGCTCTTATATCAACTCTCTTGGTCTATTTATGTTCCTCTTCCAAGTATCAGTGATTTTAACATTCCTCTTTCAATATCCTTTGACCTAAATGTTATATGGCTATGCAGTGGTTCCAATATGTTCCTCTCTTGGTTGGATCAGGGTTCTTCTATATTAGGGACAACACTAAACATATTCCCCTAAGAACAATCCATGATCAGTGGTTATGTATTCTTATCCAATTAAGTATTTGAATTTGAAGGGTCTGTTATGGTTACAATAATTTCAATTATAAATAGAAAATAATAGTGTTCAATAAATAAAAATACAAACATAAAAAACAAAAACCAGAACATAAATATTATTCAAAATATTATATCAATACAATAAAGAATGATTATAAATAAAATTGTCAATAAAAATTGATTCAAACAAATAAAATAAAAATCTAGTAAATAAGAAAACATGATTTAAGGTTATTATATCCCTTTTCAACCTACAGTCCAGAAAAGAACACCACCAACACACACACACATTTTATTAATGTCAAAAAAAGTTATAGGTACAAGATAAAGAAATCCATCATGAATTAAAAAATACAATGAAATATTTATAATGAATTACTTTGAAAAGAATATAGAATGGGATTTCAGGGATTTACAATGCTAGATAGATTTTCTATCCAGTAGTCTAGATCACTTCTCACATGGCTATCTCAAAGCCTTATTCTTCGGGATCTTCTGGTACTCGCTCAGTGGCTCTAAGATCAAGAACTAGAGGGCACACTTCTTCTCAACTAAGGGACATCAATTATATCCACCAAAAATAGAGTAACAATAGCTCTGGAAAATAATGGTAGGTTAGAAACCATATCTTCTACAAAGACCTGGATGAAGAACTGATAGGTTTTTTCCACACTAATATTGAGTGAAAAAAATAAAGAGGGGTAATTAATTGAATATCAAAGGATTAGGATTCATGGGGTAATAAAATACCCTACGCACACAGTAATTAAATTTTTTTAATTATGAGGGAAGACAAACAAGAAAGGGTGACTGGTTGGGGGAATCTATAAAAGTGAAGGTAAAGATAATACCCTATAACAGTATCAACACATCCTGGGGAAATGGGTACAGTGTTAGAAACTGACATGAGGGGGAACTCTTGAGATTCCCTTGTAGTAATAAAGTCAGCAACACGGTTCCCTTCACACTATATATGGAGAAGCTCAATATCAATTGTAACGAAGGTCTTTCATTTGTGGATAAAATAAATGATATTTCAAGAAGTAGAGATGAGAACTTTAAGAGAGTTACATATGATCTCCAAGTCCATATCTACTATATCCAAAGGAATGTGATTTGATTGGAATAAATCGAGGAAATTGATGATGGAATTAGCCTCCACCCGAAGAAAATCACCTTTCCCATAGAACACACCCAAGTATATAATCATTGATCCTTTGGAATCATTAATGACACCTCCCACCTTCACATAACCATGAAAACATGACCCTTCAACATTGAGTTTGAAGACAAGGGTGTGAGGAGTCAGGTAAACCCAGTTTCCTAAGGGAGAGTATATAAAAGAAGGTGAAGGATAGATTATAACCATAAAAAAAACTTAGAGAGGGTACCTCCTCCCAGTTTTTCAGAATATGAGAGATCTTCATAATCATGCGTCTGGCCCTCACCACAAATTCTCTACTAGATGAGGGGGTACCATTGTAAAGAACCTTGTTCCTTACTTCCTAGATTTACCAACATCCATCCATGAAGAGAAGATTCCACACCTTCCTCTCATGTTTGTTGCCACTGACACTGCTAAACAAAAGTTAGAGGAAATACTCTAAGGAATTCAGAGGGACTATAAAACCATTTAACTCACCAAATTTTCTCCACATCATGTCTATCCACTCACTTTGAAAAAAGAGGTGCATGGTTGATTCCTCCATATGAACCTAGCAATAAGGGAACTTTGAGGCTAAGAAGACTCCCTTACCTTTAACTGCTACCTCATTTGGTAACGCATGGTTACAAATTCACAAGACCCAGAAGTTGAATTTAGATAGAATATCCTTGCACTAGAAGAGACTACCCAACACACCAAGGTTATGAGACGAGTTTATTGATAATATATAGTCCTTAGTGAATAATGTACCTGAAATAGAACCAGTGAATATACAAGCATCAGGGACATCCTCCATCTTGATATTGTTTTACATAATTTTTTTTGTTGGGATTCAAGATTGCCTAAATTAAACAAGGATATAAAATGGATTGATTGGAGGTTATATTTTGTGTTGGTAAACCTAGATGTCCCAACACATCACTTGCCCAAATGCAGTCTTAGAAGTTAATATCCCCACATCTAATACTCCAATGAGAGTGGCATTAAAGTGTTGGTATGTTGCCTTGAAAGTATCTCTATAGAAGGGAAGAATTACCTATTGGTGAATTTAAGACCTTTCCATATTTATTATTGAAGAACCTTATCCCAATAAATCTCCATTAAATGAACTCTCAGACTATTTTTTCTTGTATATAGTATATCACCTCCGCAACATTCCTTACATTGATACCTCCATTATCCACTAATCTGGATAGCCTGTTCTAGGAATTCCAATGGAATCTCTCCTCTCCATGTTAATCCCAAATAAATGAGGAAAGAGGTTCTCAATATATTTAATAATAACCTTATGCATCTTTATAACTAAAATTATGTGACTTGGGGTTGAAGAAAAGATGCAATCAATAAGGGTAATTCTCCTTAGAAACAAAAGAAAATGTTTTTTTAATTTGTGATGTGGTTGGTGATCTTGTAGAACACTACTTGGAAGTGATATATAAGAAGTCTAATAGGAGAAATAGTTTCACCCAAGTAGTCCATGGAAAATTTCTTTCTATGAATTCACAACATGGATTAAATTGTCCACACACATCTTCCCGGTCATGAGGATTGAATAAACACACATATTTTATCATGATTGATAGTTTTCTCACTCCACCTAGAATACCCCTACATGGTATTATTAAACCCCAAATAAAATAGATGCAACCGTTAATAAAGAACACCATGTCATTGGAAAAGAGGAGGTGTGACACCACCCATTGAAGTGGTCTTTGTATTGGTAGGGATGGATGGTGTTAAGTTGCATACAAGAAGAAATGTGTCAACTGAGAGTATCCTAAACCAAAATTAAAATGTTGGTAGATAAGGGGTACCCCCTCCATATCCCACTAACTAACTGGAGGAATCCTTATTCACTTCCCATATATATAATAGAGAACCAAGTTGATCTATAATAATGGGAGAAAAAATCAACACGCTAGTATGAGAAACACATGGGGAATAAAATTCCCCTCGATCCTATCATACACCTTGCCCATATCCACTTTAATAATGATATTGGAACCTAATTCCTTTTTATTAATATCTCCAATAATTTCTTGAGCTATACCGATGGTTCATTGAATAGTTCTTCCTTTAATGAAACCATGCTTCTCTTCTGATACCCAATTTTCAATAAATTGAGAAAGCCTCTTGTTGATAATGGAAGATAAGACTTTATAAGGTAAATGAAACATGCTTATTATCTTTAATTGTCTTATAGATAAGGGTTCCTTCACTTTTGGAATGAGGATTATCATTGTGGATCGTGAATCCTAAGGAAGAGAGCCACCACAATAATGTTTTTGAGGAAATCAACCAGATCATTCTTAATGATAGCTTAATAGCTCATATAAAACGATCTTGGGAATCCATTAGGGTCTAGTGAGCTCTCCTAGTTAAGGGATATAATTATAAATCAAAAATCCTCCTCATTAGGGGTTTTTAAACATAGGGTGTAACATGTGGATAAACTACATGTGTTATATAATTGGATATGTCTTACTAGACTCCAGGGTATCCATCAAGTATGTGCGGGTTAGAGTTGCAAAGTAAGGAATTAAAATAAGAGTGGACCATAATCCTCACCAATTCTAGGTCACTTGTGAAAGAACCATCATCCAGTAGGATGTTTGGAGCACTACCGTGTCATTTTATATTTTAATAATTCATTAATAAACAAAGTATTATGGTCTCATTCTCCAAGAAAAGTATATTGATACCTTTCACATAGGATTCACCCATGATCAAGAAGCCTATTAATAAACTAAAACTTTTTTAGGGTAAAATGGAGAAGGTGTTATCATCACACTACTCTTCTATTATAGATTTTTTATCTCAATATGTTCTTTGATGGCATCCATGTCTTGGTTTTGGGAGTATTGGGTGTTGAACCATGCAAAAAAAATCTTTATTTATATGGTGCAGTTTGTTGTGAAATCAAATCTAATGTCTTCCCTTCCTAGGATGAGTCTAAGAGTCCTACTCCACTTTGGGATAGTTGGGTTGATGAGTCCACTTCTTATAGAAAATAAAATTCCTGTCATTTTAAATCGTATATTTTAGGTTGATGAGGAGAGGGGAGAGGTTTCAAAATGAATGAACTAGATTAAATACCTTTATATTTTGGAAGGAATAAATGGCTTGAACAATGGTAAGGATATGGTCTAACTTGCACCATGTGCACTGACAGCCTCTTTAATTATTGCACCAAGTGTACTTGTATCCCAAGAATACCATATCAAGGAGATACTTCCAAGCTTCCAAATATGAAAATTCAATTCTATCCCTCATAGGATACCTGAATCGACCTTTCTTCTCTAATTAATCAATAATTATATCGAAGCCAAATCCCACCAATTATGAAGATTCCTCTATATAGAAGGCATCAAGATCCCCCCAAAGATGTTCCCTTAACTAATCATCACACTTAATATATACACAATATAATAATCAAGACAAATTACAATAACAAACATTAATATAATAGTTATGATCATAAATATAAAATTTCTCCACTGAGATAGATAAAATCCATAAGATCGAAATGTTGATATTGATGTGCTCATTGTGCATGAAATAATTCCTTCCCATTATTATATAAAAATATTAAATCTTGGTAGAACATTTTGTTTGTTCAAGCACCACAACAGTAGAAGATTTGTTTTTGGAAACCTCATTGTAGAGTAAATCTATCTTCATTCAGGACCTTAGGCCCTAAGCATTCTAGATGATAAGGGAGATCATTGAAACAATAGGTGCATGTGTTTCTTCAGGACTTTAGAGGTAATTTGGAATGGGTTTTTCTCGATGGTTTGATTGATGATGGGTTTAGGGCCTTGCTCAATCAATCACATCAGTTCATTAATTTTCTCATTCTTCCTTAAAAACTCCCAACAGTTTCCTTATCCATAGTTGTGTATGAAACTTATTTCCAAAGGCAAGAAGTCATTTGGATTTTCATGCCCAGTGACTCTTGGGGAATAGCATTGGTCGAGAGGATGGGAGGTCGGGCTCATCACACCCTTTTGGGGGGAATTTGTTTCTACTCCATGACTCTCATAGTAATGTAAGATATGTTTGTGAATATCTTACGAATCCCAATATAGTAATGTTTACCCTAAAAACTAATATGGGATAATTCTCTTTATACACAAAAGGCATGGAATCTCATTGGTGAATAAAGGAAAGGGGATCCCATTAGTGAATCCATCTATACGCTTATGAGGTTCCTAATCAATCACTGAAGTTAGGTAGCCTCTTTATGTGATGAAACCATATAACTAGATGCTTCGGGATATGATACAATGTAGGGAGGTGGTTAATATTAGGAGGAGGGTATTGATACATTTATAAGGTGTGCTACGTATCCTGGTTATTGAAAGAATAAAAACCAACATAGTTCATTACATCCTTCAGACTAGCCCTTTGGAAGATACCATTTTATAGTGGTGAATATATCTTGCCATTCATTGGGGATTATATAGTGACATCACCCTAGCTGGTAAGTATTCATGAGGTGGAAGATGTGGATATTGTAAATCCCTAATCCCACATGAGCTATAATATGTGTGAGAATCAAGGTAATAAAAATACTTAATCTGATCACATATGGTGATGGGGTTTTATGTACTAGTAAACCCATTGATATGTTTAACATAGAACTAGAGCCTTAGAGAGGTGTCCTACGTATCCAAGTTATAGTAGAAATAGGATTCATCATAGTTCGATTTACTTCTTAGTCCGCGATAGATAAGATAGAGTGATCATCCCATGGGAATGATTGGATCCTGATGGTTGAAATGTCATTGAAATAACTCGTGCATCGAAGTGGATGTTTATTTGATATCATAACATAGGAAGGTGTCCTATGTATCCTAGTTATTATAAAAATCAGATTTCTCCTAGTTTAGTTAATCGGGGCTTACACTTTCCAATTTCCCTTGTATTCAAGGCTTACACACCGAGGTCACTCATACATACATGGTATATCATATTATCTCATTGGTTGGGGCTTACATTCTAAGGTTCCCCATATCCTTGTAGAGTTTCATGGTGAATATGATATGATCATTGTAATTCCCTAAGACCACATCAGCTATGCTTGGTGTGGGAAAAAATGGATGACAGTTAATAAGGTCACCACTTATCGATGTGGGACTTAGGTATCAAGACAACCCTTTGGGCTCTTATTATCTGGCGCAGGCCTTGATAAATTTTCCGACATATCATGGTTATTTCAGTAATTAGATTATTCATAGTTCACTTGCTCATGGATCATACTCTGATGTTTCCCTGTGGTTGGGGCTAACACACCAAAGGGTGGAAAAAGTTATCAAACACTGGGATGCCCTTGTGACTTAATCTTCTTCTCTGCCTTATATGTGTTGGTTGTCCGCTTGACATGCCTTGGTTATCTGCAAGATATGTTAGATAATGTTTCTTGGTATTTCAAAGGTTAATAATATGACCCAGTTGAATTGTCCAAAGGACTTCACATATTGTGGATGGTATGCCAAAGGGTTTTCACAGGATCGAGGCTACCTTGTTGTAGGACATTGCAAGACTCAGATGGCATGTCTGAGAAGCCATCACATGACCCAGATTGATTGTCTAGAGGGTGTCGTATAATCTAGTTGACTTTCCCATGTGTCATCATGAGATATGGCTGCCACATATGTAGGGTGTCATGAGAGTCAATGCAACTTGTCTTTCAGGGTGTCTTATGTCCTAACTTAGATGTCCTGAGGGAATCCGGAGACTTCGTTGGTGTTCCCAAAGGGTGTTGCAAGTGCCAGCTGGCATGCCCTGTGTTTACCATGGGAATCAGCTATCCTAAACTAGTTCCATTATATGAGTTAGGTAACATGTCTGAAGGGCACCGTAAGACTAAGATGATAGGCCCGGAGGAGTTTGTGAGATCTAGGCGGCATGATTGGGGGCGATGTACAACATTCTTTGACATGTCCAAGGGACTTCACATGATCTGAATGGTATACTAAAGGAGTGTGACATGATCTGAGTGACGTGTCCTGATGTTGTCGCATGTCTTGGAAAATTCACATGAATCACATAAGGTTCAGCTTATATGTCTTTATCTTAAGTCTCCAATTTATCAGTCTTTGTTCTAGACATATATCACGAATGCCTTAGATTTGTTTAGTGTTAGTTTACTCTAAGTATTGTGTGATCTAGAATATGTGAAGTATGTTCCTAGTGCGTCCTTCCAAAATTCCTTCACATGATCTTTAAATGATACTAAAAATTGATTTATGTCTGATGCATGATATATCGAGTTGTCCACCAGTTTATTACCTGATGAAAGATTTTCCAGTCACATGATCAGCCACTCCAAGAAATCCACTCTGGTTCTTGGTTAGTAATCCCATTTGAATGGGTGGGGGATTTATAGTCCTCACCACCCCAGTTGTTCACCAATTTACACAGCATATCGAGCACAGATCCATGACGGAGTATGTGAATGGATCTAGCACCACACGTCTTCGCGAGCCTTCGTTGTGGATCATTCTAACTATATCTCATGATTTTATATGACCAAGAGTCTCTCTCATAAATGCCTACATAATTGGATTATTTACAACTAATGGGGACTTTTTGACTCATGCTTAAATGCTAAAGTATTTCAATACTATCACTTTAACATGCCCAAGGATATTTTCAAGATCAAGATTCTTTTTGAATTGTCTTCACCTGATCTTAGGAAACTTTTGGAGGAGTCTCATGAGATCATGTCACAGACACCCTTAGTGTGTCACATGATTTTTATGACTGTGAGAGCTCTCACATCCTTCCCTTTTATTTTCGTTATTTTTTTGTGACAAATCATGGGAGTCATGAGAGTTTTCAAGAGTGTCATTGAGGACATTTTCACTATTTTTTTTGATGCAAAATTTGACCTACAAAGTTCCTATGGAGTCATGTGAGAATTTCATGGAAAACCCATATGTTTATCCTTAGGGGACAAAGGAGAAGTGTGTAGTCACCAGGACATACCTAAGGCCTTTCATGTGATGAGGCTAAAAATATAGTGGGATTTCACAAGATGAGGTGAACATATTATTGGGGAATCATAGTGTCTTTTGTACTACCAAGGAGGTGTATCATTTCTTTCATCAATCAAGAGATCTCCCAAATCCTCTATTTTTATTTCCTTTGTTTTAATATACAATGGTTCAAGGGTTTCATGATCTTTAAGGTATTAATCCTATTTAACATTTCCATGGATCGTTTGTTAGGTGTCAAAATTTTATGCCCCCACCCTCAAGAGAGATGTCCATATGGACAAGGACCCAGTTTTGAGAAAAGTAAATGTCTGCCTGAGTCTTTTGTGGTGTAATGAATCAATGTCTTGGGTGATGTTTGGTCTACTGGGAAATGATTGGTATCCCATAAAATTCCCTATATATAGGGGCGGATATCCATTAATTTTAGTATCTACTACTTATCTAAAGTTCTATCACCCTTCCACCATCATGCACCTTAGTCACAAGATCATTCCACAAACCCTAATCGTGAGACTGTTTCACGAGCCTTCGATCACGAGACTCTGTTAAGAGAATTTATTTGAAAGACTAATTTTTAATAGGTTCCCATCCAACTATCCATGAACCATATTTTAGTAACTTCTTAAACTCCATACCTATGGACTGTGATTATCTTGAAGACTTCGCAGGATCTACCGGCTCGATAATATGATCAGCTATGTATCATGTGATTGGTGTGACCATGTACAAGTCATTTGATCATGAGAATACAAGGGATTTTTATTGCATCATACCCCATAAGATTTATGTGACCCATGATACCTTTGGGTGTTAGGAGATTTTGAGACTTTTTCGGAAATCCTTAAATTCCTTGTTTATTCATGTGATGTGCATAATGCTGCCGAAACTTTTATGTCCTTGTTTTTTACTAGATTTTATAATATTTATCTGACATATTTCATTTACTTATTTTTAGATAGAATATGATTCTAATCAAGGTTCCTAAAATTTTTCCAATCAAAGGTCCATGATTTCCAAGAATGGTAATGTTGATCCCCGATATCATGTGTATTTAGATAAGAACGTTTTTGAAGAAGTTCCTCTCTTCTGAGCCCTGAGATTACCCCTATTGCACTGAATGACTCTATAAGGGTTTGGTTTATTTTAATATGACATCATTTCTCCTATGAATTCAAATTTTTTATCTCATTTAATATCATATTCTCTTGACTATATTCAGATGAAAATTGTTGAGGATGGTGAACTGGTTATAGCTTGATCCTAGGTTTCATCTTATATGTTGGAAAACTTTCCTTTGGGTTCGAATGGATATGAATTTGCTTACAAACATATTTCCTGGAATAATTAGACTAAATTTTCTTCTAATTTTACTAATTCAGGTGGTGGATAGTACTTGAAATGGTATCTTTCTCCTGGAGGTAATTTTTCTCATGATTAGACATATCCCTTCAAGGCCAAGAAAAGATGTTTGGAGTTTGTTGATGATTTATATAGGATCAATATTTATGAATACATATGAATTTACCATTTTATAATCAATCACAAACCTGAGATTATTTGAGAACGGATTAGCTATTAGTGTCCTGGTACCAACACATTTCACTTGCATCATAGTGAAGTGGGCATCAGCCTACGAGACATATATTTGTTGGGAGGGATTCTTCCCCTTGGAGAAATGTGTGATGAGTTTCTTCTAGCTATAGATGTCTGGGATGATTCTTTGTAGACTCCAGTTTCAGCAAAGAATATTCTTATTATTGTGAAGGAGAAATTTATTAATGAGATAATAATTAACTCTCTTATTTCTTTTAAGGATTGGATCAATATTTTTCTCCATAGAAGTGGAGTTAGACCAACAGTTATTTTCCCTCATCAGTGCACTTACTAGAATGTTTTTTTATAGTAATGGATCGTATTGGTCCATTTTAGAAGCTATATATTATACGTTGATGGGATATTATGTGAACTCAGATATTTCTCCAAACCTGAGACTGGCAGGATTTATGGGCATGTTCTTGAATGGGTGGCTCTTCCCATCTGGGGACATGTGTTTAGGTATCTGAGTCAGTACATTTGTTAAGGCAGTGTGACTGGATTAGGGATAATGCCTCAATCTAATAGTGGTAGTCCTTACATTCCTTTACTATCTCTTGGTCCATATCTAATAAGGTAGAACCCCTTATAGGATCTGTGGACCCTTCTAGTTTCTATTTAGATGGATAGGGGATAATTTCCACTTCTATGACTATTATAACACTTCTAGGATCCCCAAAAAATTATCCCATCCCAGGTTGTTTAACCTATATGGGATTTGATCTATGTCACTAAATTATGATGAGGTTATTGGTGAACTATTTAGATCTAATATCTTTGAATCCCACCCTAACTGCTCACCTAATGTGCCAGTTACTGACAATGGCAGCGGTCCCATTGTCAAAATGTTCTGTATTATTTCCCTTCGAGATGGAGTTTTTTTGAATAGGATGGATGAGATGATCATTTGTGATACATATGCACCCTATCGGTTTGTTCACTAGTTTGACTTTATTCAAAGGGTCTCTCACCTTCCTTTGTCCAGTGTGTGGGGAGAGTGACACCCTGGGGTCATCTAAAAAATTAGGATGATGCTGAAACGTGAGGATTACAGGGATGAGATCATACTTCTACCTATTTATGCTCCTAAATACTTTACCCAGGATTATGCCTAGGCTTGGGTAGTAGTCTATCTGAATGGTGTGCTAGGCCAGTAGGTCCAGCATGAAAATAGGCTGTTCACCATGCCAATCAATCTATCAACGGTAATGATAGAAACAATTAATGATATGTGTGATACTTTAAAGATGTGACCTTGTTCTAGTGAGGATTTCTATAATAGTGGATCAGAATTCATTGAGGAGGCTCATCCTCCATCATAGGCTACAGATGACATGTCTGGTGAGAGAAGATTATATGAGGTTTCTTCTCCTATTTTCACATCGACTCAATTGGTTATCCCTCCTCCAATCATTCCTTCCTCATCAGTCACAGTGGCTAGGATTCAATGTATTTTTATCTAGAAAAAAATTCATGATTTTATTATAGAGACTCCCCTAGAAACATTTCATGTCCAAGGGGACTATCTTCATTAGTTATTTTATGACTTAGGGGTAGGTGGTTTTGATCCGAACCCATGGTATGATATCAGGATACTAATAGGCTTGAATAGGTGGGGTCTAGAAACAAGTGAAAGAGATTTTCATGACTTTTTAGATGAATCACACTTGCTAGGAAGATCGGGGAGACGTTAGAGGCATTAGAGTAGGGTTGTCCATTGATATCTAAATTGCAAGCTCCAATGGATGTCTGGACTGTGTAGATATAGAGCTGTGATGAGATTGTTTCCCATATGAGGTCAAACATTTCCAAATCAATATCCTCATTGGACACATCTCAAAAAAGGGTCAAAGAGTCAGATTCTTTGGTTGATTCTCCTCATCTTGGGGCATAAGCAGAATAGGCAAGGAGAGCGGCACTCTGGCATTCCATCAATGCTTCCCACCAGACTCTTACTGATATTTCCAGCATAGCTGATCCAATTACATTATAGTTCTATATTTTTAATGCATTATATTTTTTATAATATTTTATAGATACTCCAAAATTTGGATATTCCTCTCCTATTTTTCATACTATAAATGAATGGTTTTTTAACTTTCCATATTACTGTCCAGTTTTATTCCATCCATGATATGCAAGATATTCCTTTGTTCTGATATTATGTGAATCCCCAATGATACCCATACTTTTCATAATATCAAGTAAACCTAAATACCTAGATCTAAATATTTAAATCATAATGTTTCCTTTTAGAAAGTAAACATGAATGCCCACTAACATGAGAATCTCTACTGATGATCTGCTGCAATTATCTCGAGACCACCTAATTTGTAGAAGGATTTATTGGGAAGGATAAATGTCCTAGAGGGATAGTGATTTATCTTTGTGAAATTATGATAGATTTATCTATAGAAACTTGATTTTGAATAATGCCATGTAGTGGGACATAATGTCTTTTTCAATCTATGTAACTATGATTTAGATTATGGTCTTTTTGCTTGGACCCTTGTATGTTATAGTTTAGGATCTTTGGGCTTGGAACTTTATGTGTTGTAATTTAGGGTCTTTGAGCTTAGACATTTGTGTCATATAGTTTAGGGTCTTTGATCTCAGACCTTTATGCATTTTATTTAAGGTTCTTTGAGCTTGGACCTTTGGGTTTTATTTTTTAGGTTCTTTTAGCTCAGACTAGATATCACTTTAGTTTAAGGCCTTTTATCTTAGACCTGATATCACATTAGTTGAATGTATTTTATCATGGGCCTGATATTGCTTTAGTTTATTGTATTTTATGTTAGACCTAATATATATTTAGTTTAAGGTGTTTTAGCTTAGACTGAATATCTATTTAGTTTATGTTTTTTTTTCTCATACCTCATAACACTTTATTTTAAGGTCTTTTAGCTCGGGCCTAATATCGCTTTAGTTTAAGGACTTTTAGCTCAGGCCTAATATCGCTTTATTTTAAGGTCTTTTATCTTACACTAGATATTAATGACCATGTAATATGGTTCATTCATGCTATGAATGACCTAAAATAAATTGAGGTTCCAGGTTCCATCAAGGTGTTTTTAGGGATCACAAGGGTTGGAGTTCCTTTCTTTTAAGGAGGATATGCCTTTAGTTAGTCGGTTAAATACCTTATGTGTTCGATAGCATGGACAATAAAATATGATCTTCAATCCATTCCAAGGTTCATATGAGATTTACGAAATTAATATGGGTTGAGGGAGAAATACTTTTGAAGCTAGTTCTGTCTAGATAATTAGAATATAGGTGATATAAATCATAACCCAAATGCTTGAGTCTTTGAATGTGGAATGGGGTATAAATGTCGGGTATGTCCCATAACACTATGAGGTGTTTGGTTATACCTCAGTTTCTTTGAGGCTAAAAATTATTGAAGATCCTTTCTTGCAATGAGGATATACCTTTAGTTGGTTTTTTGAATCCCTTATGCTTCGATATCATTGCCAAGTACTGCTGATCTTCACTTATTTCCAAGGGTCATGAAAGCTTTTTGAAGACTCGAATGTCCAAATTATGAAGTTGGGTATGGAAATAAATCTATCCAGGAAGGGATCTATCACCCTAGGTCAATTTAGATTCTAATTTAAATCTCTATCCCTACACCCTGTGGTTTTGGAGCATGAGGTGTGGGCCATCAAAGGTTCAAGAATGGAGTGTCTCATTTCAGCATTAAGAAAGGGTATAAAACAAAGTGATGTAACATAGATGATGTTGAATTCACTCAGATACTTTGTTATGGGGATTGTAAATCATGGTCCAAAGTACTCAACTCTGGGGGATGATATGGGAAAATAATATCGAGAGTAGTTCAGAACCATGTAGGTTTTGAGTTCTTCTGTGATTATGTTAGGGCTCACAAGGATTGGAATGTCCTTTTTGCAGAGTCACACATTGTTTTGACAGATATTGTGCATATGCATGATCCATAGGCATGCATGCATAATCAATAAAAGGGTCCCATGACGTTTGATATCTTTTCTATAGGATATGAAAGGTTTATGGCGATATGAAGCATCCAAATCATGAAAGTTGATTTATGGAGAATGTAATATCCAATAAGGGTTCGAGAACCATAAAAGTTGTTTCACCTCACAGAGAACATATTCTCATGGATAAGATATGTGAAAATAATTTCTCTAACCTTTTCCTAGAACAGAGGTTCTAGAAATAAAATATTGGATTTTACTAGGGTAACAAAGTGGACCCAATGATCTTTATTCCTTAGTCATTTATGATCTACCTTTTTCCTAAAATATTGAGATGAAGAGTTTAGCGACCGAATAATTGACGTTTTCTTAGGTCTCCCATAGTAGGTTTTCAACCTAACAAGTTTTGTGTCTCTTTCACTAGATGTTTAGGGTCTTGCGATTTGGACCATTATAGGATAGTATTTTAAGGTCGTACAACTTGGAAAAAAGTGTAGGTAGTTTAATTTCTTGACTTATGTGGACCTAATATGGGAGATGTGACACAATAATCAGGGTCAAGAGTTCTCTAATATCCTTTTGAGTGGGAGATGAAAATATTGCAAATCACAGCTCTAGTTCTCAGGTCATGAGTAATGATATTGGATAGTCATACTAGGTATGTCTTGAAACACCCTAAGATGCTCAGTTTCGCCTTGCTGACATCATGATAACAAGAATTAGAAATCCATTTATATCAGAACAAGATGTCTCTTATTGGTGGGTCCAATCCATTATGTATCGATAACATTATCAAGTAGAGAAATATATTTTTCCTTTTCAAATGTAACGAATGATTTTTTATGACCGAGATTCTCAAGACATGAAATATGGTATATGGATTTAGGTTCCTTAAAAAGATGGTGGAAGCACCCCATAATCCATTTGACCAAGGTAAGACTCTTTTGGTCCTTTGATAAGGAATGAAAATTGGGTGACGGTCTGCACAGTTTATCATCATGTAGTGGGGAAATTTTCTATGAAGTTTTTCATCATGTGGAAAGGATGTATTTTTTGTGTAGTTTTAATTTCATGCGACCGAGATGCTTGACTTATAGGTTAACTTCATGTAGTAAGGATGTACTTCAATGCAGTTTATCTTCATGTGCTAAGGATGTGGGAACTGAGATGAATGGAGGGAAGGGTTGACGTTGGGCCCAAGGGTGGAAATATGGTCATCACTTAATAACTCATGAGAATAAGGATCAAACCACACATAGTTCCGAAGGGTCGTGTAGTTTAACATCATGCGGTTAGGACGTATTTACATGTAGTTTAGCATGGTTGCTGTGTATAGTGTATGTTTTGGTAGAGGAGACTCCCTATAAGTGGAGGCTTGGGCACTTCTCAAAGGGATCTAGTTCTGTTTTTTCAAATGTATTACTCTCTAGAAGATTAAAACTAATTCAAAAATTATCTATGACACTCTTAAAGATCACAACTCCACTATGTGGACTATTTAATTCTGTATTTGGTGATGAAGGCTTCTCATCGACATCAGAAAAAGATTATTCCATACATGGAGAGAGGGAAACAAGGTGGCAGACTTCCTAGTATCACAGATCACTAACAATGATGATTTTGTTTCATTCTAAAACATGGTATCCTTTCCTCGAGAGTGTGCTATAATTGTTCAAGGGGACTCCCTTGGGATTCATTACTTTAGGCCCCCCTGAGCCCCGTTCTCATTCCAAGGTGTTGTGCTCCATAATTTTTCCATGCTTTGGTTCTTCTCTTGTTTTTATTTTTTATGGTCTCCTCCTTTAATAAATAAAATAAAATATTTTGTTAAGGTAAGTACATATTCTCGTTCATTTAATGTGATGCAGTAAGGATGTGGGAACCAATGTAAAAGAATGGAAATTTTTTGGTTGGGCCCAATGGTGGAAGCTAGAGCTTCACTACGTATCTCATGAAAATGAGAATCAAAGAACACGTGGTTCTGAAGGTTAAACTCTCTATATAAGTCTGATCTGTATGCAGAGGTGGTCATTGTTTCTATTGATTGTTATAGCTAAAATCTAGATTAGATATTTAGGCATCAATATGTATCCTTTGATGACAAGAATCAAGCCACGTGTAGTTCTTAAATAACCGTACAGTTTAATGTCATGAGACAAAGATGAATATGGACTAACATGAAAAAGAAGTGATGTTGTGTCTAGGACCCAAGATAGAAGTTTGGGAATCATTAAATATCCCATCCAAATTACAATCAAACCACATGTAGTTCTTGGAAATGTGGGTGTGAAAGAAGTCCAACACTAACCATAATGGATCTCCCAAGAGAGGTCCATAGGAATGTGCAGTTTTATGTCATGTGAGGGTCATTAACTGTGTAGTTTAACATCATGTTGTGATGACTCATGGTATGACTTTTTAGGTATTTCATTTAAGAAAATTGATCTCCTGTAAAAATCTGATATGCCTTGTCTATGTGTGTATTACCTTGTCAGAAATCCTAATCCCACGGGATCTATACTTAGTGTGATAAACAATGAAGAAAAAGGGTTTCTCTCACAATGCAGAGGAATTTAAAAGTAGGATAGGTTAATTTTGTATCATGTGATGTATGGATTGGTAAACATGATCAAGGTTTCTATACATATCTCATTGGAGATGAGAATCAATCCATACATAGTTCTGATGAACCGTGTAGTTTTACATCATGTGGAAAGGATGTGGGTGACTCAGAGTGAATGGAGATGGATATTATGGATCAATGTAGTTTTACGTCATCTAGTAAGGATGTGGATCACCAATCATGAAAGAAAAGGAACATTATAGAAGCATTCATTTAAACATTCTGTGGAAAGGATGTGGGTGGACCGACATGACTGAAGATGAATGACATGGTCCCATGCAGTTTATATTCATGTAGTAAGGATGAGAGATTTCATGCAGTTTAACATCATGTAGTAAGGGAAAGAGATGTTGTGCAGTTTAATTTCATGTAGTAAGGATGAATCAGAAATATTTAACATAATGTAATTGGGATGAACTTGTACAGTTTAACATCATGTAACTTGGAATAACTTGAATAGTTTAACATCATGTAACTGGGAAGAACATGTATAGTTTAACATTGTGTAACCAGGATGAATGGTGGGACTTACACTAATGTGGACGCCTAGGGTGATGACAATGAAATGTATTTCTTGATAAATCTCATGTCGGTGGGTGGTGTGACTTGCTCCCCATCCATTGTGTCCAATAAATAATCCCCACTATGATAGACCTTATGAATGATGTAAGGTCCTTCACATTTGGGCTCCAACTTTGGGGTATTCTTTCCTGGTATCATTGGGGTTCTGAGGACCTACACTAGTTCCCCTTGGAGGAATGAGCGGAGGAGAACCTTTTTATTGAAGGGTCATTAAATTTTATTTTTATGGACCTTAATTTTGCATAATGTGAAAAACCTATTCTCATCTATCCACTCCAATCCACCCAGTCGCTTTTTCAATTGTTCATATTTTGAGAGCTATCCCAAAATTTCTATTTTAAGTGATTGATACTAGACTTCTATGGCTAGCACTGCCTCAGTCTCATACACCAATGACTATGGTGTTTCCTTTGCAGTAGTACTTATAGTGGTATGTTAGGCCCATAAATAATGGAAGAGTTTATCCAGCCAAGACTAATTATCCATCTTCACTATCTGTTGAAGTATATTTGATAGCGTCTTATTGAAGGGCTCTATCTATCCATAATCTATTGCATGATAGAAAGATGAGTTATTATAATCTATGTTGCTCTCCTGTTATAGTTTCTTCAACATTGTTGAACATAATTTGGTATCTTTGTCCTTAAATATTATGTGAGGGACTCAAAAATTAGTGATGATATAGGAATTTACAAAGTTAATGATGTTCTTTGTATTGAATTCCTTGAGGGGTATCACCTCAGCCCATTTGGAAAATAAGTTAGTAGTAGAAAGGATGTTCTTGAAATGATTAGTTGTTTTTGGGTGATATGGCCCCATGACATCCATCCCCCACATGGAAAACAGCCAAGAATATTTATCTATATGTAGAACTTTCAGGTTTAAATGGATGAAGTCTGCATGGATCTAGAATGTAAGAAATTTCTTGGTGTATTCCATGCAGTCATGTATCATCTTTTTCCAAAAAATATTCCAACCTTCTGATTTGGTGGGATATCCTGGTCTCGGTTTAATGGGTTCCACAAGATCCTGCATGGACTTCTTCCATGACGGTAGGAATATATCCTACTTCATTTGACCTTAAGAGGATTCCATCAAACCCACACTTATATAAGGTTTTTGTCTCATTTTGGAAATCCTTTAGGGTAAAGTTCTTTGCACGACATTGAATCTATTCCCTTTTGGAATGATCTATTAGGATATTCCCATTTTGGAGATAACCAACTGTGGGATCCATCTTTTTAGGGGTGTTTATTGGCTCATCACACTCTGAGGAGGTGCTAACCTGATTGATTTCTTCCATATCACATATAAAGATCAATGAGAAAATTCTTTGATGTGTGATATATAATTTTTATTCCTCCTAATCAAGTTTGGCCAAGATAGTGGTTGTATTCTCCAATGCATCAGTGTGAACATTCTATGATTGGGGAACATGTTTCAGCATGAGATTAAAAGGGAACTGTAGAATCAGTCCTCTAATGTAGCTAGTGAGAGGGGTTAGTTCTTTTTCTTAATGGAATATTCACCGCTGACTTGATTTATCACTAGTTGTAAGTCCCCTTTGATATTTAGGTAGGATATATGAAGCTGTGGGGACAGTTCCAACCCATCGATGAGGGCTTGATATTTAGGATCATTATTTTTGTATAATTCAAATAGTGATAAAGAGTATGGAAAACTACTTTTTTTCGAGACAAAATAAATCCCTATACCAACCAGATTGAGTTTCAGGTTTTCCATACTTATGTTTATGGGGATTCGAGAGGCACCATCAAAGTACCTCTCCCATTTTTAGGGAGTTTTATGGGTATAGAATACCTTCTCATCTAGAATCTAGGTGCCCCCTAGCGTATTTTTCAGGGAAGAATGTGCTACAGGGAAATTAGACAACGTTTTCCATTTCACTGACTTCTGTGATATGAAATGAATATCATATTACTGTAGAATGACTTCCCATGGGGGTAAGTTCCCAGTAAACATTGGAATGATAAGGATTTACTTGAGAGGATCAATACGAGAGACCAGATTGATATCATGGTGCTTCATGTGATTCCTCAACTTTTCACTATGAATATGAGTGAAAGGCAGTTCTTCTTGACATAATAATATCTAGTCTCAGTACATAGAATCATCTGGATGAGGTAGTAGAGACTTTTATCACTCCCTATATCATTTTTCTTTGTGATGATGTCACCTAGTGAGTGTGTCATGGAAGCCACATACATGAAGAATGGCCTCCCTTCCACCGAAGGCATTAGGGCCAGTGGGTGTAGTAATTACTACTTGATACTTTCAAGGGATTTTTGGCCATCAACATCCATTTTGTAGGTGATACATTTTCTCATTATCCTAGTTAATGGGAGAGATTTGTTTTTGGTTGGCTATGATTCATTGAATGTAGGTGAGGTTCCCTTGGATTCCCCTCAGTTCTCTAAAATTTCTAGGGGTGACATTACTAAGATAACACTAGTCTTTTCTAGGTCAACCTTGATGTCATGGTGGTGTACCACAAAGCTGAGGAACTTCCATGATGTCACATTAAAGTAAATTTTAGTGGATTCAACTTCAAACTATGTTGTCACATATTTTTTATGATTGTTTTAATCTCTATAAAGTGATCACATCACTATCAGGATTTTAAAACCAGTTCATCGACATAAAATTCAGTTATCCTTTCAGATAATGGATTGAAGATATGGTACATAATGCACTGATATGTGGTCCTAGTATTATTCAAACCAAATAGAATGACCTGATAGAAAAATATTTCCAAAGGTGCTTTGAAGGTAGTGGCTTCTTCATATTTGGGGTCCATCTTGATCTGATTGTTCCGCAAATACCCATCCATAAAAGAAAAGGTCTTGAAATCCAATAGTTGTTCTAATCAAGAGATATATGATCAGAAATAGGAATTCATCCTTTGGGAAATGTTAATTGAGGTCTATGAATTCAATGAAGACCCTAATATGTCTATTAATTTTTTTGATAGGGATGATGTTGGAAAGCCATCTTGGGCATTTCACTTCTCAGACAAAGTTGGTTTTTATAAAATTATCTACCTCAACCTCTACATTGGGGGAATGAGAGGGGTGAATCCTCATATCTTCCTACATGAAGCCTTGGTTCTCATCAGGTAAGCTGAGATGGTTCATAGAAACATGTATATTTGGTCTAGGCATTTCTGTATTGTTCCTAGTGAACACATATCAGTGCTTCTTTAGTAATGCAATGTACATCTCTTTCTCTTTGAGGGGCATGGTGGTACTAATCAAAGTAGGCCATGGGTCTTCTTCTATTCCCATATTTTTTTCTTGAACTCATCGATGGTGGTGGTGACCCCTTCCTCAAATGCGGGAGGTGAGTTCCTAATATCATCCTCATATTCTTCCATCTTTGGGTATGTGGACACATTTATAGGATAAGGTTGAAATGTAGGGGATTCTCTATCACTATTATGTTGAGGGAAGCTATTATAAGATACACCAACATCCCTTGGTATCTGATTCATCATAGATAGATGGTGGAGTTGGTTATCTTTTACATTGTCGC
This sequence comes from Viscum album, assembly GCA_963277665.1. Lineage (NCBI taxonomy): Eukaryota > Viridiplantae > Streptophyta > Magnoliopsida > Santalales > Viscaceae > Viscum > Viscum album. Next base: position 142,868,624 of record OY728155.1, read on the forward strand.
TTAGGAAAAAAGGGGATTGGGCCTCATAGACTAGATCTTTGACCTCAACCATATTTATAGGGAGCACATAGTGGCTGTTGAGAATACTCTAGGGATTCACAGGGGGTGGTCTCGAATCCATTGGTAACTGAAACCTGTATATAATTATCCACCACTAGTAGCTTTAATCCATTCTTTTAGAAATGTACTTTAGCATAAGTGTCTCCACATGTCTCAAAGGGGGAATTATCACCATGCAATATGCCAACTTTTCCTTTGATTTGGTAATTCAGAAACTGATGGAATGTTGAAGGTACCATGCATGGGATATGGAGCTAGGGCATTCGGAGTAGGACATTATATGTGGTGTCTTGTTGGATAACCAAAAAAATGGAATCTAATGCATGATCTCTAAATAGAGATTTAATATTGATCTTCCCAATAGGTGTTTTCTCATGATTATAATACCCTTGAATGGTTATCTTTGTGGGAGACAAATCCCCTTTTCCATGTCCCAAATTTCAAAAAGGTTCGAACAGGGGTAAGGTTAATGCTAGATCCATTATAAATTGGATCCCTTTGGATATTGAAATTATTGAATATTCTTAAACCATATATGTGCCTGATTTGTCTTTGAATGACCACTTCCTAATCCAAATCAGCAAATGAGATGTAAACATGGTAGTCTGATAATATGGTCTCCAATCGATAGACCTTGGCTACAGTGAATTACATCTCAAATTATATTGGGATCTAAAGGGATTCAATAATTTCCTCCCTAAGTTATTTTTAAAGATAGACAGAATTTAGGATCGAGAGCTTGGATGGGAAAATAAAAAGTTTCTTCAGAACATCATACTTATATGCCAAAGTTCATCACTTCTAGATATGGGGTTTCTCCTCAGCATATGTTTTAGGATCTAATGCATTTGAGGTTTATGAGGCTGGTGCTTGCATATAACACGAGGTAATATCTACTTCTAGTAGTGTTGGTCATGTTAGACTTCCCCATTTCCTAGAATGATCGATTTAAACCCCCACTAAGAGGTCATTCAAGACAATCGGATGTGTGTAACTACTAGAAATATCTGGGACACCTTTCTACCATTTTCAAGCCTTCTATAGTTCTTTTCCATGAGTAGAAGATGTATATATAATCCCCAAGGGTACATGATCAAAATATTTGGTCATTCCATGCCCATGTTTTCCCCTCTATCCTCAGTTCCAGTGCATGCAACCTCCTATTCCCTGATTATATGTGGGGGACTCAAATTACAGGTCATACTAATCATCAAAGAAGGGGTATTCCAAGTTTATCACATTGAAAAAACCCAAATATGATCTCTTCTTCCAATGATGATTCCATTTCTTTGTGGTAGTGCCCATGTTATGGATGCTGCAGCGAATACATCTACAAGAGTTAGGGCTTACATTGGAAAAACATATGATTCTTCCACTTCTATATCTTCCTACATCTGATGATCATTCCCACCTTTGGGAGGTGCATTTTATGTCACCTCTTTAGGCGGTGGAGCTATTATAGTTCTTTTCAGTTGTTCTCTCAAGGTGGCATGATCTCAATCAATAGTTTTCTATGTCATCCAATTGTTGAATTTTTGGGCATGCCTATACGAAACCTTCTGCTAACCATCCTCTTCTTCTAATCAAAAAATGGTTATGAACACCACTTGTTCTGGTGAGTTGAGTAACATCATCTATCCATAATCAACCATTCATTGAAGGATTCATTTGAAGATGAAATATTTTAGGATATTATCACCCAACCTTCTATAGTAAGGGAAGTAGTCGGAGTGCTCGGTGGGGTTACTCTCATCGGACTTCCTAGGCTGTGGAAGATTGAGAAGGATATTTTCCATGGAGGCTAAGAAAAAACTAGGGAATTTTTCATTTCATAAGGAGTATACTTTGTTGATTTTTTCCTCAAATCCAGGGGTACCTTTATTTCTCTATGCCTCTGGCTAAGGGATATTTTGTGGTTTTCTCCACAATGGAGTGAAGTCATGATTATTTTTGACTTCCTCATTTATGTGGAATATCTATCTAGATTTGGATCCAATATTATGTCTTGATGTTGTTCTTTCTGGTGGATCATCCATAGAAATTTGAATATTCATCTCTGTCTGAAAATGATACCCAGTGAGAATATTTACCCTAAGTAGCTCCTCATTGAGCTATCTGAGATCTTTTATCTCACTCTCGTATTACATAAATTGTTCCCTCATGGAAAAAATATCAACTCTTTCAGATAGAAACTGGGATGTATTCCCACCTTTCCCCTTTTCTTTGGTAGTGTTCCACTATGGTGGTGGACACTCTGTATTTGGAGGTGTCAGGTTTTGGTGTAGTCTTTGGTTCTGGGTGCATGTAGCCTCATTTAGTGCATCCAAATCACCCTCCTCCTGGGATGTATTCCCACCTTTCCCCTTTTCTTTCTTACAACCCTTACAGGGGATGATTTCCATTGTCATATAATCCTCACATATCGGTCTATGTATAGTGAATTAGAGGGAACTTTTGGTCATGACTATTATATAGGTCCCAAATAGTAGAGGTTTGTCTTGTAGTGGGAGGAGCTAGTGGAATGGCGATGATTGATTGTTTCTTCCGAATTTAGCGAAGAATCAGTCCCTATATGGTGATGATAAAAATAATCCTAGCTCAATGGGGTGGGGATCATCTGGGCCGCTATTGGAATTGATTGGTTCTGTTGTTAAGGATCCAATGGTTCCAGTTGGGGACTTGATGATTCCCATGATGGACATGTAGATAGAAATTCCTTTATACTAGTGAGGTGGGGTTGATCTGGAATAACCACAAATTTCTATAGGGTCCTCTCAAGGGATGATGATCCTAGTGATGGTTATTGAGATATAAATTCCCTCAGCCTAGTGGGTTGGGGTTTTCTTGAGACCGATGCCTAAGGGTCTTGAATCCTCTAGAGAATTGATGATCTGATAGGTAGAGGTGGTGGAAGATATTACCTTGTATTGGTAAGTTAGTTCTGCACCGGGATGGATGATATTGAAGCTACTATTATGGCCCATTTGATATGGAATATTTTTTCTCATGTAGGATATGGGTGTGATGGCGGTCCGTGATGAGAACCATTCCTTACAAGAAGTTTTCAAGGTTATCGCAACATCAATATCTATGTTTTTAATGTACTTCTATTTCATTGAGGGGCCCAATTTAAAGTCCTACTAGCCATCCTCTCCCTTTTTTGGTGATGTCTAGGAATTTTTGATGTGGCGGAATTCCATTGTAGTAACCAATTGGCTTGAGTGTTACCGGGTCCGATGATTTCTCTATAGTATTTGACATTTCAGGATGTCATGACTGAGGGGTTTTTCTATTCCAGGAGAGAAGAAAGGTGTAACACTCAATAATATCCTCATCCTCAAATATGGATGCATGAATTGGCTTTAGAGGTCACCTACTAAAGAGTTGTGATGTAATAGAGGCAAGCATGTTGCAGATTTGCACTATGATTTTTCAGTTTTGGATCCCGATCCATGGAGATAGTATCTAGATCAAGATAATAACAGAGTATCTTGATGGTCTGCAGGTGATCCTTTTATCCTGGATAATGGAGGTTTTTACCCTTCATCTGCTGATGATTAGTCCACATATTTTGGCATAGATAAGGCATGGACTCCTTTTCTAGCTCATCTGGGATCTCATAGTTGGAAGTAGCGAGGGACCAAAACATGATGGGGAGGTTTTATACATCTAAATATCTCCATATATAAATATTAGCCTCCTCTTTATCAAACATACACACATCCATCTGGTCAGACCATAGAAGATGGCTCTCATAGTCGCCTACTGATGAGAGTGGAGTGATGCTGGAAGTTGATGGGGGAATTGTATACCATTGAACCCAATTTTTTGAGCACATCTCTATATGAAAGTATCATAGTTTGAGCCACCTCTCTATATGGAGTTATCTAGGAAAGGATAAGATTGAATTATTCATGGGAGATATCACTCTAGGTAATGTGTCCATGGTGGATGTCAAGAGTAGAGTCCATGTGATCCATCTCTACACTACCAGGAGGAGGAATATTGTGGTGATGAATGTTTTCTTCTTTTTCTTTAATAGAAGAGTCAACAGACCCTTTTGGTGTCATAAATGTGTTTCAAAATAACTCAAGGACATTGGAATTAAACATATTATAAATTTGGGCCATGTTCTGTATCATGGTGAGAATATGCTAACCTGCCTTTATAACAGTTGCCAAAACTTGTATGTAACCATCATGTGTTGCGGGAATTTTTTCCAGCTACTATGAATATACTAGAATATGATAAATATATTTATCCTTATTGAAAAGATTATAAGCCTATACATATGCATGTTCCATTCCCACTTGGTAAGGATCGGTGAAGATAAGAGTTTGAGCCCAATCTTGAGCCTTTGGGATATGACGCTAGTCTTTCGTGGAAGGATTATGAGCCTACCCTAAGACATGTTCTTCTCTCACTTGGTGCCCCTTGTTGGATCAAGAATATGATCCTAGTCCAAATATGCATTCCCTAACGGAATATTTTGATTCACCTTTGTAATGAGAGAAGGGATATGAGCCTCCTCCGTTATTTACTTGGAATGATGTTGGCCTAGTGGTTCATCGGTGGAAGTAGGAATATGTTCTTGGATTCCATGATCTAATGGAATATTCCAGGCAGATTCACTGACAGGAATATGAGCATGTCCTGAGGCTTCTATCATTCTCACTTGGTTAGCCCCTATTAGAATGGGGATATATGCCTGATCTTAGGGATTTTGAGTTTGTTGATTGAATTATTCTATAGGAATGTGAGCCCATAATGAGGCACTTTTCCCTCTCACATGGTGATCCCTAGCCAGAATAGGTGTATGATCCCAATCCAAGGCCTTTGCAATATCCCACCAGACAATTTCGAAAATCATGTTCCCATGTCCTGAGGTGTGTGCCCCTCTCATCTAGTGAGCCCCAGTTGGAATGGGAGTATGAGCCCAGTCATATTTCTCACCCTTTATCAGAATATGCCAATTATCCCCCTAGGTGGGAGAAATAATCCTTGCTTACACCAATGTAACCACTTGTTCGTAATGAATAGAGTGTTGATTTTCCATGGATGTAGGAACAGTAATATTCTCTTATCCATTTATCTTCAATAGTTTCAAAATATGTTGTAAGAGTTCTTCAGTTGTCACTAAAATATATAGGCATTTTTGAAAAGTGTGTAGAGGGATAGAGGCCTGCACATTTTTTGTCTATATTATAAACTATAAGATGTCTTTGATTTAAGTGGGAATATGTTCCCACTTTTATCCTCTATGTGCAATCAGTATATACTGATTGGATTCATGTATGGGGGTAGGGATATGCGCCTACCCCATACCTACTATAGGAATATGCCCACAGACTTGTTCTGAGTTAGGAGGGATATAGTCATGCTTATTGGTTTCTGTTGAAATATACTGATAGACATCATCAGTAGGAGTAGGTATATGAGACCTCTCTTGGGTATATGATACCTTCCTCCTCTGATTATTCTTCCTTGTTGCTCATTCATGGGTGTTAGAGGCGGTAGTGTGTTAGATGGTACCTTCAACAGGCGAAAGGTGGGTACTGACGGGATTATGCTGGTGATGGTGGTTGATCGGAGCCCTCTTGGGTGGTCCATAAACCAAAAGGGAGTCATATTTGGATTCTTGGGCTACACTCATCATATGTGGAATGTATAAATTTCCATTCTCTGGGAATAAGCTCCTGAAGTAGTTGGTTGTAGAGATAAGGGCTACTGAATTAGCATGAGCTTTCCCTAGGCAACATACACTTGACAGCTTCCATGTGTTGAAAACCTCATGGGTAGCTTTCATGGCCGGGAATTTACTATGACTGTGGTACTTCTGGACCATCAGGTTTTCCACTTTTTATTGGAGTTTTTTAGTAGGAGAGATCGCTTTGTGACCCATGGGGGTTGCTACCACAGATGATTTACCATAGTGAACACTAAATGAAGAATACATTGTCATGGGTTGGGATATTGTCAATGAAAGCAGTATCTATAGTCACTCAGAAAAAACGAAAAAAAGGTTGTTGATTAGTGCAATATAAAAAGCATGATGTGATCAATCATATATGTATGGTCAGCACAATTTTCATGTTTTCCTGATCTATCCATTCTACTCGTGTGGACTTGTCAACGTGAGGATGGACTTATAGAGTCATCGGTCATAGAGGATCAGGTATATGGGTTATGTCGGCCTTACTACTTGGTTTGTGTAGGATATAAAAAAGTGGTCTAATAAATGGTTAACTGATCATCCTACTATTTGTGAGATTCTCATCAGGCTTGCCAGTTTTGTTTTCATATAGTAGGGAAAAATGGTATTGTGAATTATAACCCAATATTTTTTTATTCAATGGATTCATGTTGGGTTCACCATTTTTGTTTCATTGTGATTTTAGAGGAAATGTGGAGTGGGTTTTTCCTGGCTATGTGATTTATGAGGGTTTTAAGGCCCTACTCGGTAATGCCCCGACCCCAGTTACCTAGAGTCGGTGCATTATTACATAACAATGGCATGATCACGAGAAAGATCAAGTCTCGAAAGATAGATTAGTTTAGTAGCCTTGGAATAAATAGATACATCCATAAATTTTTACATTACATCATAAAAAAACATCTTGTCTTCATATCCCCTCATACTATCCCTGAAGGTCATTCATAAATTACTTCTTCATAATCCTAGGAAAAATAAAACATTGAAAGGGGTGAGATCAGATGCTCAGTAAGGATAACATTATAGCAGAAGCATTCATAGATAAGCATAAACACTTAAGGCTATTTATAACTAAAACAAAAGCCTTTTAAACTTGAACTTCAGCATAAAATGGAAAAGATAAAATAAAATAATTCCATTTAATTACTCACATGGATATTCTACTAGTTGAACAATCCCATGCAATATCAATAACCACATTCATAATGATGGAATGCATAATTCCAGACTATTATTACCACATAGCCAAGGCCTCGTGCCAAGACTACAAATAAGATTTTGTCAAGGCCTTGTGCCAAGACACTAGTTTGTCTTATGAGACCTACCGATGCATCGAGGAGCTATAGCGGGCTCCACCCGTCACTTATTAAGTCCAATGCATTCCTCATATGAACAGGTTTAAACATAACATAAACATTCGCATTAAAACTAGAATACAAAATGTCAATACTTTAACCACAAACCATGAATGGTATAAAAATAGCACATCCACAGTCAAACATAACTCATTCGATACAATATGGAAGATTGTATTGTATCACATTAACCTCAATCAAGAATAATGAAGGATGTTGACATAGATAAAATAATCATCAAAACTATTTGAGAGAAATATCTCCCTTTTTCTTAAAATCATTTAAAAGTCACACTATTTGTCCAGAAGCCATTTAAAGATAGATTTTTGAATCAAAGTGTCCCATACCACTTTGAAACTTTTTAAAAGGAGTTTTAATTTCTAAACATTAATGTCCATATAAATAAATCCTTAAAACCATTTTTAAAACCTGGAAATTAATGAGAATGATTTAGATGAATAAGTCTATAAAACATTTAAAAATAGTATTTTAGTTAGAGTTTCTAACCAAAAGAGAGACAATTGAATACAAATAATTGAGGTAATAAAAACTTTTTAATATCATGAGAATAAAGGGATTCATGATATACTTTGTCAAAGTACATTATATACACCACCTAAAAGTGATTTGGTGTATATCAACAAATAAGTCTCAATGGAATGTAAATTGAGATGAAATCTATCATAAAGGCCGTATCCTTAGGTTAAGGATAAATCAACGACATAATTATGTGTGACAAATATAAATACACTAAATATGATTTGATATTCAGTGTAAAACAATCAAAGTACATTCACACATATTCTTGTAAAATCAACACCAACGAATTGGATGTTTAACTCAACAAATGGATAATGAGTTAAAATTACTCTTATCAAATTCATATCAATGACTTGAGAATTATCAATGGAGTGATTATGTGTATCAAAAGTATATCCATAGGAAGGGGAGTGGAAATTATGACATAATAAAATGAATAGTGATTCCACACATAATCTTGGGGTAATATAATCAATGAAATATGCATAAAGCTGAATGAGTTGAAATTGAAATATCAAATTCCCTTATCGATTAGGTAACTTACGAAACATACACCCATGAAAGAAGTATCATACCATGATGATATAAATACCCATAAATTAAAGTATATTACATAATGAATAAAATCATGGGAAGTACACATACACCACATGCAATAATTAAGTGGTGATCAATGGAATTCTCACGGAATTAAAAGTGAGATAAGAAACCCCTTACTTTGTACTTTTTCCTTGGTCGACGGTAGGTTTACCTCCTATATAATGGTGAAATAATTTTTATTTAATTATAAAAGAATCATTTACTTTAATATGATATCGTATATGATCTTTTAACATTGATTTGTTAATAATATCTTAGAATTATCGTCATTTTGGGTGTTAACGGGTTCATTTTACTTTATATTCTTTGTTATGTGAGACATATTCGTTATTAATGGGATGTATATTATTCATATCCAGAATGATATCATGTCCTTAGATATGATTTTTAAATCATCAAATTATAATTATACTTGAATGGATATGATGGAGAATGAATCTCATCGCGTTCGTGGAGACGGTAGTCCGTACATACGCACGAGCGACAATATCATTCTTTTGATATTAAAATAATATATAATTAGATGTTATATCATATATACAGAATCATTATCATGTTATATTTATTATTTACATGAGTTACACATCATTATTATACCCATCCCAATAATAATATATTGAATAACAATTACACCATGACGTGGAGACGGTAAGCCGTACGAACGCACGTATGGTGACATGTTATTCAAAGGATGGATAGAATACTGAATATGGTTGTACCATATTTATAATAACATAACAGTATATATATGATACTGGAGTTATTATTTTATAATGGTAATAACAAAGAAAGATGAAGTGGAAGAAGAAAGGAACTTGAAAAGGGGTGGTGAAAACATTACCTCTTCTTCGGGTTCTTCCTTTTGATTTGATCAAAAGGGCTCCTTAGGTTGGCTTTATGATCAAACTAAGGCCTCTAGGTTGTAGTGAGGGAAGTTGAGATAGTATATGGGCAGGGGTTGGACGAACCAAAGGGCTTTGAAGGTGTGAAGAAATGAGAAGGAGGAGTGCCCTTTTATAAGAGGGGTGAGTGGCACCTTTGGAAAAGCTAGAAATATTAATTTATAATAAATTAATATTCGGTTTATAATGGCTCCAAAGTTTATTATTTAAATTTTAAGGTGGGTATGGGTCGAAAACAACTTAACCAATAGAATTTAGACAGGTTTGGGTCATTATATTAACCTTATCTTTAAGTATTAACTCTTAGTTAATTAGTTTCACTTTTACAATGTCTCTTTGTATTTTTATATTATATGGTTAATAAACTTAATATATACATACAAGAGACCCCCAAGTGGTCCATTAATGATGAACCTATCATGATATAAGTCTCTGGGCCGAACCTTAGATTTTTAGGAATTTAATATCAATTAATAATATAATATTTGTTTTAAGAACTCTTTTATGTCAATTTTGACACTATTCAATAGTTGATTTTTTTGAAACTCATAACACATTTATTACTTCAAACAAAGTCAATTAAATCAATCCTAAAATATCATATTATCCTAGAAAATTATTTTAATTCATTAAAAGTTTCATATTATATTTATTTTGGTATTTATAATATCAATTATGTTAATTTTTCACTATTAAAGTAATTAATTCATCATCATTGTGTCATAAATAAATTAACTTATTTAATGTCTAAAAATTATAAATAAAATATCATTATGTAGGAAATCTTTGTATATTTCTAATGAATATTTATAATATAAAATCAAACATATATAACCCTATGTAACAATTTTTTTGTTAAAAGATATATGCTTGTGTCATTTTTGTATTTATTTTAACTGAATTAAAATAAAGTGTTATTATCACTTACATGTGGATCCATGGGGTCCCAAAATCGACCCAAAGATGCCCATGGTCGACCCTGTATCAACCAATAGGGTTAAGACACGTTTTATGGTAATTTAGTATTATTATAATATTATTTTGTTAACCCTTGTTTACCGGATTTACCCTTAAACCATGGTAAATAAAATATTTACCGAAGTAATTATCCAAAATGTTTAAAAATAAAAGTTACCTATTTACACAATTTGAACATCCTGATTCTAAATATAGAATCCATTTTTCCAAATTCAAAACACATAAGTGTCAGAAATTAATTTAAAATTAATTCCCGTTGTTAAAACAAAAAGCGTGTTTTTTAGAGATAATAACTATCAAAAGATTGTCACTTGTTTATGTCTGGTTTAAATGTGAAATTATGTTCAATGACCCACATTTTATTACATGGTAAAACTATATTTTAAATATACTTTAAAACCACTCAAATTCATAATTTATCACTATTAATTATTTTGATTAAAAAAGTTGTTTTTAATTAAAATTTAGTAGTTTTCACTATTCATCAAAATATGAAAGTTATCCGAAAAGTACCAAAATTTCACCCTAGGCTCATTTCGATATTCCGAATCCAAAAATGAAGTCCATTTTGAGAGATATAATTTATAAAATTTCAAAAAGTAGGTATTACTATTCATAACGGCTAGTTTGATTGGTTATGGTGTGTTAAAATCTCGAAGTTACGTACAATGCACGCCATTGCATTATTCGAAAGGAAACATACCGTGGAAGCTTGGGGTGTTACATTCTCCCCTCCTTCAATAAATTGCGTCCTCGCAATTTTTAAAATTGTGCTTGGGAATATAATGGAAAGTCCCACATCGGAAAAAGAGTCAATAAAACTATCACTTTAAAATAAAGAAAGAGAGGTATAAGGGTCATCCAAGATAACCCATACTCGGATTCCATGTAGGAAAACATAGATATGGATGATAAACTAAGTGTCAAGTTCTGAAGGAGAGGGATAGAAATCATGATCAGGAGAAATTTAACAATAAGAAAACCACAAACTTGTGTTGGGACAAACGGCCATTAGTCTCCTAGTAGGAAAGTAAACATACAACATTTTTTTTTGTTTTAAGTTACATTACATAAGGACGAGGAATTCATTTATGATATTGACTAAGAAAATTAAGAGATATACTTACATTTTAAGTAGAGTTTCATTCTATAATAAATTTCCACCACTAACTCAATTTTTTTTAAACGATGAGTATTCAAGAAGACTTGGTCACACTGGAAGAGCTAGAATAAACTTCTATAGAATCACATGATCTATGCAGGATAAACTATATATTTACATTGTCTTTGAAGATTAATCAAAACCAAAATGGTTAGTGAATGGTCTAATGATCCCCCAAAAGGATATTCCTTGAGATAAATATGCACTAATCTTAATTTCTAAAATTAAACCAACAATACCCCAAAGTTAAATAAATACCATTCAATAATCAATTGTCCTTAAAATCCTTCAATATAATCCAAACTAATATTGAAACCCAAAACATAGAAGAGTTTTATTATGTAGTCTCCCATGTTAAATTGTATCTCCAAATGACATCAAATACTCTCAAAGTCACATACTTAAAAGTAATTAACATCATCACATATTCTCTGTTATAGGTTAATCATTTCCATAAATAACCCAAATCACTATAAATCCACAATAAAAACGTAGATAAAAATATACCATTACTCTACAAATGAAACCCCATGGTATTCTATTTTCCTTGGGAATATAGTGTTCCCAACAAAGCGAACATCTTCAAAAATAACATTTATCACTTAATCACCAAATCATTTTCCTATACCAAGGGTATTCATTTGATAAGACATAAGAACCCAAATCAACTTATTATTGATCAATAAAATCATTTAACTAAAAAAAATAGTCACACTAACCAGGGACTTCACGTAGTCCAGTGGTAGGTGATAAATCCCAATCGCACTTTGGTTGTGGGTTCGATTCCCACAGCTTTTTCCGATGCGACGGGTTGTCACACGGTCTACGTGTTGTCCTTTTTCAAAAACTATATTTTATAATATTACCAAAATAAGATAAATTCCTCAAAATAACATAATTTAACCACAAATGTTATATCATACCTTGCATTTTCATCCCAAATTATAATAACTTATAATTTTCTCATACCCCAATGATCATATAAAACCAAATGGTTATTTATACCTATATTCACAAAAGAAGAGATAATTCTTCCTCAAATATCATTCTCACATAGAAAACTGAAGGGTTACAAATACAAGAGAAAATTAATCCAAAGTAAACCCATCAACAAGGAGTGCTAATACTTTTTAAATTTTTCTCCAACCATTTATTTCTGCATAGCTTCTTCTTTGACCAAGAGAATATCCTATAGAATAGGACATTCACTCGGGTAATGGCCAGGTCCCCTAAATTTATGGAAAATGACTGTAAATGGACTCTTGGGACCATTTTTATCTTCTTCCATAGTACTCTTCATTTTTCTTCGGCAATTCTTCACTTTATGTCCTTCCTTCCCGCACATAAAACATTTCGATGTCCCATTGAGACACATTCTTGGGTGTCTCCTTCCACATTTCCTGCATGATGAAAATTTAGGGTTCTTTTCTCCATGGTCTCCATTGCTGGAGCTCTTATCATTTATCACCTTTCTCTTCCTTGTTGAGTCTGGGAGTTGGTTAATATATATGTTGTTGATCATATTTATGGAAAACTGATTTGGCATAAAGACGATATATTTTATGCCTATCAACGTCCCATTTTTTTGCTCATTGCCACCACCGTTCCCACCTTGTACATCATTCTCAAAGTCACTATGACTTCCTTGGAATCCAGCCATTGACTAAAACCAGAAAGCATTGTGTGAGTAACAGTAGTCGTAAAATCATTTAGAGATTAAAATGTCACCATATTCTCAATTTGAAACATATTAGGATTAACCAAGGTCATTTACTCTCATCTTATATATATATTACTTAAATCGGTTTGTAAAGAAAATGTAAATTATCCTAAGAATATCCCCTAGGAGTGTCGTAACCAAGAGTGCAGCAAGGCCCGTTGTTGTGCACCAGTTCCCGTTCGAGTCTAGCTCAAAGCGGTGTTTTCGGGTTTTACCCCTAGGTATATCTGTGCCAGAGCCGCCTCTACCTGCTCGTATCCAGACAGGGATGTATTTCTCGGAAAACTCACAAAATCTCTATAATACCAAAATTCTAGGAAGTTATTTTATACTAATCCTCAAAGTTCATCTTAGGTCTACGTGCTCTAATCAGAGTTTATCAAAATCTAGCTTCCAAGGTTTGTACTAAACTTCCCCTGATACCAACTGTAATGCCTCGACCCCAGTTACCTAGAGTCGGTGCATTATTACATAACATTGGCATGATCACGAGAAAGATCAAGTCTCAAAAGACCGATTAGTTTAGTAGCCTTGGAATAACTAGATACATCCATAAATTTTTACATTACATCATAGAAAAAACATCTTGTCTTCATATCCCCTCATACTATCCCTGCAGGTCATTCATAAATTACTTCTTCATAATCTTGAGAAAAATAAAACATTGAAAGGGGTGAGCTCAGATGCTTAGTAAGGATAACATTATAGCAGAAGCATTCATAGATAAGCATAAACACTTAAGGCAGTCTATAACTAAAACAAAAGCCTTTTAAACGTGAACTTCAGCATAAAATGGCAAAGATAAAATAAAATAATTCCATTTACTTACTCACATGGATATTCTACTAGTCGAACAATCCCATGCAATATCAATAACCACTTTCATAATTATGGAATGCATAATGCCAGACTATCATAACCACATAGCTAAGGCCTCATGCCAAGACTACAAATAAGATTTTTCCAAGGCCTTGTGCCAAGACACTAGTTTGTCTCATGAGACCTACCGATGCATCGAGGAGCTATAGCGGGCTCCACCCGTCACTTATTAAGTCCAATGCATTCCTCATATGAACAGGTTTAAACATAACAAAAACATTCGCATTAAAACTAGAATACAAAATGTCAATACTTTAACCACAAACCATGAATGGTATAAAAATAGCACATCCACAGTCAAACATAACTCATTCGATACAATATGGAAGATTGTATTGTATCACATTAACCTCAATCAAGAATAATGAAGTATGTTGACATAGATGAAAATAATCATCAAAACTATTTGAGAGAAATATCTCCTTTTTTCTTGAAATCATTTAAAAGTCACACTATTTGTCCAGAAGCCATTTAAAGATAGATTTTTGAATCAAAGTGTCCCATACCACTTTGAAACTTTTTAAAATGAGTTTTAATTTATAAACATTAATGTCCATATAAATAAATCCTTAAAACCATTTTTAAAACCTGGACATTAATGAGAATGATATAGATGAATAAGTCTATAAAACATTTAAAAATGGTATTTTAGTTAGAGTTTCTAACCAAAAGAGAGACACTTGAATACAAATAATTGAGGTAATCAAAACTTTGTAATATCATGAGAATAAAGGGATTCATGATATACTATGTCAAAGTACATTATATACACCACCTAAAAGTGATTTGGTGTATATCAACAAAGAAGTCTCAATGGAATGTAAATTGAGATGAAATCTATCATAAAGGCCATATCCTTAGGTTAAGGATAAATCAACGACATAATTATATGTGACAAATATAAATACACTAAATATAATTGGATATTCAATGTAAAACAATCAAAGGACATTCACACATATTCTTGGAAAATCAACACCAACGAATTGGATGTTTAACTCAACAAATGGATAATGAGTTAAAATTACTCTTATCAAATTCATATCAATGAATTGAGAATTATCAATGGAGTGATTATGTGTATCAAAATTATATCCATAGGAAGGGGAGTGGAAATTATGACATAATCAAATGAATAGTGATTCCACACATAATCTTGGGGTAATATAATCAATGAAATATGCGTAAAGCCAAATGAGTTGAAATTGAAATCTCAAATTCCCTTATCGATTTGGTAACTTACGAAACATACACCCATGAAAGAAGAATCATACCATGATGATGTAAATACCCATAAATTAAAGTATATTACACAATGAATACAATCATGGGCAGTACACATACACCACATGCAATAATTAAGTGGTGATCAATGGAATTCTCACGGAATTAAAAGTGAGATAAGAAACCCCTTACTCTGTACAATTTCCTTGGTCGACGGTAGGTTTACCTCCTGTATAATGGTGAAATAATTTTTGTTGAATTATACAAGAATCATTTACTTTAATATGATATCATATATGATCTTTTAACATTGATTTGTTAATAACATCTTAGAATTATCGTCATTTCGGGTGTTAACGGGTTCATTTTACTTTATATTCTTTGTTATGTGAGCCATATTCTTTATTAATGGGATGTATATTATTCATATACATAATGATATCAAGTCCTTAGATACTATTTTTAAATCATCAAATTATAATTATACTTTAATGGATATGATGGAGAATGAATCTCATCACGTTCGTAGAGACGGTAGTCTGTACATACGCACGAGCGACAATATCATTCTTTTGATATTAAAATAATATATAATTGGATGTTATATCATATATAAAGAATCATTATCATGTTATATTTATTATTTACATGAGTTACACATCATTATTATACCCATCCAAATAATAATATATTGAATTACAATTACACCACGACGTGGAGACGGTAAGCCGTACGTACGCACGTATGGTGACATTTTATTAAAAGGATGGATAGAATACTGAATATGGTTGTACCATATTTATAATAACATCACAGTATATATATGATACTAGAGTTATTATTTTATGATGGTAATAACAAAGAAAGAGGAAGTGGAAGGCGAAAGGAACTTGAAAAGGGGTGGTGAAAAAATTACCTCTTCTTCAGGTTCTTCCTTTTGATTTGATCAAAAGGGCTCCTTAGGTTGGCTTTCTGATCAAACTAAGGCCTCTAGGTTGTAGTGAGGGATTTTGAGATAGTGTTTGGGCAGGGTTTGGCCGAACCAAAGGGCTTTGAAGGTGTGAAGAAATGAGAAGGAGGAGGGCCCTTTTATAAGAGGGGTGAGGGGAACGTTTGGAAAAGCAAGAAATATTAATTTATAATAAATTAATATTCGGTTTATAATGGCTCTAAAGTTTATTATTTAAATTTTAAGGTGGGGATGGGTCGAAAAGAACTTAACCAATATAAGTTAGACAGGTTTGAGTCATTATATTAACCTTATCTTTAAGTATTAACTCTTAGTTAATTAGTTTCACTTTTACAATGTCTCTTTGTATTTTTATATTATATGGTTAATAAACTTACTATATAAATCCAAGAGACCCCCAAGTGGTCCATTAATGATGCACCTATCATGATATAAGTCTCTTTGCCGAACATTATATTTTTAGGAATTTAATATCAATTAATAATATAATATTTGTTTTAAGAACTCTTTTATGTCAATTTTGACACTATTCAATAGTTGATTTTTGTGAAACTCATAACACATTGATTACTTCGAAAAAAGTCAATTAAATAAATCCTAATATATAATATTATCCTAGAAAATTATTTTAATTCATTAAAAGTTTCATATTATATTTATTTGGGTATTTATAATATCAATTATTTTAATTTTTCACTATTAAAGTAATTAATTCATCATCATTGTGTCATAAATAAATTAACTTATTTAATGTCTAAAAATTATAAATAAAATATCATTATGTAGTAAATCTTTTTATATTTCTAATGAATATTTATAATCTAAAATCCAACATATATAACCCTATGTAACAATTGTTTTGTTAAAAGATATATGCTTGTGTCATTTTTGTATTTATTTTAACTTAATTAAAATAAAGTGTCATTATCACTTACAAGTGGATCCATTGGGTCCCAAAATCTACCCAAATAAGCCCATGGTCGACCATGTATCAAAAAATAGGGTTACGACACATTTTAGGGTAATTTAGTATTTTTATAATATTATTTGTTTAACCCTTGTTTACCGGATTTACCCTTTAACCATGGTAAATAAAATATTTACCGAAGTAATTATCCAAAATGTTTAAAAATAAAAGTTACCTATTTACACAATTTGAACATCCTGATTCCAAATATGGAATCCATTTTTCCAAATTCAAAACACAAAAGTGTCAGAAATTAATTTAAAAATAATTCCCGTTAAAATAAAAAATGTGTTTTTTAGAGATAATAACTATCAAAAGATTGTCACTTGTTTATGTCTGGTTTAAATGTGAAATTATGTTCAATGACCCACATTGTATTACACGGTAAAAATATATTCTAAATATACTTTAAAACCACTGAAATTCATAATTTATAACTATTAATTATTTTGATTAAAAAAGTTGTTTTTAATTAAAATTTAGTAATTTTCACTATTCATCAAAATATGAAAGTTATCCGAAAAGTACCAAAATTTTACCCTAGGCTAGTTTCGATATTCCGAATCCAAAAAAAAAGTCCATTTTGAGAGATAGAATTTATAAAATTTCAAAAATTAGGTATTACTATTCATAACGGCTAGTTTGATTGGTTATGGTGTGTTAAAATCTCGAAGTTGCGTACAATGCACGCCATTGCATTATTCGAAAGGAAACATATCGTGGAAGCTTGGGGTGTTACATACTCAATCACTCACATCAGGTCTTCCATTTTCTCAGTCTTCCCTAGAAACTGCTAATGGTTCCCGCATCCATATATGGGTATGGAACTTATTTCCAAAGGTAGGAGGTTATCTAAATTTTTAGTCCCAATGACCCTTTGGGACTCGTATTAGTCAAGAGGATGGGAGGTTGGGCTCATCACGCCCTTTTGGGGGAAATTTTTTCTTACTCTAGGACTCACTTGTAAATTTAAGATATGTTCAAGAATCTATACCTAATATAGATACATGACTGATTACCCTAATATAACAATTATGGTTTAATTCTCATTATACACAAAAGACAGGTAATCTCATTGGTGAAAAAGGTAAGGGGTACCATTAGTGAATCCATCTATATGTATTTGAGGTTATTCATCCATTCCCCAAATTTATGGGTACTAGATTTATGTGCTAAAACTTTATAACCAGATGATTCAGGATATACCACTATGTAGGGAGGTCGTTAATATTATGAAGATTAGATTGAGCCATTTATGAGGAGTCCTATGTATCCTAGTTATTGCAAGAATAAAAAACAATGTAGTTTTTTATTCCCTTGGGACTGGCCTCGAGGCCGATGACTTTATATGGTGGTGAATATATCATGCCACTCGTGGAGGCTTACATACTGAAATCTCCCTTGATTGTGAGTATTCATGTGGTGGATGACATGACTATTGCAACTCCCTAAGCCCACAGGAGATATGATATATGTGAGAAACAAGGGATAGAAAATAATTTGTCTCATCGTATATGGTGACGGGATTTTATGTACCGGGACATGCCTTTAGATGGTTAACATGGATCTTGGGCCTTATAAAGGTGTCTTATGTATCCTAGTTATATAAGGAATCAGAGTCATCATAGTTCTGTTTACTTCTCAAAACACTGATGGATGAGATATAGTGCTCATAACATGGGAATGATTAGATATCTATGGTTAGAATTTCATTGACATAAGAATTACATCGAAGTGGATATTTATTTGACATTGTTCCTTAGTAAGGAATCCTACATATCTTAATTATTATGGGAATCATAGTTCTCATAGTTCAGTTAATCAGGGCTTACACATTGACGTTGACATTGTATTCAGGGCTTACACTCTGAGGTTTCCCATATATATAGGGTATACCATATTCTATATTTGGTATGGGCTTACATTTTGTGGTTTCATGCGTCCTTCTAGAATCTCATGGTGCAAATGATTTGATTATTTCAATTCCCTAAACCATGTGATCTATTCTCAGTGTGGGAAAGAAGGGATGGATGGTAATCAGTTTCACAACTTATTGATGTGTGGATTATGTATCAATACAATGCTTCATATGCTTATTATTAGGCTCAGAAATTGATAAGGTGTCCTACGTATCTTGGTTATTTCCGAAATTAGAGTCATCACAGTTTAATTTTTCAGGTCTTACACTTTGAGTTTGCCATGCGGTTGGGGATTATACACTAAGGGTGCAAAATTTTATCAAACCCTGTGAATCCCTTAGGACATGATCTACTTGTCTTCCAAATATGCACTGTTTTTCACTTGACATTCTTGGGTTATCTATTTGACATGTTAGTGAATTTTCTCATGGTTTTTCAAAAGGTAATATTATGACCCATTTTACTGGTCTAGAGGAAATCATATATCCTAGATGTAATTCCAAAATGGAATTCCTAAGGGTTGTTGCCTGATAGAGGCTACCTTGTCTGGAGGAAAATCCGAGACTCATATGGCTTGTCTGGGAAGCCATCGCATGACTTGGTTGGCTTTTCTAGATGGTGTCTCATGATCCAGCTAACATTTCTAGGTGTCACCATGAGAGTTGGATAACACATATGAAGGGTATCGCAAGAGTCAATGTGACTTGTCTCAGAGGGTGTCGCAAGTCCTGGCTGACATATATAGAGGGAATCACGAGACATGGATGGCATGCCCAGAGGGTGTTGTATGTGGTAGTTGACATGCTAGGTTTCAACTGTGGGACTCATCTATCTTGAACTAGCACCATTATATGAGTTAGGTTACATGTTTGAAGAGAACCAAAAGACTATGATGAAAGGCCCATAGGACGTCACTAGATCTGGGAGGCATGAATGGGGTGTTTTATGACATGTTTTTACATTTCCAAGGTAATTCACATGATTAGAATGGTATACCAAAGGTGTGTCGCATGATCTAAGAAATGTGTCCTGATATTGTCTCGTGTCTTGGATAATTCATGCAAAGAACATAAGATTCAGCATATATGTCTTTTTCTTAAATCTTACATTTATCAGTCTTTTTTCTATCCTTATATCAAGATAGCCTTAGATTTGTTCAATGAAATCTTATTCTAATTCTCATCTGATCTAGCAGATGTGCGGGATGTTCCTTGTGTATCCTTCCAAAATTCCTCCACGTGATCTTTTAATGGTCGTTCAAAGTGATTTATTCTTGACACATTATGGTTTTTTTCTATCCACCAGTGTATTACCTGGTAGAATATTTATCAGTTACGTGATCAGCCCCTCTAAGAAATATTCTTTGGTTCTTGGGTAGTCATCCTATGCATAAGTAGCCATCTATTTTCCATACTGGAGTGGGGGATTTATAGTCCTATCCACCCCAATTTTTCTTCAATTTGGCACGGTATATCTAGAATGGATCCAGGCTAGATTCGATGAAGGGATATATCATTATGCGTCTTCATGAGCCTTTTTCATAGATGGTTCCAAGGGAATCACATAATTATCAAATACTGTGACTCCCTATTGTCAATACCTCCATTATTGGAATATTTCCAATTAATGGGGACCTGTTGACTCATGTGACATGTAGAAGGATTTCTATAATATCACTTTAACATGACTAAGGTCATTCAAAATATCAAGATTCCTTTTAAAATGTCTTCACATGACCTCAGGTGACTTGTTTGGGAGTCTCATGAGATCTTTTGTTGAAACCCCTAGCACATATCATGATTTTTATGATTGTGAGAGATCTCACCTCCTTCCCTTTTATTTCATTTTTTTTATCTGACAAAGGTTGGGAGTTGTAAAGTTTGTATGAGTGTCATTGAGGATATTTTCTCTATTTTTCGGTAATGCATCACAGGACCAAAAAAGTTTATATAGAGACACATGGCAATTTCATGGAAAAACCTATCTTTTTGTCCTTAGGGGGAAAGGGGAAGCATGTAGTCACCTGGATATACTTGATTCCATTCATGTTACAAGGATGACAAGCCAGAGGGACTCCGTGAGATGAGGCGGACATGTTGTCAGGGTCCCTTGGTGTCTCTTGAACTGCCATGGGTGTATCATGTGTCTTTCAGTGATCATGGGAGCGCATGGCTCCTCCATTTTATTTACTTGGTTTTAATATACAAAATTTTAGGGGTCTCATGAGCAATCTTTGATGTTTTTAAGGATTATTTCACTTCACATTGGTGATGCATCACATGATATTTAAGTCCAAAAGAACCCTCCGCATTTTAAAAAATTTCCTAGTATTTTCAAATGATTTTTGGATGGGTTGTTAGGAATTTTTATATTGACAAACTATGTGTCCTGGGGGAACTCGGTTGTCTGCCTTCGCATAGCCATTGGTTCTTTTTGGATCATTTTTTGGAGCAGGAGGACTCGTTGAAAGGGGCTTAGTGGGATCCACTACTATCTATGCACTATGTGTGGAGTTTTTTCATGACCATGTAATGGCCACATGATTATGAGTCTCTTTAAGGCTCATATAATCCATAGGTCTCATTCACCTCCTACTTCTAGCACTTTTTGGGGATAATAATACCCATATTTAGGTATTTATTCCTTTTTGAATTTGTTAATGCTCATTTGGAAGGCATTAGTAGCCTAGTTTTGTCCCTTAGAGTAGGAAGGCTCTTAAAATGAGATTAGTAATAGGAAGAGATCCTCTTGGAATGAGAACCGGTTCATAATTCATTCAAGAATGGAGTAGGGAAGGGGGGATCCAAGGCTCATCCACTATCGGAAGAAAATATCCCCAGTCGCATGCAGGGTTCAAAGATTGGTGAGCCTTGATTTCCTGAGCATAAGATAATACACTATAGCTATTCTATATTAGAACTGAGGAGTGGACTGAAGAACTAGGGTCCTAGTAAATAGGTGGGTGGGGGGAATAGGGAAGAGATATCTCTTTCTATAAAGATTTCAATCTTTCATGGTGTGGTGAATTGGTCAGAATCATGATATTCAGTTGAGTTAGGGATATCTTTAATCGGAAGAGAATGAGATCCATCAAAAATTGAATGAGGGATCTATCTCCCACTAAACCATGATAGAAGAGTGTGGGGAGGACTTTGAGGGAAGAACTAAGGAATTAAAACAATCCCCTCTAAACACTAATGTCACACAATCATACAACCAAGCATCCATGTTAGCGAGTGGTGAAGATATTCCATTGCTCAAGAGATCTGGTTGATGTGATGATTCATGAAATGAAGATTTATTTCTTTATACTGAAACTATGTGTCCATGGAGGTGAAAGGACACACAATACCTAGGTATTGAGGGATAAACAAGGGGTTTCCTCCATTCCACCAATACTTCAACCAAGAGGAGGAGTTGAGATAGAGGAGGGGAAGTGATATCAATGGTGGAACAACTTCAATCCATTGAATATTATTGAATATGGAGGGTGTGGTCATCTGTGAAAATTAATTCCCTTAGTAAGTCCCCTATATTCCTAAGAAAATGATGTTTCTAAATGGGAGTAGAAGAGGTGGGCCCCCAATTCCTGAGGGTTAAATTGTAATGATATCTAATTAAGGTTAACATCTACATAAGGGTCACCAGTGTAAGGGTACCACCCGTGTAAGTGTAAATTTGTAAGGGTAAACTTTTCTTACATAAAAGTTAAGACACCTTACATAAGGGTAATTTAAAAAAACATGTAAAGGTAATAAATTCCGCACATTAGGCTAGAATTGTGCTACATAATATTAATATTAACCTCACATAAGTGTAAAACGAAAATATCCATAATCAAGATTTTATCATAATAATAAAATAATATAATTAAAATTCACTTTTTTATGAATGTAGAACAAAATTTGAAGATATATTAAACATGTAAATTTTAAAATGAAAACACCTTAAATTTAAAATTCATGAACATTTTCATTTGAAATTGGTGATGTTCTTGGACCTACTATCATTGAATCGAAGCCAAATTCAATATATCTAAACAATACTTGAATTTTTATTAAACCACTATTTTATTCAAACTATCAGCTAGGTTATTATCAGTGTGTATCTTTATGATTCATAAAGTTCCAAATTCAATGTTATCTCTAATAAAATGTTACTTTATGTCTATGTTCTTGGATTTACCAGGAAAAACTAAATTTTTTGGACAAATAAAAATATGATTGAATATCATAATAAATTGTGACGACATAATTGTATAATTTCAGAAACTAAACCCTTTTACCAAAAAGGCTTCTTGAAAACATGGATAGGTTTGAACTCATTTTGATAACCATCAAGTGGTTTCATGCAAAACTTCTCATTAAGGTCCCCATGTAAAACCGAAGTGTTTAAATCTAAATTTTCTATGTGAAAGTAATTAAAATAAGAAAAATAAAAAGAAAATGAATAGAAAAATTCTTAACAAATGGTGAAAAAATCTCAACATAATAAATACCCACTCTTTGAAGGTAACTCATGGCCAGTAATATAGCATTGAATTTGATTTTTCCTTTAATAAGTGTTGCCTTTATTTTTCTTATAAATCCATTTACAATCAATGAACTTGGAATTGGGAGGTATATCAACAATATACCATATATATTTCTTACCCAAGGATTTAATTTCTTCATGTATGGAAGAGATCCATTCTTTGGAATATATTTCATTTAAGTCTTTCTTATAGGTTTTAGGATCATCGTCAATGAGAACCTAGAAAATATGAAAGGAAAAAAGATTCTATATCATATTTTTCAAACTGTTCAGTGGTTCTAGTGACCCTAAATGCTTAGTATCGAGTCAACTGGTAATCACTATTAGAATTAGGAGAAACATAGTCAGAGTTATAATAATAACTGGACTTACTTTGAGCTTCACTTTGAGGAATAGGTGGACGATTCTCAGCGGAATCCTCAAACTCAATTGAGGGATGAAGATCAATATTCTCATTATGAGTTGTTTCATTATTGACAAGTTTGAAAGATTTGGATTTAAGATAAATGGATTTTTGAAAAACTAAATATTTAATGATTATATTCCTTTGGTATCGAGTTTTTTTAACCCACAACTTATATCCCTTAAAACCATCAAGGTGACCCAATAAAGCATACTTAAGATATCTTTTTTCCAACTTATCATTTTTAATGTGGGTGTAGGTAGTACACACAAAGACTATTAGGTAGTTATAGGAAGTTTTTTTACAGTGCCACATTTCATCCAGGGGTTTGAATAGATTAGTTATAGATGGGTACCAGTTAATTAGGTACACTTCTAATGTGGTATCTTCTTCCAAAACGGATTCAGGCATGATCGAGCATGTAAGTATTCTTTAAAATATCTCAAGAATAGTTCAATTTATGTTCTTATTAGTCCAATTTTTTAGGGGGTATCCCTAATAGTCTAGTGTCTTTTTTTCCATATTATTGATAGAACTTGACAAACTCAATAGACAAGTACTTCGAACCATTAATTGTTCTCATGAATTTAATCCTCTTTCCAATTTTTTTTTCAATCAGGTTTTTCCATGTTTTAAAGGTTAACAAATCATATCTTTTTGAGTATGTAAAGTCATACATTTCTAGAGTATTCATCTATGAAGGTAACAAAATAGAAACCTCCACCATGATATGTGATTCTAACAAGATCCCATAAATCATAATGGTTGTACTCTAATTCTTGAGCATCCATAAAATAATACCTACCAAAATTAACCCTCATAGACTTATTGAAGATAAAATATTAAAAAAATAGGTTATTTTTTAGTGTATCATTTTCTAAAAGCGCTTGTTTACTCGACTACTCTAAGACCTCAGAGCTTACATGCCCCAATATCGTATTCCATAATAGTGTTTCATCAACGTTGCTCATGTAAACATTATATAGCTACCTTGAATGAGTCTTCCCTTTCAACACATAAATTCCATTAACTAGGGATCATTTGACTATACATCTACATCCATTTTAGATTTTAGGGCATCCAAATTCATAAATAAACATATACCCTCTTTGGTTTAGAATACCCATGAAAATTTGGTTAATTTTAAGGCCAACGACCCAACTAACATCTAGGAGGGTGATGATATAATGGTCATCTAATCATATAAGAACAAAGTCACTTACTTGAACCTTACACATCCTATTATTTACTAAGATTACATGTCCCTCTACTTTCTCAACTAACATAAGTAAAGATTATATATAAGGACACATATGAAAGGAGTAGCTTGAATCTAGAACCCACTCATCAATGATTGCATGCTTGGATAAATTTAAAATATTATATGTATCATAACTAAAATCCACTAAAAGGGAAAAATCAACAGGTTCTTTAGCCATAGGATTTTTCTTTGGTTTTCTACACTTAAGTTTTAAGTGTTTAGGATTACTAATGTTATAATAAATAAATTTTATATATTTAGACTTAGACCTATACTTGAGTTGGTTATTTTTATCCCCTTTATATTTACATTTTCTTTTTCTATTACCCTTATATTGTGTCCTTACTGTGGTAAAAATACTCTCAACCTCACCTTTCAATTTGGGTTTAGAATGTAACTTCTTAGAAAGTAGGGTAGATTTAACCTCTTCAAGCGTAATAGAGTCATGACTATACATCATAGTTTAAATTAATGTGCTAAGATATTGTCTAGAAATATTAAAATGATCATAACTTTTTCCTCATTATCAACAGTCACATTAATGTTGGCTAGATAAATCATAGTTTTATTAAATTCTTCTTAATGGGATTTAATTGAAACACCATAACACATTTTAAAAGTGAATATATAAAGTTTCATAAAAAGTATACCAGAAAGTGAATTTTTCATGTAAATTTTATCTATTTTAAGACATATTCCAGTAGTAGTAGAATAAAAGAAAAATCATTGATGGACATTTTCACCAAGAGTTAGTAATATAAAACTCTAGTCCTTAATAAGAATCTTAGGGTGGAATTTTGATATATTTTAGAGGTTTGTCCCTCAATATTGAGAGATGAAATACTTTTATTTGGTCCATTTAGAGAATCAATTAACCTCTATTGAATAAGTAAGGGATTTTTTCTAATTCACCACAAATTAAAATCATTATCCTCATCAAAATTTTCATTTTCATACTTAGTTGAAGCCATGTTTAACTGAAGGATCAAATACCAATTTTTTGGAGACAATGTGAAGAATACTCCCCCAAGAAAAATTTGTGATAAACGGTTATACACTCTTATTCAATTAAGTATTTTAATTGAAAATGTATCTTATGGTTATAATAATTTCAATTATAAATAGAAAATAATAGTGAGGAATTCATAAAAGTGTGAAATAAAAAAATAAAAACTAGAATTTGAATATTATTTAAACATTGAAATCAATACAAGAAAAAATGATTCAAAAAATAACCAGTAGTAAAAAAATTGAGTTGAATAAAAAAAATAAAAATACTATAAAGAAGAATATTGGTTTTAATGTGCTTCGATTCCATTGGGGCATACATGCCCGACAAGAACACCACCCACACATACACATTTTATTAATCTCAAACGAAGATACAGGTACAATATAAAGTGGTGTAACGTGAATCAAAGAAATAAAATCATATATTTATACCTAATTAATTTGAAAAGAAATTATAAGGGGGATTTGAGGAACTTACATCACTGGATAACTTCTCTATCCACTGGTCTGGATCACTTTTCTCACGACTCTCTTGAAGCCTTCTTCTTATGGATATTCCAATACTCACTCTGTTACTCCAATATTGGGAATAAGTGGGCACACTTATTATCAGCAAATTAATGTTGATGATCTCCAACACAAATGGAGAAACAACATATTCTATGGATGACTATGGGATGATAACCTAATCTTTAATAGATAATATGATGAATAATCACTCGGGTTTTTCTATACCAATAACCAGAGAAAAAAATGAGAGGTGGTAACTAATTGATTTCCAAAGGATGAGGTCGTAGAGGGTCATAAAATCCCATAAAAACCACATAGTCTCACAAAACATCACATAAAAGAAAATAATTCCATGAAAAATTGTTTAAAAAAAACAAAAATGCAACAATATTAAAAAAACATTGCGTAAAGGTCAAGTTCCTAAATCTACTATAGTGTAAGGGTAAAAAATCTACTATGTAAAGGCCAAGAGTTGAATCCTTAATGGGTAATGGTAAAAGTTTAATGTTGGATATATATAATGGTACCACACAAATAATAGTCACCTCTGTAAGGGTACCACCCATATAAGGGTAAACATGTAAGGGTTAACTGACCTTGCATACAGGTAAGACCCCCTACGTATTAGTTGGCCAAAAAACACATAAAGATAATAAGGGCATCACTTAAGTGTTTAATTAAAATATATACAATTAATGGGAACCTCACATAAGTGTAAACCCTAATCAGAAAATGATAATATTTTATCATAAAAATAAATTAATATGATTAAAATTAACATTTTCATGTGTATAGAAATAAATTGGAAGATATATTGAACAAGGAAAATTCAAAATGAAAACACCTTAAATTCGATGTTGGTGTAGTGGGGATGGTGTGAACCCTTTTCTAGAGTGGTAGGGTCAACGTGAGACACTCCTCAGTAATAACTTATTGTGGTGTGGTTAGTATAAACAAACTTCCCAACAATTTACACTATGGAAACCAGTTTTTTTATTTCCTATGTTGTTGTTGTTTTCTTAATTTCTCCTGAATTACATTCCTACATTGGTTCTATTTTACTTGAAGCCTCATCTACTCTAAGGGTTATGTTTGGGAAAGAAAATTATAGTATATGATTATGGTGTGTCCAGTGTAAACTTCATCTCATGGTTGATTGGGTAGGTGCTAACCGATCCGTGAAAACTTATAGTCCATCAATATAGTGTAGCTCATGTAAACCATTTTCCTGAAGATGTACTAATTATGCTTGTGAATCATATCATACATTATGTACTAAGTTATACTTTTCTCTTTGTATGGTAAATTATATTAATAGAATTTTTTGTCGATGGTGTGTCTTGATGTGTTCAGTAGTGATATGAACATAAAGAATGTTTGGTCTTACCAACCATCAATCCTATTCTACCGTGGGTCCTCGTTCATCAAGGTGGTGTATGGAGTCCCAAGGTGTCATGTAGATCAAGGATCATGATTTGATTCCTACCAAAATGATCCATGGACTAACCCATTTACCTTTATATAATAACCTACTCGAGAACCTTCTCAATCAATTGTTTCCCCATTTATCTCTTCCACCTTATTATTGATAGTCCCATATCCATTGGGTCACTAGGAGGGAGAGTTGATAAATCATTGTTCTATTTTTTATGAGTTATTATCTTTTTAAACCAACCACTTCAATTTGTTATGTTCTTGATCTACTCAATGATATCTCATAGACTCACC
The DNA here is from genome assembly GCA_963277665.1 of Viscum album. NCBI lineage: Eukaryota > Viridiplantae > Streptophyta > Magnoliopsida > Santalales > Viscaceae > Viscum > Viscum album. Next base: position 142,897,059 of record OY728155.1, read on the forward strand.
TTCATGTGTGTAATAAAGAAAGAGAGTAGAGCAGAGTATTTATAAGGTTCAGTCGAAATGTTAACTCCTTGTCATATTGGTTATTACCCCCGATATAGATTATACAATATATAAAATCATCATCTTATAACATAGAGTCCAATAATATCTCTACACATCCACTAAAATATCTATTTGGTTATACCCCCTTACCTAAATTGGTTATTCCCTTCAATCACTCCATATCTTCAATGGAGTTGATTCAATGTTAGATCTACTTATTCTCATTGTTTTATTCAACACCACTTAGAATAATGATCTCCATATATGAGACTATAATATCATGCTTTCTCATTTACTTCCTCTAGAACTTCAGTAGAAGTACTGGTCTCAACACTCCTTCTATATGAAGAGTGATATGTATCTTTCTCAACTTTATGAATACTCAGGTACACAACAGATCATTTTCTTCTTTAATAGCATTTGGATTTATCTAATTCCCTATATATGATATATATATGTATAATGTTTTCAAAATATATTTCAAATTGTATGAAAGTTTTATCAATCATCGATCTTACCTTATCTTCTTCACATACCTACATATTTATATATATATATAATTAATCATACCTATTTTCCATTCATATTTGGACACTCCTTGATCTTTGACATCATGTGTGCTCTTCCTTGAGATCTCATTATAATTTATAGAAAACTATTCCATTTAAATCTCCACATGAATCATGTATTTTCTTCTTCAAAATCCTCCAAAAAATTGATTACTTTAAACACATTAAAAATCTACACATGCATGGACTCATGTGTCTCTACCCCATGGACATCCATATTTACTGATACAAAGATTATATTAGTTTTTCTTCATCTATAAAGAGATCTCAACAAAAAAGTCTTACCATGAAGATTTATATTCAACATCAAACTCTTACACTTAGTAATAAATTATTATGATAAATCTTTACATTCAACATCAAACTCTTACACTCGTAAAAAAATTCTTACAATGAAGCTTTACGTACAAGGACTTTTCAATTTTTCAGCCTCGGCTCAAAATTGCATACTTCCTTCATAATAATTCTAAGATTCTCCAAAGAAACTACAACCCTTATTAAATCACTCAAACCTTGTCCAACATCAGGTAGATAGTGTTTCATCATTCACCAACACTTTTATTTACTTTCCTTGCATATAAGCACAAAAATATTCATATTTAAGTATGGCATGAAGAATCATATGAAAAAGGTCTTCAAAAAGTAGCACCACATCTCCTTTAGTATCATATTATAAACTCATTTAACTAATAGACTTGGATGATTTATCAGGAATGAAATCCAATTCCAACACATGGATACATAAAAATCCTTCAAGCATCATCAACTTCATTAACAAACACATATGGAAATATTGATAACAAATGAAACTAAAAACCACCTAGACACAACAATATACCCCCTTTTAATTGTTTTAAACATCCACACACATTTATAAAGTTTAATATTTGTGTTTATTTATTTCTAACCCTTATTAAAAATCAAATGAAAATGGTCAACATGGTTCTTCTCACCTCAACAAGACAACCACTTCCCCTCATTCATAAAGAAGCTTGATACACTTATGATGGAAGGATGACAACACATTTTTTTCTCTATAAAAATTCCTTTAGTTAGTCTACCATAAGTATATTTTGGATTACCCATCATAGAAATAAAAGGTGATTTAAACCTGGTTTTCAATGTTGTGATGTGTTTTCTATGAACATATAATGATCATATATAGCAGAATACAACCCAAAACACAGGTAGATCTACCTTCAAGAAATAAAATGCATGAAATATCAAAAAAATATAAACTACATACAAACCATGTGCAATAGTTTCCATATTCTTTATTAGTGAAAGAGAATTCTTGATAGATATCACTTGAATTAGTTGATATAAATCACATTACCTCGGAGGCAATACATTGGCCAATGAATCCATGAATTTTTCATGATGATACCCTAAATCTGATGGGGTGGTAGTACATTATTGAATGAGATAGATGGAGTTTTGAGGAGAAAATAGTTTAGTAGTGTCTCACACACATCATAAAAATCATCATGAAAGGATCCCACCCTATTTTATAGATGAATCTTGAGGCTCCCACTTCATAATGTATCATATTAATTACTTCTTATTGAGTTTCATTGAACTCACTTAAATGAATAAATTCAAAGTATTAATGAATGAACCATAATTGGGTTATTAAATGATTACAACTACTTGGGAGAAGATGTACAGGAAGTTCCATCACATGCAACTAACATATATATCTTATGAGTATTAATAATATATATATATGTATATTATATTCATACATTAAATGTATACTATATATATACATCATGTATCTAATGCATGTATACATGTATCGCATGAATGTATTTTGGTGTATATCCAAAAATCACCGATTTTTGCTAATATAACATAAAGAATTTATGAAAATCTTTACAAATATTTTTGAATCCATAAAAACTCTTTTCGATTTGATTTTTTTTAAATATCTTCATTTTGAAGAAAAGTTTTTTCCACAATTTTATCCTAATATAAGGACCTAACAATGTGACCCTACGGGCCTTATTTGTAACACCCTGAGATTTTATGAAAAATATTCTTTTAATTTTATTAATTTCTTGTGTTTTATGTTACACCAAGATTACCTTGCGCTATACGCAACACTTTATTAGCTTACAGTATACGCAACACTATTCTTGGATCGTGTTACACACAATTTGGATAATAGTTATTCTACGCAACATTGAGTATATATATATATATATTCAATGTATAAATGAAATATGGTTGGATTATGTTATACGAAACAACGAAGGATTCTGGCACAACATGCAACCCTGACTTGGCTTGCATTACACGCAATCACGACCTTCCTCGATAGCGTGTGTTGTACGCAATACCGGGTTTTACTAAACAACGATATATTATTATAATATTATTATGAACTAGCCATTATGAATAGTATTAACTAAATTTTGAATTTTATAACATTATTATTCATCTTACACATTTTCTAGAACATGGAATAAGAACAAAATAAATTTTTTGGGTAAAATATGTATTTTTCAAAAAATGCAGTTTTGCCGCCTTTTGATGGCGCACCCACTTTAAATCTAGTTTTTGACATGTTTATAAGTTCAATTTGAAAAAATAAAATTCTTCTTTTGAATCAGGATATAAAAATTTACATTGGACAAAGTTTTGATATTTTTCTGATAACTTTAATATTTTAATAAATAGTAAAAACACGCTATATTTTAATTGACAAAAAAATTTTCCATTGTAATAATTTATATGGTTGAATTATAATATTTAATGGTTTTAAAGTATAAATAGAATATATTTTTACCATTTAATATAATTTATGTCATTAGCATTGATTTTACATTAAATTCTTAGGTTAAATCAATTCAATCTTTTGCAATATTTTAAAGAAAAACCCATTTTCTTTCGACAACGGGATTAATTTTAATTTAATTTCTGAAACTTTTGTGTATTGAATTTGGAAAAATAGATTCCATATTTGGAATCAGTGGGTCCAAATTATGTTCATAAGCTACTTTTTATTTTTGAGAATTATGAATAGTAACTATGGTAAATTTTATTTACCATAGTTAAAGGTAAATCGGGTAATTAAGGGTAAATATAATATTATAAAATTACCCTAACACATGCCAAAATTCTATTGGATGGCTAAAAGTAAACCCATATCAACTAAGGGTCGGATTAGATTCATTTAATTGACTTTTTCCCATGAAAAAAATTTAATTATTATTAAAATCAAAGAATGTGACAACATGTCACTTTCTTAAATCTTATAAGTATAATAATTTTAATTTAGTGATAAACATCATAAAACCTCGAACCTGAATAGTCTCCAGAAATCTAATAACATTATCTACATCATGATAATTTATTTAGAATTTTTAGGGATTAAGTAATTTTCATTAATGGTGATACATTAATGATACAAAAATTATTTATTAAGTGGAAAATAAGTAATATAGTTTTTATTGAAATAATAATACCCATTAAAAGGAACAAAACCTGACCAAAACTTATTTTTAGTGTATATATACACTTTAATCGTCCAATTACCTAATATATAACCGTTTTGAGCCTTATAAAAGTGATTATGACACTTATATTATTTTATTTTAAATGATGCCAAAGTTGTCACCTTCATAATTTAATAAATATAACAATTTAAATATTATGATTTTAAGATGATAAATTAGAGTAAAAGTATTATTGTGAAAGTTAATAGATTTATCTTCATCATAGGATTTTATTTTTACTTTTTATGCAAAAACTAAGTATATTAAATAATTATAAAAAAATGTTGTAGTAATTATTTTATTAAGAGATAAACCAAATAAATGGTTTTAAAAATAATAAAATAAATATTATATGAACTATTTAATGTGATCCATGAATTTTATAGATACATATGACCTTTTATGAATCTATTAAATCTTTTATTTCGAACATATCTTCTGTATACATTTTATTTAAATTCAAATAAATGAATAGTGTCAAAATTGACACTATTGATATTTTATAAAAATAACATATTATAAAATTGTTTAAAAATCACAAAAATATTTAAAAATTATAAATTTAAATTTATATGGTCTATAATGTTATAAAGTAAAAAATTATGTAAAATTCACAACAAATAAGTAACTATTTGTTATAATTTAAAATTTAGAATTTTATTACCACAAATAAACTTAAATAGATTAAATAAGGATAAATCAAAATGATAAGGTTTAAAATAAGATCCAAACATGTATAAATTTTATTTTTTGATAATATTACAAACCTATATCATCTAATATTTGAATATGAGTCATTTTTGAAGGTTTTTAAGTGGGGTTAGATTTATTATAAATTAATATTTTTAAGAATTCCAAAGGTGCCCCTCTCCTCCCTTATAAAAGGGACCTCCTCCCTATCTTCCACACACCACTTTGAGCCTTCAAGATCGGTAATCCCCTGCCCAATTCTCTTCTCCACTTCCCTAGAAACATCCTAGAGGTTCTGGTCTTCTTCAAAGACCAATTTTAGTGCCCTAAGAGGAGGTCTCAAAGAGGCGCTTCAAAGAAGAGGTAATTTCCGTTACCGATTCTTTCACCTTTATTTCTTCTTCCACTTCTTTTTATTAGGTTGTTTCATTATGAAGTAATAAAATCAGTCTCAATCATATACTGATATGTTATTATACGTATGAAACAACCCTATTTCACCATCTATCCATCCTACGGAAAACGAAATCACCGCGCGTGCGTACGTACGGAATACCGTCTCCACGCCGTGGTGTAATCTATTTTCCACCACCACCTTACTTGGATGGGTATAATGGTGTAAATAATAACTATATATGATTATTGTAAAGTGATATTGATTCTGTAATAGTATACATACACTCCAATAAAATTACACGATCATGGGAACGATATCATCGCTCGTGCGTACGTACGGAATACCGTCTCCACGACGCGATGAGATTCATTCTCAATGATTAACCATTCATAAATGATTATAAAGTATATATAATAAGTAATCATGAAATATATGACATAATAATGATACTGTATTTATGTATATATATATGTATGTCATCTAATTAATTCCATTCAATTCAATGAGGAAATGAAAACAACGTTCATGCGTATGTACGGCCTACCGTCTCTATGAATGGTGTATTTCTTTCCATTTATCGATCTATTATATATATGTATGTTCTGAATATATATTATATATAAATCATGTTTTACATTCTGGATTTAAGTAATCATGATCTAAGTAATCATATTAATAATTACAAGTCAAAACACGGACGACAAACGAAACGATTTTACCCAAAACACTCTTTAACATGGAATTTACAAAAGAACGGGTAATATAATGTCATAAGTGAACCATATATGATATCATAACAATTAATATGATTATTTAATAAGTCAATAACATTATTTAAATCATTATACAGGAGGTTCAGATACGTACGAAGCATATCGGACCTAAGGTAAGGGATAATTTTGTAAATCTCATTTTTATTCTAGATTGCTTATTCGTAAGTATTTAACAGGTTTATTACTATCAACCATGTCCATGTTTTATAAAAGTGTATTCATGTATGTTTAAAGTCCTTTTTACCCATTTTTGACTTTTACTACAAGGAATGTAAGGAATCTTTCTTTTATTTACGTTATGAGATACTTTTTGACTTTTCTGACAAAAGTACGAGGAGAATGTTATTTTTAACTTATACGGCGTGAATGGATTTTTACGATTTTATAAAGCCTTGTTTTCATGAAGCTTCCTCCAAAATATTTCATGACTATTTTCAAAAAAATATATTTCTTTTAAAATTGCATGACATTTTGTGAAAAGAAAATGATTTTGAAGAAGAAATGATATTTTCCTCAAGAATTCATTTCAAGTGTTTTATCAAAACCTTTTTCCATCTAAGATGACATTATTTCATATGTGTATGTTTCAAGTATAAAGTCTCTATGATTTACATGGTTTCTATTTTATTATTATGAAATGATATCCATTTCTTTTATGTGAATTATGTGATGATGGGATGATGTTTATAAAACCCATTTTATTCATTGGGTTATTATGAATGATGTATGTTTATTTTGTGGCACAAGTAAGAATGATTTCATTATGAGATGGGTGGGACCTATATCTCCCTACAATGAATTGGGTAAAGATTTATATCTCATGAGATAGACATGGCTGGAACGGAAAGTTAAACCGGTTCATTAATACAGGACTGGAACGAGGAGTGAACTCGATTCAGAAAGGGACTTTGTCCACTAAGATGGTCTTGGCAGCAATGCCTTGGCTACTATGGAAATCATATCATGTGCTTAATGGTTGCCACAATTACATGTTTTATTCCCATGCTATTTTATCATGATTAATGTTTCTTTATGATCTATGCCATACGTACTTCCATGTTTTATGTCATTGCTCAATCTTTCGATGTTTAAACATTATGTTCATGTTTTTAAGTTCAAATGTATATGGTATGTTTTAATTTATCCATTCTTACCCTTACTGAGCATTTGAGCTCACCCTTTTTATGTTTTCTTTTCCCCGGGATATAAAGAAATGTTTTAGGTATGAAAAAAAGGGGGAAGATATTTATGGGAGATGTTGAAGATCTTTCACCACGATTAGAAGATTACATTCCATGTTTCCGAAGACACTAAACTATTACCGTCCTTGTGTGTCTGTTTTTGTTATGTATTAAGTATTCCGCAAAAGTAATGTAATTTTCATGTACGTCAAGCTTTGGGTCTCTACATTATTATCATTGAAAACAACTATGAAATTAATACTTCATATATGTATGAAAATATTGGCCTCTAGAAAAGTTTCGGTGCTTCTCACTCTACTGAGGGGTCTGGTGTGATCTCCATCAAACATGCTCATATCTCAATATGAAATTGCCCACCACAAGATGTATTATATATATAATATATATACCTATATAATAATTTTTTCCATTCCATAAAATGACCATTAGACATGGAACATGTCAATCTAGTATTTTCCTCTCATCATTTCTGGATTCTATAAAAAATACTAGCCAATTTGATGAATACATCACATGCCATTCATTTATCGATTAAGTACATCACATGTCACTTATCCAAGTAGTTGAACACATTATATGGGAAAAAATAAGCATGATCATGAATTTCCTCAATCTCATTCAATCAAGGGCTATATGCCTTTAAATTTTAATACAAGTGGATAAATCCCATCTTGGTTGGGCTCCAACTGATGAAATAATCAACACCACACCCAACCACACATGTATTAGTTAAGTTCATATGTAGGCTTGTTTTGGTAGGGTATCAAAGTATGAAGGTTCTCATGTTAGGTATCTTAGAAAACCTATGTAATAAGGAGTTATAATAATCATACATCCCTAAGTATGTTGATGACTGTATGAAATTCAATGAAATATACTTTAGTAGATCAATTCAGGCAATAAGTCTCTACTTATTACCTCATAAATCCAATATTAATAACTTATACACAACTCTATATAATTATTAAAATAATCTAGTCATGATAACCTTGCCATATTATTACAACTGATAATTCCATGTAAGGGTCATCAACTAGGGATCATTCAAATTTTCATTTTAAGGGGATACTATCATTCGACCATTAATGTAAAATAAATTATAGCACACATGAATGATTGATAATTATATATTTACTTTGTTATAATAACATGATACATTTATAACCATTAAAACTAATACATCATGTGTCATACACCCAGATATCCTACAATACCCTCATGTTGTTGTTGTGGTAATGGTTTCGTCAACGAATCTACTACATTCTCTTGAGTAGCCACCCATATGTTATTTACATCACCCATCTCAATGATATCCCATACAAGATGGTATTTTTGAAGTATGTGTTTGCTTATTTGAGGATACTAAGGTTCCTTATCCTGAGAAACAACACCATTGTTTTCACAGTATATCTCGATTTCCCCCTTGATAATAGGAACCACTCCAAGTTCAAAAATGAACTTCTTGATCCAAACAGCTTCCTTCAAATAATTTAATATATTGACGTATTCTTCCTCTATTTTTGAGTCCTCTATGGTGTATTTTATGAAACCCTTACAACTAATTGCATCACCATTTATGAAAAACATGAATCTAGATTGACATTTAATATCATATTATTAGATTGAAAACTAAAATATATGTAACCCTTTACATAGAGCTCGTCCTCTCCTCTAAATACCAACAATGTATCCTTAGTCCTCAAGTTTTTATGGATGTTATTCACTATAATCTAGTGACTCTCACTAGGATTGTATTGGTATCTACTTATTATACTTAAATAATTTATACATCAGGTCAAGTACAGAATATGGAATACATGATAGATCCTATGGAGGATGTATATGGAATTATATCCATCCATTATAACTCTTTATAAGGATCCTACATCTTCCTAATATTTGTTCCATGAAACACTGGTAAATAACCAATCTTAGTGTTCTCCATGCTAAACTACATTATCAATTTATAGATATATGTATTCTGTCTCATTCTAAGAAGCCTCATAGATCTATCTTTATATATCCTCATACCAAGTATGTAATCTATTTCACCTTTGTCTTTCATTGAGAAACATTTACCCATCCACATATTCACTGAGTGATGTTTTGGGACATCATTCCTAATAAGTAGTATATCAACTACATATAGTATTATAAATACTACCATACTCTCACTAAGACACTTTTATACACAAGAATCATTCACATTCTTTATCAAACTGAACTCTTTGATTACATCATCAAACTGAATATTCTAACTCCCAAAATCTTTCTTTAGTCCATAAATGGCCTGTTGTTGTTTGAAAAACTTAACAATCTCATTTGGAACCTCAAAACCCTTGGGTTTTATCACATACACTTCCTCAACTAAATTCTAAATAAGTAATGTGGTTTTTAAATATAAATGATATATTTTATAATCATAATGAGTTGTTATGCCTATAAAAATATGAATGTACTTTATTATCCTAATAGGTGAAAATGACTCTTCATATTCAATTCCATAAACTTGGATACAACCCTTTTACACGAGGCATGATTTATAGGTTGAAAATATACCATTCATGAAGGTTTTATTATGGAAAATACACTTGAACCATATAGGTATCACCCCTTCTAGTGCATCCACTAAGTTCTAAACTTGGTTAGTGTACATGGATCCCATCTCAGATTCAATCAATTTTAACCATTTCTCATAATAAAAAATCTCATTAGCCTTTTAGAAATAAGTATGTTAATCTACTTTCAAGATTACATCATCATCATCATTATCCATGAGAAATACACATATTTATGTCCTTAATGAATCCTACTAGTCCTTCAAGGTTCTTGTGTAACATCAGTCGGTTATTCTTCCACAACTCTTTGCAATACTGGGTCAACCTCTATCTCTAGAACAATTCCCATTTATTGGTATTGAACAGCTTCAAGTTCAAATTTCCTACCACTACATCCTTGAATCATGTGTTCCTTCTCAAGAAAAACACTTCCTCTAGTAACAAACACTTTGTGTTCAATAGGATTATAAAATTAATATTGCATATTTTTTTGGGATAACCAAAAAATATGAATTTATTGGATTTAGAGTCAATATTATCTAAATCCAATCATTATAAAAATTATTCACAATCTCAAAAATTCATAAAAAATGGGATTTTTCCAATACCATATCTCATATGGTGTCTTTATGAATAATTTAAATGGAATACATTTTAGTAAGAATGATGAAATCTCCAGGAATAACCCCAAAATGAAATAAGAAGGTCACATAGACTCATTGTTGATCTTACCATATCTAATAATGTATGGTTCATCATTTAAAATATACCATTCTATTGTGATGTTATGGGAGAAGTGAGTTGTGAAACAATTACACAATCTCTTAAATGAGTTATGAATTTTTGGCTCAAGTATTCACTACCCTTATTTGATTGGATGACTTTAATACTTTCCCCATCTTATCTTATACATCACTCTAAAACTCTTTGAACTTTTTAAAAGATTCATACTTGTGTTTCATCAGAAACACATACCCATGCCAACTAAAGTCATCAATTAAAGTAACAAAGTACCTAAAATCACTACTTTCTTAAGTACTCATTGGTCTATATACATCATTGTATATGAAATCTAACTATCCACTATCCCTCTCACCTTTTCTACGAAAATATGGCTTTTTTATTTTTTACAATAAACAATATTCTCATGTATCAAATGATTTATAATCAAATGATTCCAATATTCCATATCTATGGAGTCTTTAAATGCATTTCCCATTTACATGTCTATGGTGACAACGCCAAGGGTAGGTGGGACTAGAATCAAACATGACCTTATTATTATAGATTTTATAAATAGGAAAATCCATATCAAGGATATATAAACTATTCATTATATTCCCAAATCCACAAAAAAATCATTCTTATATATAGGACAAATTATGTTCGTAATAATGAATGAAGATGAACTCATGTGCAAGAAAGATATAGGAATACAATTCCTGTTTATGGTTGGAACATAATGATAGTTTTAAAATTATATGACCAATCCACTAGGTAAAATCATATCATAAGTTTTGACCTCTGATGTAGAAACTTTCGATCCATAACTGACATGAAGATCTACATCACCCATTACCAAATACCTCTTATCTCTGAGTCTATGTTTGTTAGAAAAAATGTGTGATACACACCTAGTATATAATACCCATGAGTCATATTTGGAGAAATTTATTTCTATAAAATTCACATTTGGGTACTCAAAATGTTTCTCCTTAAGAACACTTATCAATCATGGATACCAATATTTAATAGTTTTATTAGTTATACCACTTAATGACCTCAATATGATTAGTGTGAAGTATGTCATTATCTATAAAAAAGAAATATTAGTAGGTTAGTATCATGTATTATATATTTTCATTAAGGTATTTAAATTAATGTTCTACCACATAAAATTATACCCCATATATCATATCCATTTAGTTAACCAAGATCCACATTTTATCATAAATTACATTAGTTATCATGTAAGAAATCATTTACTATTAAGGTAGGGAACAATAAAAATTGTAAAACCTGAGACTTTTATGAGAAATATTTTGTTTTTATGTTATATAAATCATCAAAGGAATCTTTCACTACACACAACACTAGCTTGGCTTGCTTTACACGCAACCGCGACCTTCCTCGATAGCTTGCGTCGTACGCAATACCGAGTTTCACTAAACAACGATATATTATTATAATATTATAATCTATCCATTATGAATAGTATTAACTGAATTTTAAATTTTACAACATTATTATTCATCTTACACATTTTCTAGAACATGGTAAGAGAACAAAATAATTTTTTTTGGGTAAAATAAGTATTTATCAAAAAATGCAGTTTTTCCACCTTTTGATGGTGCACCCACATTAAATCTAGTTTTTGACACATTTATAAGTTCAATTTGACAAAATAAAATTCTTATTTTGAATCAGGATATAAAAATTTACTTTGGATAAATTTTTGATATTTTGATGAATAGTAAAAATACGCTAATTTTTAATTAAAAACAAATTTTTTCATTGAGATAATTTATATGGTTAAATTATAATATTTAATGGTTTTAAAGTATTGATAGAATATATTTTTACCATTTAATATAATGTATGTCATTAGCATTAATTTCACATTGAATTCATGGGTAAAAACATTTCAATCTTTGGCAATGTTTTAACTTCTAAAACCCATTTTCTTAACAACGGGATTTATTTTAAATTAATTACTGAAAATTCTGTGTTTTGAATTTTTAAAAATGGATTTCATATTTGGAATCAGTGGGTCCAAATTATGTTAATAGGTTACTTTTATTTTTTTTGATATTATGAATAGTAACTATGGTAATTTTTATTTACTACGGTTAAAGGTAAATAGGGTAATTCAAGGTTAAAAGAATATTATAATAATTCAAAATTACATTGAAACTTTTCCTAACCTTATTGGATGAGTATTGGCCGACCATGGTCATCCTTGGGTCGATTTGGGGACCCCATGGAGCTACTTATGAAATACAATGACACATTAGATTAATTAATTTTATGTAAAGACAAAATTGGAATTAACAAATATCATTTAGTAATTAATTTTTATAAGGGGCTATATAAATTATATTATGGACTATAAATATTCATTGGAAATCTAAAAATATTTCCTACATTTTGGTATTTTGTTTATAATTTTTAGACATCATATAAATTAAATTATTTCTGACACAATAATGATGCAGTATTTACCTCATTAATAAATGATTTAAATAAATAAGATTAAAATGATTAAAATATCACCCAAAACCTCTCCAATTCCTATTGGATGATTTTATTTCGAATATGAGTCATCGTATCTTCGACATTAATGTGTTTTGGACCTCTTCAAACCGAATATAAGTTTATAATAAAATAATGTTTCCACACTTTCATAAAGAGCCCCTCCGCTCCCTTATAAAAGGATACCACTTCTATGCAATTCCTCACACCTCTCAAGCCTTTTGGATCATCCAAACTCTGCCCAAATAAGCTCCATACATCCCTCTCCTCCCCCTTGAAGCCTTACATTAGTTAGAAGACTCTCCAAGAAGTCTTTTTGGTTCAAACCAAAGGAAGTTACCAAAATTAAAGGTAACAGTTTCTCTTAAGTTGTTTTCTTTTATTCTACTTCTCCAACCCCTAAAATCTTTTTAATCCTTTATTTTGTGACAACACCAGTATCCTGAAAATACTAGGATGTTGTTATGAGAAGGATTAGAACTACACTTACACACACCTCCATCTAATGTATGAAGAACATAATGTTTCTGTGATGGCAAACTAACGCCTCACGAAATGATGATTGTTCGATTTTCCCCTACCGCCTCTCATGGTGGCCATTATGATGGCACTGTATTTATATATAATATATATTATGTTTATTATTTCTTTATGCTTCTTTACTTCTAAATTATATCAAGCCTTTATGATTTCCATAGTCGGTAAATACGATAATCTCATTTGAGGAAGTGCGGACTACCGCCCCCTCAAAGTGATGTGATTCGTTAATACCTTATATGGGATGTATAAAGGATGTGATTAATGATATTATATATGATATTATAGTGGAATTATAATATACCTATGTATTATTATTTTTTAATTATATTAAAATAATAAATAGAAATGAAAGTAGCGTTCATGTGTACGTACGGCTTACCGTCTCCATGAACGGTGTGTTTCATTTATTACCTCCATATGTTATGTACTATTATAAATGCTTGTATATTCTGGATATATAATGAATTTATATGATATATAAATCATGATTTACATTTTTGAGGTAAGTAAATCAGGATATAAGTAATAATAACATCAAGAACAACAAGTCCAAACACGTACGATAAATAAGATGATTATACCCAAAACGCTACTTTAACATTAATTTACATAAGAATGGGTAATATAAAGTCATAAGTGAACCATATATGATATCATAAAAATGAATATGATTCTTTAATAAGTCAATGACATTATTTAAATCATTATACAGGAGGTTCAGACTCTTACGAAGCAAATTGGACCTAAGGTAAGGGAAATATCACAATCTCATTTTTATCCGAGGTTGTTTATACTTTAGTATTTACTGGGGTGCATTCTATCATCAACATCCATGTTTCCTCAATATGTAATATTATTTCCATCCACCTACAATTTTTTAAATCCAATTTTACCCTTCGGTGAGTTTTTAGTAAAGGATATGAAAGGAATCTTTTGTCATTTTTCGTACGAGGTACTTTTTTTACTTTTCCGACAAAAGTACAAGAAGAATGTTTTATTTTAACTTATACGGAATGAATGGATTTTTAAAACATTATTTCCAAGAAGCTTCCCTTAAAAGTTTTTAAGTTTATTTTTAATCAACTTCTTTTATTATAGAATTGTATGACATGTTAAGAATGGAAAAGTGTTTTTGAAGTAGAAGGGATATTTTCCTCAAGAATGGAGTTCAAGTGTTTTATCAAAATTATTTTCCATCTAAGATAATAAAGGGTTCTGTTTCTATCCCTATTATTACATTGATTTGATTATGTTGTGATGGAATTATTTTTATGAATTCCTTTATCTTATATGAATTGTTTTATGAAGTCACGATGTTTAAGATTCCCATTTTTATTACATGGGTTATGCTATGATGTATGGTTTATGATTTTGTGGCACACATAAGAATGGTATCATTATGAGATGGGTGGGACGTATATATCCCTCCAATGCATTGGGTAATGATTTTATATCACATGAGATAGACATGGCTGGAACGGCAGCTAAAACCGGTTCAGTGTAACAGGACTGAAACGAGGAGTGAACTCAGTTCAGAAATGGACTTTGTCCACTAAGATAGTCTTGGAAATGAGTCTTGAATAACAAGAAATGATTCTCTATGATTATGTGTGTATGCCACAAAGTTTCATGTTTTAAGTTATGATTTTTGGGATTGCATTTCACTACTATGATTTATCCCATGTTATGAAATTATGATCTCTTCTGCAGGTTAGGATTTCCAAAAGTTATGTTCTTATGTATATGATGTGATTGATATTTATTTTTTTACCCTTACTGACCATTTGAGCTCACCTTTTTGTATGTTTTATTTCCCCAGGACAGGAAGAAGGTTATTAAGTAGGATATTCCAAAAAGGGACTCTAGATATGATGAAATGAATGGGAGGCAAAGTAGATTCTTTTTGAACCAGTTGTTTATGTTTCCCAGTTTCTAAAGACATTATACCTATTCAGTCCTTTCATGGTTTTGTTATATGTTGTAATAAGTGTGCTTCAATTTTGAAGTATTAACAATGTATGTAAAGTATGGGTCGTTATATAAATCATAATAGTTATAATTCTTGGATAGTAGAGTGGATAAACATATATCCAAATCCATCATATAGATTCACTCAATTATATTCCTGTAGTATCCTAACTGTTAGGTATTCCCATCTAGTTTAACCTAAAACAAGCACCAAGAATATGCCAACTAAGGACAATTAAGATATACTAATTCTATGATAAAAAATATCCAACACAAAAATCCGGAGTAACTTATAGTTTACTTTCATTACACTAGATAATCCATGGTACTCATACCGAGCTTGATAAAACCTAGTTAAATGATCAAGGTATTGACAATTGCTACTTTGGAATGAATCTCACACTAAGTATTTTTGGGGTTTTTAGTATAAGGTCTCTCCAATTCAATATACATCATATGAATATTAAATTCATAATTATTAGATAACATATAATCATTATATTTTCATGTTTTATTTATTTTTTGTATGCATGATATTGATGATTCAGTTTTAGAAATCCATATTCCATCCATAAAATTAATGTGTTTATGCCATATTAATGTGTAACTCTTTATGAAACCCATGATTTTGTGTTACTCACCAAAAAACAGAAGCCAGGTATATTCATACATATCCAAATGAATCATATTCATAAGGTATGTGAATGATTCATGTAAATAATAAGTGTTATATAAGTTTTATAAACTATACATGAGTAAGCCCGAAGTGATGGATTGCTAACCTCATTCACTTTCCTAGAAAATGAATAATACACTAGAAAAGTAGGTGGTCTAACCCCAAGTCTCTCTACCTAGGTATACTTTTATCAAGGAAGAATTAAATTCATGAAAACTCTAACACCTAATATGCACAAACTATGCCCAAAAACTATTCTCATGCTCATAACTATAATTACCAACCAATGTAAATGTAGATAAAAACTGAATTTTATAATACTGAATCAAGAATGATATGCATGGATCTATCCTAGATTCAATTTATCATATAAATAGCCATAAAAAATACTAATATTTCATAAACAATTTATCAAACATGAATATCAAAGAAATTTAACAAATAAATAAACTGTCTATTTATTTTTCCAAACATAATACATTTATGAACTATTCACAAATAAATTAAAATTATAAACATTTTATAATTTAGAAAGAATATAACCATTTTATATTTATTTTAATATAAATACCTTTATATTTTAAATTATATGGAATTTATATGATATTTCATGAATAATAAAAATTTTATAATTTAAATTATATTATATAAATATTTTATATAATCTAAATATCATATATCTTATAATTTATAAAATCTTTATAAATCAACTCTTATGATTTCTAAATAAACTATTCATTTTTAGATTATAAGGAATGTAATTTAATTCATCAAAAGGTATTTTAAAATATTAACCATCAATATTTGGTAAAAATGTTTCATAAACATTTATTTAATTAATTATAATCAATTTATAATTTATTTATTTAATTATAAAATATCTATAAATTAAACATTCCCAAAATGACATTTAGATTTATTTATAAACCATTAAAAGCATTTTATATGTTTAACAAAAATAACAACTTTGTATTTACCCTTATGGAGAATCAATATTCTACAGAAGGTTATCCTCCTTTTAACCTTACGCTGGAATTATTTTTAATGGTATTTATCCTAAACCTTCATGCAGATGGTCTATGAAAGGATAATACCCTTATGTAGAACTAATTGGAAGATATTGTATAAAGGTAAATCACTGCTTACCTTTACACAACTCAAATAAAATATGTTGTACAAGGGTACTAAGGATATTATATTTACATGAACACTTCATATAAGTATAGGTATCGATATACCTTTACATAGACTTTAAGAACGACTACTTAAATGTAAGACTCTATCTTACCATTATGCAGCACCGAGGAACCTCACTATGTGAAGGTAATACAAATATTACCTTTACCCAACTTGATCTATGTATCGGTATAACCTTTACATTACATGTCCATATAAGGGTGAATCAAATTTACTTTTACATAGCTCACATAAGGGTATAAAACCTATATCTATTTTACAAAAATGTAGTTCTTTATTTTTATTGAAAACCAATGATTCCAAAATGATTGATTCTTGAAGAACCTCATTCTAATTCCATTGATGGGATTTATATTAATATTTAATGATCATGTACATCATAATAAAACCCAAAAGTATGAATATATGTCTTCAAGAAATCAAATTCATTAAATATCACAAAAATAGATTACATTTAAACTATGTACAACATGAAGCATATTCTCCATTAGAGAAGAAGAATCCTTGATAGAGATCACTTTAGGTATTTGATACAAAGCCTACCATATCAATGGTAATATACCATCCAATGAATCCATAATTTTTTGTGAAGATACCCAAAATATAAAGGGTCTTTAGCATCATCTTGAATGATATAAATAGGGTTTTAGGATGAAAATACCTTTACAGTTTATCGAAAACATTACACACACAAATAGATGAGAATCCCATCCACTTTTGTAATTGAAGCCTAAGGACCCCTCTATATAAATCATCATATGAAATATGTCCCATTTATTTTAATTCATTGAACTCAATTTAATGATTAAATTCAAAGCATTAATAAATGAACCAACCTTTTCTTCTTAAATGATTAAAACCATTCGGGAGAAGCTGTATAGGAATTTTCATCACATGCAACTCACATATGAATCTTATGAATATTAATATTATATATATATATATATATATATTATTCATGATTTAAATGTACACTATATATATACATCATACGTCAAATTCATTAATACATGTATCATATTCTCGTATTTTAGTTCACATCTAATGTGTTGTCCATAAAAAACGAGGCATGTGACACCATGCTAAAAATATTATTTTATGGGTTATTTATACCATATTTATCAGGAAATCAATTATACCATGAAAATTAATAAACAAACACCTCCAAAAGTTCAAATAAAAATCACCCCATTTATCTTATCCATTAATATTCATCGCCCCCTTAACAAGTTCTTTTAATACAGTCAAAACTAAGGGATGTAAGCATGATTATCATACCTTATACTCTGGTTTTACATATATTATGGAAACATGGAAGCCTCATCTATAAATATTTCTCCCCCTAAATGGATACACACACTCTTTTAAATCATGTTAGTTAAAACAGCATGATTCCAACCTTTTTTGTTGTCCAGCAGTGATGACACAACACTTATCTTTCAATTCCCTACAAGTTAACATAGACATAAAACAATAATAGGGAGTAACAAGGGGCCTCTTTCTTACTAAAAGCCAGAATTTAGGTTTTGATTTCCTTCTCAGCCTAGTTTATTCTTTCCTTCCAATATCATCACTTTTCCACATGTTATAATCCCCAACATGTTTTTTGATTTCTTTTTTTTATGTTGGTAATGATTTCATACAATATTTTAATCCTTTATCAGACAAACATTTCTTTTGACATGATTTTCCGTAAACCTTCAAACCTAAATTTATGTAAGGATTCTCATAAATTTTAACATCTTCATGTGTATCCACTTTTTTTCCTATATACTTAGCATTAATCTATTCTTTCTATAGTCTCTTGGACATCTCCAACTTGTCTTGCTAGATTTCCAAGCATTCTATTTTGACCTGCTCAACTTCTTTAGATTTCTCATTTTTTTTCTTTTGGAACAGAGGATGAATCAAAATTTTATTGAGAATTCAGGATGTAATTTTTTACACTCCATAATTCCAAAGTTTATGTGGGTAGAAGTAATTTATGTTGATTCATACTTAGCCAGTATATGTCTATCAGATTTTTTTGGGACAAAGTCTATCATAATAAATATTGTCTGATAAGTCACTAGAATTTTCACACCTGAAAATATTCCAAATCTTAGCCTACACTCCCATATATGAAAAGAACATAGACAATCTAGAGGATAATTCCAAATACTATTTTATCAAAGGCTATGGGAATGAATATTTTGGTTTCAAACCATGAGATGATGACAAACACTAAATCATTAGAAGTTTAAACATTATCTTCAATGAGAAGTTTCTATGGAAGGATCACAACATTGATGAATCAGAAGATGAGGAGAAGAAGTAAAATACTAAAGTAAAATTTGATATAAAAAGAATCCCTATAATCTCACAAGTTTTTATAACTCTAAATATCATCACTAGTTCACTATAAATTCAACCAGTGAAATACATTTTATAATGATAATGTTTTTTGGATTCTTGATGGATAGCAATGAAGTTGAGAAACTAATAGTTAGTTCACTAAAATTTGGGGCACCAAAAATCCCTGCACTGGAAAGGGAAGAGTCTTAAGAAAAATTGAGAATATTTTATAGTGCTAAATGACCAATCCATAGGTATGGATTTTATATAAAATTATAACTTCTAATAGATGTTAGGAAACCATAATTCCAAAAATAGGTAATGATTCTTAGTGACTCAAAGTAGTGGGAGTCATCCATTAAGGAAGGAATGAATTTTATTAAGTTCAATAAAACTTGGGAGTTGGCTGAACTACTGAAAAGAAAGTGTACACAGGAGAAAAAATATATTTGAGATTTGATGAAGGAATCTAAAATAAGTATGAGATAAAAAGAATGGTTGTTCATGAAAGGATTCCAAGAAATGGATTTATTTCTGAAAAATATTTTCACTGGTATCGAATCATACTACCGTATGGATAGTGTTGATTCCAATAGATTCCAATAGATTCCAATAGTTTACACTTGGATTAGATGGACATT
Organism: Viscum album; assembly: GCA_963277665.1. NCBI lineage: Eukaryota > Viridiplantae > Streptophyta > Magnoliopsida > Santalales > Viscaceae > Viscum > Viscum album. The sequence goes on from OY728155.1 coordinate 142,917,398, forward strand.
AATTATTTCTTTCTTCAAGGTAAATTTTAGGAGGGGATCTATATGAAGTAGGTGAAGGGATTTGGAGGTCATCGAAAGGATGTAATTGTTTTTTATTCAACGTGAAGCCTCTATGGATTGAACCAGGAACAATATTAGTGGAAACATAAGTTCAAAACCTTCAATAATAATAAAGGTTCCACATTATGTGATTATTATAATTGTTTTTATCATAATTTATTGGATGATGGGACTCAAGTCATACTCATACTCTATGTGGATGACATGTTGTTTGCGGGTATGGAGAGTTCATAGATTCAGGACCTGAAGATTAAATTGTATGAAATATTTGAAATGATGGATCTTGGTTAAGATAAGAAACTGTTTATGATGAGGATATATGGGGATGGAAAATGTGGTACTCTGGTATTGTCCTAGAAGGAGTATATCTAGAAGATCATTGTGAAATTTGGGATGACCGGATATCAACCCCCACTACTAAACCTTTCAAGATATCCAAGGAACATGAACCAGTATTCAAATATGAGTCTCGATATATGTAAAAATTACTCTATGTATGAGATATAAAAAAATTAATGTACGTGATGATATTTACCTTACTAACCATTATCTTTGGAGTGGAATTATTAAACCTATTGATTTCAAACCCTGGAAGAGGCATTGGGAAACTTTGAAGTGGACCATCTGATACTTAAATGAATCAAATTATATAATTCTCTATTTTGATAAATATGATCCTTTCCAAGTATTCATAAATAATTATTTGTTTGGGGGATGTAGATACCCAAATGATCAGGATGAGATAGATGTTTACATTTGGAAGAATGACGGTTGGTTAGATATCATGGCTGCAACCTATAGTTAGTTTTATCTATAATATAAATATAACTCATAGTATCTATATAAGACTAAAATTATTTTTTATGGTTAATTAACTTTATAAATTATATTGTAAAGTTACTATAAGGATTAGTGTTATTCTGTGATAGTCTTATTACAATTCACCTTGCATGGAATCTAGTTTTTTGTGAAGGAATGAAATGCATTGACATGAAATTACATTCATATGGATTCTGTTGGAAGATATAGTTTTATATCTATTGAATATAACTTGGATTAAAAATCTTAAAAACATGTTTAGGATGGTTTTTGTCCTTGAAAACCTGAGGTGGAACTATTCCTTATTATGAATTGGCTAAAAAGTATATGATGGAGAATACTGCATTCATATAGGAAGAGGTTCAGTTTTTTTCCTATGTTTTCGAGGATGTTGTGCAAGAGGTTGATTTTTTTTCTATGTGGGAAATTATTTGGATTGCAAAGAATATTAAATTCACCAAATTTGACTTATTAAAATATGGAATTCTATCATTTCTTCTTGTTTGTGTCAAGGAAACAAAAATAGCACTTCAACACTTGATTTTCATCTACTGGAAGTTTGGGTACTTCCAATGATCTTATAAAACTTGATCATTTTACTGAATGGGGGATAATAATAGTCCATTGACTATAGTGATTTATTCTATACTTGAAAAAAAATAAGTGTGAATTCAATGGATGGAAAACAACAAATATAGTATGGTAGTGTTACTTATTCAAACAGTTGAGTACCTCTATAAATAATAGGTGGTACTAGTTTTTGATGTGAAAAAATTGAAATGATGGGTACCTTATACTCAATAAAAGTGTAGCATTGAATCCTTATCTATAGTGTTTGTAACCCTTTGTAATTCTGATAATATAAATGTTTACAGTGTTATCCCATGTAATTAGGATGAAATTCCAAACCATGTAATCTTGTGTGTTCACTTTTCTTTTCCTATTGTTTGAATTCTTATGTGTGAGTTTTTCTAGAGATTTTGTGAACAATGTGACTTAGTGCAGTGAGTAGAGTGCATATTCTTCCTATATTCTGATACATTAGTCCTAGGGTAAATTTCAGTGGTCTAAAATCCATAATTTAGAATCTATGGTGCAAGTGATCTTTCGGTATATCAAAGAATTATCTTTTAGTGGTTGAATGTATGTTCCTTCCCCCAATACTCTATAGGTAAATTCAGAGGTGGATTCTAACAAAATGGTGCTTAGATCTTGAGTATTATTTATTCTCTCTAGGATCCCATGGTCCAGATCATATCATTGGTGGTCTGATAGCCTAGGGATATGGTGACCTCTGGTAGGACATGGTTTATGAGGGCCCTTTTTATTCCTATATTTAAAAGAGTGGGAAAACACACACACACATGCACACATGTGCATATAATTTTTTTTTTATTTTGTGAGTGTGGTGAAAATGAGAAACAGGTAGCTTGATAAGGATTGATAATGAATATAGTTATGATTAACAATTACATGTTGTGGGGTTTTTGTCTAAACTTTTTATATTAAGGATTTATATAGGCACTAGTTATTCATGGTATTGGATCACTTCTTAGGAAAATTTCATTGAGAATTACTGATTACCCCTCTATTTGTACCCATGAGCTATTTCATCTTATGTCCATAAAAATCACTAAAGGATGAAAGTAGATGATATGATTTATTTAAGATGGATAGTGGATATAGTAGCTAGTTTATTGAAGTATCCGTTGTGCAACCACAATTGTGTCATCCATATTTAATCATATTTTTTCATACATCTGTTTTCGATGTGTGATACTTGAAGGTGTTTTTTTAATTTTACATTGCATTGTATTAGAGAGATATTTTTATATATTCATGTTATATATTTCATGGTTGATGATTCATTTATATTATGGTGGATGATATTTCATGATAGCAGATGGTAATTTATATATACAGGTAATGTATCCCATCATTTTAGTGGATACCTCAGTGTTAGTTTTTATCCCATGGACTATTAGAGGTGGTATTGGGAAGTTCACTTATCATTATACTAGAACATAACCCTTAAATTGTCAAAAAATATGAAAATGATTTTTAGCTAATTTTTCACCAAGAATAAAAAAACATTATTTTTGAAATTTTCATTCACACTGCCTATTTGTATTGATTTTTTCAGTATGTACGTTCCATAATCAAGATGATAATAGGTTAACTAATCCCATAAGGAGGATTGTTGTCTATTTTGAGACTCTCTTATAGATTTTAGAATATTTATTAAATCCTTCAAAATAAAAACAGTATTTACCCTTTGATTAAAATGATTAATTAATACTTATGTATTTAAAAAAACACTACAAAATAGAATTATTTTTTCTTGCATTTAATCTAAGTTATTAATCACTCAATAGTTTAAATTTATAAATGAGTGCACATTGGAATTTAATGTCATACAGTGAAGCATATGGGATGAAGGGGTAGGTATAAGATATTATTATGGAGGGATTAGGCCTGTGGAAGTGTCCCTTAACATAACCATATGAAGGGAATCCAAACCTATATTGCTCAACGACATGGTTAAAATCTATATCATGAGGTATGTTGTTCCTTTTATGTTTGTGTGATGAGTGTTGGAGTTGGTTCCTTGAACACACTACTTTGAACATTATATTACCATAATACTCATAGTCTTGAATATTAATTAATTACCTATCACATGATGATCATCTTCTATGTGACATCTATGTGACAATTTCATTAGATTACTTTGACACACTTAAAGGTTATAGCAATTCCCAACTATGATGAGAACATAGATGGGCCACAGAAAAATTATTAAATATATTTTATATAATAGGATGATATCATTTTGTGGGACAAAAATGGTACAGGCTATCAGGGGTGGAGACTCATAGGAATTTGAGACACTTTATCATGGTGTACACCCTTAGTACTCTTTAGATCAAGAGATTATGAGAACATGACCTCCTAGTAGGAAATCCGCATTTATATGTGTCATTTGATGTTGTTGTCTATAGACATTTGTAATGATCCATAGATATTAATATTATTATTAATTCATATTATAAGTCATGTACTTTAATGTATTGATGAAAACCATAATGAAATATGATCATGGTGAGGTAGGATACGTTAGGTGCATCATGAGTAATATTTCATTAATGAATAATGTGAGAAGGTATTTATCCCTTCTTTTCTATAATGAAAGTTTAAATCTCAATCCCTTTGATGGGAATGTTATTTCTTGATTAATTATATGATCATGGTTTTCTTTCACCAAGTTCATTTCCATAAATTCATATAAAGAGACATCAGGCACATTGGTTGATGACACCAACATGTAACCTTCTTGATTCAAGATATCATGGTAAAGGTGTTATATTATATAGTGTACGTTCATATGTGGTTATTTTTTATATCATTTAACCTCTTTATTTATAAGTGCTTTGACATGTTTCTAGATTCTAACATTGGACTTTAGGTGTAACAACCTAATGTCATTGAGAAATGGTCCTAGAGGTCACACACTAAATGTATTCGAAACCTAAGTTAAATTATATTTGATTTAACATGTTGAATAAATATTATTCATGTACATAGTTTAATAATTATTCATTTTTAGCTGATTGCATATATTTTAGCCACCAGTTATTTGATTCAAAATTGTGTGTGTTTAATATTAAATAAATATTCATTTCATAATGTAATTATTAAATACATGATTATATAATATTTATTTATTCCAGTTCATTTTCAAGGTAACATGTGTTTATATATTTGGTTATGAAAATATTTTATTAAAATTTATTCATTTGTTCATTTAATATAATATTTATTTATTTATTTAAAGCTGAATAATGTCGTAATATTTATTTATTAAATAAATAGTTAAATTTGAGGCTCATTAAATATCTAAAAGGATAGATGGACTAAGTTTAATGGCTTGGTTGGAAATGATATATTAAATATCACTTAAATAGATATTAATTTATTTATTTAACAAATGATATTTATTTATTCGCAAGTATTTAATATGTTAAGTAAATAATATTATTATTTATATTATTATTAGACATGAGGTTTTATATAGAATAAGGGATCAGATAAGAACTTATTTGTAGTTACTAACCCTTTCCTAGCTGTATAAGTACCTTGTTATATCACTTTCCATATTTAGATGTCTATTTTGCCCCCAAAAAAACACAAGTGAGAATTCCCTCAATCCCTAAGGGATAAATCTCCTAATAATGAACTTAAGTAAAAGAGAATTGATCCTTATCCATCCTATCAAGACTATATTTAACCAGATTGATTCCTTCTCACCATGAAAGATTATGTTGTGATCAACATCGATAAACATAAGCATTAGAACATATTATCTAACACCCATCTAATTCTACAGTGATAATTGTAGGTTCATGGAGCACATGTGGATCATTGTTAGAGAGATTTTATCCTTGGATCCTCTCATCGCAATGATAGTACACCAAGAAGTGGTTAACATATTCATAAAAAAATAAATAATCTCAACAAAAGGTAATTCTTTATATAAATAAATTAATTATAACTATATGTTTTGATCCTTCCTTCCTGGTTCTAGCATAGTGTTCAATTAATCTTAGATTTAATACCATTGATTAGGATGTTATTTATCGTATACATCTCAGATTATTCATTGATTATAATAAAAAAAATCAAGTTAGTGAATGTCTAATAGGCACTTCCACTATACCCAAAACCTTCAAGTGGTATCAGAGCAGTCACATGATTAATTTAAAATTATTTATTATTCATTGATTGATGATATTCTTTTGTGATTATTTTTCATTTTAGAATTGTTTTTTCTTAAATATGAACATCAAATTATTCTCTTCCCTTTCTTCATTATCACTCATATAACTAAGAAAATGTTAAATTTACATAAACAAAATTCAAAGACTCCGTCAGGAGGTGAAAAGGATTCTGGAAAGATAACATACGACAACAAAAAAAGTATCCCATTAGTACAGATCATGTATAAGTGTTAATTTCTCCTAGATAAACCGTGATAAATATTAATCACCATTAAATAATTACATACAGTAAGTATTAAAATTTAAAAGCGTGTTGACAGGGCTATAATGGAACACAATTTTTTAGACTACACACCTTGTAACTCAAAAACATGATGTGCAGTCCATGTTCTTTCAAGGTGGAAAACATGGGGTCCAAACCATATCACACATTTTTAACATGATATAAGGACTGAAAAACCATGCAACATTGAGGGAACATAGATTTTATCTGGTGTACACATCATGTACCTCGTACAAATCCATGTCCAATAAATATGTAGCATCTCTAGTCATGTTTTTTGGAAATGGGAAGAATATATTACATGCCATGTAGCCCAAGTACATTTCATGTAATCTATTATACCAAACGTGATTAATTTAACATGGATAAAGAAAACTAATTACATTATTAAACCTATTTACATGTGTTCCATATGTCATTTATTTATAGTTTACATACTAGATTTTAAACTGTGAGTTGTGTATGGTCCTTATGGTGTACTCCATGTGCATTAATAACATCACATGATATGTAATTTACATTTGATAATGCATAATTTATTAACAATTCATGCATTGTCATTACATTACACAAAATGTATGTTGGATTCCACATGAATACACAATACAATGACCATGTCAAGTACTTTGGTTGGCTACATGTTATTTCCACCAAGTACACATGTGTGATTTATTAATTTTAATAAAATTATTTTGTTTAAAATTATGTATGATGAAAAATTTTAGGATGTTTTGGATGGAATTAAGATAAATTGAATTAATTTATTAATCATTAAATTAATTTGATTAATTTGAGTCATTTTATCTTAATTAAATAATCAATTCAAGTGAGTTCTATTTAGATTAAAAATTTATATTCATTTCATTTATGTAGGTGATCATGAGCTTAGACCAAACCTATGTATGTGATTGGTTTCCTTTTAATTTATTATAATTATTAAAATAAAATGATAGTGTACATTTCATCCCCATCACTTATTATATTGGGGCTTACGTGCACATATTTTCTTTTATGTAAAACCGTCAACTAATTCTTTATATCCCTCAACTATATGTGAGTAAAGATTATGTAATTAATAGAGATCCCATGTGATTGTAGGTGGTTTAATTTCAGAGTTGAGGAAAAAAATCCAGAAGATATATAGGTGGATAGGTGGAATATTATAGAAAAAACTAAGTTTTGATTTAAGGTATTGTTTCCCCTAGGGTCACAAGTTAGTGTATTATCAGCTAAATAAGCTAACCATTAACAAAGGATCATGATCATACCACTTTTATTATTATTTTTCTATCAAGTTTCATGGTTAATTTATTTATAGATTCTTTATCGTGATTACATAAATTAATGAATTAACAAGCATGAATGATAAAATGTATAAATTTTATTGATGAAATGATTAATTACTTATGTATAATTCACTTAATATTAACAAGGATGAATTCATGTAAAATGGGAAATTTATTCATAAAGATAAAAATATTTCAAATTAATATATTAAGTCTGTATAGCCTTTTTTTACTTAGGTTAAAATCAAAACATATAAAAAAGTGTTTCACTAGTCTATGTCAGGGTTATTTGAATTATTAGAGAATTTGATCTTGAATTTTTTAGTTGAATTATCCTATTTTGCATAAAGGGTTAGCTGCCTAAGAAGAAATTGACGTAACAAGCAGGCAAGTGAGTAAATCTAAGTCTTATATTTCTGGATCAGGGGACCCACTCAATGGATAATGGAACTACAAGTTAATGCAGTTGGAAATTTATGCATACCTAAAACCCTTTGAATAACTTATCAGACCCAAGTTCGGATTATGAGTAGGGGAATGTGGATAATTGCAACTAGAATATTCATGCGATAAGATGTTCCAAAACTACTGGTGAGAGATATTGGGTTTCGATAAAATAATAGGAGACTAATAAATTAAACTTATCAGGTCATGTATTTGGTGATCAGGAGAAAACTTAAATATTCTTTTAATTAACATAGAGTATGGAAATAAAAATCATTGTAACACTATGATATTATAGAACACAGACTATGTCCACACTGACATATATTTCCAAGGGTTGAATAGTTTTTTTATACATTAAAATAATACTAGAAAATTTCTACTATGTACTTTAATTCCCTAAAATTTTTCGGCCACCTCAAAAGGAATGTGAAGAAGGGCTATAATAAGAGGTAAATAGGGTTGCTTCAATTATTCATTACATAATAATATTAGTTATGTTTAGAGAAAATATAATGTATCTTTTGATATGAATTCCTATACCATGACATTTTATCTCTTATCTCTTTAGAAGGATAAAGAGAGCCTTTAAATAAATAATATTATCCCTACACTATACTAGTGAAAACAAGATGAGGGAATATAGATATTAATGTTTTATTTATTATAATGAATTATATTAATCACTTAGCAAAGTTTTACTTCCATATTGATAAGAAATTATCCATTAATCTCATACAATTATCATTTCCTTATAGGTTCTGCTTATTCATCTACAATTATAGGATGAACAAGTCAAGAATATTTTAACATAGTTTCACTAGGTAAATAAAATTTGTGGGAATTCGGTTCCACAACCCTTATGGTGAACAAAAAGAAAGGAAAGTGTAAAAATCCCATGACTATTTTATAGTAAATCGTTCCTCTACAACATATTTCAAAGATACAAAATATTTAGAGGTAGTGCGATGAATAAGAGGATATTTGATTCTCACATGGATAGAAAGGGTCATTTAAAAGATAATTGTAATAAATTGAAGAAGATACAAACAGTTACATCTACTTCAAATATATTCATCATGGATTTTAATGTCTCTATTTTACTATGTGGGTATCTAATACTATCTTGTATTCAAATAATAAAATAAAGAATTAAATATTACTATAGGTGTGGTATATTCTCCCAAGAACTGAGGAAAGGTGATTCCTACATCATTCTTGAGAAGAAAATGACTTCAAGAAGTAAATATGAAGTCTCCTAGAGGATGAAAAGTGTGATTCCTATATTAGAAGTGGTAATTTCACAACTTCTGGTTTCCTAGTGGATAAATTCTAGTTAAAAATTTATTTATATTAAGTATTACCTATACATTTATCTTATTGTTCTATTGGACACAATGCATCACTCTTTCTTTTGAAATTAATGTTGTTATTGTATTCTATACATAATTAATAGTTTAGTGATACCAGAATCATTGATATCAAATTTTGGGAATATATGATGAATATTAATTATAGGATTCAAACCAATTTATAGAAAGATTTCTCTTTTTCAAGTAAAACAAAAGTTTTTGTCAAAGATATACCCAAAATAGTATTTATTCTATTTGTAGCTAAAAACACTTTAGGTATTATCGACGTACTTCCTTATTGAGTTTCAAATGAAGAAACATTTATAAATAAATGTATACTCTAAGGCTTTTGGAATTTATTCAGCTATATAACATGAACAAATCCAAGGTAAATTTATAGGTATATTTATATACTTCATTAAATTACTTTATGAAATTTTAGGATTGATATATGAAAGTAATGAATGAACTTGGAAAAAGATAAAAGATCCAATAGTTTGGTATGTTGAATAATATCTTAACAAATTATTCATTTATCATTAAATGTAGAGTAATGTTTTTCTTAAATTCACATTACCTTGATCACATCATAGAGATGATGATAGTACAAGGTCAATTGATAAATAATTTTATAGATATTATAAGTCCTCCATGATACCATTACATACATTTCTTATAAAATATATGTGTAATAACTAACCATATTCCAACTAAATTGAATATCAAATATCATATAAGTTACAATATGATGGAATTATATTAATGTCATAGATTAATGTGTTCTGGTTTGAATATTTTGTTAAGTTAGAATAAGATTTAAATCTATGTCAAAGGAAATAGAAGGAATATATTAATTTATTATCCTATAAATACTAAGTATATTAACATATTCAAGATAGAATAATACTAATCATAATAACTACATTTCTATGTTGGAAGGATATATCCTTTGAGATAGCAGGATAAGGAAAATATTCAATTTAATCTTTTCTCCAGATGCACAAGTTATCTTAAAAATAATGGACTCCATAGGTTTTAGTGGGAGTAAATTTTCTAAAGACACATATTATATAAAAGATTTAAATCTATTATATTGTTTTTATATTTACTATGGTGGGTGATATATATTATTTAGTAAGAATGATAATTCCTAGATGAATTTGTAAGTTATAACTACCTATGATTTAAAAATTCATCTGAATTCAATAATGGAATCCATATTCCCAAATTCAAGGGTACAATATTTTGGATGTTTCTAGACTTGATACTTCTAGTGAGCATTAAAAAGAAACTATATTTAGATGGTATAATTTAGTACCAAAAAAATTATTGATTAATTTAATGTTTAAGACATACTTTGTGAAAGAAATATTTTCTCCAATCGTCATTATTAAATCGATTTGAATTTTACTTGTCATGGATATTATGATTGTAATGAACCAACTCGGGTACCCTGGAAACTTGATAACCAAGACTATCTTGACATAGGTTGAAGGGAATTCATGATCCCCATGGGTCATCAACTAGCACCTGGAATCATACAAACTGGAAGTGGTAATGATTTTTCTACTCATAATGTAGAAGTAAAAGAAACAAGGTTGTATGCATAACAAAGGAAACTCTTTTGGGAGTAAAGTACCAGAAGTAAACAAGGCATAAACAAGCCCAAACTTCTATAACCCAAGAAAAAAATAGAGGAAAATAGCCTAAGTTCATAAGGACACAACTCACCAAATCCATGGTTCAGCAGCTGGATCCACCTCCAAGTGATACATTCCACTTGCTCAAACCTCGAAGGAGATAATCTACAAACACTTAAAGGTACAAGTAGGGTGTGAGATAAAAATCCTAGTAGGGTCTCAACATATATTCCATAACAGATTCTAATAATATATTAACCGAAGGAATTATTTCAATTTAAAAATTAATAATAAACAGTATTGGTATTTTGAAGCACAACTAAACAACCATGTGATACAGTTCAAATGGTGGAAAATACTTTAAGAAAAGTATTTACAAGTGATAGAATATTTCTTAAACAATGGATTAAACAATAAATTTTATATAAAATAGTTCATATGAATTCAAAAGGCATGTAAATCAGTTTAACAACATTGGAATATATTCATATCTCAAATATAAGTAATCAAGAAACACGGTCATCTACCAAATAGGTACAAAATTTCCAATATATAGGACTCCACACTCTCAAAGTTATCATGAAAATATGTGTCTACACACATCCTCTATGCATTGGTCAAATATGACTCATCACCATTTCCTAAGGGATGTGACCTACTACATTTATGTTTTAAAATGTTTTATAATTGTATAGTCTGTCCAAATAACTCACAATCTACCTAAGTATTTCACATGATCTTACATAATCAATGATGGGAAATTTATTCTAATACTTATTAATATAGAATTAAATAAAATTTACTCATTTCAAATGCCAATTTTCCATTTAAAGCCAAAATAGGTTTTATCCAAAAACATGCATTTTTAACAAGATAAAACCATTGGGTTTCTATTAAAACCTTTTGTGCCATTTTCAAAATTTAACAAATTTTATCAAATTCATTTAAAAAAATTAAATTCAACAATTCAATTGAAACCATTTCTATCCATTTGAAAACACACCCCAATTCAACAAAATTGTGGGGTTTCCCCAATTTCTAGCCAAAAACATTTTAAACCTCCCAATTCACTAAAATTTGATTTTAATTAAAACCAATTGAAAGAAACTTCAAAAAAATTAATTTAAATCAACAATTGATATAAATCAATCAATTTAAGGTTAATAAATTTGGCCAAGTGGGATGAAATACCCTACCTTTTTCCAAAACTCAACACCCACAATGAAACCTTCCAATGAGAGCGAAGGTGCATAAGACCTCAAAACTCAACTAATAAATGAGATCTAGAAATAAAAAGTATAGATCCATCAATTTTAGGATGATCTATTAAGCTAGGAGGACGAAAAATAGAATGAGACAAAGAAAAATGGGGAACACTTACCTGGGAATTCACACCGCCAATGCAACAATGATTGGACACCTAACGAAAGGGCGCAAAAGGGTTGGAGAGATCTAAGATCACTTGAGGAAGGCTTCAAGTTGAGAGAATAGAACCTATAGAGTAGGAGAAAAGAGGATATTAGTCATATTGCCTACATATATCCGAAATGTGGGGAATTACATGATGTGTAATCCCATTAGATGTCATGAAATAGTTTAATTTTGTAACCACTAAAAAACTGATCACTTATAATGAAAAACTGATATTTAATTCAATCACAACATGTAAAGACTCTTCACATCCTGTAACTTTCTTGGTGTCAACCATTAGTGGTATGTACCTAGTGACTATTACATGTTTTGTAACCTAGTTACACAATGTGTAACCCTCTTGCAGCCTACATAAATGACCGGTTAAAGCTGAGAGTCCAAAAAATTTATGACTTCACCATTATAGGTATCCTCCCAATTCAATATCAACCATACCTTATCCATGAAAATGAAAAACCATGGCAAGCTTAAAGATGTGCCTTTCATATTGGTACCAAGATGTTACAACCTCCCCCCCCCCATAAAACAATTCCGCCCCCAGAAAGATTATGAAGAAGTTTCCATGTCAAAAAGTTGAATACACCGCTCTCTTATAAGTTCCTTGAATTCCCATGTCTCATGAGTATTGGAAACATGCTTCCATAACACACAAACCAAAGGTATCATCCTCCTACAATGCACCTTAGTCTCAAAATCAACTGTCCGGACTGGCTGCTCAGTGAAAGATAAATCATGTTAAATCTCATGATCACTCCAACTCAAAACATGAGATGGATCAGAGAGATAATTTCTTAGCTATGATACATGGAATAAGTATTGTATCAACATCAGCTATAGTGGAAGTGCTAAAAAGTATCCAACATTCCCCACTTTCTCAACAACCTCGAAAGGCCCCACAAAATGAGGAATGATCTTCCATTACCTCCCAAGTCATAGATGACCTAATTGGGGTGAAACATTAAACAAAATTTGGTCACCAATTAAAAATTAAAAAGGTCTATATAAATGGTCAGCATTAGAATTATATTGGATTTGTGTGGTCAACACTCTCGAATGAATAAACTGAATCTTTGTTGTTGCCTCTGGAACCAAACTTGGTCCAACCAAGGAACATTCACCAATATTTATCCAACACAATAGAGATTTACATGGAAAAACATACACAACATTAAAAGGATCCATTCTAATCATGGACTAGAAACTATTGTCATAAGAAAACTCCAATAGCCCCAAGTGATCATCCCAAGGCCCGCCAAAGTTGAGAACAGAAGTGAAAAGCATATCTTCATGAATATATATAGCTCTCTCTGTTTGGCCATCCTACTACAGATAGTAGGCCATGCTCAAATAGATCTAAGACCCTTGTTCCTTCTAAAGGCCTCTCCAAAAGCGATCAGTGAACCAAGGATCCCTATTAGAAACTATTACATAAGGTACTCCATGCAAAAGGATAATATATTTCATGTTGAGATTTCCCAAATTCTCAACTTTGGCTGTATCACAAATGTGTATGAAGTGAGTAGAAATTTTCATCCTATCGATCAAAACCCAAATAAAATTCTTCATTTTTTGGGTATGAGGAAACCAAACTAGAAAGTCTATAGAGAGCTATTCCAACATCCAAGTAGGTATTGGAAGTGGATGAAGTAAATTCCAAGGTTTCTGTTACTCGGACTTAACCTATTGGCATTTATAACAGTGGGAAACATACTCAATAATTCCACATCTCATACATGGAAACAAAAACTACCACCATAGTCCATAGAACATATTAGTGGTTCTTGGATGCACAACCCACTAAAAATTATGACAATCCCCCATCACAGTTTTATTTATTACTAACGACACAACAAAGAAATTCTGATAATCTAGAACACCCTCCTTGGAGAATGACCATTGGGAAATTATCTCCACACCATAAAGAGAGTCTAATTCTATAGAATTCATCATCAATTTATTGATCCTAAAGAATCATCTTGAGAAGAGTGCAGGATAATTGAATGCTGACTAGAGAAAACTCATCCCCTGATTCTTGGACTCCAATATGCAATTGTACAAAGAGAGTCATCAAATTACACTCTTCTAAAGATTAATTCACTGCCTAGGTTGTAAGTTTCATACCCAACACATATGAAACAACATTCCATTTCCTTTATGTGTAGGCAATGTAAAATTAAAAATATCACAGGTACTCCACCCAATGCCTCTAGTGGAAGTTCAAATCTTTTTTAGAGAGGATATAACTCAAACACCGGTAGTATTAAAACACAGTAAAACATTCAACATAAAGGTAATATCACCAAATATAAATCATTCTCATCACAACTATAAGTAAAATTCATGAGTAGGATAATTATTCTCATGTAGACTAAGCTGACAATATCTATAAGAAACTACATGATCACACTGCATAAAAACAGAGTCCAAGCCTAAACTCAATGCATCCCAAAAGACCACATAGCCCTACCCGGTATTTGGAAGAGTCAATGCTATAAAAGTAGTCAAAAGACCATTAAAATAAAAAAAAGAATTCTAAAATATATCATCCTTAGAAAACTTCACCCCTCCCGAGTTAGATCATTCATTAAAGAGGTCATCTTTGAGAAGTCCTTCATGAACCGAAGATAATATCTAACAATTCCCAAGAATCTTAGAATCTAGATGGCATTCTATGGTTATTACCAAGTCATAATATCCTTCACCTTCTCAGTATCAAATGATATTCCTAGTTCCAACACCATAGTTCCCAAGAATTTCACTTCTTGAATCCAAAAATCACACATCGAAAGATTGGAATAAGGTCAGTGATTTCTCTGTAGAATCAGAACTGTTCTCAAATTACATACATGATCCCCCAAAGACATGGAGTAAAAGAGGATGTACTCTATAAATACTACCATAAAGATATCCAAATACTCTTGGAAAATACTTTTCATCAAATATATGAAAACTACATGATCATTTTTTAGACAAAAGGGTATAAAAAGGTACTCTTAATTGTTGTAACTTCTTTGAAAGGTGGTTTTCTAATGTCATATTCTTTTATCCTCAATTGATGGTAACCATATTGAAGGTTGAACTTTAAAAACCACTTCTCCCATTTCAATTGATCAAATAGATCATAAATCTATGGCAATTAATATTTGTTCTTTAACATAACTTGATTAATCTTTTGATAATAAACACATATGCGAATTTAACCATCATATTTATTAGCAAAGAGAACTGGTGTTATTGAAGGTGACACACTCAGGTATATAAATCCTTTCTCAAGAATATCATCCAACTGGGACTTCAACTCTTTCATTTTTTCTAGTGTCATGCGGTAAGAGGGAACATAAATAGTTTGAGTACTTGGAATTAAGCTAATAGAGAATTGTAAATCTCTTATCGGTCTAAAACTAGAAAAATCAGAAGGAAACACATCGGGAAACTTGACGACAACTGAAGGGAGATAATCGCTTAAATATTCCCACTCCAGATCAAATGAAGAAACTAATATTACCTTCCCTAACTATAGATAAGGTCTATTTCTACTCAACCATGGGTCCCAATCTCCTTGAAAGATAAGAGATGGACCACTGGGGGTAGTAAGGTATACCCGTCAAAGATAACAGTCAATATGTGATTTATTGGAAATGAGCCAACCCATTATGAAAATGATGTCAAGATGTTTCATGTTGAGGACTCAAAAACTCCAAGCCAGATATATATTTGATAGAGATAAGACACAATCGGGACTATATAGGCCCTTCTCTCTCTTCATACAAATGGGTTTATAAATATCCATTGCACAATATAAAATATCCATAAGAAGATTTAGAAAATTAACAATACATGTTGAAATAAATGATTGAGATACACCAGTATCAAATAGACTAGTCACTAATGTTGAAGCTATAGTAATGGTACCTCTCACAGTTGCTGAAACCATGTCCACTTCCTCTAGAGACTCTTCTACTATGTGAAGTATCTTCATTTTAGATGCCTATGGCTAGAACTCTTTTATACATGAATCATATGATTTCACCACATTTTTAGGAGGATAGGATGATCATGTTACACTATATGGAGTATAAAAGATATGGTATAATCTTTGTAAGTTCCTCGAACAACCACTGGAGCCATAGTTCTTGGGTACCTCAGTACAAACCCTCTTAGAATTTCCAAGATTGGCACACTAATTGAAAATTGAAGGACTTCCTCCTGATTGTTGTAGGAGGTCTGGAATAACCCTGCCATCGGGAACTAATATTAGAATCATCATGTTTATGTTTTCCCTTGAAGGAACCCATGCTACCACTTGGGGAGAAAGCGAATCTTGATAACCCTGACTTGCCAAATAGGTCCATCTTGACCATCATAAATATATCTATCTCATCAGCAAAAGTGGATTGCTTTAACAAGAAGATAAAATAATTTATATCTAATCAAATTCCCAACTCAATTTTTTGAGCATTCATCCTCTCATTAGATATAATCTCATACACAAACTATACGAGTTTATCAAAGCAATTTGAACACTCAGTCATGGTTCAATCAGTCTTATGAATCTTGAAAAAAGTCCACATCCTTGGCCAACACCATTGACTCTAGATAGAACTGGTTGGTGAAAATAAACATGAAGTATTTCCACTCAAATCCCTCATGTTTATTTATTGTCACCGTCATGTACCACCATCCCATGCTCAGTCCATTCAGTGAGAAGGTGGCACACTTCACCTTGATCGCATCTAGTGTCTCTAAGAAATTAAATAGACATTTTATCATTCCCAACCATTCCTCAGAAAGTTGAGGATCAGTAGATCCTTTGAAACCTAGTGGATTCTGGAGAAGGAAATCTTGTGAACAAATTCTAATAAAGTCTCTCTAAGGTTCCATAGCTGGAGCCTGAATGGGAACTAGAGGTGTTTACTATCCTAGAGATTGGTCAGTGTGCAGAATCACCACAAATAGATTCAGTTCCACTATAGGATTCACTTAGAGTGGTTCTACAGAAAATTCCTCCTAGATCATATTTTTACATCTTGTTGGAGGTATGATGATACACAAAATAAGTAGTCAACAAATAAGACATCAGATTTACACTCAAACAGATCAATAAGAAAAATTAATTCCAAGATATAGAATGACAAAAAATTGATTAAAACCTATCCAAATAAAAACAAGAAAAAGACTAGAACTAATACAAAAGTCATCTTTCCCTAACCACCCCTAGTGACATAAGGTTCATTGCAGTGAGATCTATCCAGGCACTCAAGAACAACTACCTTCTAAGTTCCCTAAAGATTTCACAAATTCATACTAACTTCAAGACAAAAGCTCTACCTAACCTCTGAAACGACTTTTTCATGAACCATGCTGGGTACCCTAGTAGCCTGACAACTGAGTTGGCCCTTAGATATTCTAAAGAGAATTATTGATACCCATGGGTTGGAAACTAGAAGATTTCATCATACAAAATGAAAGTGGAAATGATTTTTCCCCTAAAATTACAGAAGTAAAAGAAACAAGGCAGTATGTATAACAAAAGAAACTCCACTTATTATAAAGTACCAGAATTCAACAAGGCATAACACAAGCCTAAAGTAATACAAACCAAGCACCAAAATAAAGGAAAATAGCCCAAGTACATAAGGAAAAAACTCACCAAATCCAAGGTTCAATAGCTAGATACACCGCCCAAGAGATCCCTTAACAATGATCAAACTTGGAAGGAGAT
Organism: Viscum album; assembly: GCA_963277665.1. Taxonomy (NCBI): domain Eukaryota; kingdom Viridiplantae; phylum Streptophyta; class Magnoliopsida; order Santalales; family Viscaceae; genus Viscum; species Viscum album. The sequence continues at coordinate 142,935,213 of OY728155.1, forward strand.
AATCTAAAAACATTCTAAGGCACAAGTAGGGTGTGAGATAAAAATCCCAGTAGGGTATCACCAAGCATTCCATAATATATTAACCAAAGGAATTCTTTCATTTTTTTTAAAAAATAAACAGGTTTGGAATTTTATATCATATTTAAAATGTTATCAAATACAGTTCAAATGATGGAAAATATGTTAAACAAAGGCTTTAGAAGTAATGAAATATTTCTAAAAATATGGCTTAAATAAAAAAATTTATATAAAATAGTTTATAAAGATTTAGAAGGGATGTAAAGCAATTTAATAATATTGTAATATATTCATATCTCTAATATAATCAAGTGATAAACATGGTCATCTTCTAAATAGGTATAAAATTTCCCACCTATAGGACTCCACACTCTCTAAGTGATCTTGGAAATATGTGTACACTCATTTCCTCTAGCCACTGGTCATAGAGGACTCACCACCATCGCCTAAGGGATGTGGCCTACTGCATTTATGTTTTTGAATGTTGTATAATGGTAGAGTGTGTCCAAATAACTCACAATATGTTTAAGTCTTTTATCTTCTCTTACATAATCAATGATGGAATATTTATTTTAAGACTACTTAAAATAAAATTAAATCCCATCTCCCCATTTCAAATGTAAATTTTCCATTTAAAACCAAAACAGGTTATAATAAAAAAAACATAAAATTTATCAAGATAAAACCAATGGGTTTCTATCAAAACATTTTAATCCATTTTCACAATTTAACAAAATCCATCAATTCTATTTCAAACAATATTAAATTCAATAATTCAATTAAAATAATTTCTATCCATTTACAAACACACCCCAATTCAAGGGAATTGGGGGGGGGGGGTTCCCAATTTCTTTCCAAAACCATTTCAAACCTCCCAATTAATTGGAATTGGGTTTTAATCAAAACCAATTGAATAAAATTTTAAAAAAAATTGAATTTAAATAAATAAATAAAATAAAAAAAAAGAAATTTAATGTTAATCAATTAGGCTAAGTGGGACAAAATCACTTACATCTTCTTCAAAAATCAACTCCCGCAATGAAACCCGATAATGAGAACGAAGTCACATAAGACCTCAAAAATGAACCTATAAGCAAGATCTACCAACATGGAGTATAGATCCATCAATTTTAGGATGATCTGTTAAACTCTAAGGAGGATAAAGAGAAGGAGATGAAGAAAAAAGGGAGAACCCATACCCGGGAATTCACACCGCCAACGCAATGACGATCAAACACCAAACAAAAGGACTCTAAATAATTGGAGAGCTCCAAGATTTCATGGGGGAGGATTTGGGTCGAAAGAAAAGAAACTAGAGAGGAGGAGAAAAGAGGATCTTAGTTGTGCTTTCTGCATATATCTGGTATATAGGGACTTACACGATGTATAATCCCATCACACATTGTGAAATAGTTAAATTATGTTACTACTGAAAAACTCATCACTTCAAATTAAAAACTGATCTTTAAGTCACTCACGATGTATTAAATAATCTTTTTGTCGTGTAAATTTTATGGTGTGAACAATTCACGATATGCACTTAGAGACCATTACACATCGTGTAACCTAGTTACATGGTGTGTAACCCTCTTGTAGCCTATAGAAATGACCATTTAAAAATTAGAGTCCAACAATTTTTTACTTCACTCTTATAGGTATCCTCCCAATTCATTATCAAACATACCTGGTCAATAAAACGGAAAAACCACAACAAGATTAAAGACATACCTTTCAGATCAGTAAAGGAATGTTATAATGATCATTGTATTAGGCATAAAATATCAAAGGACACTTCTTATAGAGGTGACATTATGGTTCATATAACATGACCATAACGGTTGGAAACATCAAAGAATACCAATATGGAGAGTAAGTTTCAAGGATCCATTAATGGGTTAAAACTATTTCTGTTTGTGCCTTATTGTATTTTGTTTAATTCCTAATAATGTTGATATTTATGAGGTAATTTTGCTTTGATTATATTTCCTCACCTGGTGTAAGTTATTATTATTTTGTTTAAGTTTTTTAAATATAATCATGTTTTAGAGCATGTGTTATATATTTATTTGTTTAAATATATTATATCACATAATATATATTTATTTTTATAAAATATATTTAATATATTTTACGTATATATCGTTATATATATATAAACACACACACACAGATATATATATATATATATATATATATATATATATATATATATATATATATATATATATTATCACGTGTACAGTGCATCATCTTCCCCCAAGTGAATTAGCCCTCCATGTGACACTGACTCCTTTCTTGGAATCTCTTCCTTGGGTGGTGAATCTTCTCCCTCTATGCATCAGAAAGCACTAGTCTTGAGGGACATCTACCGTAGAGAAACACCACCTACATAGTGCATTATGTGTTTCCTCCCTCTTCACTCCAGGATAAGTTCTCCTTTCATGCTAGCTTCAGCACCACACACAATATCTACTATAGTATCAATCCTCATATCAGAATTAGCAGCATGTTTAACCACTGGTAGCATCTTAAACCATTGATGGAAGCATCTCGATCAGTAGTGGTAGCACCAGTAGCGTGACAGTATAACTTTTCCTTTTTACCTTTATCTAGAAGTATCACCTACACCTCCACCACCTTCAACGGTACCAAGCACTAGGTCTGGTAGTGGTATAAAATCTCTATTAAATGTTAGCATATCTCTCCTCACAATGGTAGCAGGTTATGGTCATTATCGACGGTAGTGATAGCTCTACCTCAGCACACGATGGTACTAGAACATCCTCTGTTTTGATAGTAGTATCCTATACTAACATCACCATATAGTGGTAGATCCCCTGTTTGAATGTTTTCACACTCGAGGTCCTCAATGGTAGTCATATAAAACTCTTACAACCACTAGGTAAAAATATATTCTACTGTATGACTACACATATTCCCTTTAACAGCGCACAAAATAGATTTTAATAGTGCTAAAAAACATTGTTAATCATAATGATGATAAAGGGGGTCCTTTATTTGTACTAAAAAAGAACTATAAAGGACCCCCTTTATTAGCAAATAGATTATCACTGATAAAGGCCACTCTTTATCAGCACATGAAATAGAACTAAAAAAGGCCTTGTTGGATGCAATATGTTGTTAATATAATATCATACCTAGAAAAAACTTTAAAAAACCTATAATTTCAAACAATGTTGTATACATTTAATTTGATACCAGAAATACAAAAAATTCCACCGATGGATTATACAAACAAATATTGCTATATACATTTCAAATAGTGTTTTACATAATTACATATATAATTATCCAACAAACATTTAAAAATAATAATGTTTCATTGTAACACCACGAGATTTTATGAAAAATATTATTTTAATTTCATTAATGTATTTTGTTGTATTCTACACCAAGATTACCTTGCGCTATACGCAACACCATATTAGCTTGCAGTATACGCAACACTATTCTTGGACCGTGTTACACACAATTTTGATAATAGTTATTCTACGCAACATTGAGTATATATATATATATATTAAATATATAAATGAAATATGGTTGGATTCTATTATACAAAACAACAAAGGATTCTTTCACAACACGCAACCCTGACTTGGCTTGCATTACACGCAATCGCGACCTTCCTCGATAGCGTGTGTTGTACGCAATACCGGGTTTTAATAAACAATGTTATATTATTATAATATTGTCATGAACTAGCCGTTTTGAATAGTATTAACTAAATTTTGAAATTTATAACATTATTATTCATCTTACACATTTCTAGAACATGGTATGAGAACAAAATAAATTTTTCGGGTAAAATAAGTATTTTTCAAAAAATGCAGTTTTGCCGCCTTTTGATGGCGCACCCACTTTAAATCTAGTTTTTGACATGTTTATAAGTTCAATTTGACAAAATAAAATTCTTCTTTGGAATCAAGAAATAAAAAATTTACTTTGGATAAATTTTTCATATTATTCTGGTAACTTTCACATTTTAATGAATAGTAAAAACACGCTATATTTTAATTAAAAACAACTTTTTTCATCGTAATATCTTATGTGGTTAAATTATAATATTGAATGGTTTTAAAGTATAAATAGAATATATTTTTACCATTTAATATAATGTATGTCATTAGCATTGATTTTACCTTGAATTCGTAGGTTAAATCAATTCAATCTTTTGCAATGTTTTAAACAAAAACCCGTTTTTATTCGACAACGGGATTAATTATAATTTAATTTCTGCAACTTCTGTGTATGGAATTTTAAAAAATGGATTCCATATTTGGAATCAGTGGGTCCAAATTATGTTAATAGGCTACTTTTTATTTTTGGAAATTATGAATATTAACTACGGTAAATTTTATTTACCATAGTGAAAGGTAAATCGGGTAATTAAGGGTTAATATAATATTTTAAAATTACCATAAAAAATGTCAAAATCCTATTGGATGACTAAAAGTCGACCCATATCACCTAAGGGTCAGATTAGATTCATTTAATTAAATTTTTTCAATGAAAATAATTTAATTATTATTAAAACCAAAGAATGTGACAACATGTCACTTTCTTAAATCTTATAAGTATAATAATTTTAATCTAGTGATAAACTTCATGAAACTTCGAACATGAATAGTCTCCAGAAATCTAATACAATTATCTACATCATAGGAATTTATTTATAATTTTTAGGGATTAAATAAGTATCATTTATTATGACACATAGATGATGCAGTAATTGTCTTATTAATGAAATATTGACATAATTGATGTTATAAATGCCCAAATAAATGTAATTTGAGATTTTTTATGACTTACACTAATTTTATAGGTTACTATCACATGTTATTGTTAATTTAAATAATTTGGTTCGAACTTATCATTCTGTTATGACTTTCACAAAAATCATATATCAAATAGTGTCAAAATTGACACAAAATAGTTTTTAAATCAAATATTATATTATTAATTGTTATTTTATTCCTAAAAATCTAAGGTTCAGCCAAATGACTTAGATACGGATATATATATTAATAATAAACAATTTGGAGTTCGTTTTTCATGTTATAGTAAGTGTGTTAACCATATAGTGAAAGAAAACAAAAAGACACAGTAAAAGTTAAATTATTTAACTTAGAGTTAAATCTAATTGATAAGGTTACAATAATACCCTAAACTTGTGTAAATACTATTGGATGATAGGATTTCGACCCATCCCCACTTTATCTTCGACATAAGACCCTTTGAACCATTATAAACCGATTTTTACTTTAATATAAAATAATATTTTGAGATATTCCTAAGGTGCCCCTCTCCTCCCTTATAAAAGGACACCTCCTCCCCCTTCTCCTCACACCAATTTGAGCACTCAAGCTCGACCAACCTCTGCCAAAATCCCTTCTCCACTTACCTAGAATAATCCTAGAGGTTCTGGTCTTCCTCAAAGACCAATTTTAGTGCCCTAAGAGGAGGTCTCAAAGAGGCGCTTCAAAGAAGAGGTAATTACCGTTACCAATTCTTTCATCTTTATTTCTTCTTCCACTTCTTCTTCTTAGGTTGTTTCATTATGAAGTAATAACATCAGTATCACTCATATACTGATATGTTATTATAAGTATGAAACAACCCTATTTCACCATCTATCCATCCTACGGAAAAAGGAAATCACCGCACGTGCGTACGTACGGAATACCGTCTCCACGCCGTGGTGTAATCTATTTTCCACCACCACATTAATTGGATGGGTATAATGGTTTAATGAGTAACTATATATGATTATTATAAAGTGATATTGATACTGAAATAGTATACAAACACTTCAACACAATTCCACGACCATGGGAACGATATCATCGCTCGTGCATACGTACGGACTACCATCTCCACGACTCGATGAGATTCATTCTCAATGATTAACCATTCATGAATGATTATAAAGTATATATAATAAGTACTAATGAAATATATGACATAATAATGATACTGGATTTATTTATATTTATATGTATGTCATCTACTTAATTCCATTCAATTCAATAAGGAAATGAAAACAGCGTTCATGCGTACGTACGGACTACCGTCTCCATGAACGGTGTATCTCATTCCATTTATCAATATATTATATATATGTATATTATGAATATTTATTATATATAAATCATGTTTTACATTCTGGATATAAGTAATCATGATCCAAGTAATCATATTAATAATTACAAGTTAAAAACACGAACGACAAATGAGACGATTTTACCCAAAACGCTACTTTAACATGAATTTACAAATGAACGGGTAATATAAAGTCATAAGTGGACCATATATGATATAATAACAATGAATATGATTCTGGAATAAGTCAATAACATGATTTAAATCATTATACAGGAGGTTCGGACACGTACAAAGCAAGTCGGACCTAAGGTAAGGGAAATATCACAATCTCATTTTTATCCGAGATTGCTTATTCGTAAGTATTTATTGGGGTGTATTTTATCATCCACATCCATGTTCCCTCAATATGTAATATTGTTTCCATCCACTTACACTAGTTTAAATCCAATTTTACCCTTCGGTGAGTTTTTAGTAAAAGATATGAAAGGAATCTTTTGTCGTTTTTCATACGAGGTAATTTTTGACTTTTCCGACAAAAGTACGAGAAGAATGTTTTTTTTAACTTCTACGACATGAATGGATTTTTAAAACATTATTTCCAAAAATATTCCTTTACAAGTTTTCAAGTTTATTTTTAATCAACTTCTTTTATTTTAAAATTGTATGACATGTTTAGAAAGGAAAAGTGTTTTTGAAGTAGAAAGGATATTTTCCTCAAGAATGAAGTTCAAGTGTTTTATCAAAATTATTTTCCATCTAAGATAATAAAGGGTTCTATTTTTATCCCTATTATTACATTGATTTGATTATGTTGTGATGGAAATATTTTTATGAATTCCTTTATCTTATATGAATTGTTTTATGTTGTCATGTTGTTTAAGAATCCCATTTTTATTACACGGGTTACGCTGTGATGTATGGTTTATGATTATGTGGCACACATAAGAAAGGATTCATTATAAGATGGGTGGGACCTATATCTCCCTCCAATGCATTGGGTAAAGATTTTATATCTCATGAGATAGACAGGGCTGGAACGGTAGGTTATACCGGTTCAGTGAAACAGGACTGAAACGGGGGTTACTCGATTCAGAAAGGGACTTTGTCCACTAAGATAGTCTTGGTAATGAGTCATGACTAACAAGAAATGATTTTCCATGATTATGTGTGCATGCCACAAAGTTTCAAGTTTTATGTTATGATTATGGGGATCTCATTTTCACTTCTATGATTTGTTCCATGTTAAGATACTATGATCTCTTTTGCAGGTTATGATTTTCAAAAAGATATGATATGATTTTTATTTCCTTTATTTGCCCTTGCTGAGCATTTGAGCTCACCCTTTTATGTTTTCTTTTCCCCAGGATATAAAGAAAGGTTTTAGGTAAAAAAGGGAAGATCTTTATGGGAGATATTGAAGATCTTTCAGCACGATTAGAAGATTACGTTCCGAGTTTCCAAAGACACTAAACTATTACGATCCTTATGTGTGTGTTTTTGTTATGTACTAAGTATTCCGCAAAAGTAATGTAATTTCCATGTACGTCAGGCATCGGGTCTCTACAGTTGGTATCAGAGGAAAGGTTTAGTCAACCTTTGGAAACTAGGATGCGAAAACGTTAGTGAGATCCCTAGAGATATTTCTAAGGTATGTCTAGGGATGTCCCTAAGGATAAATATACGTATAGGATACAGTCCTATAACTATGGTAACGATCTTAGAATTTAACCTAAGAAGTTAGATATTGAGGATACTCCCCCTTTATAATGTTGTTTTCCCTAGAATTATTTTTTCCTCTCACACTATTCTTTTTGGGTTTTAGAAAATGGCTGGAAACAAGGTGATTCACGATAATGGAGGATATGATGGACAATGGAATGATATTCTTCATGAGAAACCAAATGAAATGGGATTTGGAAGTCCAAACATCATTATTATGCCGAATCAGCAATCTCATAATATGATCAATAAAGTAAAATTTGGTAAGTTTCCTGACTCGGCTAATAAGAGAAAGATGGAGTTTCATGATGATCATAGAGGAAAGAAAGTTCAATTTCCCCTATGTAAATCATGTGGGAAGAGGCATCAAGGAGAATGTTTCAAAGGAACTGGAAGATGCTTTGGGTGTGGAAAAGAAGGACACAAAGCAAGTAAATGCAAAGGAAAAGTTTCTGTTAACAACATGGATGAATATAATGGTATTGCTACGACATCAACAATGGTTAAATGTTTTAAATGTGGAATGTACGGGCATTATGCAAACCAATGCCCTAAGGGAAAGTCTCATGAAGAGAATCAGTATGGTCGTATGGGTAGTATTTATGTTGATGATGATGATGAGACTACAAATGATATGTGAGATGAAAGAATTGTTGAAGCTCGGTCAATGGTTTAAGAATGTAGTGGAATGATTACATGTTTATCAAGTATAATGTTGTATAAGTAATCTCATGGTACTATGGGATAAAGAGACATCTAAGGATTGTTACATTGTTGTCTTTCCTTAAGTTTTGAAATTATGTGATGAATGGTACCAGTATTTTTGGAAAGTAGATGATATGCGCATAATGAAGGGATAAGACGATAATGAGATGTTTGATTGTATGCATGAGCTCATGATTGATATAAGGACGGAGTGATATCATGGATTGAGTATATAGAATTTTGAGGATTTTGGTATGTGGAAGGTGTTAACTTTTAACTGTATTCATGTTTTCACTAAGGTTTAATGGGTATTCAAGAGAGTACATGATTAAGGCCTTTGAATGTCTGGAATGAGACCAACAAGAAATATCTTATGATATATGGGGATCAACGATGGTATTAAATCTCTGGTAATTGTTTTCACTATGTTATGAGAGTGGACTGCAGTATTATGGATAAGCCTAAAGATTGGAATGGATTATGTTGGACATAAGTTAGTATTGTTTAAGGATAGAAGTTTTTCCGATATTATTGATGGGATGTTATAGTAATATAGTTTTAGAAAAAGGACAACCTGCAGAACGGGCGATAGCCCATCGCGTCAGACAAGGCTGTGGGAATCGAACCCACAACCGAAGTGCGACTGGCCTTTATCGCCTACCACTGGCCTACAGGAAGTCACTGTTTAGTATAAACTAGTTTTATTTTATTAAGCAGTATGATATATGAAGTATAAGTCCATTTTAGGAACCATATATGATTAATCTCACTATAGAATGAATTATGTATATTTGATAACTATTGCAAAACTTTTGTTTGAAACAGATGGAATGACCCATCATTCTATCACATGATCTGTTAACACTTCACGAATAACAAGTTCAACTTTATTTCTTTAAGAGATGAAGTGGAAATTGTTCAAAGCAAGAACAACAGTGAGATTGTACCAAAATCAAGTAAGTATTTCTTCTAATTCAAATTCTTCAACTTTAGGGAAATGATCTTGAAAACCAAAAATGTTGCCCTAGTGCCCTTATATCCGATGAATCAAATGGTACCCTAGATGTAACAGCCTAAGATTTTATAAAAAATATTCTTTTTAATTTTATTAATGTCTTGTGTTGTACGCTACACCAAAAGGAGCTTGCACAACACGCATCTTTGACTTGCCTTGCATTACACGCAATCGCAACCTTCCTCGATAGCGTGTGTGGTACGTAATACTGAGTTTCACGAAAAAATGATATGCTATTAAAATATTATTAAAACTAGCCGTTATGAATAGTAATAACCACTTTTTAAAATTATGTAAATCTTATTTTTCAAAATGAACTTCATTCTTGGATTCGGAGTATCGAATTTAGCCTAAGGTGAAATTTTGGTACTTTTCGGATAACTTTCATATTCTGATGAATATTGAAAATTACTAAATTATAATTAAAAACAACTTTTTTAATCGAAATAATTAATAGTGATAAATCATTAATTTGAGTGGTTTTAAAGTATATTTAGAATATATTTTTACAATTTAATACAATGTTGGTCATTGGATGTAATTTCACATTTAAACTAGACATAAACAAGTGTCAATCTTTTGATAGATATTGTTTCTTAAAAACACGCTATTTGTTTTAACAGCGGGATTTAATTATAAAATTAATTAATGCAACTTTTATGTAATGAATTTGGTAAAATAGACTTCATTTTTGAATTTGGAATATGAAATATAGCTTGGGATGAAATTTTGGCACTGTTCTGAAAAACATCAATTTTTGATGAATAGTGAAACTACTAAGTGGTAGTTAAAAAAACTGAATTTTTCATAAAACTTAATTTTACCGCTTCTGTGAATGGAATTTCAAAAATCCGACAGACACGGTTAATATCAAGGACTAAAATGTGGTTCAATGAGATGAAAATAATTTTTGGTGAATAGTAACTTTTTACTTTTTTACCACGGTTAATAGTAAATAGGGTAACTAAGGGTAAATATGATATTACTATTACCCTAACACGTGTCCTAATCCTATTGGACAAGTGTATTTCGACCAAAAACAAACTTAGGAATAAAATATGACCATTTAGGCCCACTTGGGTTAGATTAGGACATTTATTATTAATTTATTTAAAGAAAGGTTAAAATAGTTAAAATCAAAGTTTAATAAGTAAATCATTTTTAATATGGGGTTATACATAAGATAAATTCGATTGTAAATATTCATTAGAAAGCTAAAAAGATTTCCTACATGATGGTATTTTATTTGTAATTTTTAGACATCAAATAATTTAATTTATTTATGACACAACGATGATGCAGTAATTATCTTATTAATGAAATATTGACATAATTGATGTTATAAACACCAAAATAAATGTAATTTGAAAATTTTTATGAATTCCACTAATTTTCTAGGTTACTATGATATATTAGTGTTGATTTAAGCAACTTGGTTCGAACATTTAATTCTGTTATGACTTTCACAAAAATCATATATCAAATAGTGTCAAAATTGACACAAAATAGTTTTTAAATCAAATATTATATTATTAATTGTTATTTTATTCCTAAAAATCTAAGGTTCGGCCAAATGACTTAGATAAGGATATATATATTAATAATAAACAATTTGGGGTTCGTTTGGCATGTTATAGTAAGTGTATTAACCATATAGTGAAAGAAAAAAAAAAGACATGGTAAAAGTTAAATTATTTAACTTAGAGTTAAATCTAATTGATAAGGTTAAAATAATATCCTAAACTTGTCTAAATTCTATTGGTTGATAGGATTTCGACCCATCCCCACTTTAGCTTCGAAATAAGACCCTTTGGAACCATTATAAACTGATTTTGACTTTAATATAAAATAATATTTTGAGATATTCCTAAGGTGCCCCTCTCCTCCTCTATAAAAGGACACCTCCTCCCCCTCCTCCTCACACCAATTTGAGCACTCAAGCTCGGCCAACCCCTGCCAAAATCTATTCTCCACTTCCCTAGCAACATCCTAGAGGTTCTGGTCTTCCTCAAAGACAAATTATAGTGCCCTAAGAGGAGGTCTCAAAGAGGCACTTCAAAGAAGAGGTAATTACCGTTACCAATTCTTTCATCTTTATTTCTTCTTCCACTTCTTCTTCTTAGGTTGTTTCATTATGAAGTAATAACATCAGTATCACTCATATACTGATATGTTATTATAAGTATGAAATAACCCTATTTCACCATCTATCCATCCTACGGAAAAAGAAATCACCGCGCGTGCGTACGTACGGAATACCGTCTCCACGCCGTGGTGTAATCTATTTTCCACCACCACCTTACATGGATGGGTATAATGGTGTAAAGAATAACTATACATAGTTATTACAACATCATATTGATTCTGATATATTGTATAATCCACTCCAATTCAATTCAATAATTATAGGAATGATATCATCGCTCGTGCGTACGTACGGACTACCGTCTCCACGACGCGATGAGATTCATTCTCCATGTTAACCATTTAAGAATGATTATAATGTATATATAAGAAATAATAATAAAATATATGACATTATAAAGCTACTGGATTTATGTATATATATACATATGTATGTTATCTACTTACTTCCATTTCAAGACAATAAGGAAAGAAAAACAGCGTTCATGCGTACGTACGGACTACCGTCTCCATGAACGGTGTTTTTCATTTTATTTATCTATCTATTATATATATATATATACTGAATATATATGATATATAAATCATATTTTATATTCTGGAAGTAAGTAAATCATGATATAAGTAATAATGATGTCAAGAACAACAAGTCAAAACACCTACGATAAATGAAACGATTTTACCCAAAACGCTTCTTTAACATGGAATTTACAAAAGAACGGGTAATATAATGTCATAAGTGAACCATATATGATATCATAACAATGAATATGATTCTGTAATAAGTCAATGACATTATTTAAATCATTATACAGGAGGTTCGGACACATACGAAGCAAATTGGACCTAAGGTAAGGGAAATGTCACAATCTCATTTTATTCGAGATTGTTTATTCGTAAGTATTTACTGGGGTGTATTTTATCATCCACATCCATGTTTCATCAATATGTAATATTATTTTCATCCACCTACAATTGTTTAAATCCATTTTTACCCTTCGGTGAGTTTTTAGTAAAAGAAATAAAAGGAATCTTTTGTCGTTTTTCGTACGAGGTACTTTTTGACTTTTCCGACAAAAGTACGAAGAATGTTTTTTTTAACTTATACGGCATGAATGGATTTTAAAACATTATTTCCAAGAAGCTTCCTTTACAAGCTTTCAAGTTTATATTTAATCAAATTCTTTTATTTTAATGTTTTATGACATGTTATGAAAGGAAAAATGTTTTTGAAGTAGAAAGGATATTTTCCTCAAGAATGGAGTTCAAGTATTTTATCAAAATTATTTTCCATCTAAGATAATAAAAGGGTTCTGTTTTTATCCCTATTATTACATGGATTTGATTATGTTGTGATAGAAACATTTTTATGAATTCCTTTATCTTATATGAATTGATTTATGATGTCATGATGTTTCAAGAATCCCATTTTTGTTACATGTGTTATGCGATGATGTATGTTTTATGATTATGTGGCACACATAAGAAAGGATTCATTATAAGATGGGTGGGACCTATATCTCCCTCCAATGCATTGGGTAAAGATTTTATATCTCATGAGATAGACATGGCTGAAATGGTAGGTTATACCGGTTCAGTGAAACAGGACTGAAACGAGGGTTACTCGATTCAGAAAGGGACTTTGTCCACTAAGATAGTCTTGGCATTGAGTCTTGACTAACAAGAAATGATTCTCTATGATTATGTGTGTATGCCACAAAGTTTCATGTTTTAAGTTATGATTATTGGGATTACATTTCACTTCTATGATTTATCCCATGTTATGATATTATGAGCTTTTTTGCAGGTTAAGATTTCCAAAAGCTATGTTCTTATATATATGATGTGATTGATATTTCTTTTGTTTACCCTTACTGAGCATTTGAGCTCACCCTTTTATGTTTTCTTTTCCCCAGGATATAAAGAAAGGTTTTAGGTAAAAAAAAGGGATGACCTTTATGGGAGATATTGAATATCTTTCACCACGATTAGAAGATTACGTTCCGAGTTTCCAAAGACACTAAACTATTACGATCCTTGTGTGTGTGTTTTTGTTATGTACTAAGTATTCCGCAAAAGTAATGTAATGTCCATGTACGTCAAGCTTAGGGTCTCTACAGTTGGTATCAGAGGAAAGGTTTAGTCAACCTTTGGAAACTAGGATGCGAAAACGTTAGTGAGATCCCTAGAGATATTTCTAACGTATGTCTAGGGATGTCCCTAAGGATAAGTATACGTATAAGATATAGTCCTAGAACTACGGTAACGATCATAGAATTTAACCTAAGATATTAGATATTGAGGATACTCCCCCTTTATTATGTTGTTTTCCCTAACATGATTTTTGCCTCTCACACTATTCTTTTTGGGTTTAGACGATGGCTGGAACCCGAAGGAACCGTGTTGATCAATGCAATGGACAATGCAATGATTGCCCTCCTGAACAAACAAATGTTATGGGGGATGGAGTGCAAAATCTTATTGCTATACTTACACAAGCTATGAATCATTCTGGACTTCCAAATGAGCAGAGAAGGGAACAATATTCTATTGAGTCCTTCATGAGGCAACTTCCACCTTCTTTCAGTGGGACTTCTGATCCACTTGTTGCTGAACAATGGATCAGTACCACTGAAAAGATATTTTCAGTTCATCACTGTTCTGAACATGATAAAGTCATCTTAGCAGTATATCGTTTGGAAGGTGAAGCTGATCAATGGTGGAATCTTATCAAGAATACGAGGCCAAGAGATGAAATTGAGTCCATGGAATGGGACGAGTTCAAGAACTTGTTTTTCAGTAAGTACTTCCCTCGTATTCTTCGAACAAAGATGGAAAAGGAGTTTCTTGAGCTGAAGCAGAAGGATGATGAATCTGTTGGTATATACGAAGCGAATTTTACAAGACTTGCAAGGTATGCATCTGGAATTATCATCCAACCTGAAAGTAAAGTTGATCGATTTTTCAGTGGCTTAAAACCAAGTCTTCGAAGGGCATTAGCTATAAGAGACTTCAGTAGCTATGAAGAAATTGTGCGTTGTGCTATCAAGGTAGAAATGGAAGTTGGTGTTACATATCCATCTCATGGTTTTGACAAGAAACGAAAGATGGAGTTCAAGGAGAAATCTCAGAATAATGGTGAAAAGAAGATGAATGTTTCCTTATGCACAAAGTGTGGAAAGAAGCATGGTGGAGATTGTCTTAAAGGGACTAGAATATGTTTTAAGTGTGGAAAAGAAGGTCATCGAGCAGCTGAGTGTCGAAGTAACGGAAAAAGGGTTTCTAATGATGTGAATAAAGAAAACACTGCAGAGAACGCACCGCCAACACTTCAATGCTTCAAGTGCAAGGAAATGGGGCATTATGCTAATAATTTCCCTAATCCAAGGGTTAGTGATGATCAACATGAGCAACCACTGAAGGCAAAGGACAAAGGGAAATCACATGCGATCACTATTGGCAATGTTGAATATGACAACGATGTGGTGGAATGATTAAGTGTTTATGTAATGGGATTCCAAAATAATGTTGTATCATTGAGTATTGCAATATTTATTGATGTGGTATTCAAAGTGATTGAGATATTTTCTGGAAATAAGATGATATGCGCATAATGAAGACGAGAAAATGAAATGTTTAATAGTATTCATGAGCTCATGATTGATATAAGTACTAAGTGATATCATGGTTTGAGTATATAGAATTTTGAGGATTTTGGTATGTGGAAAGTGTTAACTTTTAACTGCACTCATGTTTTCACTAAGGTATTCAAGAGAATACGCGATTAAGGACTTTGAATGTTTGGAATGTGACCAACAAGACATATCTTATGATATGTGGGGATCAACGACAGTATTAAATCTCTGGTAATCGTTTTCACTATGTTATGAGAGTGTACTACAGTATTATGGATAAGCCTAAAGATTGGAATGGATTATGTTGGACATAAGTTAGTATTGTTTAAGGATAGAAGTTTTTCGATATTATTGATGGGATGTTATGGTAATATAGTTTTAGAAAAAGGACAACCTGCAGGACGGGCGACAACCCATCGCTTTGGACAAGGCTGTAGGAATCGAACCCACAACCGAAGTGCGACTGGCCTTTATCGCCTACCACTGGCCTACAGGAAGTCCCTGTTTAGTAGAAACTAGTGTTATTATATTAAGCAGTATGATATATGAAGTATAAGCCCATTTTAGGAACCATATATGATTAATCCCACTATAGATCGACTTATGTATATAAATTTTGCTAACCTTTTGAGACAGATGGAATGACCCGTCATTCTATCACATGATCTGCTAACACTTCACGAATAACAAATTCAACTTCATTTATTTAAGAGATGAATTGGAAATTGTTAAAGGCACGAACAACAGTGAGATTGTACCAAAATAAAGTAAGTATTTATTCTAATTCAAATTCTTTAACTTTAGGTAAATGATCTTGAAAACCAAAAATGTTGTCCTAGTTCTCTTATACCTGATGAATCAGATGGTACCTTAGATCGTCACAAATTTATGGATTTGTGATTACTGGCTTTTCCATAGCCATGTTCTCTACCACTCTCCATCAGAACATGATGGTTAGATTTCTCTTCCATATCCTTATTTTCACCTATGTGGAAACCCAATGATTAGTTTATTTGGGTAACCGTTACGTTTCATACTTTTGTTTTTAAAGAATGGTTTTGACATTCCTTTTTACGATGTGGGTTTCTATTAACGAAACTTTCGAATAGTAAACCATTTATAACCCCGACGAATTTCGAGGGCGAAATTCATTTTAAGGGGGGTAGAATGTAACAGCCCAAGATTTTATAAAAAATATTCTTTTTAATTTTATTAATGTCTTGTGTTGTACGCTACACCAAAAGGAGCTTGCACAACACGCATCTTTGACTTGCCTTGCATTACACGCAATCGCAACCTTCCTCGATAGCGTGTGTGGTACGTAATACTGAGTTTCACGAAAAAATGATATGCTATTAAAATATTATTAAAACTAGCCGTTATGAATAGTAATAACCACTTTTTAAAATTATGTAAATCTTATTTTTCAAAATGAACTTCATTCTTGGATTCGGAGTATCGAATTTAGCCTAAGGTGAAATTTTGGTACTTTTCGGATAACTTTCATATTCTGATGAATATTGAAAATTACTAAATTATAATTAAAAACAACTTTTTTAATCGAAATAATTAATAGTGATAAATCATTAATTTGAGTGGTTTTAAAGTATATTTAGAATATATTTTTACAATTTAATACAATGTTGGTCATTGGATGTAATTTCACATTTAAACTAGACATAAACAAGTGTCAATCTTTTGATAGATATTGTTTCTTAAAAACACGCTATTTGTTTTAACAGCGGGATTTAATTATAAAATTAATTAATGCAACTTTTATGTAATGAATTTGGTAAAATAGACTTCATTTTTGAATTTGGAATATGAAATATAGCTTGGGATGAAATTTTGGCACTGTTCTGAAAAACATCAATTTTTGATGAATAGTGAAACTACTAAGTGGTAGTTAAAAAAACTGAATTTTTCATAAAACTTAATTTTACCGCTTCTGTGAATGGAATTTCAAAAATCCGACAGACACGGTTAATATCAAGGACTAAAATGTGGTTCAATGAGATGAAAATAATTTTTGGTGAATAGTAACTTTTTACTTTTTTACCACGGTTAATAGTAAATAGGGTAACTAAGGGTAAATATGATATTACTATTACCCTAACACGTGTCCTAATCCTATTGGACAAGTGTATTTCGACCAAAAACAAACTTAGGAATAAAATATGACCATTTAGGCCCACTTGGGTTAGATTAGGACATTTATTATTAATTTATTTAAAGAAAGGTTAAAATAGTTAAAATCAAAGTTTAATAAGTAAATCATTTTTAATATGGGGTTATACATAAGATAAATTCGATTGTAAATATTCATTAGAAAGCTAAAACAATTTCCTACATGATGGTATTTTATTTGTAATTTTTAGACATCAAATAATTTAATTTATTTATGACACAACGATGATGCAGTAATTATCTTATTAATGAAATATTGACATAATTGATGTTATAAACACCAAAATAAATGTAATTTGAAAATTTTTATGAATTCCACTAATTTTCTAGGTTACTATGATATATTAATGTTGATTTAATCAACTTGGTTCGAACATTTAATTCTGTTATGACTTTCACAAAAATCATATATCAAATAGTGTCAAAATTGACACAAAATAGTTTTTAAATCAAATATTATATTATTAATTGTTATTTTATTCCTAAAAATCTAAGGTTCGGCCAAATGACTTAGATAAGGATATATATATTAATAATAAACAATTTGGGGTTCGTTTGGCATGTTATAGTAAGTGTATTAACCATATAGTGAAAGAAAAAAAAAGACATGGTAAAAGTTAAATTATTTAACTTAGAGTTAAATCTAATTGATAAGGTTAAAATAATATCCTAAACTTGTCTAAATTCTATTGGTTGATAGGATTTCGACCCATCCCCACTTTAGCTTCGAAATAAGACCCTTTGGAACCATTATAAACCGATTTTGACTTTAATATAAAATAATATTTTGAGATATTCCTAAGGTGCCCCTCTCCTCCTCTATAAAAGGACACCTCCTCCCCCTCCTCCTCACACCAATTTGAGCACTCAAGCTCGGCCAACCCCTGCCAAAATCTATTCTCCACTTCCCTAGCAACATCCTAGAGGTTCTGGTCTTCCTCAAAGACCAATTATAGTTCCCTAAGAGGAGGTCTCAAAGAGGCACTTCAAAGAAGAGGTAATTACCGTTACCAATTCTTTCATCTTTATTTCTTCTTCCACTTCTTCTTCTTAGGTTGTTTCATTATGAAGTAATAACATCAGTATCACTCATATACTGATATGTTATTATAAGTATGAAATAACCCTATTTCACCATCTATCCATCCTACGGAAAAAGAAATCACCGCGCGTGCGTACGTACGGAATACCGTCTCCACGCCGTGGTGTAATCTATTTTCCACCACCACCTTACATGGATGGGTATAATGGTGTAAAGAATAACTATACATAGTTATTACAACATCATATTGATTCTGATATATTGTATAATCCACTCCAATTCAATTCAATAATTATAGGAATGATATCATCGCTCGTGCGTACGTACGGACTACCGTCTCCACGACGCGATGAGATTCATTCTCCATGTTAACCATTTAAGAATGATTATAATGTATATATAAGAAATAATAATAAAATATATGACATTATAAAGCTACTGGATTTATGTATATATATACATATGTATGTTATCTACTTACTTCCATTTCAAGACAATAAGGAAAGAAAAACAGCGTTCATGCGTACGTACGGACTACCGTCTCCATGAACGGTGTTTTTCATTTTATTTATCTATCTATTATATATATATATATATATACTGAATATATATGATATATAAATCATATTTTATATTCTGGAAGTAAGTAAATCATGATATAAGTAATAATGATGTCAAGAACAACAAGTCAAAACACCTACGATAAATGAAACGATTTTACCCAAAACGCTTCTTTAACATGGAATTTACAAAAGAACGGGTAATATAATGTCATAAGTGAACCATATATGATATCATAACAATGAATATGATTCTGTAATAAGTCAATGACATTATTTAAATCATTATACAGGAGGTTCGGACACATACGAAGCAAATTGGACCTAAGGTAAGGGAAATGTCACAATCTCATTTTATTCGAGATTGTTTATTCGTAAGTATTTACTGGGGTGTATTTTATCATCCACATCCATGTTTCATCAATATGTAATATTATTTTCATCCACCTACAATTGTTTAAATCCATTTTTACCCTTCGGTGAGTTTTTAGTAAAAGAAATAAAAGGAATCTTTTGTCGTTTTTCGTACGAGGTACTTTTTGACTTTTCCGACAAAAGTACGAAGAATGTTTTTTTTAACTTATACGGCATGAATGGATTTTAAAACATTATTTCCAAGAAGCTTCCTTTACAAGCTTTCAAGTTTATTTTTAATCAAATTCTTTTATTTTAATGTTTTATGACATGTTATGAAAGGAAAAATGTTTTTGAAGTAGAAAGGATATTTTCCTCAAGAATGGAGTTCAAGTATTTTATCAAAATTATTTTCCATCTAAGATAATAAAAGGGTTCTGTTTTTATCCCTATTATTACATGGATTTGATTATGTTGTGATAGAAACATTTTTATGAATTCCTTTATCTTATATGAATTGATTTATGATGTCATGATGTTTCAAGAATCCCATTTTTGTTACATGTGTTATGCGATGATGTATGTTTTATGATTATGTGGCACACATAAGAAAGGATTCATTATAAGATGGGTGGGACCTATATCTCCCTCCAATGCATTGGGTAAAGATTTTATATCTCATGAGATAGACATGGCTGAAATGGTAGGTTATACCGGTTCAGTGAAACAGGACTGAAACGAGGGTTACTCGATTCAGAAAGGGACTTTGTCCACTAAGATAGTCTTGGCATTGAGTCTTGACTAACAAGAAATGATTCTCTATGATTATGTGTGTATGCCACAAAGTTTCATGTTTTAAGTTATGATTATTGGGATTACATTTCACTTCTATGATTTATCCCATGTTATGATATTATGAGCTTTTTTGCAGGTTAAGATTTCCAAAAGCTATGTTCTTATATATATGATGTGATTGATATTTCTTTTGTTTACCCTTACTGAGCATTTGAGCTCACCCTTTTATGTTTTCTTTTCCCCAGGATATAAAGAAAGGTTTTAGGTAAAAAAAAGGGATGACCTTTATGGGAGATATTGAAGATCTTTCACCACGATTAGAAGATTACGTTCCGAGTTTCCAAAGACACTAAACTATTACGATCCTTGTGTGTGTGTTTTTGTTATGTACTAAGTATTCCGCAAAAGCAATGTAATGTCCATGTACGTCAAGCTTAGGGTCTCTACACTAGATCGTCACAAATTTATGGCTTTGTGATTGCTGGCTTTTCCATAGCCATGTTCTCTACCACTCTCCATCAGAACATGATGGTTAGATTTCTCTTCCATATCCATATTTTCACCTATGTGGAAACCCAGTGATTAGTTTATTTGGGTAACCGTTACGTTTCATACTTTTGTTTTTAAAGATAAGTTTTGGTATTCCTTTTTACGATGTGGGTTTCTATCAAAGAAACTTTCAAATAGTAAACCATTTATAACCCCGACGAATTTCGAGGGCGAAATTCATTTTAAGGGGGGTAGAATGTAACACCCCGAGATTTTATGAAAAATATTATTTTAATTTCATTAATGTATTTTGTTGTATTCTACACCAAGATTACCTTTCACTATACGCAACACCGTATTAGCTTGCAGTATACGCAACACTATTCTTGGACCGTGTTACACACAATTTTGATAATAGTTATTCTACGCAACATTGAGTATATATATATATATATATTAAATATATAAATTAAATATGGTTGGATTCTATTATACAAAACAACGAAGGATTCTTTCACAACACGCAACCCTGACTTGGCTAGCATTACACGCAATCGCGACCTTCCTCGATAGCGTGTGTTGTACGCAATACCGGGTTTTAATAAACAATGTTATATTATTATAATATTGTCATGAACTAGCCGTTATGAATAGTATTAACTAAATTTTGAATTTTATGACATTATTATTCATCTTACACATTTCTAGAACATGGTATGAGAACAAAATAAATTTTTCGGGTAAAATAAGTATTTTTCAAAAAATGCAGTTTTGCCGCCTTTTGATGGCGCACCCACTTTAAATCTAGTTTTTGACATGTTTATAAGTTCAATTTGAAAAAATAAAATTCTTCTTTGGAATCAAGAAATAAAAAATTTACTTTGGATAAATTTTTCATATTATTCTGGTAACTTTCACATTTTAATGAATAGTAAAAACACGCTATATTTTAATTAAAAACAACTTTTTTCATCGTAATATCTTATGTGGTTAAATTATAATATTGAATGGTTTTAAAGTATAAATAGAATATAGTTTTACCATTTAATAGAATGTATGTCATTAGCATTGATTTTACCTTGAATTCGTAGGTTAAATCAATTCAATCTTTTGCAATGTTTTAAACAAAAACCCGTTTTTATTCGACAACGGGATTAATTATAATTTAATTTCTGCAACTTCTGTGTATGGAATTTTAAAAAATGGATTCCATATTTGGAATCAGTGGGTCCAAATTATGTTAATAGGCTACTTTTTATTTTTGGAAATTATGAATAGTAACTACGGTAAATTTTATTTACCATAGTGAAAGGTAAATCGGGTAATAAGGGTAAATATAATATTTTAAAATTACCCTAACAAATGTCAAAATCCTATTGGATGACTAAAAGTCGACCCATATCACCTAAGGGTCGTATTAGATTCATTTAATTAAATTTTTTCAATGAAAATAATTTAATTATTATTAAAACCAAAGAATGTGACAACATGTCACTTTCTTAAATCTTATAAGTATAATAATTTTAATCTAGTGATAAACTTCATGAAACTTCGAACATGAATAGTCTCCAGAAATCTAATACAATTATCTACATCATAGGAATTTATTTATAATTTTTAGGGATTAAATATGTATCATTTATTATGACACATAGATGATGTAGTAATTGTCTTATTAATGAAATATTGATATAATTGATGTTATAAATGCCCAAATAAATGTAATTTGAGACTTTTTATGACTTACACTAATTTTATAGGTTAATATCACATGTTATTGTTAATTTAAATAACTTGGTTCGAACTTATCATTTTGTTATGACTTTCACAAAAATCATATATCAAATAGTGTCAAAATTGACACAAAATAGTTTTTAAATCAAATATTATATTATTAATTGTTATTTTATTCCTAAAAATCTAAGGTTCGGCAAAATGACTTAGATAAGGATATATATATTAATAATAAACAATTTGGGGTTCGTTTGGCATGTTATAGTAAGTGTATTAACCATATAGTGAAAGAAAACAAAAAGACACGGTAAAAGTTAAATTATTTAACTTAGAGTTAAATCTAATTGATAAGGTTAAAATAATACCCTAAACTTGTCTAAATACTATTGGATGATAGGATTTCGACACATCCCCCCTTTAGCTTCGAAATAAGACCCTTTGGAACCATTATAAACCGATTTTTACTTTAATATAAAATAATATTTTGAGATATTCCTAAGGTGCCCCTCTCCTCCCTTATAAAAGGACACCTCCTCCCCCTTCTCCTCACACCAATTTGAGCACTCAAGCTCGGCCAAACTCTGCCAAAATCCCTTCTCCACTTCCCTAGAATAATCCTAGAGGTTCTGGTCTTCCTCAAAGACCAATTTTAGTGCCCTAAGAGGAGGTCTCAATGAGGCGCTTCAAAGAAGAGGTAATTACCGTTACCAATTCTTTCATCTTTATTTCTTCTTCCACTTCTTCTTCTTAGGTTGTTTCATTATGAAGTAATAACATCAGTATCACTCATATACTGATATGTTATTATAAGTATGAAACAACCCTATTTCACCATCTATCCCTCCTACGGAAAAAGGAAATCACCGCACGTGCGTACGTACGGAATACCGTCTCCACGCCGTGGTGTAATCTATTTTCCACCACCAAATTAATTGGATGGGTATAATGGTTTAATGAGTAACTATATATGATTATTATAAAGTGATATTGATACTGAAATAGTATACAAACACTTCAACACAATTCCACGACCATGGGAACGATATCATCGCTCGTGCATACGTACGGACTACCGTCTCCACGACTCGATGAGATTCATTCTCAATGATTAACCATTTATGAATGATTATAAAGTATATATAATAAGTACTAATGAAATATATGACATAATAATGATACTGGATTTATTTATATTTATATGTATGTCATCTACTTAATTCCATTCAATTCAATAAGGAAACGAAAACAGCGTTCATGCGTACGTACGGACTACCATCTCCATGAACAGTGTATCTCATTCAATTTATCAATATATTATATATATGTATATTCTGAATATATATTATATATAAATCATGTTTTACATTCTGGATATAAGTAATCATGATCCAAGTAATCATATTAATAATTACAAGTTAAAAACACGAACGACAAATGAGACGATTTTACCCAAAACGCTACTTTAACATGAATTTACAAAAGAACGGGTAATATAAAGTCATAAGTGGACCATATATGATATAATAACAATGAATATGATTATGGAATAAGTCAATAACATGATTTAAATCATTATACAGGAGGTTCGGACACGTACAAAGCAAGTCGGACCTAAGGTATGGGAAATATCACAATCTCATTTTTATCCGAGATTGCTTATTCGTAAGTATTTATTGGGGTGTATTTTATCATCCACATCCATGTTCCCTCAATATGTAATATTGTTTCCATCCACTTACACTAGTTTAAATCCAATTTTACCCTTTGGTGAGTTTTTAGTAAAAGATATGAAAGGAATCTTTTGTCGTTTTTCATACGAGGTAATTTTTGACTTTTCCGACAAAAGTACGAGAAGAATGTTTTTTTTAACTTCTACGACATGAATGGATTTTTAAAACATTATTTCCAAAAATATTCCTTTACAAGTTTTCAAGTTTATTTCTAATCAACTTCTTTTAGTTTAAAATTGTATGACATGTTTAGAAAGGAAAAGTGTTTTTGAAGTAGAAAGGATATTTTCCTCAAGAATGAAGTTCAAGTGTTTTATCAAAATTATTTTCCATCTAAGATAATAAAGGGTTCTGTTTTTATCCCTATTATTACATTGATTTGATTATGTTGTGATGGAAATATTTTTATGAATTCCTTTATCTTATATGAATTGTTTTATGTTGTCATGTTGTTTAAGAATCCCATTTTTATTACATGGGTTACGCTGTGATGTATGGTTTATGATTATGTGGCACACATAAGAAAGGATTCATTATAAGATGGGTGGGACCTATATCTCCCTCCAATGCATTGGGTAAAGATTTTATATCTCATGAGATAGACAGGGCTGGAACGGTAGGTTATACCGGTTCAGTGAAACAGGACTGAAACAGGGGTTACTCGATTCAGAAAGGGACTTTGTCCACTAAGATAGTCTTGGCAATGAGTCATGACTAACAAGAAATGATTTTCCATGATTATGTGTGCATGCCACAAAGTTTCAAGTTTTATGTTATGATTATGGGGATCTCATTTTCACTTCTATGATTTGTTCCATGTTAAGATATTATGATCTCTTTTGCAGGTTATGATTTTCAAAAAGATATGATATGATTTTTATTTCCTTTATTTGCCCTTGCTGAGCATTTGAGCTCACCCTTTTATGTTTTATTTTCCCCAGGATATAAAGAAAGGTTTTAGGTAAAAAAAAGGGAAGATCTTTATGGGAGATATTGAAGATCTTTCACCATGATTAGAAGATTACGTTCCGAGTTTCCAAAGACACAAAACTATTACGATCCTTGTGTGTGTGTTTTTGTTATGTACTAAGTATTCCGCAAAAGTAATGTAATGTCCATGTACGTCAGGCATCGGGTCTCTACATTCATCATTTGATGCTCTTAATCCCCTCCCAGAAATGTCCGCCCATGGTATCAGTTATTGAACAAATCATCTCAACCTGAGAAAAAAATCCCTCCTATACAAGAAAACAAATATTATGTTAATAATAATATAAAGAAATAAATTAAATATTAATATGAATGAATATATTAATAAAATGTCAATATTTAATAATAAAGACACATTTGGAGTTATACTTGTCACAACGTGCATCCTGTTGAGGTGGGTTGATTCTTACCCATCACACTTGAGTTATGGATCATTGTCTTTAAATATCAAAACAATTTGACTGATTTTACACAGTTTTGAGTATGTCACTTGTTCTTTTACAAAAATTAATTTCAATTTTAAATAATGACACATTTGGAGTTATATCTTCCACACTGTGCATTGTATTGAGGTACGACTGATTCCTACACATCCAAAATATCATATAGATCATTGTCCTAGAGTATCAAAACCCATTCGAATATATTTTCTTGGTTTTCAGTATTCCAGGTGTATTGTTTTACTAAAATGTCATTTCAAACTGGAAACAAGAATTATGAGTCATACTGATCACATCATGCATCAGTTTGATGTGAGTATGATTCATAAATGTCAAAAAATGGCTAATGAATTGTTGTCTAAAATTATCAATACAATCAGAGTGTGTTTTCTTGGTTTTCAGTGAGTGAAATGTTTTGAAATAAAATTCCAATTTTAAATTGATAACAGACACTTTTAGTCATATTGGTCACATCATGTGTCAGATTGAGGTGTGATTGATTCCTAAATATCACAAATGACTCATAGATCATTTTCCTAAAGCATCAAAACAATACAAATTCGTTTTCTCAGTTTTCAATAAGTCACTTATCGTTTTTACTTAAATTAATACCAATTTTAAATAAAAAGAGACACTTTTAGTGATACCAACAAAATCGTGCATCATATTGATATAAATATGAGTCCTACACATCAAAAATGACATATAGATCATTTTCCTATAATATAAAAATAAATTGAATTTGTTTTCTCAGTTTTCAATATGTTGTTGTTTTTACTTAAATTAATGTCAATTTTAATTAAAAAGAGACACTTTGAGTTATACTGGACATAATATGCATCCTATTGAGGTGTGGCTGATTCCTACGTGTCATAAATTACTTATAGATCATTTTTCTAAAGTATAAAAAATCTGAATTCATTTTCTTGGTTTTCAGTATGCAAGTTGTGTCTTTTTACTAAAATAACATTTCAATCTAGAAACACACATTATGAGTCATAGTGGTCACATCGTGTATCAGTTTGTTGTCATACTACTTCATACGAATTATAATTGATATATGAATTTTCTTCCTAAATTATCAAGACAATTGGAGAACGTTTTCTTGGTTTTCATCTAGTTCCATGTTTTGAACTAAAATGTAATTTTTTAACCGATAACAGACACTTTTAGTCATATTAGTCACACTGTGCATCAAATTGAGATTTGGTTGATTCCTATAGGTAAAAAATGAATCAGGGATCATTTTCCTAAAGTATCAAAATAATCTAAATGTGTTTTATCAATTTTTAGTATGTCACTTGTTCTTTTTACTTAAATTAACATCAATTTTAAATAAAAAGACCAATTTGGAGTCATACTGGTCACACTATGTGTCGTATTGAGGTGAAGTTGACTTCTACTCATCAAAAATAACACATGGATAGTTTTTATAAAATATCAAAACAATATGAATACATTTTCATGGTTTTTAGTATGTCACTTTCTGTTTTTACTTAAATTTATGTCAATTTTAAATAAAAAGAGACACTTTGAGGTATACCGGCCACACCATACATCGTATTGAGGTATGGAAGATTTATAAAAATCAAAAATAACTTATATATAATTTTATTAAGTATTAAAACAATATGAAAATGTTTTCTCATTTTTTAGTATACCCGTTGTGTTTTTACAAAAATGTCATTTCAAACTGGAAGCATGCATTATGAGTCATACCGGTCACATCATGCATTGTTTGGATGTGATACTACTTCATACACATCACAAATGACTTATGAATCACTATACTAAATTATCAAGATAATTTAAGTGTGTTTTCTTGTTTTATAGTGAGTGACACATTTTGAACTAAAATGTCAATTTTAAACTGATAGCGGGCACTTTAAGTCATATCATCCACACTATGCTTTAGATTGAGGTGTGGTTGATTCTTAAATATCAAAAATGACTCATGGATAATTTTTCTAAAGTATCAAAACAATAAAATTGTTTTTTCTTAGTTTTTAGCATGTCACTTGTTTTTACTTAAATTAATGTCAATTTTAAATAAAAATAGACACTTTGAGTGATACTGGCCACACTGTGCATCTTATTGAGGTATGGATGAGTACTACATGTCAAAAAATGACTTATACATCATTTTAATAAAATATAAAAACAATATGAATTCTTTTGATCAATTTTAAATATGTCACTTGTTATTTTTATTTAAATTAAAGCCAATTTTAAATAAAAAAAGGACATTTTGAGTTATAACAGCCACATCATGTGTCATATTGACACGTGGTTGATTCATACATGTCACAAATGACTTATAGTTCATTTTCATAATGTATAAAAACAATATAAATTCATTTTTTTGGTTTTTAGTATGCCTATTGTGTTTTTTTACCAAAATTTCATTTCAAACTGGAAACACACATTATAAGTCATACTAGTCACATCGTGTGTCGGTTTGATGTGAGACTACTTCATACACATAAAAAATGAATTTTGTATCACTGTACTAAATTATTAATATAATTAGATTACATTTTATTAGTTTTCATTGAGTGACACATTTTGAACTAAAATGACAATTTTAAACTGATAATGGACACCTTTAGTCATATCGGTCACACCGTGCATCATGTTGAGGTGTGGTTTATTCCTATCGGTCAAAAATGAATCATGTATCATTTTCCTAAAGTATCAAAATAATTTTAATGCTTTTTATTAGTATTCAGTATGTCACTTAAACTTTTTTACTTAAATTAATGTCAATTTTAAATAAAAAGACACATTTGGAGTCATACTGGTCACACCACAGGTCATATTGAGGTGTGGTTGACTCCTACTCATCACAAATGACAAAAGGATAATTTTAATGAAATATAAAAACAATTTGAATGTGTTTTCTTGGATTTTAGTATTCCACTTGTCATTTTTAATGAAATTAATATCAATTTTAAATAAAAAGGTACACTTTGAGTTTACCAGCCACACCGTGCATCACATTGAGGATTTTATGATTCTTATAGATCATGAATGACTTATATATCATTTTCCTAGAGTATCAAAACAATACTAATATGTTTTCTTAATTTTCAATATATCAGTCGTGTTTTTTTACTAAAATGTCATTTCAAACTGGAAACATGCATTATGAGTCATACTGGTCATATCATGCATCAGTTAGATATGAGACAACTTCATACATGTCAAAAATGAATTATTAATCATTTTCATAAATTATCAAGACAATCAGAGTGTGTTTTCTTGATTTTCAGTGAGTGATGTGTCTTTATCTAAAATGTCAATTTTAAACTGATAACTGACACTTTTAGTCATACCAGTCACACTATGCATCAGATTAAGGTGTGGTTGATTACAACATGTCACAAATGACTCATGAATAATTTTACAAACGTATCAAAACAATAGGAATTTGTTTTTTATGTTTTCAGCATGTTTTATGTTCTTTCTACTTAAATTAATATCAATTTAAAATTAAAATACACACTTGGATTCCTGCCAGTCATGTTGTGCGCCTTATAGAGGTGTGGTTGACTCTTACACGTCACATATGACTCTTGGATCATTATAATAAAATATCAAAACAATATTAATGCATTTTCATAGTTTTCAGTATGTCACTTGTTCTTTTTTACTTAAATTAATGTCATTTTTTAATAAAAATTTGCACTTAGAGTTATACAGATCACACCATGTGTGATATTCAGGTACGATTGACTCCTACAAATCAAAAATGACTCACGGATTGTTCTAATAAAATATAAAATCAATCTAAATGTGTTTTCTCAATTTTTAGTATGTCAATTTTTGTTTTTAGTTAAAATAATGTCAATTTTAAATAAAAGAGACACTTTGAGTTATAATGGCCATAATGTGCATCATATTGAGGTTTGGTTGATTCATACATATCAAAAATTACTTATATATAATTATCCTGATGTATAAAAACAATACGAATGTTTTTTCTTGGTTTTTAGTATCTCAGTTGTGTTTTTTTACTAAAATATCATTTTAAACTAGAAACACAAATTTTGAGTCATACTGATTCTTCATGTATCAGTTTTACATGAGATTGATTCATACATGTTAAAAATTACTTATGAATATTTTTATTAAATTGTGAATATAATCAGAGTGTGTTTTTTTGTTTTCAGTGAGTGACACATTTTAAACTAAAATGTCAATCTTAAACTGATAACGGACACTTTTAGTCATATCGGTCACATTGTTCTTCAGATTAATGTGTGGATGATTCATAAATGTAAAAAATGACTCGTGGATCATTTAAATAAAGTATCAAAATAATAAAAAAAAATTACTCTGTTTTCAATTTGTCACTTGTTCTTTTTAGTAAACTGAAGGTCAATTTAATATAAAAATACACAATTAAAGTCCTATCGACCACATGATGCATCGTATTGAGGTGAAATTGATTCCTACACATAAAAAAGGACTTATAGATCATTGTACTAAAGTATCAAAATAATCCTAATGAATTTGATAAGTTTTTAATATGTAACTTTTTCTTTTTACTATAAGTAATGTCATTTTAAAAAAAAATGAGACACTTTCAGTGATACCAGTCACTGGTCTTTTTTATCAATTTTGAGTAGTTAAAATGATGAAAAAATTAATTAATTTCATATGTAGTAGGAATTCACATTTGTACATTCTTTACCCATTTTCGTGTTATCATTATCTCAGTTGCAGCCTCACTGTCTAATCTCTCATGCACATAATCAGCTTCAAACAAACCATCCCAACTCAAAAAACTGAATCCACCTGTATATGAAAACATTTATTATGGGAGTAATACTAAAAAGAAGTAAATTAAACATAAATATGAAACAATCTACTAATTCTATGGAAGTCACATCTTCTTTCTATTTGTGAACATTCTTCTATTAAGTATGATACCAATTCATTTCTGAGCACATCTATATCATATTGTGAATATGAGTATTTTTTATAGTCACAGTAGAAATGGAAAAATATAAGTGCCCAAAGTATTAATAAATATTTGAAATAAAATAGTAATTATCTTTGAAAATACCTCTTCAGGGATGCTAGTTTTTTTATGAAATATGAACTCTCTCATAAATTTACAAACATAATAACCAAAAAATTTTCCATTTGTTTGTTTTGGAAACCATATAAACATTAGAGATAATAATTAATTTTTTCTGATATGTGTTTAGATAGTGAAATCTTATTATATATACCCTGATACTTGTCCATTCGTAGAACTTTCCTTCTTTCTCATGCTTAGCACATTTGCCTCATTCATTATTTTTCACGATATCAATGCACCGCCATAATATAATAGAATCCTCACTAAAAGGTAATATAAATTATATAACTTGAAGTTTAGTTATAAAATGTTTGATTTAGTGTATTAATTATTGAAAAAAATCATCATGTATGGATGGTTTTTTGGATATCCATGCATTGAATCTGGGAACTAAATCTTTAGAGTATCTAAATTTACTATAATGATCATCCAATGCTACCTAAAAACACAAAAAATAATAAGAAATTAAAGAAATTAGAATACATTTGATATGATTAAATTGTATATTTTTTCCTCTACATCGATGGTATTAAATAGAGTCCATCATCTGAATGTTCTCTTTCTAATGATTTGATCGGACCTGCCACTATTTCATCCTTTTTTATCTATTTTTTGATGTTCTGTAGAGATGATGTGAGTACTAACAAGTCCAAATTTTATTTCATGGTAAAATAACTTCAATGTTTTTCATATATATGCCTACCAAAATTATAAAATGTATTTAGTCATAATTAACATATTATATCAGCTTATAGAAAATAAAGTCATGAAAACATTCCTCATGTATGCATTTACAACTAAGCCGCATATCCAATCATAGTCGAGGATTTTAGTTACACTCTCAACACCAATGAAGTCTTGACCTTTCTCTTTGTACATATTTTCTTCAAAATCAACTATCTGATTACGACCATTTTTTATCTTTGTATCCACAAGAACCATCAATGATAGTAAATTTAGATATAGAACGTTTAGGTTAATGGTGATTTCGGTAGATCTTTTCAATTAGTTGGTTAATCCTTTATATGGATTTGAGTCGGTCTTTCATTTCATCCCCTTCCCTTTATCCATTTGTAATAACATTCATCAGTTCAGACCTTTTTTCATTAATTGTTAAAGTTTTAGAAAAAAAATAAATTTTAAATGAATACCTCCTAGTTGACATGTTTTTTATAAGATATGATGGCCATGAGATGAATGTTCCAACACATTTTCCGACCATATAAATATCTTCCTCATTAATTGGAAAAGGTAGCTCGATGCTCGGCTAATGGGCTATGCTAATCAACTCTCTCACATGAACTATTGGAAGTGTTATGTTGTGTATTATGTCATTTTGGATATTGAACATCGTAGCCCTCACTATAAGGTGATGGGTGAGTGTTGATAGATATAAATCACAGCCATTATCACCCTATAGAATATCAATATAGGAAGAATATTGGTGTCTATCTGATTCAAATTTCATATAAACATTTATTAGAACATTTATTACCTCAGCTAAGACATATCATTAAAGGGAATGGCTTGCCTCAAAGTTGGTGGGGGTGGGGCGGGATCTCTACGTGGTGGCTATTCTTGAGTTGTTTCTTCTCTTTTTTTCCCTGCATAAAAGTTTTCATAATCTATATCTTCCATTATAATTATTCTTCAATGGTAGATATTCTTTCTATCAACTATTTTATTAATTCACTTTTATCCTCTTGTTTTTTTCTCTCAAAATATGTTTGGGGGTGTTACCCCAAAACCCGCACATCTGACATGGCTATACTGTTCCGACCACTTCAAGGCCACAGATAGTATGTATTTATTTGGTGCATGTTTTACTAATTCCTATGACTATTTCGGGTAGAAAATATATGAACATAAGTGATCATTGTTATGTAATAGCGATTTAAATCAAAAAATATATTATGTAATACTTATACATGTTTCCCACACTTTTGGGGTGTTTTCAACTATTATTATCCCATATTTATTTACACATGCCTCCATCCACAGCACATGGTATGGGATAGAAGTGGATTTGGATTTGGAGTCATCAATATAAATATAAATAGAATAACATTATTTTGGTGTTGTTTCATGTCATATAAAAGTATTACAATAGATCTAAAATACGTACCAATTTTTTTTCAAGTGAAGCATACCATATCCTTTCTTTATGGTAGGGTTATGCTGATTTTGTTGATCATTCCTTATTTCTAGAACCTAGTTGATGTTTCATAAATAAATTTTTTTAAATCAATGTGATGAATACACATATAATTAGACAATTTATTACTAGTCACAATGTACCTAAAAAGACATATCTGCACAACATCGAAGAAACTCATCAAATGCTTCTTAGGTTATCAGGTGTGTATAAATAAGTGGTGGGTGTGGGTTTATTTTACCTTAAGTATCATTAAGATGATGTATTGTTATAAATGTATGAAATCCTATGTGAATCTTTCTAGAAATAAGTCAATGTTACATTATTTTATTTTTTAATAAAATAAAAAAAAATGATGTCATAATGTTACTGTAATATCTTCCAAAATCAGTGTCTTAAGCCTGGAAACAACATGGATCCATGAATATATATGAATTTTCATACATTTTTGAGTGATAATTCCAATTTAACTAATGAACATGGCCTTGTTGGGGTCAACATGGTGGCCCCACACATTTCATCTGACCTCTTATTTGATGCCTTTTACTTTCTCCTTAATGATTTTTGCTAACACCTTCAAACTATGGCACTCTGGTTTTTTTACATAACCATTCCTTCATCAACTAACATTCCCTTAGATTAAACATCATCAATATGTTCATCTAGAGAGGTAGCATCGGCACATGTAGATGGTTATTGTACCTCTGCACTGTGATCAGTAGAAGGTTGAGAAACCTATTATTCCTTAGGAATGGGAGCACCAACACGTGCAGAAGGCTATTCCTCTGCACTGCGAGTAACAGCAGGTTGATAGGCCTATTGTGACTTAGGATTGGGAGCACCAAAACTTGTAGAAGTTCATTGTTACTCAGCTCTATGAGCAATAGTAAGTTGGGAGAATTGTTGTTCCTATAGATTGGGAGCACCAACACATGGGGAAGTCATTATCTGTAGAAGTGGCTTAACATTTAATTTAGACTGCATAAATGTAGAAGTAGATGGATAATGACATGATGTAACATGATGTATATTACAGAAAAATTACATGATTATTTAACTCCCTTTTTTTAAAAGGTTATAGGGATATGACCCCTCTATTGACTATCCAAATACCTTCATGAGAAGATATATCAATTTAATATGAGACTCCATCACTTGATAGTCAACGATAAATTATTTCATGTAATATAGATGTATCTAGACTATATGATATATTGATTTAATAATATCTTTACAGAATATTTATGTTCTCATTATAGTGGGAATCTATTATAACCTATTAATGTGAATAAAATTCCAAGGATATTAAAAAATTATTTTTAAATAGAATAATAATCACTATGTGATATAAATATATATAAATATTTTGGAAATTGGAAGTACAATGTCAGATAGATCTAAAGATAAGAATGTAAGCTATTATCTATATAATGCTTTTGAGAAAAACCCCAAATAATAAATATTAATTAATGGGATAAATAAATTTATGTTGCGAAATGAAATTACTCCAAATTACATTGAATTGGTATTTAATATTTAATGGGGATCAATTCCCATTAGAATTTTATAACAATGTAGAGGTCATCATGATGACATAGTGGAGTCATGGGTGCTTGAAACACAAATATGTTGGGTATCAACATTTATTTTTTAATTATATATTGATCGAGTGATCATACATCATGGATTATGGGAAAAATATTTATTTTTCTTCTTCTTATTTCATTTATGGAGATGTTAAGGGTGATTGTCTGTAACAGATTAATGAAGGATAATGTGTTGGGTGATTTGAATGACTACACAATCTGATCATGAGGAGAATCAAAGTCCATTGGAGGAGACACACAAGAGGGTAGGACCTAATGAACATGGTTAGTATAATTCTATATGTAAATATAGTAATTAGATTACACCAATAAAAAAGATAAGTATCAAATGAAATTTGGCTAAAGCAAGGGAAACGTATCCTAAGAATAAGGTAATTACAATTTAAAAAGAGAATCTAGATCCAAGAGGGAAGAAGGACATGCCTCAATGATACTGAGCATTAAAGGTGAGTCCAAATCATGATCCACATAGATTATGTCGATGATATTGTGCTACATCTGGAGAGTGGATTTTTTGGAATATAAAAAATCTCCAAATGCATTCCAAATTGATTATAGAATTGATGTATTCTGATATTGGTGATGATGCTTAGGAAGATAAAGTCATAATTCTTTCAGAGATGAATATTTACCTTGTTAAAAATATAAGGTCCCTCAAAGAAGGATAAAGATATTACAACTGCAACTATGACCATCCTAATAAAGGTCCAGAATAAATCTATCTCTAAGGAAATATGTTTAAAAAATTATTTCTTGTTTATGATTGAAGTGGAATCCATACCATAGAGGTCAAACAAGTTGATTACGATGGAGAATATCTTTATTGAATTATGATCATACCCAAACATCAAAATTAGAGATGAACATTAAATGTGGTAAGACTATAAATTTTAACCATCCATAATAGATAGGGATGGGGATCCATCTATTGAATTCTAATTCATTGATTCCATGAAATCAGTTGAACCATAGCGAGATTGAAACATGATGTTAATTGATGTTCACCAACCACAACTGACTCAGGGAAGGGAGGATCAAGAGGTTCTAGGGATAGTAATCTTTTAGAATGTAGGGTGGGGTGGGGTTTGGAAGGTAACAAAGGTGGAATATTTGATTTTTACACCTAGAGATTCACTAGAGATAGCAGGAACAATGTAGTAATAAAGGTATTTCCCAAAATGAAACCTCAATATGAACTATTATTGGGTGTGATGGGTCCTAACATAGATGTTTGGGGAACCTGGTTTGCACAAATAGAAACATAATAACAATTTAAATTTAATATAAGAAGAGACCAAAACCCAATTAAAACCAAAATATATCTATATATGAGGAATTAATAATGATGTGGAAAGAATGGCATACCCATGATAGTAGTATGGTCTAGAAGCGGCGGATTCGGGGTAGGTGGCGGCAATAGCGGCAGTGGATACCATAGAGGGGTTCGCAGCAAAGGTGGATTCACGGTGGAGGAGGGTTCACGATAGAGGTGGGGTTCAGAATATGGTGGAGGTGGGTTCATAGTGGAAATGGGTTTGCAGTGGATAAGAGTTTGCGGTGGAGGGGTCGCAGCAGAGGCAGGTTTGCGGAGGAGGATGGTTTTATGGTGGAAGAGTGTTCGCAGTAGAGGAGGGTTTGTGGCAGGGGAGGGGTCAATGGTGGTGGAGGTGATGTCGAGGCAAAGGAGGGATCGGTGGCGCGGAGGTTGGATTTTGTGAGAGCTTGAGGTGTGTGAGAAAAGGAGGGGACTCTTACGGTTCATTTATAAAATCGGGTGAAGCTTTTATCAGTGCTTGTTAAAAAGCATTGATAAAGGTATGTTTTATCAGCCCTAAAATAGAAAACGATGATAAAACATGCCTTTATCAATGTTTTTAGCATTGATAAAGATATAATATAAATAATTTATTTATATTATTATATATATTTATAAAGTTATATATATGATAAATATTTATTTATTTATTTATAATTATACCTATAAATAAATATATATTTGTTTATATTTATAAAATTATAATAAATATATTAATTATACATATTAATAAAATTATATATATAATATATATTTGTTATAATTTTATTATTATTTTAATAAATATATTTATTTATTTATAGTTATATTTATAAATAAAAATATTTTCATTTAAATAATTATTAAATTAGATGAAATATATTTATATATATAATCTTAAAAATATATATAATTAATATATTTATTATATATATTTAAAATCTTAGAAATATATATGATAAATATATTAATTATATATATCTGTAAGATTATAGATATATATAAATATATTTTTTTGAAGAAGATTGATGACATGGATTGGTTTCCCACTCCATGTCACCGATGGAATTTATTAAAAAATAAAGAGTAACAGTACAAGTTTGAGGTGTAAAACACTTACACCAGCAGGGATTTAATGACCATAAAACAAAACTGAGAAACAAACAACTCAGATCTGAAAACATCAAAATAAAATATCACCATAGAGACTGTGCGGTCCGGTCATCATCCCAGTGAGTCATCATGCTGCTCCCTGGAATATCGAGAGTCCAAAGAGCAAACACAGATTTCATAATATCATAACTGAATAACATTCAATTCCCTGACTATCACAAAAAACAGATCATCATTGACAGTAATCAGAAAATAGAACATGACAGCGAGCAGGTGTGTATCATGAAGATTAATCTATCCATTAACAGAGCCAAGAAAATCAGAATATGTTCTCATAAAAGGATGATTTCCTCAAAATGCATCTTAACAAGAAAAAAATCCTCAACTCAGAATCAGAAGCCGTATGCAGAGAGGCAAAAAACCGACCAGCCAGAAATCTAGTGCAGAGCAGAAATGAATGTAAAACAGGTAGAAACCAGAGGTCTGTCCAAAAAATGAAACATTCATAACCATATTAAAGAAACCAATGCATATCCAACCAAGAAGATCATTTGAGTTGAGTAGAAGCAGTGAAATGTAATCACCGGACTGGATTAGCACAGTCCACCTTCTTTTTCTGCATCTCCAGAATAAAAACTTCAGACAGATCTTCAAGCCATCAAAAGGTCATCAACAATAGGAGAATGCAGTCGATCAGACACAACCGAGGTCGGGTAAGCAGCATCTCCACCAGAAACCTTTAGTCAAAAAATGGACAGAAGAGAAAAGGAAGTAAAGACTATAACAACCATCACCATAAATAGATCCATATCAAAGAAAGATCATAATCTATATATCTAAAATCAAAGAAATCCAATAACCAAAAGGATCTAACCCAAGGGATATCCCTAAAGTTGAAGTTGGGATTTTTCTTGAATTCCTCAATCATCCTCATATACATTCTTTTCCTGATATCCAGATATGTATCAGCAGAAATCTGGCGATGAAGGTACTTTCAATATATCAATTGATCTTGATCGGCCATCCAAGCACAAACCTCATCACTCACATCATCATCTTCAGGTATCTGGAAAGCATCTTTGTATGCAGGATACTTCTTTCTGTCATAGTTCTCTTCCATATGAATTGGAACCATTTCATCCAACTCCTTGGAAGACTCAATGCGAGAGGCTTGAAAGGAGCGGGTAACAACTGTCCTTTTTAATTCAGAGTAATCCCTA
This sequence comes from Viscum album, assembly GCA_963277665.1. NCBI lineage: Eukaryota > Viridiplantae > Streptophyta > Magnoliopsida > Santalales > Viscaceae > Viscum > Viscum album. The sequence continues at coordinate 142,973,375 of OY728155.1, forward strand.
TGCTTCCTAGTCTTTTTAGAGTTGGGGGTAATAAAACCATCCTCATCAATGATATGATTTTTTCCTTTTCAAGAACTTGATTTGAGGTATTCCTCCACAATTCCAACTGATGAGTCATCCTCAATTTGAAGATTATCAACATTGTTATCATCATCAGCCTTATCACTAACATCTTGTGGTTCAAGGATCATCCTTTGATCCGTTTTTAAAGAACATCATGTTGTAAATCTTTATCATGGTTTTCCATCAAGGGTAGTAGGTGTAAATTTGAGCCCTCAACTGTTGTTAAATTCTCCTTAGGTGAGACTGACAAAGGGGCATTTTCCTCATTAGCCTCCCCAATTAGATGAGAGGTGGAGGCATCAACATTGCTCTGAATAGCAAAAGATGGCTGGGAATTTTTGGGTATTTCTTTCTCAATCCAAACTGGTTTGTATTTGGGGAGGGGGTGTGATATTTTCTGCTGCTCACACTCATCAATAAAATGCCCAACTCTAGAACACCTCTTACAAAAAGCAGGGACATTTTCAAAGACAACTTCCTGGACATTACCTTTTGAACCATTTTGCAACCAGAATTTCGAGGGCAATGTTTGTGAAATGTCAACTTCAGTACACACACGAGCAACAGAAGGTCTAGTCAAATTTTGAGTGGCAAAGTCTAGTTTAAAAGGATGTCCAAATAATCTAGCAATGGAAAAAGGTCTTTTTTCTTAAACAGATGAATTGGGAGTCCTGGGAATCCTAGCCAAATAGGAACAGTAGGTGGTTCGAAGTCAACACTGAAATCGGTTGTCCATTTCAAGACCTTCATACTACAACCACCAAAAATCCAAGAACCCCTCACCCAAATCCTATAATAATCATCTTCAAATGAAAAACGAAGTAGAACATGCAAGGAGTTCAAAAGACCGACCTGGAAATTCTCAAAACCTATGTTCTAAAGAGTCTTCCGCAAAAATACAAGGGAAGGCCTGCGCTTGACAAATTTTCCAACAAGAACATAGTGCAAATCTGAAGAGAGTAGTTGTACCTCTTCATCCGAGAAAGCTATGGATGATAGCCCGCGATGGTGGAAATGCTTTGGTTCAAAAGATTCAAGGGCTTTCGATTCATCTCTAGGGACTCGATTCGCAACCACATCAGCAAAAGATCTGGCATTCTCATCCCCAGTTTGATCGAAGGTGTCAGATTTAGGGTTTCGCCTTCGTTCGCCCGCAGGCGGGTTCTCCAGCGCTTTTATTCTTATCACATATATATAAATATATTTCTTCTAATTTTATAATTATTTAAATGAATATATATTTATTTATAATTATAAAAATAAATAATTATTTATTTTTTTATTTAAATTATTATAAAATAATAACAAATATATTTATTATATTTTTAATTTTATTATTATATATAATAAACATATTTGTAATAATTTTATAATTATTTAAACAGATTTATATTTATTTATAATTATAATTATAAGTATTTCTATTTATTTATCAATATTTTTATATATTTATAAATATATTTATTTAATTATATATAAAATTATATAAGAATAATAAATAAATTTTTTATAAATTTATAATTATTTAAATAAATATTTATTTATTTATATTTATAACTATAAATAAATATTTATTTATTTTTAATTAAAAAATATAATAAATATTTATTTATTTAAAGTTTTAATTATAAATATATTTATAATTTATAATTATTTAAATATATCTATATTTAATTAGAATTATAATTATAACTATTTGAATTTATTTATAAATATTTGTATATAAATATATATAATTAATATATTTATTATAATTTTATAATTATTTAAATATACCTATGTTTATTTAGAATTATAATTATAAATATTTGTATTTATTTATAAATATTTATATATATTTATAAATATGTTTATTTAACTATATATATTTACAAATTTATAAGTATAATAAATATATTTATTATAATTTTATAATTATTTACATATATATATATTTATTTATAGTTATAATTATAACTATAAATAAATATTTCTATAAATATTTTTATATAATTATAAATATATATATAATTATAATAGATGTATTTATTGTACTTTTATTGTTATTTAAATATATATATATATAGTTTTAATTGTAATTACAAATAAATGTATTTAAAAAGAATTTATATATAATTAAAATTTTATAATTATAAATATAATGAATATATTTATTATTTAAATATATTTATTGTAATTTTATAATTATTTTTGAGAACATAATAGATTCACGGGTATAATATGAATGGATCGTATAACTAGTAAAGTGCAGATAATAAAAAACAAGTCACCACATACGGATAACATAAATAATAAGAAGGGTGTAATGTATAAATGAACATTCATGATGAATACATAACATATATGCATGTCAATTATACTCATGCATGAATATATTTATTGACCAAATTCATTAGAAACATATATTTATTTATTTATAATTATAATTATAAATATTTATATTTAAAAAGTAATTATAGATATAATAAATCTTATCAATCTAATCAATATATTTATTATTTAATGGAATTTATTATAATCTTATAATTATTTAAATATATATTTATTCAATTACAATCTTACAAATACTTTTTTTAAACAATATATATATATATATTTGAATTATTAAAAATATATATTATTTATAAACATACGATTTTATTTAATGTAAACAAATAAACATTATTTTCGAATATAAATATAATAATTTTATATAAATTAATAATATTTTTTATTACGAACTTTTATTAGTTCTAATAATAGCACTGGTGAATCTACCTTTTATCAGAACTCTTTTTAGTGCTGATAAATGATAGATTTATCTGTGCTTTTAGCTAGCACTGATAAAGTCCCCCCTTTTATCAGTGCTTTCTGTTTAGCGCAGATAAACGAAAGCGCATCCCTTTCCTGGATCTATGGTAGTGCCGCCAGTTATTTTTTCTGAAACCATCAGTGTATGATTGTTAGTTCAAAATTTCTAAAACCACCAATTGTATTTTTTGCAACCTCCAAGTTATTACTTTTTCAGCTATTATTCCTAAATATTTTCATGCACTGTTTTTTATATCTCAATGTTTCATTTACTATAAGTTTTTTAAATTAGTTTTAATATACTCTATATTCTATAATTATTTTTAAATTATGTTTAGTCTATGAAAATTGTATTGAATTGTATTGAACTTATTTTAAATATTATTTTCATGTTGCATAAAAACATACAACATATACATTCTACATGGTCTGAAATTATTTATTATTACTCAAATTCTTTATTATGATTATTTCTAAATTATTTATTAATATGGTTAAAAAAATTCAAAGTTTTTTAAATATATCAAATTCATGTTAAAAGTGTTTTCATATTTTATGCATTCATACAGATTGTATTTTGAATTTTTTTATTCTCGGTCAATCTGCATTGTGATTTTCATGGAAATCATTGACTAAGTATTTTTCAATGAGTTTGAATTGTTTATTTAATATTCATTTTGACACATTTAAACATTTTCAAAAATAGAATTTAAATTATTTTTTATTCCTCGATATTTTTTGGTAATCTATTTTTTTCTCCATGAGATTTATGGTTGACTCATTTTTATTATTTTGAATTGTTCTAATAGTTTACTTGAGTGTGTAACCCAAATAACATTGTATTTAAAGGACTTGAGGATGATTATAAGTGGTGTAATGATTATGACAATTATTAAAACAAATATTCCACACTCTTTTGATAATCAAGTGATCTTGTGCTCAACTGTTCGAATCATTTGTGATGATCTCTCAAGGGAGGAACGGTTCTTCTTATAATTTATAACACCTTAGAGATTTTATCTATTATTTTGTTTGAATTCTTGAAGTACACTATCTACATCATTCAAAAGGTCTTGCACCACTATTTCATCGTCAAAAGTTCTTCTACTTCAATCATGTTGTAATATTTGTTCTATATTTTTTTGCCTAGGTAGAGGTCAGCACTTAAATCTTTTCTCACACAGGTTATACTACCTTTTCTCATTCTCGGTTTTTGGCCACGAAACATCCAACGGCTCTGTATCCAATGATTGATGGACCTGCTTTCCAAAGGTAGGTGTTCGCCGGATGGTCTAACCAGTGACTCTAAATAACTCACATTAGTCGAGAGGATAGGAAGTTGGGCTCATCACACCCTTTGGGGGGGGGGGAATTATTGCATGTTCTGAGACTCTCTTATAGATTTAAGACGTATTCATATGTTCGCAAATCTTTGGTTTATACCCAGACATAGTATCCACAGATTTAACCCTGGTGGGCAACGGTCAACTGGACGCAGGGGTTCGGAATCATTTATGCCTGAGGTTTACCATCCCTCATTGGATTAATGACCCCGAAGGGTTGGAACTCGATTGAAGAAGCACTAGGAGTGGCGTGGTGAACTGATGTGGGGATGATCAGATCGACCGGTTGTTGGGCTTTAACCTCAGGGAGGCTTCCTATGTACGTTGTCTAGGAGGCAAGGATCAAAGTCCACGTAGTTCACTTAGGTGTCAGGGAACTGACATGAAGAGAGACCAGGTGGTCCGGTGGGTGGTGGGCTTGAACCTCATGGAGGATTCCAACGTACCTTCTCTAGGAAACAGGGATCAAAGTCCACATAGTTCGAATAAACAGTTTAATGTCATGCTAGACGAGGGCATATAGTTTAACGTCATGTTGGACAAGGGTGGAACTCGACGTGAAGAAATGACTGAGTGGTGGGCTTGAACCTCATGGAGGCTTCCTACGTACCATGCCTTGACATGGATCAATGTCCCCGTAGTTCACTTTGCTTGGGGCTTACGCTCTGGGGAATCCCATAGGAGGATGTCATGGTTGATGCTTACTCTTAGCCCACGTGAGTCATGCTCGGTGTGAGAAACAAGAGGCAACAGGGACCAGATGATCACATCGCAAAAGGTGCGTCCATGATAAGTGGAGTGGGGCTTACGCATGAAGGCGGCCCAGGGTGATGGATTGGGGATTACACTCTGAGGTGGCCCAGAAGGTCAGAGATTACTCCGAGATAGACTCCTGGGGAAACAAAGCCCAGCGGGAGAGGGAAAGGGGGTGCTCCTGTTCCCGTCTCCACTCTTGCAGTCCACGAGGGATTTCTTCTGATGGGTATTTTAATACCCCCGAGGAGTCTTGGACAAGTGGAGGGGTAGAAAAAGGATTCCCGAGCTCAGACTCCACATTACCGTGGGAATGTGAACCCAGGAATGCTTCGGGAATCTGCTCAAGGGTCGGGGCAACCCCTTTTCCCCTATTTACCATGGGTATGTCAACTCAAAATAGCTTGCTGATGTGCCTGAAAGTTATACCATGTGGATCTGGTGGCATTGGTGGAGGCCTTGGCTCAGGGCCGATGAATAGGCCAATGAGGGAGTCATGGAGGACCTGGCTGGAACGGAATGATTTTACCTGGCACTGGAGATGATAACACTGAAGTATTTGGCGATCCACTGAGAGGTATGGGTGGTGGCGCCCTTCACATGGGGAAGTGCCACGCAGCCGGAGTAGCCGTCCGCGAACCAGGGTGGTCCGCAGACTGATTGGCATCCCGTGAACCAGGGCGGTTCATGGCTTTAGGTTCAATCCGCGAACCAGGGTGGTTCGGGGCTTCAGGTTCAATCTGCGAACCAGGGTGGTTCGCGGATTCGGGTTCAATCCACGAACCGGGGTGGTTCGCGGAGGGTTCTAGGCAGGCAACGGGGGCCAAGGGCAGCGCCGATCGGAGGCTCGTTGGTCGAGGCTTCGCCCGCGGAGGAGGGTGCTACGCGATACGACATATGGGAAAAGAGGCATAAAATCCCTGGTCCACAGGGAAGTCATCCGCGCAGGGGGTATGGTTCGCGGTTCTCCTTTTTTTTATTATTTAGGTTCGCAGTTCACCAAATTATTATCCGTTTTCCAATTCCTTCTTAATTCATATACCTGTTGTGGTTCGCGAATGGTAATTTTGCTATTTGCGAAATCTGAAGCCTTCCCTCAACCGATCTCCTTACCCCGAATCTGATTCCAGTTCTCTGATCCTTTCTTCTTTCCCCTTTGGTCTCCTTTTATAGAGTGGGAAAAGGAATGTATCTATGGCCATGCCGCACCTTTTTTGGAGGCCCATAACCGAATACCCAGTTCATGGTTGATTTGGCCAATCCGCAATTCACAGTGGGTATTGAACCCCCCCCCCCCCCCCTCAGTGAGGCTAACTCAGGGAGTGCTCCGCGGCTGCGGAGGGTTCCACCTCCATTCCAGGAACGACAACGGGTGCGTCTTGAACCAGTTGATGCAGTCCGCGGTTGGGGCGGTTCTTGATGGTGAACCGGACTGGCGCACATCCTGCCTCGCGACTGCGGAGGCTCTCCGCCTCCATTTCGCGAATGACAACGGTTCCTGGAGGGGGGTGCCTCTCGGTTCCTGGCCACGTTGTGCTTCCATGGACCGGTTTGCGGATTGGTCCTTTGTGTCTCCTCTTTTATTATTTTCCCCAATTCTTTGGGGGATTTGGGAAATTTTTCTATTCCATATTTTTCAGGACCCCACAAATGCCCCCCATCAGAATGGGGTCCGATCGGAATGAAGAGGAGGCCATGCCGATGTAAATTGGTCCTGAAACTGAGATGGTTTGCAGTAGAAAGGTGGACCCAGTAGGGGACCATGCCTATAAATGCAGGGAGCCCTAACTCGTCCTTTACCGAATCCTTCCCGAAATCAGAGATCCTACGCTTCCGCGTGTTTGATCCTTCACGAAGTGCCTCATCCATGAACCGACAACAACTTCCGCGAACCATTTCTTCTTCGTGGTCAGCTTCACCCGTGAACCGACTTCCCAACCGCTAACCATTACTCTTAATTAATTAAAAAGAAAGTGATGATAGGTTGCAGAGGAAGTTTCTTCACGGTTTAGATGCTCCGCAGACTAAATATCTCTTGAACTTTAAAAGTATCCAAGTTTTCCAAATGAACCTGGGATTGAATTTCTGCGGAGTGACTTGGTTCGCGGTTTCCTGGACAATGCTCCGTGGGCCAGGGCTTCGCGAACTGATTTCGCGAAGGGATGGTTTTCTGGATGATGTCATCGAGAACCATCCTCTAAGGCCTCATTGCGGATTTGGTTGTGAAGGCTCCTTAACAATTCATTTTGGTTATTCTTGTCCAGATTTTTATTCCAGACTGATTTCTCTCATTGTGCAGGGAGAAAATATGGTTGCCCCTCGTTCTGCGCCGAGGCCTGCTGTAGAGCCCCTCTCAACCGCTGATCAATGTATGAAGGACATGGCTGGATCTTTTCAAGATGGATCCCGCCACTCCCTACCGTCTTCCTTCCTTTCCGACCACGGAATCACCTGTAAGCATGCCTGGGCGCGACGAGATGGTGAGCCCTGACGAAGGGGCCGAAAATATGGATGCTTTACTCCCGCCCTTATCAGTCAGAGATATGCCAGAGGAAGAACCGCTGGTATCCAAGACCCTTGGTGATCCGATAACTTTTTCAATTGCGAAGGATGATGGGGAGCCCATGATTTATGAGGAAGCTCCAGATCTGACAGAGCCAACCACCCCAGGCTCAACGAATCTCATGATGATGGAAGAAGAGTCTTCCATTAATCTGGTTGCTGGGAACACAGAGCGGGCCATTATCTTGTTCACTGAGGGAGTGATTTCTTCGAGCTTAGTCTCTATAGGCGACCAATTGGGGATGTCTTTGGAGACTGCAGGCCTTAGGCATGGCCTCAGGCCCTGGACCACTCTGGGGGATCCTCGGATTCCATTGCCTATCGAAGATGTGGCATCCTCTTCGAGTGGTTGTCGTGGCAGTGCAGAGCTCGCGGATGCAGATGCCTTGTTGATTAGGAGTAAGTTCCTTGGTAATCTTCTACTGACATCTTTTTCTTCCCTTATCTAATTAGGGGTACTCATCTATCTTACTGACTCTCGGCTTCAAGATCACAACCTCTGGCACTGACAATGGTGTCGCTAGACCCGGCTGTGCCTATGACCACAACTGTCGGGGTCGAAGCTACCACAGTGCCAAAGTTTGCGGGCGAGGCCACCTCGGGTACCTCCTTGGTGATGTTCATCCCTGAATATGTGTCGTCATCTGGGAGTGATTCGGAGCCCGATCAACAAGTCCTCTCTAGCCTTTGACCCGCTCGCCAAAGGGCTTGGGAGAAAATCTAGAGACTGATCTCTCAAACTCCCTTGGTCGAGATGCCGACCAAATTAATGAGGCTACGCAATTTGTTTATGCTGATGGGATTTGATGGCTTCGACTATCATGATGTTTATGACATATTAAAGCAGGTAGTAGCTGATCAGAAGAGGCAAGGTGATTTCTAATCTCGCCTTTCATCTGCCCAATCCGAAGCCTACCTTTCTGTGAGTCGGTAGCTCTGCCTAACAGAGGCTCATGACTACGCTGGGGTCATCACAGGGCTTCAAAGAGATGTTATTGAGCAGTGTTCTCACCTGGAGGCGCTGAAAAATGAGATACATTGGCTGCAGCAGGAAGAGACCAACGTCTCCGCCCTGATTGGGGAAGGGGAGCGGCGGATGGAGGAGGAAATAAGGGCAGGCACAAAGGCGGCTCAGAAGGAAGAAGAATTATGGGCTAGTGCAGAATCTCTCCCAGGCAATCGAGGATTCTCACCAGCACCTGATACATCTTTGTAAATTAACCGAAAAACTCATGTAATCACCTTTCTCACTAGAGGAGGCTCTAGATTGTGGATTCCCTTCTTACCCACTTTGTTATGGAACAAAGAAACATTTCACCTTAGTGCCTTTATCGCCTTTTCCTGTGATAGAAACTATTTGGTACGATTGCTGAATATGTTAATTCCCTGAACATAGAATAATCCGAGTCGAGGGCTAAAGATAAATCAAGCTCTAACTTTTTCCTGGACCATGGAATCCAGCGAGCGTATTCTAACTATTTATAGGGTTTTATAGGAAAACCCTACAAACTTTTTTTTGTCTTTTTCTTCTTTTTTAATGCCCTGATTTTTCCCAGGCCCATTCAGTATGGACCCAGTGGGTATAACCCGGATTTTTCTTAGGTCGCCCTTTTCGGTTTTTCGGCCTTACAGGCTCTGTGCCTCTTTCTTTTGTGGGCAGTTTAAGGTTCCGATGACAAGACCATCATTACTGATGTTTTAGGTTGAACATATTTGACCAAATATGGTGGGGAAAGGGCCCCAATGGGGTTCAACTGATTAAAAGATGTCTTAATACCCTTCAGACGCACGTGGGGGAAACATGTTTGAATTTGAGCGGCATGCAGGGCATGTCTCCAGGTATTGGAGTCGTGTCGGCGTACAGAGGTAAGAAGATCATTTCTTAAGGGAAACTTGCCTTTGGTAGATGGTCCAGGGGCAATCAATATGCAGAGCCGCTGAGGGCATTGTATTCATAGTCATACAAAGGTTTCCTTAAGTCAAAGACTTATCCATTTCTGATGGCCAAGGGACTTCATGTAAGTCCGGCTTATGGAAACCACGATGGGTGGCATGGGAAGAAATGAAAACCACCAGGGGTGGCTCAGAAGGAGAGTGTGATATCTGAAAGGGTTCTGGGAACATCTATACTAATCAGGAGCATGGTCCAAAGACCACCTCCCTACGCATTTAGTTAGCGTAAGGGATGGTTGAGGCTTGACGTAGTTTAAAGTCATGCAGCTGGGACATCATCTGAAATGGAATGACTTCTCCTGGTTCTTGGTAATATTGTCGAAAACGTTCCACTGCATTCAGGTAGGATTGTGGAAGAGGTTGGTAATCTGTAGCTCAGAGGGTTTCCGAATCCTGGGATAGAAATGGGGGCTTCGAGGCCAAGAGGCGTACAAAGAGAAGCATTGCCCAAGGAAAACTTGCCTTTGGTAGATGGGCCAGAGGCAATCAATATGAAGAGCCACTGAGGGAATGGTATGCATTGTCATACAAAGGTGTCCTTAAGTCAAAGACTTATCCATTTCTGATAGCCGAGCAACTTCAGGGAAGTTGAAATTTGGAACCACCAGGGGTGGCTTATGAGAGTTCGGCTTTTTCTGAGTATAGAGTACGGTTTATGGTGAGAGTGTGCTTGAATACGGGGGAAATATCTAGAATAAACATCCTAAGAACAGGTGAAGTAATTCTTTCTCACACTGGTGTGAGGCGGTGGTTCGTGCAGGTCTGACCCGTGCACTGCAAGACAGAGAAAAGCCTCTGTTTCTTACTGAACCCGTGATGGGTTTGACCATGCAGCTTAACGTCATGCGATAAGGACGTAGAGAATTATTAAAGGTTTTCGTGCATTTTAATGTCATACGGCAAGGACGGATTCCATGCAGTTTAACGTCATGTAGAAAAGACAGGGATATCTTTAAAGGTTGTTGTGCAGTTTAACGTCATGCGGCGAGGACGGGGGCATTATTGAGAAGGCTACTCTTCATCAAAATATAACTGGGCTTGAATACCTCAACATGCCCTGGTCGTGGAAGGGGGTTGATGGGTGTAAATCATGGTTTCGGGGCTTCTTGGATCATGTGAGGTGATATGGGGGCTCTGAGGCCGGTAAGCGTACGGAGCTAGGAAGAGCATCGCCTGTGGAAATCTTGCCATTGATGGACGATCCAGGGGCTATCATTATGAAGATCTGCTGGGGGCATGGAATTCATATTCGTACAAAGGTTTCCACAGGTCGATAACTTTCCAGTTTTGATGGCCGTGAGTGGCCATGGGGATCCACGATTGTCCGGGCCACGAAGTCTGTCATCTGGTGAAGAATTCCTGGACATGTCGGGGATATTCGTCCCTGGCTGCTATTAAATCTTAAAGAGCCCCCCTGCGCTGATTTATCTTGCTCGCAGGGGTGTTCCTTTGATCCTCATAGTTTAACATCATGCGGTGAGGAAGAGGTACTCCTAGTTTACCGGTCATAGAGCTAGAACCATTGGGTGACTATTGTTGCAGTCACTCGAAGGATAACTGGGTCAACATGTTCTGATATACTTAGAACAGGGTGGCGGATGAAGGTCGTAAACTACGACTTTGAGCTTTTGCAGATCAGGAGGTATGGTGTGGGGGCTCTAAGGCTAGTAAGCGTATGGAGCTAGGAGATGTACCGCCCGAGGAAATCTTGTCTTTGATGGACGAGCCAAGGGCTATCATTATGCAGAGCCGCTGAGGGAATGGTATGCATAGTCGTACAAATGTGTCCTCGGGTCGTTAACCTTCCACTTCCTATGGCCATTAATGATTATGAGAATCTGTGATTTCTCCCAGTACAGAGTTCGACATGTGGGGATAATGGTGTCTGGGTATACAGAAAACATCTTCACTACAATTGTCCATTTAGTCAAAGTAGCCTAGTCCTGGCTTGATGTTTGATGATGCAGGTCGCTATGTAAACCACTGACAAACACATAGGCTAGCCAGATAAGGATACCCTGGAAACATCTGGATTTGAAAAGGGTAATGAACTTGTAAACCACTTCGCCATAAACTTCTAGATCAATAGGTATGGTATGCGGGGCTCTAAGGCCGGTAAGCATACGGAGGTAGGAAGAGTGTCGCCTGTGGAAATATTGCCTTTGGTAGACGGTCCAGGGGAAATCAATATGCAGAGCCGCTGAGGGCATGGTATTCATAGTCATATAAAGGTGTCCACAGGTTGATAAATTTTCACCTCAGATGGCCATGAGTGATTATGAAGATCCATAATTATCTGGGTCGTGGAGTCTGATGTATGGAAAGGATGTATCCAAATGTGCAAGGAGTATCTCCATCTCGTATTTCCATGTGTCCTGGGTGGGTCGCGATGAAGTCTGTGCAATTTAACGCCATGCGGTAAGGACAAACTCCTTGCAGTTTAAGGTCATGCGGTAAGGAAAAACTCCATGCAGTTTAACGTCGTGCGGTAAGGACGAGGATATACACCCCACGCAGTTCTGGTCCGTACACGGGGGAAGGGGCATTTTTAACATCATTGTTCGTACAGTTTAACGTCATGCGGTAAGGATGAGAAGTACACCTCATGAAGGTCTGGTCCATACACGGGGGAAAGGAGGGACATTCTTTTTTGAAGGGATGGGTCAAGATTGGGGATCTTGGCATCGCTACGTATCCTGCAAGGGCAGGAATCAATTCGTACATAGTTCTCTGGAATCCGTGCATTTTAACATCATGCGGTGAGGACGGAGTGCATATAGTTCAATCGTCATGTGGTTAGGATGATGAGCACACCCCGTGAAGGTCTAGTCCATGCACGGGGGGAGGGGCATTCTTAATTATTCTTCATCTGTGCAGTTTATCGTCGTGCGGTAAGGACGAACTCCATGCAGTTTAACATCATGCGGTGAGTACGTGAACACACCCCATGCAAGTTTGGTCTGTACACGGGGGAATGGGAACTTTTGTTTTTCTTTTTGAGGTGGCTGGGCCAGGGTGTGGAATTCTGGCGTCACTATGTATCCTGCGAGGGTAGGAATCAAGCCTCACATAGTTCTATGAAAGATGATACACCCTGTGCAGGTCTGGTCCATACACAGGGGAAGAGGTCTTTTTTTTTGAAGTGTCTGGGCCAGGATAGGGAATCCCGGCGTCGCTACGTATCCTGCAAGGGAAGGAATCAAGCCATATGTAGTTCTTTGTAAAGATGATACACCCCGTGCAGGTCTGGTCTGTACACGGGGGAAAGGGGACACATTTTTTTCATTTGAAGTGGCTGGGCCAATATTGGGAATCCCAGTGTTGCTACGTATCCTGCAAGGGCAGGAATCAAGGCATACGTAGTTCTGTGAAATCTGTGCAATTTAACGTCATGCGGTGAGGATGAAGGCCATTATCAGATTCCGTGTAGTTTAACGTCATGCGGTGAGGACAAGGTACTTGACAGTTTAATGTCATACAACTCGTACGATGGCCATACAGTTTAATGTCTTGTGGTTAGGATGAGGTGCTTGGCAGTTTAGTTTCGTACAGCTCGGACGATGTGTACATCTCATTTTTTTTCCTCATCCGTGCAGTTTATCATTGTGCGGTAAGGACGAACTCCATGTAGTTTAACATCATGTGGTAAGGACATACTCCATGCAGTTTAACGTCATGTGGTGAGGACGTACTCCATGCAGTTTAACATCATGCGGTGAGGATGACGGATACTCCTTGGTCTCTATGCGAAAGACTTCTTCAGGAATCTCGCATTGGTAGGAGCTGTAGTGAATTGCCCGTCCATGGAGATCAGGGCGTATGCTCCGTTGGAGTAGACCTTGTGTATAGCATATGGTCCCTCCCACTTGGGCTCCAGCTTTGGAGGCTTCTTGCTAGTTATCATTGGGGTCTGGAGGACCTGAACTAATTCTCCTTCCAAGAAAGACCGGAGGCGGACCTTTTTTTTAAGGCTCGTGTGATCCGGTTCTGGTACACTTCCAGGTGGTGCAGAGTGTGCAACTGCTTCTTGTCTAGCTGTTCCAATTCACCTAGCCACTTTTCTGACTGCTCATCATCATAAAATTGATCACAGATGGCAATACGGAGTGAGAAAAGTTGGGGTTCAATGGGCAGGACCACCTCCATGCTGTACACCAATGAGTACGGGGTAGACCGAGTAGCGGTGCGGGTTGTGGTTCGATACGCCCACAACGCATGGAGGAGTTTATCCGACCATGACTTCTTGTATTTGTCCACCATTTTCTAGAGGATGTTGGACAAGGTCTTGTTGAAAACTTCTATCTGTCCGTTGTCCGCTGCATGGTAGAGGGATGAGTGGTTAGCCTTGATACCATACTCATGGTATAGCTTTTCCAACTCAGTAGAGCAGAAATTGGTGTCATTTTCCGTCAGTATGGTATGAGGGACACCAAATCTGGTGATGATATTGGTCTTCACGAAGCTGAAAATATTTCTTGCCCTGACTTCCTTGAGGGGTATGGCTTCTTCCCATTTGAAAAAGAATTCAGTCTCTGTGGGGATACATTTCAGCTATTTGGCCATGGCGGGAGGATATGGTCCCACGAAGTCCATCCCCCAGACAGAAAATAGCCAAGAGTACTTAGCTTGATTAAGTAACTCTGGGGGCTAGTTTATGAAGTTGGAATGAATCTGGCATGAGTGGCATTTTGCGTTAAAACGCTCGTAGTCTCATGCCACTATGGGCCAGTAGTACCCAAGCCTTCGAACTTGATGGGAAATCTTGGTCCCTGGTTGATGTGCTCCACATGCTCCTGCATGTACTTCAGTCATGATGGCAGCGGTTTCTTCTCCGTCAATGCATCTGAGGAGCACTCCATCAAGGACTTGTTTGTAGAGGACCTCTTGCTGACCTACGCCACCATATAGGACAAAATTGATTTCCCTTCTCCGTTTTTTCTCTCGTTCAGCCCTGTCTGATGGAAGCTCTCCCCGTTGAAGGTAGATCGTGATGTGGGTCATTGAGCCAGTATCAGGAGCATATGGCTCAGGGATAGTACTGACTTCGTGGATCTATTCCATCTTATCCTGAACAAATGTCAATATCGTTCGACGGTGAGCAATACTGATAATAGTTTCATCCCGGTCTGGGTTGGCTAGGGTTGTGGCCGCATTGGCTAATGCATCATCCTGAGTGTTCTGGGACAGGGGAATATAAGTCAATGTTGGTTCTATGGAGAACTCGGCCATTAACCCTTAGACATGGTCAAACAAGGGGATCAGCTCCTCCTTTTTAATAGCATAGTCACCGTTGACTTGCTTGATGACCATATCCGAGTCACCTTTTACCTTAAGGTGTTGTAATTGTGTCTGGAGTTTGAGTTCCAGGCCTGCAATGAGGGCTTGATATTCCGCTTCATTGTTCGTACATCCCTCTGACAAGAGGAAGGAATACGGAAAAACTACTTTTTCTGGGGACACGAGTATTATCCCGAGACCCACTTTGTTGAATCTAGGATCCTCCATTCTATTCCCAGTGGGGCTTCGGGACGCGCCGTCAGAGTACATTTCCCATGCTGGGACCTCCTCTTGAACCGAGAAGATATCTTCATGAGGTAGTTTAGCGTCTGGTGCAGTGGTCCCTGTTTAAGGGTGCTCTGCTAGAAAGTCTGCTAATGCCTGGCCCTTGATGGCTTTTTGAGGCACGAACCGGATGTCGAACTGTTGCAAGATGACCGCCCATCAGGAAAGGCGTCCGGTTAGCATCGGACAACTGAGGATGTACTTGAGCGGGTTACTCCACGAGATCAAATGGACCTCATGATGCTGCAGATAATGTCGCAGCTTTTGAACCGCAAAGGCCAAGGCCAGACAGCTTTTCTCGATATTTGAGTATCAAGTCTCAGTATAAATCATGGTTTGAATGAGGTAATAGAGACTATTTTTGCTGCCAAAATCGTTCTTCTATGCGAGGAAGTCTCCCAATGACCATTCTAGGGCCTTCACATATAGAATGACAGGCCTTCCTTCGACCAGGGTCATGAGTACCGGTGGCCTTAAGAGGTACTTTTTCAAGTTGTCGAACGCCTCTTGGCAGTCATTCGTCCACTGGTACGTGACCCCCTTCATCATCAACCTGGTGAAGGGAAAACATTTGCCTGCCAGGTTGGCTATGAACAGCCTAATATAGGCTAGGTACCCTTGGAATCCCCTTAGCTCAGTGAGATTTCGAGGGGGTGGAAGTCTCAGGATAGCCTTCGTCTTCTCAGGGTCGACTTCGATGTCATGATGGCATACGACGAAGCCAAGGAATTTCCCTGAGGTAAACCCAAAGGTGCATTTCAAGGGGTTCATCTTCAAGCTATGTTGTCGGAGCTTGTTGAAGACGGTCTCAAGGTCCGACAAGTGATCCGAGCGCTGTCTAGACTTAACAACTAGGTCATCCACATAACATTCAAGGAATTTCCTCAGGAATGGCTTAAAGATCTGATGCATGGCACACTGATACGTGGCGCCAGCATTCTTGAGACCAAAGGGCATGACCCTGTAACAGAATACCCCTTGAGGGGCCCTGAAGGCAGTGGCTTCTTCATTTTCTTGGGCCATCCTAATTTTATTATATCTGAAGTAGCCGTCCATGAAGGATAGAGCCACATACCCGGCCGACACATCAATTAACAACTCGGTTATTGGAATCGGAAAGTCATCTTTCGGGCAATGCCGATTAAGGTCTCTGAAGTCAATGCAGACGCGGATTTTCCCGTTCTTTTTCTTGAAAGGGATGATGTTAGCCAACCAAATGGGGTACTAGACCTCCCTGATGAAGCCTGCTTTAATGAGCTTATCGACTTCAGCCTCTATCTTGATAGCATGTGAGGGGTGTGTCCTTCTAGCGGCCTGTTTGTAGCCCCGGTGGCCTTCTGGAAGACCCAGGTGATGCGTTCCTACCTCGGGATTGAGTCTTGGAATTTCTGTGTAATTCCACGCAAATACATCCCGATGTTTCCTTAGGAAGAAGGTATATACCTCATGTTTCTCGAGAGACATGGCCACACTAATGAGAGTGGGCCCCGTGACTTCTTCGGTACCCAGTTTTATTTCCCTGAGCTCTTCTACAGTGGTGGAGATACCCTCATCAAATACAGGAGGTGTATCTCTGAGATCTTCCCCCTCTTCTTTTCCCAAGTCCTCGTCTTCTTGATCTGATGAGGAGAGAGTTTCCGGTCTGAGCCTTTGAGGGTTTGAGGGAGAGGCATCATGGGCATCCTTGCTTAAGTCCCCAAATCGAGGGTTGGTAGACATTCCCACATTGCCGTGCTCGGCCATCGTGGCTGAAGTCATGAGGACATCCGAATGTGTGTCCGGACTTGAACTCCTACTCTCAACATGGATTATGGGCAGGACATAATCTCTGCCAAGCTGCCTAAGGGGGTCATCAGGGACCATTTCTAGGCCATTTGGAGCGGGGAACCAGTCAACGTCGTTGATCAAAGGCTTCTTCTTCTTTTGATCGTAGAACCCGACATCGATGTAATGTGACTCGGATAACTCTAAAGGGGCCTTGTTGGCGTGCAACATCCCTCTTTGTCTATTGATGTAGTACTTGATACACTGGTGGTAGGATGAAGGAACGACCATGTGTTTATGGATCCATGGCCTTCCCAGTAGGGCATTGAATGTTGTACTCTGCCAGACCACCAGGAATTCTGTGTAGGCTACCAGGTCACCAAAATGGGTCTTTAGCTTAATCTGTCCCATTGGCTTCTACTCACTCTTGTTGTAAACTAAAAAAGTTGTGGCCGAGGGAATTAGATCGTCCTCACTATAGCCCAACTTACGGGGTGTCCGTAGGGGAAGGAGGTTAACTCCAGAGCCATTGTCTATAAAGACTTTTTGGATCTCAATACCATTCAGTGTGCCAGACACATATAGCGGTCTGATGTGTCCTTTCATGATGGAATCTTCGTCCTGATCAGTGAAGGAAATCACCGCATTGCATTGAGTCGAGCCAGTCTCCATCCGGTAAATCTCAGCGGAAGCTACCTCAGCTTGGAATTCTTGGGGGCTGATCAAAGCATTGATGAGTGCCTCTCTAAGGTCGGCTGACAAAATCAGGGCATCTAGGATTGACAACATGGCTGGCACTGATGCCAGCTGCTTAAGGATGTCGTATTTTTGCTCCAGCGGTCGATGCTTCTCTGTTGGCGGGAGAGTCTTAGCGGGTGCTTTGGGAGATAGAGCATTTGACGAGGAGGGACCGGCTGTGGGGTCGGATGTCGATGGTGTTCCCGCATTTTGAGGACTTGTCCTGGCCGGTCTATTTGTGCGCACTAGGCGACCAGACACTTGCTCCTCCTCTGGTGGGTATCGCAAAACAATAGGGCATGAGTGGCTAATTGTGGAGGTGTAGGGGCATTCCCTCTCCTACTGAGTCCATTGCAGGGCTCTCCCACGGGTTTCCGCAATATTGATAGTCTAGGCCGAGGTCCAACCATAGGGTTGGTTTCGGCCGCGATTGTGCCTCCCTGGTATCCCCTGCCTTTGCGATTCCTCCTCCCGGCTCCTCGTGCAGGAAACTCGGGTTTGTAATCATACCCTTCATCAGGGAATGATTCCATGAGATGGATGATGTTGATAGAACCAAAGATTGACTCTTCATCCTTTGACAGGTCAACCTGGTCGGTTGTCTCTGATGGTGCAGTTTGGTGGGTCGGTGCCCGTTGTGCCAAATTCAAGGGCATGAAATATTCCAGGGTCAGGACTAACTTTGGCCCTGTTGCGGACTGCTCCTCTTGTGATTGCTTCCTCCTTCAGCTCTGTCCGGATGACCGGCTTGTGGAGGGTTGTGAGGCCGATGCTGTCGGCTCTGCGGCTCTAGGGACTGCTAGTGGAAACACAGGCTGCTGTAGTTGAGCTCCGAGTATGCCCTAGGCTCGGTTGATAGTCTTCCGAGTCATCCAATTGTCAAATTTCTGCCCCTTCTTGCTGGTGACTTTCTGCCACCCCTCCTCTTGGTCGGAGTTGGCGGTAGAGATACATGCCACATGTGTTGGGGGTGGTCCCAGCTCGACTTGTCTGGAATCTACCATCCACTAAAAGAGATCTTTGAAGACGAAGCACTCTCGGATACTATGCCTCAACATCTGGTGGTAGGGGAAATAATCTATCCTTTCATCACGACCGAATTCTTCAGGTCTCCTCGGTTTCGGAAGGCAGAGCAATTTTCAATTCATAGCGGCAATGAAGTATCCGCGGACTTGATTGTCTCAAGACGAGTATACTTTTTGTCCTTTCTCCTCAAACTAGTTCCACTTCGGTCCTCGTTGATCATCTTGTTTAGGTGGGGGAGGCCGCTGATATGCAGGGGGCCCTTGTTGATTTGGTGGATGCCTGAGTGGTGGAGTGGGCATAGGGGCCGGCTTGAGTGTGACAGCGGACGATTTGGCTCTAGGATCTCTCTTCACCGGAGCCTGTGATGCTATTTGGGACTTTGAATTAGTCCGCTGCAGGGAGTCCCCGATTCTCTGGGCAATAGCTGAGAGATGGTGGAAGCCAGTGGTGCACTCCACCAGTATGAGCGGTGTTCGCAGCTCATCTCTAAGATTATCGATGCATATGGCTAGCATCTCATCTTGAGGAATTGGCATGTTCATAGAATAGGTCAGACCTTTCCATCTGGCGATGAATTCTGAGACCCTCTCGTTCTTCCTATGCTTGCAGTTCATGAGATCGCTGACCGTTGTTTTAGGCAGCGTTGAACTGAAGTGGAACAGGAACTACTGCCAGAGGTCCTCCCAGCTCTTTATCGACTGGGCCTGCAGAATCATATACCAGAAGAAGGAGGATCCTTGCAAGGTCGATACGAAGCATCTGAGTTTCACTGCTTCTTGTTGTTCCGGAGTCCCCATCATAGGGTTGCAATAGGACGCATAGTGCATCAAATGCTACTCCGGATCGCCTGATCCATTGAATATGGGGAACACAGGGCTCCCAAAATTGGGTGGAGGGGGTGTATTGGTCACCCAATCTGGGTAGGGTTTCCACTCCGGCTGTATCGGAGCGCGTCGACCTTCCATTGCTTCCAATCGAGCTGTTAGTGCCTCAATGGTATTGGTGAGTCCCTAGTTTACATCCTATTGGGCCCGGTTCTGGGCAGGAGTAGCCCGAGGCATTGCCTGAGGATCCAGATTGGCCGAAACTAAGGGTGTATATTCCGTTCGGGGTACCCACGGAGGGTTCGGGCGTACTTGCTCCGGTTTTCTCCTAAGTGGAGGAAAATACTGGTATTCATCAACTATGTTTAGGTAGTTGGATGAACCAGGCGCCTCATTGGGCAGGAGCCCTGATCGTGCTTCACTTGTCAGGGTAAGCCTTAGCCATTGAAGTGCACTTTCCAGGAGTGTGTGAAGTGTCTCTTCTGGGGATGCACCTTCAATAAGGCGGTTCCTCTGGAGAAGCTTGGCATTAAGCTGCCTCAACTCTTTCATATCTTCTTCCTATCGAGCTAACCTCACTTCGAGCGTGAGTGGATCATTTTTATCGAGAGAGGGGGACAGGTTAAGGGTAACCATTCCTTTATTCTTATCCTTGTTGGAAGCTCGCAGGGTAGGTGGAGGGAGGTTAGCTGAAGGGGTGGCCATATTTAAACGGCCCTCTGGTTCTGAGTGTGCACACCTGGGGGTTTATGGTGAGCCACAGCCTGACCGGAACCATCGTCTCCCGATCCGTCTGGATTTTCATTTTCTCCGGTGTCACCTGTGGGGTTAGCCTCTATGGAGTTGATGAACACATATTGTGGGGTGGAGGGGACGTCATATTCCAAATAGGAAGAGGATCTCCCGCATCTTTGGATGGCCTTCCCTTTCATGATCTGGGATTGCCCTCAGACTTCTTGACGAAGGGTGACACAGAGAGTTCTTTGATGCGACCATACCGTGCATCTTCTTCTCAGAAGGGATGATGATTCAAATGATGGGATAGGACTGGAACTTCCTCTTCTGACTGTACTCCATAGACGAGAGAATACCGACTCTCATTGGGGAGGTTATTGTTGAGGGGGTAATAATGCCCCTAGCCCTGAGGGCTGGGGATGGCTCTGTTCCCTGGTCGTTGAGTCTCTTCCCGGTTTTATTAGTCTTACGAGGGCATTTTTTGTTAAAAATGCCCCAATCCCTACAGGCTGGGGTTGACCCTGGATTGCGGTAGTGGCTGTGCCTATCGCGGCCTGCCTGATCTCGCGTGCCCCCATCCAGGGGTGAATCAGATCTGGTGCCGAATTCACCTATGGATCAGTCCCTTCTGGGGGAGGCAGGCAGAGATCATTGATTGGCCTCTCTTAGGTGAGAGGCCTGCTGTATGCTCTCAATGGCTTGATTCAGGAGTTTTTGAATAGCTCATTCCTATCGGGGCTAACGCTTCTGGGACTTACTCGAGGCCCGACCCTATTGGGTGTGTTACCCTTCTTGAACAGGGGGTCCACCTGATTTTCATCTCAATGTGACGACGTTACACGATACCATGCCAAATGGGTTCCTCTGGGCGGGGAGCGGAGTGAAATACAGAGCTCTGTGTCCCCCCCATCCCCTGATATGGACTCCTGTCAGAGCATCACCGATGAGGCAGCGCAGTTCGTGCAATGCACGGAGGCAAGCTACCTCCATATTCCCTTTGCGCATCTTAGGGCATTGTTGTCGCGTCGAGGAAAGGTCCTCCAGGTCGATGTGACACAGGAGGTCCCCTATCATCTTGACATGGTCTACATACCCGTCATAGGGCAGAATGCTTGACTTCAGCCAGTGGAGGGTCGTCCATATATTATGGCGGATGTCGTGCATGCATTCTTCCGACAATTCTCTGGTTATGTCGAACTGAGAGATGGCCGTGGGGAAAAACATGACTGGTATATCATTCTTGGCCAGTAATTTCCTTAGGTGCAGCATATCGGCATATTCCTCCACCAGTGATTCCTCTACCTGGTCAGCCCAGCTAAGGCTCTCACTGTAATCGGAGGCAGTGGGACCGGTAGGTATCAAATTGTCTTATGGGCGATTCTGAGGTGGTTCAGAAGATGAACGCAGCCCTGGAATGGATCTTGATCGAAGAAGGGTGTCATTAGCGACAAGCTTTGAATCTTACATGCTCGATCCCATCCTTCTGAGTTCCTCGGCATACGAGGGCTTTTCAGTGCTTGACTCGGCAGGAGGAGGACCTTCCTGTCGATATAATATGTCATCGCGGGGAGCACCTTTGCTATGACGGCTGTAATGGTGAGGACTACCATTACTGCTTGATGCTTCACTGCATAGAGGAATTTTCAGTGCACACCCTGGGGAGGACCTCCAAGGCATGTTGCAGTAAGGGGAGGACCTTCTGGCTATGTAGCGTCGTTACGGGGAGGACCTTCGCAAAAACTGCCATCATGGTGAGGATGAACATCATGGATTGACGTTCGACGCACATCCTGGGGAGGACCTTCAGGACATGCTGTGAGAAGGGGAGTACCTTCTTCTTGCTTGGGGCCATTACGGGGAGGACCTTCGCAATGGAGGCCATGGTGGCGAGGACTACCATCACAGCTACGGAAATGGTAAGGAATACCATTACTACTGCCGCAGGGAGAATATCTGCGGGATACATCCTAGGGAGGGCCTCCCGAATGTACCACAATGAGGGGATGAACTTATCATTGCTTGACGTCTCTACAGGGAGGACCTCCATTATCAAGGTGGTGAGGACTACCACCGTGACCTAATGCCTGGCTTCATGGAGTTCCGTTGCAGCGTAACCCCTGAGGAGGACCTTTAGGGAAGGCCACGACAAGGGGAGGGCCTTCTTGTCATGATGAGACGTCACTACGGGGAGGAACTCCGTAGATGCGACTATGATAGCGAGGACTACCATCATAATCTGTGGTCCCAACGCATGGAGAGTGATTGTAGTGTATACCCCGGGGAGGACCTTCAGGGTGGACCGCAGTAAGTGGAGGACCTTCTTGCTGCTCGACCTTCTGGTCACATGGAGGGTTTCCATGACTCGCATCAAGAGAGAAGCTATCGTGACCGATCGTTATATGCCCGCGGGGGAGGCCCCCACGGGTGCTCTAGGGAGAACCTTCAGAGCTGCTGGTAGCGACATTGTGGGGAGGACCTTCGCAACTGCTACTGCCACTCCAATAATATGGTAATGGGTGGGCCGGGTTTTGAGCCTTTTTTGCATGCTTAGTGGTGTCGGAAACCACAGCTTCCAGCAGAGCAGAGTCATGAACCTGCACTTTATTTTCCAGCTGCCTTCGACGCATTCGGGGTGCTCTTTTACGGGCACCGGGGACCATCTGTTGTTGACAATGTCCTTCACCTTTGGGTCCCTGTCTAATTGGGTCTCGTGACATTGTTGGGATATGTCGAAGAACATCTTAACTTTTAGCAGAGATATATGCCTGCTATGGAGCATCCACCGTGATGGACGGGTGTCCCCCAGTTGGAACGAGTGAAGCTGCTTGATCCGGTTTCCCTTGCATCGCGGAATATAGCCGGCGACCCTTCTAGGCTGAAGCAGGGATGCAGATTTGCTCCGAGGCGTCTATTTCGTCTCTTATATGAGTCACCTCAATTGGGGAGATGGGCTCACGGTCCAGAGTCCTTGTTGTTGCCACCGGTGGAATTACATGCTGGCAAGTCTGCAAGATATGATCTGGGATCGATACCTGCTCCTCCATCATTTCCAGGATATACAGAGAGACATCTTTGGCTGGAACGGGTATGAATGCACATTCCAGTATCGGTGTAGGAATATCATGGTCCGGTCCTCCAGTGGTCAGTGGGTACTGACAATTCTCTTGTGTTGGGGCAGGTGAACGAATCTGCCCCTGTACAGGGATGCGCTATTTTCTCTCTCCTTTTGCCACCACATTGGGGTGGAAGACTTTACTTGCATCTGTAGGGAGCTGGCACTACATATACTTATTTCCCACTGTATCGAGTCGGTGGCCTTTGTTGGCAGGGAGACATGCCCGCCTATGATTTTCCACCACATCTGGGTGGTGGGCTTTGTTGATCGCCACCATATCAGGATGGCGGGCGTTTGAAGCAACTGTCAGGAGCTGGTCCTGCTGGTGTCGGGTCGCAACCGAGTCAAGCTGGTGGGCTTCATGACCCTAGGTAGGGAGAGGTGCCTTCCTGGTGAGTGCCATCCTATGTGAGAGACAAGCTTTATGGAGCTCGGCGGGGATGCGCACCGGCTCGTGCGATGCCACCATGCCTGGATGGCGGGCTCACGAGGAGCGAACAGGTGTAGGTGCCTGTTCATGGTACGTCTCTGTGGCTGAGCAGCGGAGCTCCTCCTTAGGAAACAGGGTGATGACCGGTCCCCAATTGTACGTTTTCCACCCTCGTCGGCCGGTCCAAGGGGCTGGAGCTCGGGGGAGCGTGGGCCTAAATCCTCGGGGAAACATCCTCCTCGGCGCGAGGATGTTGAGTCGCGGCATGACCGTGATGACGCCTTTCAGCAGGGGCCTTGGAGCAGAACCCACATTCGGTGGGGATGAAGTCCTCAACAAAGACCTCATCTGCCTCCCTAAGATCAGGGAGGTATGAATTGTCCCGTTCCAGGGAAAGGCTCCCGAAATGTTTAGAGACAGCGACAGGGGCTGTCTGGATCCGCCTTTGCGGTCATTGCTGGGCGGGCGACCGGCCAATCTTGATGAACTGGAGGGTGTGCATGGCCGCCTCCACCATTGGGAGAGTACCATTCATGTGGTACTCTTGGATAAGCGCATCTGAAACCTATCATTGAAGACGCTGGGTGGGTGACGGGGTCCTCCATTATTGAGGAAGTCTCATCCTTGCGTCGTTGGAAGCGCACACTTGTGAGTTCCTTTGGGATTCCATTGGATCGAAGGGAGTTCTGAAAGTAGTGCCTGTGAAACATTTGTCAAATACATGCAGACAACCCGTCAAAGCAGCATCTCATAATCCCATGCGTAATTAATGACCTTGCTTGGCCCTCCTTTGGAGCATAAGGGGGCACTGGGTGAGATTAGGTTAAATCTGTCATGTTTTGTTAAAGATTAACATCGGGTTCACCATTTTTTGTCTCGTTCTTGGTTTTTGGCCACGAAACACCCAACGGATCCATATCCAATGATTTATGGACATGCTTTCCAAAGGCAGGTGTTCGCCGGATGGTCTGACCAGCGACTCATAAGAACTAACATTGATCAAGAGGATGGGAATTCAGGCTCATCACACCCTTTTTGGGGGGGAATTATTTCCTGTTCTGGGACTCTCTTATAGATTTAAGACGTATTCATATGTTCGTGAATCTTTGGTTTGTACCCAGACATAGTATCCACGGATTTAACCCTGGTGGGAAACAGTCAACTGGACGCAGGGGTTCGGAATCATTTATGCCTGAGGTTTACCATCCCTCGTTGGATTAATGACCCTGAAGGGTTCGAACTCGATTGAGGAAGCACTAGGAGTGGCGTGGTGAACCGATGCTGGGATGATCGGATCGACCAGTTGTTGGGATTGAACCTCATGGAGGCTTCTTACGTACCCTGTCTAGGAGGCAGGGATCAAAGTCCACGTAGTTCACTTAGGTGTCGGGGAACCGACATGAAGAGAGACCAGGTGGTCCGGTGGGTGGTGGGCTTGAACCTCATGGAGGCTTCCTACGTACCCTGTTTAGGAAATAGGGATCAAAGTCCACGTAGTTAGAATAAACAGTTAAACGTCATGCTGGATGAGGGAATACAGTTTAACGTCATGTTATACAAGGGTGGAACTTGACGTGAAGAAACGATCGAGTGGTGGGCTTGAACCTTATAGAGGCTTCCTACGTACCATGCCTTGACATGGATCAAAGTCCCTGTAGTTCGCTTTTATTGGGGATTATGCTTTGGGGAAGCCCATAGGAGGATGTCATGGTCGATGCTTACTCTAAGCCCATGTGATTCATGCTCAGTGTGAGAAACAAGAGGCAGCAGGGACCAGAGGATCACGTCGCAAAAGGTGCGTTCGTGAGAAGTGGAGTGGGGCTTATGCATGAAGGCGGCCTAGGGTGATGGATTGGGGCTTACACTTTGTGGAGAAACAGAAGGTCGGGGCTTACTCCTATATGGACACCCGGGAAAACAAAGCCCAGTGGGAGAGGGAAAGGGGGTGCTCTTGTTCCCGTCTCCTCTCTTGCAGTCCATGAGGGATTTCTTCTGATGGGTATTTTAATACCTCTGAGGAGTCCTGGACAGGTGGAGGGGCAGAAAAGGGATTCCCGAGCTCAAACTCCACATTACCATGGGAATGTGAACCTAAGAATTCTTCTGGAATCTGCTCAAGGGTCGGGGTAACCCCTTTTTCCTTGTTTACCATGGGTATGTCTGCACAAAATGGCGTTCTGATGCATCTGAAAGTTATACCATGCGGGTCCGGTGGCTTTGGCGGAGGCCTCGGCTCAAGGATGATGAATATGCCAATGAGGGAGTCACGGAGGACCTGGCTGGATCAGAAGGATTTTACCTGGCTCTGGAGATGAGAACACCAAATTATTTGGTGAGCCACAGAGAGGTATGGGCGGTGGCGCCCTTTACATGGGGAAGTTCCACGCAGCCGGAGAAGCCGTTCGTGAACCAGGGTGGTCCGCGGACTGATTGGCGTGCCGCGAACCAGGGCGGTTTGCAGCTTCAGGTTCAATCCACGAACCAGGGTGGTTCGTGGCTTCAGTTTCAATCCACGAACCAGGGTGGTTCATGGCTTCGGGTTCAATCCTCGAACCGGAGTGGTTCGCGGAGGGTTCCAGGCGGGTAACGGCGGCCAAGGGCGGCGCTGATCGGAGGCTCGTCGGTCGGGGCTTCGCCCACGGAGGAGGGTTATACGCGGTACGACTGATGGGAAAAAGGCATAAACTCCCTGGTCCATGGGGAATTCATCCATGGAGGGGGTATGGTTTGCAGTTCTCCTTTTTTTTATTATTTAGGTTCACAGTTCACCAAATTATTATGCGTTTTCCAATTCCTTCTTAATTCATATACCTGTTATGGTTCGCAAATGGGAATTTCACTGTTTGCGAAATCTTAATCCTTCCTTCAACCGATCTCCTTCCCCCAAATCTGATTCCAGTTCTCTTGTCCTTTCTTCTTTCCCCCTTGGTCTCCTTTTATAAAGTGGGAAAAGGAATGTATCTGTGGCCATGCGGCACCTTTTGCGGAGGCCCATAACCAAATACTCGGTTCATAGCTGGTTTTCTCAATCTGCGATTCATGGTGGGTATTGAACGCTCCCCCCCCCCCCTCTGTGAGGCGAACTCAGGGAGTGCTCCACGGTCGCAGAGGGTTCCGCCACTATTCCATGAACGATAGCGGTTGCGGCTTGAACCGGTTGACGCGGTCCGCAGTTGGGGCGGTTCGTGACGGTGAACCAGATTGGCTCTCATCCTTCCTCACGGCCGTGGAGGTGCTCCGCCTCCATTTCGCGAATGACAACGGTTCGAGGAGGGGGGTGCCTCGTGGTGCCTTGCGACGTTGTGCTTCCATGGACCAGTCCTCAGACCGGTCCTTTGTGTCTCTTCTTTTATTATTTTTCCCCAATTCTTTTGGGGATTTGGGAAAAATTTCCTTTGCGGATTTTTTAGGACCCCACAAACCTCTAAAATTATTTCCATTATTTATTCTTAGCTAAAAAAAATAAGTACACTTAGGTTGTGGATGCACCTTGTATAAAATTATGCATTTTGTCAGCTCCTATAAAAGGATGTGTGTTGTTAGGATTGGGGATGCTTCTCACAAAGTCCTATGATGTGATTCATCCCATTGTAAAAGTCTATATTTAGATTTCTCTAATTGAAAAATTATATCCCAATCTTTTATAGTAGGTTCCATAATCCATTATTTAGGGTTTGAATAGTTTACTAATTTTATTAGACTAAACCACTGTAAAAATTATTTGTTTTTTATAATTTTTTTCTACTGCTTTATCGCTTAATTTTTAATAACATTGATAATTTAATTAAGATCTATTCACCCTCCCCCCCCACCTCTATACCATCTTTCATCTCCAGTATTACCTAAAAAAACAAGTCCAATGGTTATAGTATATTCATCTAGAAAAAGTTATTTTCATATTTCTAAAAAAGGTTAATGAGAGCGGTACAGTTTTCCAAGACAAGTATGTTTGATAACATAAGGAAAACAACAAATTAGTCTTATGGTTGAAAAATACTAAATAATTTCTATAAAGATGACTTAAGTAACAACCTAATTTCTATGGAATAATATCTATTAGTATATGTTAAGGGGGTTTTTAATCCAAATCATAGTTCATAGTTGACATGGTACTGAAAAATACAAGATTGAATAATTTACCCAAATTATTTCAATGTCACATAGGATTTTTTTGGTCTATAGACTACATATTCCTAAGAGTACATTGGAAATATATCTCACATGCCATGATATATACACTGGTTTGATTTTTATTATTCATAAAGCATATAATTCAAATATCAAGCAAGACCAGGAGAACTGCACAAGATGCCTTTCAAAACCATCTGACGGTGCTCAAGAAAGAAAAACTGGATAAGTTTCTGGAAATTAAGAAATGGGAATTCTAGTCTTCAAGGAATATGAAACTAATCTTCTTTAGATTAGTTGGTATAGTTTCATAGTAAATATTGGGTAATTTTCAATGGTTTATCATATTATAGGTATTAATTTCAATATTTATTATATTGAGTATGTTGTTTCTTCTAATGGATCCTAAGAAGAATGTTTAGCAACATTTAGTTCTATATTTTCAATTTTTTCTAGATAGTAAAGTTCGATAATATTATGATGGACTTGTATAGATGTTATTATCCATAACGTTATAAATGGATAAGAACAAAATATATATACTCAGTATTATCATATCTTAAGGGATTTTCTCTCAGAGATGGGGTCACCATAAGCAACTTATCTACATGTATCGTGGTGGGATCACTAGCTATAGTGATACCTTAATAGAAAAATGTTTAATATTTGAGAGTAACTAGTAGAGTATTAGTAGGTGTATCTAGTTTAAGTGGGATTCAGATGGATTTGGTACCCTATAACCAACTACTTTAAACATTAGATTACTGAAATATTCAAATTTATGAATATTAAATAATTAATTATCACATGATGATAATTATTCTACATGAAATTGATGTAATGATGTCCTTGGAATAATTTTAACACTAAAATGTCATAACCGTTCTCCACTATGATGATAACCTAGAATATCCATATAAGTATTCCTAAATATATGTTTTACAGATAGATAATATCATTTGACAGGATTCAAATGATATAGGTGAAAGGCAGTGTCATGGGTGATGTCAAATGAGGTGTGGTTTTTGGGTACTTAGGTGCAACAAAGTAGTTGGACAAGGTCATCTCTCAAAGTGACAATAATTAAAAAAACTTCTTAAAGGTATTATGAAAATAAATATAAAATATATAAACAAATTAAAAGGATTGGGTTTTTTGATGTTAATAAAAGAAGAATAATAAGTATGCTGGAAGAAGATTGTATTTTTTTATCTTTTCGTTTTAAAATGAGATTGAGAAAACACAATGAGAAGATGTTTTTTTAGAAAATATTTTTAGAAAGATTAATTTATATAACTCTACCTATTAACTTAATTATTAATAATTATCATTTAAATTGATATCTAGTAAATTATTATCCCCTGATTTTTTAACCCTTGACCCCTATGTTAAATAATGTTACCACAAAGATGAAGTGAGTTAAACCCTAAGCTGGCTTTGGAACATGCAATTTCAACAACCTTCTTTGATTTTAATTATATAGATAGATTATTGCTTTTGGTATAAGGATTAATTGATTTTAGGTATTATATTTTAACTTTATAAATTTATCCTATATGGTTTTTTTACTGATTAATATTGCGCTCTCACAATTTACATAAATCTCGACCTCGTGTGTTTTTGTGTTAATTGTTCAATTTATTTATTAGTTTAATTTAAATTAAAAACTTAATTAAAGTATCAAATTATTTTAATTAAGTTTTCTAATTCATTCAAAATAAATCAATGAATAAGGTAATAGGTAGATCAATTACTAAAAATAACTACTCCTCCTTGGGCAGTATCGTCATCATAGAAACGTTTTACATGTGCAAATGTTTAGAAAGGGTATAACCCAATATAGTTTATACTCTTGATTTCCAAAACAAATAGTATGATTATAGAAGCATATAATTGAATAAAATAGAATAATTAAAAGAGAAACAAATAAGTTTTTTACAAGAACAAAAACATTATAACAATGAAGGGGAAAAGAATAGCATTTTGGAGGATATCCTAGATTGATATATTCCCTTCTCCAATTGTGAATTTAAAGGGTATAGATCCACTTATCCTATACTCCCAATCTCCTAATTCACATCCCAACCCCTAGAAATGATAAAAAAACATATTTATAGAGTTAAGGGGAGGCTAGGTTACAAGTGGTTTCAAGTGTGATTGGGGGAATTATTCTAAATATTTTAATCCAACATGAACCGCCTTGTTAACCACCAAAATGCATAAACAATCTATCCTTAAATAATGATGATTTATGAGAAATTGGGTCCAAGATATCCTCTCAAAATGTGGTCCCAATCCAATCATGGATGAATAATTTATGGTCCAAATACTAAAGTGGTATCAAATCTGACGAGTCCAGCCCATCTTTGAATTCTTGTCCATTTCACTCCACTCAAATTCATGATCCAGTTCTAATTGCTTGAAGGAAAGTAGTATCCAATTAATTCAAGAAAACATTTAAAAAAGTTTAAGTTGAAATAATCCATTGAGAAATATTTATATCCAAAATACAATAGTGAAATTTAAAGGGAAAACTGTAATTTTCATCAAATTTTCAAATGAATAATCTAATCCCAAATATTTTATAAATAAAAATATTTTGAAAAATGTGGGGAAATTATGTCATTTATTATCATTATAATATTTAATAAAATTGTGTTTTATCAACTCCCCCACACTTACCCTTTTCACTCATGGTAAAAACCTCATATCATGTATTCCAAAACATTGTGACAAGATATTTGCATGTTCATATTCCCAAATTCATATTGACAACATAGGAAAAGTAATATTTCCAACAAGAGTAGAAATTGGAAAAATTGAATTCAATATGTCATTAATTGTATCAAAATAAAATAAAATGATATTAATAACAATAATCATATAAAAACAAGTCATGGGTCTATTATTCCACTAATTCCCCACATGTGTGTGTGCCAAACATTTCAAGTTCATATATCCACCCTTTATTCAATATATTCATGTAAAGTAAAATAATTATTCTTACCTATTTTAATTCACTAAACCTATTCTAAATTCCTTTTAAATAAAATTTCAATATCCACTACTTAATCATTCCTAGAAGAAAAACATTAAACTCCCGACCTAGATATACTCATATTTTGTAAAATTCATCACTCCCCTCATTTATCATTTCTGTTGTTTCTTTGAAAAGTTTCACTTGAAAAAAAAATCAAACTCATCTCTCAACCCTTGTTTTATCTCCTCACGAAACTAATTTTAATTTTTATAACAAGATTAAAGTCTGTGGAAGTGTAGATTTTGACCTTCCCAAGAAACAACCGATATTTTTTTAATTTTATTATTGTTTCTGTTTTTGAGGGTGTACAACAGTTAGATAAAAGGTACACACAGATAGTTCAATTTGGTACAACAATGAAACATATTTTAATAGAAATTAATGTATAGATCAACCATTGATTTAAGATAAATTTTTTACCTAACTTGGATATACCTTTAATTGAGTAGTAAAAACTTCACAATTCATAGTTGAATGAAAAATGTGTGGATAAATCAATGAAATAATTTACCATGAACAAATATCACAAATAATGGTGTCAGAATCTAAAAGGTTTTATAATGACACAACTAATAATATCATCGACGACATCAATTTTTATAAAAAAATCAACCCTAAATGATGAAATATTTCTCATGTTTTTAATGCTATAAATGAATTTTGAAAACATGAATTTTCTATATGTTCTACATGTAAATAATCATGTTACGTGATATGTATTTTTTTTACTTTGTTTTTTTTTGAAAATTTCAGTAAAAAACATAATAGAAAACACACTCAAAACACACAAATGAAAAACCTAAATATCTACCCCAAAATTTTGTCCCCTCCCCCACACATAAAATATTTCATTTTCCTTAATGTGAAACTATGAGATGATATGTTCATATAAAATATATAATTTTAAATAGGAAAACTAATATAAAAGTGAAAGGGTTAGGAACAGCCTAATATCCTCAAGTGATGATGGGGTCATGCCATGTGATGAAATCAACTGCATCAGTAGTAAGTCCCTCAATGTTTTACTTAAAACATTTTCCATTGACTGTAATGATCCTTCTGGTTTCCTCTTGTGTGATCTCCACTACATCATAAGGGAAATCATTAGACCCAACATAAGGACCTAACCATCTGGAACACAACATACTAGGTATCAACTTTAGTCGTGAATAGTAGAGAATGATTTTATCTCCTACATGAAACTCACTTTTTTGGATCACTCTATCATTAGCCACTTTTTATATTTCCTTATAGAGCCTTGAGTTTTCATATTATGATAATCAAATCTCCACAAGCTCTTTAATTTGCAACTTCCATTGAATTCAATCTTGGGCAAAATCCTTGTTGCATTTCTCTATAGCTCTATAAGACTAATGCTCGACTTCCATAGGGAGATAAGAGGATTTCCTAAAAACAATCCCAAATGGGGAAATACTGATGAGGGTATTTTATTTTATCCTATAATCCCAAATCTCATCATCCAAGCACTTCCTCCAATCCTTCCTATTCAGATTCACAATTTTCTCCAAAAAAATTTTAACTCCCAATTTGAATCTTCAACCTAGCCATTTGTTTTGGGAATGTATGGTGTAGATGATTTTTGTGTCACCCCATACATCCAAATGTGGGAAGGAAAATTCTAATTGAAAAAGTGTGTTTCTTGTTCACTGATGATGGCCTTTGGTACTCCAAACCTGCAAAAAATTTAATCCTTGAAAAATTACACTACAACATGAAAATCATGAGTCCTGATGGTCATGGCCTCTACAGAAAAATAAAAAATAATAAAAATGTACAAAACAAAAAAAGAACATAGAAAATTACCCATAAAATCAATTATATATATATCAAAAATATCATATAATGGTATGGATTTTTGGGGAATCTCGTTTCTCCTTGAAATATTTCCAGTGTGTTGGAAACACGAGAATGACTTAAAAAACACATGAGCATCATGGAATAATCTAGACCAATATAATCCAGAGTCTAAGAACTTATAGACTATTTTTTGGGGTCAAAATCATCCACCATTAGCAATTATATGACAAAAATGTAAAACATACTCAAAATTCTAATAAATTTATCACTACACTTGCACTAGAGGTAAGGATCATCCCACACATAGAACCAAGACTCACTCTTTAATTTTTGGACTTGATGTTTCTTTAAATTTTTATGAATTTTAATGGAAACAAAATAGTTAACTAAATAATCATAACAAGTATTTCTACCTAAGAGTTCATAAAGATTATCATCGGGAAAATATTTCTGAAGTGGTACCTGGTCCAAGGTGTCATCCTCTAGTGTGTGAGTAATAACACTCATGTGGTCCACCACCAAGTTCTCAAACCTCTTATTATTATTTATCTCAATGTCATATTCTTGAAGAAGTATCATCCATTGGATAAACCTAGGCTTTTCATTTGTCTTCCTTATGAGGTACCTCAGAGCTTCATGGTCAGAAAAAATAACTACTTTAGAGCCTAATAAATCTAAATAGAAATTTTCTAAAACAAATATGATAGAAATAAACTCCTTTTCAGTGGTTTTTTAGTTTTATTGGGATGAATCCAATGTCTTAGAAGTATAGTAAATCACATGTGAACATATCTCTGCCCTCTACGATAGGATAGCTCCAACTATGATGTTTGAAGAATCACACATAAGATCAAATGGAATGTCCCACTGTGGGGGATGTTTGATTTATGGAGTCTTCATACACTTATTTAGCACATAAAATGATACCATTCATGAATCATAAAAAATGAAACCAATATCTTTTTGAAGTAATCAAGATATGGGTAGAGTGATCTTACTGAAATCCTGGATGAAGTGTCGATAAAATCATGCATTCCCTAGAAATGATCTAACATCATGCACACATGAAGGATATGGAAAGGATGATATAATATTTACCTTAGATCTATCAACCTATATTCCATGTTTTGACACTACATTCCCTAAGAAAATTCCATGCTCTACCATGAAATGGAAGTTTTCAAAGTTCAAGACTAGATTCTTATCAATAAAATGATTCAACACCTTTGTCAAACTAATGATACATTCATCAAATGAAGTTTCATTCACTGTAAATTCATCCATAAATACCTCCATGAAGGTCTCAATGAAATCTGAAAAAATATTCAATATGTGTCTCTATATAGTACCTGGGGCATTACAATGTACAAATGGAATCCTTTAGTAAGAAAATGTACTAAATGGACAAGTGAATGTTATCTTCTCTTAATTCTCCAGAGCTATAAGAACCAGAATATATCTATAAAATCCAACCAAGAAACATTAGTTTGTCTTCCCATCTAGTCCCTCAATCATTTGATCAATAAATGGGAAGAGTAATGGTCTTTGTGAGTGGATTGATTTAGATTCCTATAATCGATACACACACCAACTATTCTTTAGCCTCATTGGAAATAACTCCTCTCTCTCATTTGTAAAAAAGTAACACCACTTTTCTTAGGCACAACCTGAATAGAAATTACCCATTTGGAATATAAAATAGGATAAATTATACCTACCTCAAGTAATTTTTGAAATTCTTTTTTAACAACATTCAGAAGAGTTGTAATCAGTCTACTTTATGGTTGCCTAATTGGTTTTTCCCAATCCTCCAAAAGAATCCTATACATGAAAATATAGGGGATAAAACTAGATATTTTAGCCAAGTTCCACCTTATTACCCTGATGTTCTCTATAAAACGATTCAAAAAATTTATTCATGTTTAAAAGGGATATTGTTAGCAATGATATCAAGTAATCTCTCACCGATTAACAAGTATGAGTATTTTAGGTTTGGTGGTAA
Organism: Viscum album; assembly: GCA_963277665.1. Taxonomy (NCBI): domain Eukaryota; kingdom Viridiplantae; phylum Streptophyta; class Magnoliopsida; order Santalales; family Viscaceae; genus Viscum; species Viscum album. Next base: position 143,008,021 of record OY728155.1, read on the forward strand.
ATGATCGATTTCCAATGAAGGGGGTGTTGTGTGGATGGAGACATTGAAGTAATTGAAATAATTGAACAATGAAAATCAGTATCACAATAGATATCATCAAAATCAGAGAATAATGCATCAAATCCATCAGTATACTCAACAGCTAAGTCATAATCAAAGTGAACATGATCAAAATTAGAATACGAATCCACATCAAAATAACATCCAAGAGAGGTTTTTGAATTATAAACAAGTTTTTAAGTGCTCTTAGTCATTAAATTTGAACCAATTCACATAATCTCTCAAATAATAGGACAATACAACTCCATGGTATTTTTACATGGTGGTTCAAAATAAGAGATAACAAAAGAAGAATGGTCCTCTAAGGGGTACTTCATGGAGTCCATAACATTAAATATCAAAAATGAATCTCTAAAATCCATGGAAGGTGCACCATCATGGACATTTATGATAGTTTTTTTAGTTTTTAGTAAGGCCTACCTAAGATAATGGGAGCATGAGAATTTACCTAATCATCCTCCATGTTAAGCATGTATAAATTTGCTGAAAATATCATGTCTTGTACCTGAACAAGTACATCCTCAAGGACTCCCACTGGATATATTGTAACTCTATTCACAAACTACACCAATACTCTCATTGTATTCAACTCACCAACCTATAAAGAAGATAATGCATAATAATTCATCACATTTATGGAAGGTCCCAAATCACATAAAGTATTAGAAACGTGTAACTCCCCTATGGTGCATGGGATGGTGAATTCCCTAGGATCATTGCACTTTGTTGGAATTGATTGAGTTTGTGTAATAAGTTATGAAACATTCCTTCCATGATTGATCCGCTCATTTCCCTTGAGCTATATTTGATAGGTAAAAAGTTCTTTTAAGAATTTAGCATACCTTGTGATTTTCTTAATGGCCTAAATAAGGGTGATGTTTATCTCCATGTGATTAATTGTGTCTAAAACCACTTTCTCATCACCCATTCATACATCTATTTGGTTAGAAAAACTCTATTTGGAAATTTAAGGGGTTTAGGAGGAACACAATTAACATTTTTCTTAACTCTGTCATTCTCCTTGGGATACTCTTCAGTGGTTCTTTAATGGGGATTCTCTAGAGTTTAGGTGAATCTTGATTGAATGGTAATTGTAGATGTATCGATCATTTTATTCCCACTTCTCAATGTGATGGAACTAACATTATTATTTGGATTTGGATTAGGTTTATAAGGAATATTCCTAGAGTTCTTACTTACCAATTCATGGAGGGTGGTGTCAATATCGCTCATTTGTCTCCTTAACTCCCTCAACTCGGAACATTAAAACTTCATCTCATTATATTGAATATGAAAAATTTGTTTAAAAATATCATCTATATTAGAATCTAAATTGGGTTTAGAATTCCCTTTTTGTTGAATTTTTAATTATTGATCTTCAAATATCCTTTGGGGTTGTTGAAAACCCTATTGGTAAGGTGGAGGCTGGTAGAAATTTTGTTGAAAAGGGGGCCTTTGTTGTTGTCCAGATTCATACCTCATATCTTATTGATTATTCCATAATTTTTTATATGTTTTATAAAAGGAATAAAACATATTCTAGGTATGTGGTTGTTGTTTCTGTTGATATGGTCTCCCATGGAATATAGCTGTAAAATCATTTATTGCTTGTAGTTAGGGAAAATAGTCAGTTGGGTTGTCCATTTCAATAAAAAAATCCACAAGGCCTCGTAGGAGTGGGTTGAGATGTCTTTTGAGAAAAAAAATATGATTCACCATCATGGTCAATTATTCCAACTTGGTATCAATTAAATTACTTTCAAGAGAATATGGACGTACTTGGTGTGCTTATCTATCATGTGGTGTACCTCAATTTCCAAATTGTTGGGAGTTCTGTTCCATCTTGTCAGTAAACACTCATGAAACTACTATTGTTTTTTCCACTAATGATCCTCTATATACCACATCCACCATTCTACTTTCCATAGGTGTGATGTCTTCTTATAATTATTAGATGATAAGTTTCTCACTAATTTGGTGATGTAGGATGCTTGCACACAAATTCTTAAATCACTCCCAGTACTCATAAATTGAATCCACATGGGCTTTATTGATTCGTGGGATCTCTTTTCGAATGGTAGTGTTCCTTGATTTTGGAAAAAAAATATCTGTAATAAAATACATTTCAAATCATTCCAATAAGTTAGATCTTCATGTTGTAAATAATACATCTAGTCTTTTACAGTTCCATCAAGTGATAATGGGAATGGTCTTAGTTTGATTTAACCTTTAGATACATTTCTTGGTTTTTGGGTTGAGAAAACCACATTAAATTATTTTATAAGGTCGATGGTATCCCCACTAGAGAGGCCATGAAATTTTGGAATAAGGAGTATAAATCCAGATTTTAATTCAAAGTCTGATTCACGGTTTGGATATTAATTAAAATTTAGTTGATAGTTAATGTCAGGTGAAACCAATTATAGAATGGTTCTATTATGTTAATTATTATAATTTTCATCCATTGGTTCTAGTGTTATGTTTAAATTAGAATTTATTTTAATTTAAATGTTACCATAATGGAGGAATTCTTCAACTAGTTGAATGTTGAAACTTCCTGTAGACAGAGATTATCTGATTCGATCCCAAAGGTTATGTTCAATCTTAGGGTAATGATATAAGAGATCCTCTGTATTAGTTCGAGTCATAAATAAAATAAAAAAAATGAAATGAAGAAAATTGGATAACAATAAAAAAGAAAATAAGTTTTAGTTTATGGTCCAAGAAAGAGAAAGAGAAAAAAATAAAAGAAGAAAATAAAAATTTAGGAAGGGTAAAAAAAGAAAGAAGAGAAGAAAAGAGTAAAATGAAAATAAATAAAAATACCTCTAATTGGTTTTATAAATTCATTTCCTTCCCATAAATGGTTCCAATTTGAAATGCGATGTTGTGGGCTCTCTCAAATGAACTATGGTTTTTGGGTACTTAGTTGTAGTAGAGTGGATGACCATGGTTGTCTCTCAAAGTGGTAGTAAATAAAAAAACTTATTAAAGGTATTATGAAAGTCAATATAAAATAACTAAACAACTTATAAGGACGTGGGGTTTGTTTGATGTTTATAAAATAATAATAATAAGTATGCTGGAGGAATATTGTATATTTTCACTTTTTTTGTAATGAGATTAAGAAAACACAATGAGAATATATTTTTTAGACATATTTTTAGAAATAATAATAGATATAACTATACCACTTCACTTAATTATTAATCATTTTCATTTAAATTAATTTCCACTTAATTATGATCCCATAATTTTTTAACCCTAAAACCCTATAGGAATTAACTTTACCAAAAAGATATAGTGAATTAAACCCTAGGATAGCTTTGGAACATGCAATCACAACACCCAACTTTGATTGTCATTATAAGGCTAGATTATGGTCAATGGTAAATTATAGAATAAATAAATTCTATAAATAAGTATGAATTAATTTTAGGGACTATATTTAACTCTACAAATTTATCCTATGTGGTTTTGTTTTACCTACTAAGATTGCGCTCTCACAATTTATACAAATCCCAACCTCGCAAGTTTTTGTGTTAATTGTTCAATTACTTTATTAGTTTCATTTAAATTAAAAACTAAATTAATATATCATGTTAATTTAATTAAATTGGCTTAATTATTCAAAATAAATGAATGAATAAGGTAATAGGTAGATCGATTACTAAAATTAACTACACTTCTATGGGCGGTGTAGTAATCATAGAAATGTTTCTCATGTGAAGATGTTTAGAAAGGATATAACTCAATATCCATTATAACATTGATTTATAGCCCAAATAAGATGAGTATATAAGAATATAATTGAATAAAATAGAATAATTTAAATATAAACAAATAATTTTATTACAATAACAAAAAACTTTATAATAAAGAAGAGGAAAAAAAGATAATTTTGGAGGAGATCCTATCTTGATAGCTTCCCTCATCCAGTTGTGAATTTAAATGGTATTTAACCACTTATTATCTTATCTCAATCTCCTAATTCATGTCACAATCCCTTAAAATTATAAAAATACATATTTATAGAGTGGATGTAAGGCTAGGTTACAAGGGGTTTCAAGTGTGAATGAAGAAATTCCGGAAAATATTTTAATCCAACTCAAAACATCTTTTTGACCACAAAAATGCAAGATAAAGAAGTCCTTACACAAGGATGATTTGTGAAAAAATTGGTTACTACAGATCCTCTTCAAATTTGGTCGAAATAAAAGTACAGTTGAAGAAGTTATGTCCCAAATATTGAAGTGGTATCCAATCTGGATACTCTATCCCATCTTTGACTTCAGGACCCTTTTACTCCACTCAAATGCAAGATCCTAATTAGATTTCATGAATTAATGTTATATCCCATTAAGTCAGAAACATATTTAAAAATTTTCAATTTTAAATAATTCACTCAAAAATATTTATATTTGAAATACTACAGTGAACTTTAAATGGAAAACTGGAATTTTCATCAAATTTTCAAATAAATGATCTAATCCCATATATTTTATAAATAAATATATTTATAACAATTCAAAAAAATTGTGTTATTAATTATCAATAAAATATTCAATAAAATTTTGTTTTATCCAGATTATACTAGGAGTAGAGACTCATAGAACTTTTAGACACTTTCTCATGGTGTCCACCCTTGGTAATCATAGGAGCGTGAGATTATAAGAACATGACTGTCTAGTAGGAAATCAACATTTATATGTGTCATTGGATGTTCCAATCTATGGATGTGTGTAATGATCCTTATAATTTAATATTATTATTAATTCATATAATTAGTTGTGTACTTTGATATATTTATGAAAACCCTAATGACATATGATCATGGTGATTTGGGATACATTTCATGTGTCATGATTAATATTTCATTAATGAATATTGCGATAAAGGATTTATTCCTTCTATTCCTTAATGGAAGTTGATATCTCAAAAAATTTTATAAAAATATAAATTATAAATTAAGGCCATGGCCATGAATTTACATTAAAAAAATTATTTCTAAAAAGCAAAATAAAGAGACATCGAGCACACATGTTGATGAAACCAACATGCAACCTACTTGATTTGAGATATCATGATAAATAAATTATATTGCACAACGTATATTCGTATGTGGTAATTTTAATTATAGAATTTATCCTTTCTATATGGGTTCCTTGGAATTTTTCTAGATGCTAACATTTCACATTAGGTGTACCAATCTAATTCCAAAGAGAAAGGGGCCTACAGGATCACATATTAAGTGTATTCAAAACCAAAGTTAAATTATACTTGAATTTAACATGTTGAATAAATATTATTCTCATATGTGGTTTAATAATTATTCATCTTTAGTTGATTTTATATATTCAGTCATGATTTATTCAATGGAATTATAAATAAGTTTAATATTAAATAAATATTCATTTCCCAAGGTAATTATTAATTATAAAGATATATAATATTTATTTATTCTGGTTCACTCACAAGGAAATAAATTTTTTATTATTTGGTTACAAGAATATTTGATAAATATTTATTCATTGGTTTAGTGAATATAATATCTATTTATTTATCAGTGAATAATGTAGTAATATTTTTTTATTAAATAAATAGTCATCATTTAAGGATCTACAAATACTGAGGATGATAGATGGGTTGAGATTAATGTTCTATTGGAAAATGTTATATTAAATATCATTTAAATAAATAAATAAATATTTATTTATTATAAAATTATATTTATTTATCTATAGGTATTGTGCATTACAAGTAAATAATATTATTATTTATATTATTATTAGATATGAGATTTGTTATGGAATAAGGGATTGGTTAAGGGCCTCTATGAAATTACCAACCCTAAATTAGCTTTATAAATACTCTGTTATATCACTTTCTAGGGTTAGATGTTCATTGTGTGCAACAAATAAAAGAGAGTTCTATAAATCCGCAATATATAAATCTCTCAAGAACATGATCAAGAACAAGATTATTAGCCTTCCTACATCCTCTCAAGACTTAAGAGAACTAGAGTGATTCCTTCTCACCTCTAAGGATTCTTTTGTGAGTAACATCAATCAAAGTAAGTTTTAGTGTCACGAACCCGCCCGGGTACCATGGTAACCTGATAATTGATTTGATCCCTACATAGCCTGAAGGGTGTTCCTGATCCCCACGGGTCGGTGACTATCACTTGGAATCATACAAAAAGGAAAGTGGGAATGATTTTTCCACTACTAATGCAGAAACAAACTAAACAAATTAGTATGCATACAAGGAAACTCCATTGGGAGTAATGTACTAGAAAATTGGAAAATTTGCCCAAGTCTCAACAGATGTAACTCACCAATTCCATGGATCAACAGCTAGAACAACCTCCAAGTGGTGCTTTACCCCTGCTCAAACATATATGGAGATAATCTAAAAACACATGAAGGAACATGTAGGGTGTGACCTAAAATCCTAGTAGGGTCTCACCAAGGATTCCTTAACAAGATTCCAATATCATATTAACTAAATAAAGTGCTTTCAGTTTTCAATAAACATGTTTGGAATTTAAAGAACATACTTCAAAAAAACATGTTTTACATCTAAAATGATGGAAATATATTTTTACAAAATATTAAAAATTTTATTTATGGAATATTTCTCAAACAATGGATCTTCTCACAAATGGCTTAAATAAATACTTTTATATAAAACAATTTATATAAATCAGAAGGTATGTAAAACAGTTTACAATAATGGAATATATTCATTTGAAATAAAAGCAACTAAGAAACATGGTCATATTCCTTAGAAGGTATGATAGTTCCATACTAGAGGGACTCCACACTCAAGGTGACATGGAAATATGTGTATACGTCCCTTTGAACTCAGGCCAAAGAGGAATTATCACCATCGCCTAGGGGATGTGAGGTGTTGTATTTATGTTTTGGGATGTTGTAAATTGTAATGTATTATCCAAATAACTCACTAACTAACTAAGGATTTCACGTGCTCTAGTAGAAAATAATTATGGGAAATATATTTCAAGAAACCTTAAAATAAAATTAATCCCACTCTCCATTTAAAATATGCCAATTTCCATTTAAAAACCATAACATGGGTTTTTATTCAAAAACATGTAATTTCCAAAATAAAACCCAAAGGTTCCTATCAAAACCATTTTAAGACATTTTTACAATATAATAATTGTAATTCAATTCTCAATTAACTTTCATAATTAAATTCAACAATTTAATTTTCACAAAATTCCATCTATTTCAAAATAAAACCCCAATTTCAATGGAATTGATGTTTTTCACAATTTTCCATCAAATCTAGTCCCACAATTAAATTCAACAATTTAATTGAAAAATTCCATCAAATCCACATTCTAAATTAAAAATTTTAAATTTCAAAAATTTCTATATACGCATCCCAATTCGATGGAATTGGGGGTTTTTCTAATTTCATGCTAAAGCTCAATTTCCAAAAAAAACCCAATTCAATGGAATTGTGTTTTTAAACAAACTAATTGAAATAAATTTAATTAAAATCAAGAAATTTCATTAAATTTAAACAGTTTAAATTAAATAAATAAATTTAGGGTTAAAAAAAATTAGGCATCATGATGGAATCACCTACCTCAAGATCAAAGGATCTTGAATCCCCAAACCCTAATCGGAATTTGTCAACAAAGAATGATGATCAAGGAATCTGGTTAATAAGGATAAAACCTATTTTTATAATCCAAAATAGATGGTATTAGATCCAAAATCCAACATTAGGATCCACATAACCCTATAGAGGAGAATATAGATAGCGGGAGGATGATAAAGGGAAGAGAAAACTAGCTAGGAGAGGATAAATCATCATTCTCCAAGATTTGATTCACTTCTTGAATGGGTATGGGGGGTAAAAACTCTTCTTGGGAGCTATAAGGAAGGGATAAATCAATTATAAATCATTCTGGACCATTTAGGACCTAAAAGGGGGGTTCATTAATTTTTAATCAAAACTCGAATTAATTAAAAACTCATTCGCATGGTTTCCGAGGTAGAGGCGTACAATTTAGTCAAACCGTACACAAGATATGTTTTTACTTTAAATAGGATGAATGGTATCTATGAATAGTTTGAATGGTTAGTCGAACCATGTAAAATCCATTCAAACCCCCACCACCTGGGTTTGTTTGATTTTCTCTGAGAGGGAGCACATTTTGGGAAAACTGTGTACCAACCATGCACTAGCCCAGAAATTTCAAAACCTTAAAAATTACAACTTATAAAACTAAAAATGAAAACCAACCAAATCTTGATTAAAAATAGTGTTTTAGGAATACCTAAAAATAGTAATGAGATGTTACAACCTCCCCATCATATAAACTTTTTCTCCCCAGAAAGCCTACATCCATGTCAAAAAGATGAGGCCATTGCTCTCTCATTAGTGCATCCCTCTCCCACATCTCATGAGAATTAGAATCATGTTTCCATAGCACGTGAACCAAATGTTTCATCCTCCCATGAAGTGCCTTGGTTTCATAATCTTCCATCCTAACTGGTCATTAAGTCACAGATAAATAAAGTTCAACCTCAAGATCACTCCTTCTTAGAATATGATATGGATTAGATAGATACTTTATCATCTAGGATACATGGAACTTGTTATGTATCGATGTCAGCTGCAATGGAATTTCTAAACAATATACAACTTTCCCCACCTTCTCAACAACCTAGAAAGTTCCCACAAAATGAAGAGAATGTTTCCCTTGCCTCCCCATCCGTCGATGAACCAACTGTGGTGAAACTTTCAAGAATACATGGTCACCAACCAAGAATTCCAAAGGTATGTGATGGCGATCAACATAAGACTTATACTAGATTTTTATCATCAACATTCTTTGATTAATCAAGTGAATCTTTTCTGTCGTCCCTTGGACCAAACTTGGTCCAATAATGGAACTTTCACCAATCTCCATCCAACACAACAGAGATCTGTAAGGGTGGCCATAAAAGGCATCAAAAGGATCCATTCTGATCGTGGATTGAAAAAAATATAAGAAAACTCAACCAGCCTCAAATGATCATCCCAAGATCCACAAAATTCGAGAACACAAGTGTGCATCATATCTTCAAGAATATGTATAGCTCTTTTTGTCTAGTCATCCAACTGCGGGTGGTATGCCAAACTCAAATGGATGTGAGATCCCAGTGCCTCCTGAAGGCCTCTCTAAAAATGAGAAGTGAACCAAGGATCCCTATTAGAGACTATATCAGATAGAACTCTATAAAAATGAACAATCACATTTACATAGATATTTCCATACTCTTGAAATTTTTTTGTGTCATGAATGGGTATAAAGTCAACCGACATGGTGAAACTATCAATCACAACACATTTTACATTATTCTTTCCCTGGTTACGTGGAAACCCAACCACAAATTCCATGTAGATCTCATCCCACTTCCATGTAAGGATTGGATATGGTTGAAGAAAACCTAAATGTTTCTGGTGATTGACCTTCACCTTTTGGAATGTGTAATAATAAGAGACAAACTCATCAATACCTAATCTCATACCTGAACACCTGAATTGACATTTCATGTCATAGAACATCTTCATGGTTCCCATATGCACATACCACTGGGAATTATGGCTATCCTATATCACTACTTTTCTTAGCAAAGACAGTGCTACAAAACCAATATGAAAGCACAGAATACCCTCTTTAGAGAATGACCAATCAATCATGGTATCCCAACCATTAAGAGAGTCTCTAATTCCAAAAAAATAATCATTAAGTTATTGTTCTGAAAAAATCAATTCAATTCAAGAAAATGTTAACTAGAAACTTTCCAAGGAGAAATAATCTCTTGATTCCTAGAATCTGATATGCAACTATTCAAAGAGAGCCATCAAGTTCCACTCTTCTGATGATTCTTTCACTTCTTGGGTTGGAAGTTTCCTACTCAAAGCATCTTTGAGGACATTCCCTTTACTTGAGGTATAAGCGATGTCAAAGTCAAATGATTGCAGGCATTCCACCCCAACTCCACTAGCAGAGATTCAAATCTTTTTTATAGAAGATATAAGTCGATATCTTATGGTCTGGAAACACGGTAAACCTTTCTACATAAATTTAATACCTAAAAATCTTAAGCTCATGCATCATAGTTTCAAGTTAAAGGTTATGGATTAGATAATTATTCTCATGTGGCCTAAGTTGATGAGAGCCACAAGAAACAATATGATCACCTTGCATAAGAATATAGCCCAAACCTGAACCCGATGCATCATAAAATACCACATAACCCTTCCCAACCTATAGAAGAGTCAAAACCAGAGTAATAGTCAAAATATGTTTCATATCAATAAAGGAACTCTAAAATTTATCATTCCAAAAAATCATTACTCCCTTCTGAGTTAGAGAAGTCATCAGAGAAGACAACTTTGATAAGACCTTAACAAACCTGTGATAATAACCATCCAAACCCAGGAAGATATGAATCTTGAAAACATTTTTTGGTTTTTCCCATGTCATAATACTTTTCACCTTCTCAGTATCTACTGATAGCCCATGTTTTGACACCACATGATCCAAGAATTTTAGTTCCAAAATCTAGAAATCACATTTTCAAATCTTAGAATAGAGTCGTTGATTTCTCAACAAGCTTGGAATTGTTCCCAGATGATGCACATGTTCCTCCTCAAACTTAGAGTAAATGAGGATTTTATCCTCAAATAATGCCACAAAATTATATTGATACTCATGGAAAATCATGTTCATTAAATCCATAAACACTACAAGATCATTATTCAGACCAAAGGACATAGAAAGGTACTCATAATGGATATACCCTCTCTAAAAGGAGGTTTTTTAATTGTCAGATTTATTTATACTTAACTGATCATAACCATATTGAAGGTAGATCTTTGAGAACCATTTTTTCCCTTTCAAATTATCAAATATATCATCAATACATGGAAACAGATATTTTTCTTTATCATATATTTATTGAGAATTTTTTAATCAACACCTTGGTGAAGGGAACCATCAGCTTTCTTAGCAAAGAGATCTAGTGAAGCCCAAGGTGACACACTTGAGAATATAAATAATTTCTCTATAATAGCATCCAACTGAGTCTTCAACTCTTTCAGTTCGGTTGATTCCATTTGATAAGAAGGAATAGAAACTGTTTGAGTACCGGACACTAAATCAATAGAAAACTCTACCTCCCGTATCAGATGAAAACTAGATAATTCATATGAAAACACATCAGAAAACTCGATGACAACTAGAGGGATATAATCATCCAAATATTTCTAATCGGGATAAAGAAACTAATATTACTTTCCACAACTCAATATAATAATTTCTATCCTTTATCAACATTGGGTTCCATTCTCCATGAAATACATGACACACACCATCAGGTGTAGTGAAGGAGACCCATTGAAGATAGCATTCAATTCAAGATTTATTAGAGATGAGCCAATCCATCCTGAATATGACATCAAAATATTTCATGTATAGAACCATAAAACTTTAAGAAATATCAACATATCATAGAGAGAAAGCATATGCAGGACTATGGAGACCATGTTTTTTCTTTGTAGTATGGTATGTAGTAATATCCAATACCCAAGATAAAAACTATGTGGGAAGATTTAGAAGATTAAAAATATGGGTTGAAATGAATGAATGAGATGCATCGGTATCAAACCGAGTATTTAATAATGATGAAGTTATAGTAATGGTACCTCTCAAAGTCTCTAGACCTATATCCACTTCTTCTGCAGACTCTTCCACTATGTGAAGAAGCTTTATTCTAAATGCCTATGGGTAGAACCCTTTTATCATTAAAGCATATAATGATTTCATATTTTTATGAGGTTATGATGATATCATGCCACTACGCAAAGTGTAATGAATATGGAATAATTTCCATAAGTGGCCTGAGTGACCAAAGAATCCACAATTCTAAGGTGGATTAGTGTAAACCCTCTAAAAATTCACTAGCTTGACACACTGGTAACAAATTAAAGTACCTCTTCTTGGTATTAAAGGAGGTATAGAATAAACCTACTGCTGATATACACTATGAGAATCATACCTATTAAACTTTCCTTTAAAGGAACTCATGCTTCTAATGGGTGAGAAAGAAACTCCTAATAAACCTGACTTTCCCACCAGGTCCATCTTGACCATCAACACTTTATCCAATACATCAAAATAAGAAGGAAGTTTTAGAAAGAAAACCTAAGAATGAAAATCATGTAGAAGTATCACCTTGAACCTTTTACCCTTCATCTTCTCAATCGATACTATCTCAGTAGTGAAATGAAATATCTTAAAAAAATAGTTTGCATACTCTATCATGGTCCTTTTATTCTGCTCAATTTTTAAAAACACAGTAGCCTTGGCCAATAGCATCTACTCTAGATATAACTAGTTGGTTAAAATAACCTTGAATTATTTCCACTCCAAAACATCATGATTCTTCTTCATCACCATAGTGTCCCACCATCTCCTACTCAGTCCTTCCACCGTGAAGGTGGAACACTTAACCTTGATTTCATCTAGTGTGTCTAAGAACCCAAACAAGCGATCCATTCTGCTCGACCACTCCTCGGCCTCTTGAGGAACATTTCATCCTTTAACGGTTCTGGCTTCTAGAGAAGGGTCTCTTAAGAACAAATCTTGAGAAAATCCATTTGGGGTTCCATAGATAGAGCCTAAATGGGAACTAGAGATGGTTTATTTCCTAGATCTTGGACATTTTTCATGATCGCCTCAACTATATTTGAGTCCACACAAAGATTTTCACACTGAGGTTCAGCAACAGCTTCCTCTTGAATCTGATTCACATGTCTTATCAGAGTCATGATGCCACACAACATTAATAGACAACAAATAAGACATTATATTAACACTCAAGCTGAGAAATAAGTGAAAATAAATCCAAACATATAGATAAAAATATTTGGGTTCTAATCCTATCCAAATAAAATTTATATAAAAGACTAGAATGAATCATCAAGACATCTTTCCCAAACCACCCCTGATGAGTTAAGGTTCGTTACAGTGAAAGTTGGTCAGGAACTCAATCATAACTACCTCTTAAGTCCCAAAAATATTACACAATGCATACTGAATTCAAGATAATTATCTCAACCTAAAGCTCTGATACAACTTTTTCACAAACTGGAATGGGAACCCTGGTAATTCAATAACCAATCCCATACTGAAATAACTCTAAGGGCATTCCTGATCCCCACAAGTCAGAGACTAGCACTTAACATCATAAAAAAATGGAAAGTGGGTAATAGTTTTCCAATACCAATGCAGAAATTAACAAAACAATTTAGTATGCATACAAAAGAAACTCCACTCGGAGTAAAGTACCATAAAACGGAAAAAAACTTCCCAAGTCCCAATGGACACAACTCACCAAGCCCAAGGATCAACTACTAGAACCAACACCATGTGGTGCTTTATGCATGCTCAAACCTAGAAGGAGATAATCTACAAACACCATAAGGCATAGGTAGAATGTGATATAAAACCTAGTAGGATATCACTAAGGATTACATAACAAGATTCCAATATCAAATTAACCAAATAAAGTGCTTTCAATTTTCAATAAATAGTTTTTTAATTTAAATAGAATATTTCAATAGATCACGATTTACTTCAAAAATGATGGAAATACTTTTAAACAAAATCTTCACATTGTAATTGATGGAATATTTCTCAAACAATGGAGCTTCTCATAAATGGATTAAATAAACACTTTTATATCAAAAGGTTTATATAAATCAGGTGTTATGTAAAACAGTTCAAAAAATGGCATGTATTCATTTGAAATACAGACAAGTGATTAACATGGTCATATTCTTAAGAAGGTATGATAGTTCCAGGCTACAGGTACTCCACACTCAAGGTGACATGGAAATATATACATACATCCCTTTGAACTCAGGCCAAAGAGGACTCATCACCATCGCCTAAGGGATGTGGTGTGCTGAATTTATGTTTTGAAACATTGAAAATCATAAGGATATATTTAAATAAATCACTAATTGCATAAGGCTTCCAAGTTCTCTAGTACAAAACAATTATTGTAAATTTATTTCAAACAACCTTAAAATAAAATTAATCCCATTCTCCATTTAAAATATTTCAATTTCCATTTTAAAACCATAAACAGGTTTTTAATAAAAAAATCATTCCTTTTTCCTAGATAAAACCCAAAGGTTCCTATCAAAACCATTTTAAGTAATTTTTACAATATATTAATTGGAAATAAATTCACAATTAAATTTCAAAATTAACTTTCACAATCAAATTCAATAATTTAATTTTCACAAAACTCCATCAATTTCACAATAAATTCCCAATTAAATAGAATTGGGGTTTTCCACAATTTTTCATCAAATCAATTTCCACAATTAAATAAAACAATTTAATTTAAATAATTTTCATCAAATTAAAAATTTAAATTTCATAAATTTCCATAAACACACACCAATTCAATAGAATTGGGGGGTTTCCCAATTTCATACCAAAGAATGATTTATAAAAATACCAATTCAATAGAATTGGGTTTTTAATCAAGACAATTGAAATCCAATTAATTAAAATCAAGTGATTGCATTTAATTCAAAAATTGAATTTAAATAATGCAATTTAGGGTTAACATAAATTGTAAATCATGTCAGAACGACCTTCATCGGGATCAACGGATCCCCAATCACCATACTCTAATCAGGATTCCTCAATGAAGAATGGAGATCAAGGAATCTAGGTAACAAGGATCAAAATTAGGTTTATATTACAAAAAATATGGTATTATAACTACAATCCAACATGATGATCCACAAAACCCTATAGAGGAGAAGAGAGATAGCAGGAGAATGGGAATGGGAAGAGGAAACTAACTAGGAGATGATCCACTACCATTATAAAATATTTCATCCTCTTATAAAATGGTTCCAAAAGGATAAAAACTATTATTGGGATCTCTAAGGAAGTGAGAAATCAATTATGGGTCATTCCAGTCTATCAAGGACCTAAAAGGTGGGTTTTTGAATTTTAAATCAAAAATCAGATTAATTAAAAATCCATTCGCACGGTTTCCTATGTATAGGCACATAGTTTAGATAAACTCTTTGTAAGATATGAACCTATCTTAAATGGGATAAATATACTCTCATAAGCAGGTTCATTGTTATTCAAACCATGTGAAAATCCTACAAAACCCCACTACCTGAGTTTTCATGGTTTTCTCTGAGAGGGCGCACAATTTGGGAAAATCGTTCCCCAACCGTGCACTAGCCCAAAAATTACAAAACTTCCAAAATTTTAACCCAATAAAACACCAAATTAAACCCAACCAAATCTTGATTAAAAATAGGGGTTTAAGAATGCCTAAAAATATTAATAGGAATTTACATTTAGTATATATTCACTAGAACTCGTGGAATTATACATTAATGACAAGAGGTTCATGGAGAATGTGTGGATCATCTCTTGCTGAATTATATCCTTGTATATTTTATATGCAATGATAGTACACCAGTAAAAGGTCAATTGATTCGTAAACAAAGAAATAATTTCAATGTTTTGTAGTTATTTATCTAAATAAAATAATTTTAAATTATATGTAATGATCTTATCTTCTTAGTTCTGGTGTAATGGTCAAATAAATCATTAATTTAATTCTATTTTTCATGACATTCTTTTTTATTTAAATATTTTATTATTCATTGATTATGATAAAATTTTGATCTGGAAACTACTTAATAGGCACTTCCACTTTTCCGAAAACCTTCAATGAGGACCAAAGTTGTGCCTTTTATGTTCATGCATTCAGGACCATTGTGTGTTATAGTTTAATGCCATGTATCTAATAACACTTGGTGAAAGTTTCCTATAAATGGTTTGGTGTGGGACCTATGCATGGGGATCCATTTGGGGTTTACTCTGACAGATGATCTAGGTAAAGGTATAAGGTGGATACATTATAACAGTAGCCCATTGGTATCTATGAATAATTGATTGAAAAAAAGTGATATGTATACCAATAGGGAGAAAAAGATATGGATATCCTGGACCAGGAGTGATCACACCATATTACTCCATACATGTAGTTCTCATTATCAAAGGAGTACATGATTGATAGTAATTTAAGTATCTATGATAGGAGGATGAACATCGGGGGAGTGTAGGATGTGATTTTCCCATTATCAAAGTATTATATGATCATAAGGGCCACATGAATATGGAAATTGTCCCAATTATGTGAATTATATGGAAAATGTTTATGGTTACAAAAAATAGTATTTTTAGGGGTAAACCTATGTGAAAGGATGCTAACAAGGTCATAGAATCCGTTAGATTGAAATAATGTTTCTTTTCCTAGGAAGGTGACATGGACGGGTGGGGTACACAAGTAAGCCATTGAAGTCTAGGAATGGTAAACCTAAACTGGAGGGACCTGAGTTTCTGATCATTAAAACCTTTTTGCATAGATATCTTCATCATGGGGTGTCTTTTTACTAGTTTATGCTAATACGTGGTAAAAGTGGTATTTCATGATATTTGTGTTTATGAAAGTGTAAAATAATCCAAATACCCCTATTTTATATCCCTTTCACTTTTTTTTAGAAATTACCTATGAGAGTTTAGGAAGGATGACATCTCTCAGACGAGCCTTTCATGCACTTTAGTGGTATGAAATATATTATGTATCTTTGTCTATTGATTTTAGTGTTAGAGGGGTCCTTTTTATTAGAAAAATCACCTTGGATCCCCAAACCTATAGAGAAAACCATAATGAGTGCCCAAATTTATGAAGGGTGTAGGCAGTGTTTTAAGTAAGGTGCATATTTTGGGTCACAACAAGGCACACAAGTTGATTCATAGTAGATAATGTACATTGGTTTGTAGCTGGGTGCATGCACAAGTTCTTATAAAGGAGCAAGCTAGTTTATCACGGGGTCCACACACTGTCTTAGAGTAGGGTGCATGAGAGCCTAGCCTTGTATAGGTAATACATGTTCTCATCCATAAGTAGGTAAAAATCATAGACACAATTTTATCATTCAAATTAGCATATGCAAACCGTTAAAAAATTTGTAAACTTCTTTACAAAAAATTTAACTTAAAACAACCATAAATTTTTATCTCAACATTAATTTTGGATCCATGAGCTATCAAATAAAATATAATAGAATGATTTACTCTTGTTTACTGGGTATACTTATTTCTTAGGATTTTTCAACAAAAATATATCTAGAAAATCCTAAAAATGTATATGAATATTTGGATGAAATCCATAGCCTACTCTTGGTAGGAGGTTCTCATAACCATGATGTTGGATTGGAAAACATTTTTTAAGAATTCATATCCCTTGGATTATGAGAAATATTGTAAAACATAGATATCTTATTTGAATTATCTTCATGGAATAATATAGTCATTTACATTGGACTCAACTCATGTTATTTGAGTGAGGATTAAATTTTGGTCTTCATGACAAAGTGTATAGAAAAATTTTGGTTCCTACAATCCATTCCCAGCTCTTAATCATATTCATTATAACAAAAGAATCCAATTTTTATGGAAAAAGGTTACTTTGATACATTGTTTATTCTTTTAATCTTTCTCTTTGAACAAATGTGAAATGAGGAATTTTCAGTGGAATGTGTTAAGGCTAAGTTTAAACCCCATTTCACCCAGTTTATAGAGCTAATTCTATTGAAGGAAGTTAGATAAAATAAGGATCTCAACCCAAGGATTTGTTTTCTTCACACTAATGCATACCCATATATGAGAGGGTGTGAGAGTGAGATTTTAAAATGCTAAGGATAGAATGATGTATAATCCATTTGACTTACTTACAGTAAATTGATCTTTTAGTCACTCTAAAAAAACAAGGCTTTGATGAATTAGAAAAGCACATAAAGTGTGAAATCAAAGTAATTAAACCCACTTGAACATGAAAAGGGAAATGGATTATCAGAATAAAGGTTTAAAAGGATTGAATCATTTATGGACAGGATAAATTGAACATTATCTCCCAAGACTTATGACCATAGATAGGAATAGGTGGTTTGTATATATAGCACATGTTTCATCACTGTGGATTTATGTTATCTTGTTAGATAAGAGATGATAAAGGGTTTTATTTTTCCAGGAATTATGCTCTTTGAAGGATATAGGTAGGTTATAAATCTAACACATGTTCCATAACCATGAACCAAGGTTTTTATTTTTTTAATATAACCCCGCCCCCTCATTATAAGGAATTGACTTCCAATTTAGTAGGACCGCACAAGGAAGTCCCTTGGGATAATTTACACACGCTAATGAATATGGGTAAAACTGCCACAAACCCTAATCCATAACATAGTGACAATTTATGTCGTAGGAATGTAATTATGATCTATCCCGACAAAAAATAAGAGTTTAACCCTTGAATTACAGGAATTTGACCACATAATCAACACACTTGGTCACCTATGTGTTGGATAAGGTTGGTCTATTCATATAAAAAGACATGTGTGTCTCAATATAAATGAAATAACCAAGGGGGCTTATGGTGAATGAAACAATGTTCAAGAACAGTTCAAGTACCCTAAAATTAAATTATCATGTTTCTCACAAAAATTTCATTAGCCAATATATATGAGTAATATGAGGGAACTCTAATTTTTTCCAAGATCCATATACCAAGAAAGAATAGCTTGTGTTAGTTGGAGTAGGACACTCAAGATGGGGGTTAATTTAGTTCCTATAAAAAAAATTGATAAAAAGATTATTAAAAAGATTCCCCCAATTAGAAATAAAACAGGCTAGTTAACCAAGGTAGTAAAATTATAATAGATTGATTATTCAAATAGTTTTCCAAAAGATTGATTAATTCTCAGTAATAAAAATATAAGATATTCATAAAACTTTTGAAACTATACTAATAAGTCAAAACATTTATAACTATTATCCAAGACTAACTATCAATGTAAAATTTAGTTTTCTAAAATATGAGTTAAAACAGAGAAAGACTAAATTGAAAGCCATGAACAATAAAACAAGTGTTTCAGTATCAAGTTGAGACTTACTCTACTCCACTTGGTGACCACCTACCACCAAGAAATATATAAATTATGATTTTATCCACACCCTGGATCGGGGTTAACAATAGTACATGAAACTGTCCAGGTCACAAGACTTCTTCCACTATTCTACATGGGAAAACTAATAGCAAGGTCACACAGGACCTCTTCCACAGTTATACATGGGTGAAATAAGGTTTATAAAGATATTTGAGTGACGATATCATGTATCTTTCAGTTTGGTATCAGATACATTGTGTGTTTTAATACAGATACACACACTTCTCGAAAAGTAATAAAATAGTACACAATAGAGAAAATTTTAATGAGATAGAGTTTAGAAGGATATTTGTGTCATGAAATGAAGATTTGGAATCTTTGGATGTAGAAAATGAAAACTTCCAATCCTCTTATGAAAACAGAGTGTCTTGAGTTGAGTGTTCTATTTTTAAATGTAGTGAGATGTTCCTCTTCTCCATTGAGTTGCTGCAAGGATGATTTTAAGATGGTTCACACCATGTTCTTCTTTTTTTACAACCATTATAAATTGTATATTCTTTCTTTAGTGTGTTCTTTCATGTATGTATGTTCTTCTCACTTTGCATGCAATCCATTGCTACATATATTTTTTCTAGTTCCACACTTTTATTTTTATTTTGGGTGCTTGTGTTAGATCCAACAAGATGCACTATCTCCACACCTCATACCTCATAATGTCTGCTAACATGACTGCAAAAGAACATTAATTATATCAGTGTTGTTAAATTACTCACATATGACTATTATAAATAACTTTTAAATTAAATTTAAAAATACAGAAAAATTGTTAAGTATGGAACAGTGTCATAGTTGCGATGAGATGGTCATAGTGAGATCTTGAACCAGTAGCAAAGTTGTGGTGTCTGGTCCTTTTCAAATTCTATAATCAGTAGAAAGACTACGGTTTCAGATAAACGGTGTCTCAGGTAATGGTGTCTAGTCCTTTTTCAAAATTATGAATGTTGTCTTTTTATGGTGTCTTGGAAATGGTAGCAAGGAAATGGTGTCAGGTCCTTTGTGAAAATCAAGAACTAGTAGAAAGCTTACAGTGTCATAGACTTTGTGAAAATATGGAACCAGTAGAAGACTTAGGGTTTCATAGACTTATCCAAATATCTGTAAGCTATATCAAGAAGCAATATTCATAGATTGGATTAATATTAATCATAATCATACTGAAACATAATAGAACAAGATTAAAGATAGTTTACAAGATTCAAACATGATTTTTGAGATTCTAAATCATGATCTTGTGAGAGTTTTAAAACACAAGTTATAAGAGTGTAAAACATGATTTTTAACCATTGAAACATGAGGAGTCCACTAATTTCCAATCATGATTTATGATAATTAAAACATGATGAGTCCAACAATCTCCCCCTTTTTGATGATCACAAATCATGGAATTTACAAGCCAAAAACTTAAGAACGAAATAAACATATTACTTATCAAATCAAGATATTAAAACATATAAGTAATAAATAGCATAATGGGTAACTCTTTTCCATTTTGTTTCCTCATTATTTCTCCCCTTAGAGTATCGGTGTGGATATTTTATCCTTTGTAAATGTCTTTGTATGATTTCTCCCCCTTTTGGGATTATAAAAAACAGAAAAAGAAAATAACAAGTTGAGAAACAATAGCAAACCACTTTCCATTAAATAAAAGGACAACATCCTGTAAAAGAAAAAATTAAAATACAATAGATCCCTATCAAAATCATTAATCACTTATTGGTATAGTCAGTAGACTTGTATTTTACTTTTTCAGAGACATTAAATGGAGAAGAAGGAGGTGCAGAAGTGAAGGTGGTAGAAGCTGTAGTTAGGGAAGGCAGTGGCACTCCTTTAATGATAGAAGCGGAAAGGGTAGGTATTGTGGAATACTAAGGAAAAGGTTGCCCAATAATGATAGGTTTGATCTGACTCGGACCTTGAGCAATAGAGGTAGTCACTGGAGAAAAAGAGGTGGAGGTAGAAGGATATGTAGTAGAAGGTAGACCAGGCCTCAAAGTAGCAGCAACAGGAGAAACAATTGCAGTACTCTAAACATGGAGATAATGATTCAAGAGTTTTATAAAGTCCATGATGATCTCCATACCATACTACATGGACTTCTCAAAATCATCCTTGTTTTTTGAAAAACTTCTCCAAAGTGGGTGTGAATTCCTTGATCTTCTGCACTTGATCCTTAAAGGCTTGAGTGACTGGAGGTATTTACAAATTCTCTAAAAGATACTTGAATTGATTGGTCAACTTATGCTTAGAATAAATTATCTTAAAGTAGACGTAAAATTTCTTAGAGATTTATTCTTGAGGATCATTGGAAATATTTTAATGGAACCTCACCAAATCAAGTACATGTTCACTATTATTGATGATATTAGAGAGACTTTCCTTTTCAGCACCACTCAACACTGACTAAATCTCTTCTCTGAAAACTAATCTGATCAAGACACTGTCCATAGGATGAGATCCTTGTCCAGAGGTAGATTAAGTTGTAACATCTGATGTAAGAGACTTAAGTTGATTTAGAACTTTTTGTAAACACCCTTTATATTCATCAGCTAGCTTATTGAGTTGAGAAACAAGCGCACGCATCTCATTCGCTATCATGGTGTTGTTATAAACCACTTTTTCATATATAGTGATGAAGTTTTGTTTAATTATAGATACAACCTTTTATAGAATCTTATCAGTATTATCTTCTCTAAGATGAACAACAGGACCTTGAGCAGTTGGTAAGACTTTTAGTATATCTTCAACCATATATTTTAGAGATTTCACCTCATCACTCAAAAAATATTTCTCAATCTGAACATCCTAAATTTTATGAAGCATATTTGGCTGAATATTTCAAGTAATTCAATCTAATAGCAGTGTATCATACCTTTCACTAAAGTTTTTCATAGGTACAGGTTAAGACTCTAACAACTTCCCAAATACAAACAAAAATTTGTCTTTAAAAACATTTAGATCACTATGACTCACAAAATCAGAAGATTCTTGAGTAGGTTCAAGAATAGGTACTAAAACATGTTCAAAATCCTTAGCAGAGGTTACTTCTATGGAAGAAATTGGTTTTAATTGAATCAGAGTGGGAAGATATATTCCTTTTACTGGGGCCTATTGGGTATTATCCACATCAAAAAAATTGGGAAACTTATACCAGGTATCCACATAACTTTGGTCAATAGGATTTGGATGTTTAATAATTTCTATGTTTAGGTGCTTCTCCCCCTCAACAGGTGTATCTCTTCTAGGACAATGAGATTCAGTATCTTGAACCATCCAAAAATTCTCAGCTCTATCAGGTTCACCCATGTCTTATTTAACTACCAGAAAGGTCTGTTCCATTCTTTCCATAGGAGATAAGATTATTTTAGGTTCAATTTTTTCTTCAAACTATTCCACAACAGTACGCTATTCCTCAACAACAAGTTATTTCTCATTATTAACACTTATTTTAGAAGTAGCTTTAACTTTTTTACTTGCATCAACATCACCTTTAGAGAGAGGTGATATCTCAATAGATATTCTCACAAAAAGTTCACTAACATCATCAGTAGTTTCTTTATCTTGATATTCCACAATTTCATCAGCTTCTAATCTAGTATCAACTACATTTTTAGGTTTGGACGGATTTTCAACAGGATTAAAGTCTTCATACAACCAATCATTATCCATAACCCATAATTTCTTCCATGGATTAGATATTATATTTATTCTCCTACAAATATCCTTAGAGATAAAAAATTCTCATTCCTCGATTACTTCTTCATTCTATCCAACCACACCTTTGGCTAGAAGAATAGAAAAATGAACCTCTAGTAGAAAAGGTAAGTGGACTTTTATGTAGTTTTGATCATATCACACAAGTGAAGTATAATATACTTACACAAGTTGATTCTATCTCCATTTTTTAGAATATGAATAAAAAAATTATCATGATACTTAAGAGTGTAAAATACCCATTTATTGGACATATGAGGGGTTGAACAAACTTTAACAACAACCTTAACTCACCATCAAGTTCAGCGTAAATTTCCATTCTCTTCATCTTATTTCCAGTCAAACTTCCAAGAGCCTATTCTAGGCTAAAAACATCACTAGGTGGTGGAGTACCTATTTTGTAGTCCTCAAAAATCCCTTTATGAGGTATTCCTATGCAGGAAGGCCGTAACCATGAAGAAAAAGTGTATCTTTGACCATTTACCCAGCTCCTAACCACAAAATCATCCTTGGAATTGAAGGAAAACTGAACATACTAATAAAACATAAAAACAAGCCTTGGGTAGATGGGTCTTTTCTCCATGGTAAACTAATCCAACCACCCCTATTCTTTTAGAACTCTTAGAACTAGAGACTTATTGGTCAAGATCCACTTTGCACAGATTTCCTTTTGTGGTACAAATTTTTTATCCTCAAGACCTGGGTTCAGTGGTTTCTCAAGCATTATAATAGTATTTTCCTTCTATTTCTTCTGAGACCTATGTTTTTCAGTAATCGACAAGGATGGATGATTCATCCTAGGCATTCAATGTGATCCTAAGAAGGATGTGGAGGGAAAGTGGTTTGAAAGAGACAGAGTGTTTTGTTTTCGAGAGAAGTGAGCTCGAGGGAAGTGAAGTGATCGGTATTTATCATTTAGGGAGTTCAAATGTCACAAAAATAAAAAATGCAGTAATTAAAACAAAAAATACCAAAATAAATTTTTAAAAATAAATTATAAATAATATGGTGAGACTGGTATAGGAATTCATGGTGTCAGTATTACTGTGTGACTAAAATGGTGCGACCGTAACAAATGAGACAATGAACAAAGACAGCAGGCTGTGAGACAGTAATCCTGAGACCCCATAATCTTGATAAATTCAACTGAGAGAGTTAACTGAGATAGTAATCTATTAACTCAAGGTTAATCCTTCCTAATTTATGTATGATGTAATTCATCCTTTCAGAATTTAATGTCTCAGTGAAAATGTATGCAAGTTGATGTTCTGTACCAATGAATTCTAAAGTAATATCACCTTTTTTATAATGATATCATAAAAAAGTGATGTAATACATAAATATTATTTTTTCTAGAAAGATAAATAGGATTATTTGATATGTTAATATCACTTGTGTTATCAGAATGTATAGGTACATGTATGAACAGATATCTATAGTCTAGCAAGGTGTGTTTCATCCACAAAATCTGAGCACAACAAACACTAGAAGCTATGTATTTAGCTTCATCTGTAGACAATGCAACAAAATTTTACTTTTTAGTAAACCATAAAA
This sequence comes from Viscum album, assembly GCA_963277665.1. Lineage (NCBI taxonomy): Eukaryota > Viridiplantae > Streptophyta > Magnoliopsida > Santalales > Viscaceae > Viscum > Viscum album. Next base: position 143,032,498 of record OY728155.1, read on the forward strand.
CTAGTGACTTTCCCAAAAAATGGCAGGTTCCATCGACTCTTTTTCTATCTAACTTACAACCACCAAAATCAGCATCTGAATAACTAACTAAGTCAAATGATTGTCCTCTAGGATAAAACAGTCCTAAGTTGGTAGTATGTTTGAGGTATTTGAAAATACTTTTAATGGAAAGAAGATGTGACTCTAGGATTTTCTTGAAAACGAGCACACATACACACACTAAACATAATATCAGGTCTACTAGAAATTAAATAGAGTAAACTCCCAATAATTCCTATAAATGTGGTTTGATCAACCGATTTACCATTCTCACAAAGACCCAACTTACTGGTGGTACTCATTGGAGTATCACTACATTTAGTATTATCTAAAACAAAATGTTTTAGAATATCTTTTTAATATTTACTTTTATTTAAAATAATTCCTTCCTTATTTTGAATTATTTGAAATTCAAGAAAGAATTTTAGTTCACCCAGAAAACTCATTTCAAATTCATTTTTCATCATATTTGAAAAATAAATACATAAATAATTTTTTGAAGATCCAAAAATAATATCATCAACATAGATTTGAACAACTAAAACATCTTTATAAATTATTTTCAGAAAGATATTAGTATTAGTTATACCTTTTGTAAAACCTTTAGAAATAAGAAAACTACTTAGTTTATCATACCAAGCCCTTGGAGCTTGTTTTAAACCATATAAAACTTTTTTTTAATTTAAAAACATTATTTGGAAAATGAGGGTTTGTAAAACCAAGGGGTTGTTCAACAAAAATGTCCTCAAAGATATACCCATTTAGGAATGCACTCTTAACATCTATTTGATATAGTTTGAAATTTATATGTACTGATATGAAATCAGTATTCTAATAGATTCAATTCTAGAAAATGGTGACAATGTTTCCTCATAGTCAATCCCTTCTTCTTGACTATAACCTTGAGCAACCAATCTAAATTTATTTCTTAATATGGTTCTAGATTCATCTACTTTATTTATAAACACCCATTTAGTGCCTGGTCAAGATGTCTTTATGTTTATCCACAAGTTTCCAGAACATTTGTTCTTTCAAACAAATTTAATTCCTCTTGTATATCCATCACCCAAAAGTCATCATTGATTGCCGCATTGATGATTTTAGGTTCATGTTCTGACAAGAAGGCTTGATTTTCAACCTAATTTCTTAAAGAATCTATAGTTTATGTTCTTTTATCTAAATCTCCAACAATAACATCTAGAGGATGGTTCTTAAGGTTTCTAACAGATCTAAAAAAAGAAGGAATAGTAATTTCAGATTCTTCAATAGGTTTGGTTTCATTATGACTCGAAACTGGATAATTTCCAGAACTAGAAGTTTTAACAGATTCCTTCATAGGATGGTCATAATATTTAGCATTGATTGCTAGATTCGACATACAATCCTCATGATTTTATAGTGAGGTCTTTGGTTCAAGTGGATCTATTTCATAGAATTTGGCATATACAGATTGTTCCACACATGTTTTTCTCTTATTGAAGACTCTATAGGATTTAATAGAGATTGAATATCCTAGAGAAATTCATTCATCACTCTTGGAGGCAACTTTTTCCAAATTATCCTTAGTGTTAAGGATATAGACTTTACAACCAAAAAATTTGAAGTAGTTAATCTTGGGTTTTCTATTGTTCAATAACTCATAGGGATTTCTTTTAACGATTAGTCTAATAAAAACTTTATTGATTATATAGAATTTTTTATTAACATATTATTACCAAAATGAGATAGGTAGTTCATACTCCCTAAGCGCAGTTCTAGAAATTTCTTGCAAGATTTTATTTATTCTTTCTACAACACCATTTTGTTAAGATGTCCTAGAGGAAGAGAAGTTATGATAATAGCCATTTTTGAGAAAAATGATTCAAACTCTTGGTTTTCAAATTCATGGATATGGTCACTTCTTAGGGATTTAATTCTAATACCACTATGATTTTCTAAAGTCCTAGAATACTTGGTAAACTGATAGTAGGATGCACTTTTGTGTTCTAAGAATAAGGTCTAAGTATATCTAGAGTAGTCATCTACAATAACAAAGAAATAGTGCTTCCCATTAAGAGTTTAGAATCTAGAAGGTCCAAACAAATCCATGTGAACTAACTTGAGTGGTTGAGATGTTGAAATTTATTTCTCTGGTTTGAAATAGATTTTGTGATTTTTACCCTTTTGACAAGGATTACATACTTTATCATTTGGAAAATCATGTTTGGGTAGATTATTGACTAAACCTTTTTTTAAGATTTATAATGGAGTTTATATTGTTGTTTCCTAGTCTTATATGCCAAATCCAAGACTCTTAGTGAAATATACTCAAGCATGAAACATTTTTAGAAACTAAATAATCTAAGTTAACAGTATAAACATTTTTATTTCAAAAAGAAGAAAATAATAATACATTAATAGAATTAAAAACATATTAAGAATTATTTTCAAATATAACATGAAAACCATCATCACATAAGTATGAAATACTAATAAGATTATATTTTAATCCATCAACAAAAATTACTTTAGAAATTAAAACTGAGTTAGAGTTACCAATCTGGTTGAGGCTAATTATTTTTTAAGCATTATCACCGAATGTGACATGCCCACCATCAATCTTTATTGAATTCTTGAAGCATGAGTACTCTCTTATCATGTGTCTTGAACATCCACTTTACAAGTACCATAGACCTTTGCAGGATATTTTCAAGTAGTTTTCCTTAGAATTGTTTGTCATAAAACACATATTGGACTTGTAAGACTTTTCATCTTGTGAAGACTCTGAGTCACTTGAACTATCCTCAGAAGTACTCCTTTTTGACTTCATGGAATTTTTATACTTTATATGTTTATCCTCTTGCCTATTATTATATTTTATCTTGGGATAATCATACTTTACATGTCCCTTTCTCTTACATTCATAGAATATTATTTCATTGGAAGTATCACCCTTCTTCCAATCCTTTTTCCAGTTTCCCTTGTTATCATATTTTTCTTTATAGTTAGGTTTCCTAAAGAATTTATTTCTTTTATATAACTTCGTAAATATTATACATAATTGAGCCATTTCCACATCATTATCATGTGGTGAATCTTCATTACTTGTACTATCATAATGAGGTTGTATCCTTTCCTTTTCTTTAGTTTTGGAAGTAGTAGTTTTGAAGGCCACGACTTTCTCTTCAGTTCATCTTCCTCTTCATTGTTGACTTTTAATTATTCCCAATACATCATCAACTTGCCTATTATATCCTTGAATGGAATATTTTTAATATAAAATGATTCTCTAATTGATACAAAGGTCCATATCCATCTATCTAGAAATCATCTTAGTATTCTCAGAATTTGTTCCTTAGCTATAAAATCTCTTCCCAGAGAGATCATAGTATTCACAATTTCATTAAATCTAAGATACATGTCGAAAAATTGCTCATCAGGCTTCATTTTAAAGTTATCATATTTAATATTATATATTTTAAGTCACATTTCCTTAACACTATAGGTTTCTTCATGTGAAATAGTTAAAGTATCCCAAATTTCAAGGGTTTTTTTACATATAGAAATTTTGTTAAACTCTTCATCTCTTAAAGAACAGTGTAGAACATTCATGGCTTTGAAATTATTGTTATAAGATACCTTAGTTGGGGAATCCAAAGTATGCCTATCAGTAGAAGGAATCTTATATTCATCTATAATTGAAGACCAGATCTCAAAACTCATACATTCTAGGTGCATTTTCATTTTAATTTTCCATTGTTCATAATTTGTTCCATTAAATAATGGAGGTATATTGGTTGTAGAAACTTCAAATATAATATAGAAGATAAATAAATAGGATTATAGAGAACTATAATTTTATAACTAAAATAAATTTAAAGATCTTTAAAAAACAACTAAAATCACAGTTGAAAAAAAGTTAAAACATATTTAAATTTTAAAATTTTGAAAAAAACAACTTAAAAAAAACCTATGATACCAAATGTTGGTCAAAGTAGGAAACTCAAGAGGGGGGTTAATTGAGTTCCTATAAAAAATTTGTTAAAAAGTTTATTTAAAATATTCCCCCATTTAAAAACAAAATAGGCCAGTTACCCTATGTAGTAAACTTATAATAGCTTGATTGTTAAAATAGTTTCTCAGAAGATTGATTAATTATTAGTAATATAAATATAAGATATTGATACAACTTTTAAAACCATTATAATAAATAAAAATAATTATAAATACTATCTAAGACTAAGTATCAAGGTAAGATTAAGTTTTCTAAAAATGATTTAAAATAGAGAAAGACTAAATTGAAAGACATAGTAGATAAAACAAGTGGTTCAGTATCAAGATGAGACTTAGTCCACTCCACTTGGTGATCACCTTCCACCATGAAATATATAAAACAAGATTTGATCCACACCATGGATATAGGTTAAAAACAGTACAAGAAACTGCCTAGGTCATAAGACCTCTTCCATTGTTCTACATGGGAAAACTAACATCCAGGTCACACAAGACATATTCCACAGTTATACGTGGGTGCAACAAGGTGTAGAAAGATATTTGAGTGAGGATATCTTGTATCCTCCAGTTTTGTGAAGGAGACAATGTGTGTTTTAATAAATATACACACACTTTTCGAAAAGTAATGAAAAAGTAAACAATAGAGAAAACTGTAATGAGATAGAGTTTAGAATGATTTGTGTGTCATGAAATGCAGCTTTTGACTCTTTGGATGCAGTAGATGAAAAGTTCCAGTCGTCTTCTAAAAATAGAGATTTGTGAGTTGAGTGTTCTGTTTTTTAGTGCAATTATATGTTCTTATTCTCCTTTGATTTTCTGCAATGATGCTTTTAAGATGGTTCACACCAGGTTCTTCTTTGTTTACATCCAGTAAAAATAGTATATTCTTTCTTTAGTGTGTTCTTTCATGTACAGATGTTCTTATCTCTTTGAATTCAATCCATTGCTACATATATTTCCTCTAGTACCATGATTTTATTTTTATTTTGGGTGCTTCTGTTGGGGCCAACAAGATGCACTATCTCTACACCTCGTACCTTGTATTGTCTACTTACAGGACTGTAAAATAACATTAATTATATCAGTGTCATTAAATGACTCACATATGACCATTAGAAACAAATTTTAAATTAAATTGAAGAAGACATAAAAATGGTTAATTATGGAACAGTGTCATAGTTGAAAAGAGACAGTCACAGAGAGATTTGGAACCGGTAGCAAAGTTGTGGTGTCTGGTCCTTTGCAAATTCTGTAATCAGTAGCAATACTACAATGTCAGATAAATGGTGTCTCAAGTAACAGTGTTTAATTATTTGTCAAAATTCTGAATGGTGTCTTGTTACAGAGTCTTGGAAACGGTAGCAAGGAAATGTTGTCAGGTCCTTTGCGAAAATCTGGAACTGGTATCAAGCTTATGGTTTCACAGACTTTGTGAAAATCTAGAACCAGTAGCAACCATACAGTATCAAAGACTTAGACAAATATCTATAATTTTTATCAAGAATAAATATTCATAGAGTGGATTAATATTAAACATAATCATAATGAAACATAATATTACAATATTAAACAAAGTTTACAAGATTCGAACATGATTTGTGAGATTCTGAATCATGATATTATGAGAGTTTAAAACCCAAGTTATAAGAGTTTAAAGCATGATTTTTATGCGTTAAAACATGAGGATTCCAACAATCTCCAAACATTATTTATGATAATTAAAACATGAGGAGTCCAATATCTTTACATTTTGTAGGACTAAGGGTTGGTCCCAAAAATATTTGTAACTTTTTGTTTTACTCTCTTACATTTTCCTTAGCCATGGGAAAAATTATTAGTGATCAAATACTTGAAATTTACTCAGGCTTACCATTGATTTTTTTAACTTTATGAGTCTTATATATTTTTATTTTATAGTTTAAGGTGTTTACAGTTAGACCGATATCAAATGTAAAAAGTTTAAGGACATAAAACATTGAAAAAATGGTGTATTATAGTTTAAGGTCTTAGATCTTAGATCATAATGGGGTTACTTGTTTGGTACAATCATAAATAACCAAACATGAATTACAAACCAAACACTAGTGCAAGAAATTGTGAAGTAACATAAAGGTTGAATAACCTAGAAAGGGAACCTTTGTTTTGAAATGACCCAAAAAAAATTCTAGATCCATTAATCTAGTGAGAATTATTTGATATTTATTAGAGTCAAATTTTGATTCCCTGAGTTTTTTGTTTTTTCCTGTCACACTATAATTTTTACCTAATATATAGAAGTATCTATATTACAAAGTAAAAACAGTACATTTTCCCATGCCCCCCTTTGCAGTTTTTAACCTGAAAAGTCTTTGTATCTATTTTTATTGAAGTTTAAGGTCTTGTAACTTGGTAAAAAAATAAGGTTTATGGATTTAAGTTCATACAACATAGATCAATGTTTGACTTCAATTTAAGGGAATAAACATTAGATTAAATGTAGGTTCCATGCCTAGCGATAAGGGTGAAATAACCCTAATTTAAGTGATAATCCCAACATTGACATAAGAAACCTTTAAGTGTAAATGTGTAGGAAATTTGAGGTTATACTACTTGGACTCTATTGAGTGTCTAAAATTTAAGGTCATACAGCTTTGATCAGAAGGTGGCTCTTGGTTTATGGTCATAGAGTTCAGACTTAATAGCTTTAGGTAATTTATTCTCAAATGATATTGACAAAAATAATGAAAATAAGTCTCATTAACTTAGTGAGCATGATTGACCCAACATGAATTAAAGTTAATTGTTATGAATAACCATATAAAAGGTAATTTCGAATATGTATCAAGTAATGGGTTGCACATGAGCCTCATCCTAGTTGGTGAGGACTCCTTAAGTGCATCCACGAGACTCAGGTTCAAAACCAGGTGGAGGCATAATTCCAGTACAATAGAAGGCACTATAGTAGGAACTGTAGTAGTACTGTAGCATGTACTATTCAATACTATAGCAGCCAGAACTATTCACCATGGGCCACTGGTTTGGTCTTGGAGTCTTTAAGGGCTTTGAGCCACCTACGCCTTCAGGTCAGTAAGGCTTTTGGGCCACCTGTAAGGCCTTTAGGCCACCTCAAGGCCTTCGGGCCACATGATCAGTGCAATTTCACTAGATAGACCTACAGAAAATGAGCATCCCCAGGGGAGGATTCAGAGCAAGTACACTCAACAGAGTAGAACCAAATGAATTTTTCATAATAAGAGGGTATGGATATTCCATCGATACCATCCTGTGCTTGCATGGGAAGACTATACAGACAACCATGCGAAGGTGGAGAGATACTATGACGATGCAGATGTTAGGGAGGGGCAGTTCTTTGTAGATAGTCTGGTTGAATTTCCTAAGGACTTAAGGTCATGTAATCTCTTAAAAAAATCCTACGGGCCATGTAATATCTGAGCCTATGGGCCTTGTAAGGGTTCCCCCTCATCCCTTGAAATTGGGGGTTATCAAAAATCAATAAAAATGAAGGCCTTTGGTCTATTCGGTCTATCAAGTAATGGGTTTATTTAGGTAATGTGCAAAACAAATGATTGTATGAGAACGAAGAATATTTGAAAGTATCTGAACGGAATAGTAATATATGATTTAAATCATGAATTGTGGTATTGAAATTAGATATTTTTTACGCTCCTTTTCGTCACAGAGTTTAAACAAATTCAAAGGGAAATGCCTTAGCATAAAGTGATTCATCCTTTGACAAAAACATCAAAAATTAACAAAGTCATGAACAAGGATTCAAATGCACATGTGGCCCGCAAGTTCCATAATAGTCACGCAAGTACACTTGCGCGCCGACTAGTGGTCGCGCAGGTGACTTGCGCGCCCTCTTTGAAATTCGCCCAGGGTCTTCTCCAGCCTATAAATACCCCTGTGGGCCCCCCACTTCAACGACGAAAAATTCCAGAACCTCAGATTCGAGATCCTGGCACCCTAGTATATTCTCAAAGCTTCTAAAAACTTCTAAGGTAATTTATTACCTAGAACGGAAGATCTAAAGAGGGGGAGGAAGTCCTAAGTGTTTAAACTCATCAACACTTGTGTGCCTGAGTGGCCATCCCTTAAGGGAAATGGCCACACTTGTGCGCTGCCCTGCTCCACCAGAATTTGTGTGCCACCCTTCTGGAAGCCTATAGGGATGGTACTAAGGGCTTGATCCAAGTCTTGCCCAAGTATTACCCCAAGGGTTAAAAGTCGCGCAAGTACCCATGTGCTGCACAGGTATACCTGCGCGACCAGGACTTGCGCACCTACGCAGTACCTACGCGCCCACCCGGACTTGCATGCCCCTCTCTTTTTGGGTGACTATCTTGCCTATTTCACCTCTCTTATGCCTATCCACCTACCCTCTTCAAGACTAAGCCCTCATAACTCTCTTCAAAGCCATTTATGGCGTGATTTCTTGATCGGTTTCCTTATCTGAAAGGAATTTTGTGAAATATCTCTTAAAACCTAGTGATGTACATATCTTTATGTCACCAAGGTGATTGATTTCATTTATTTCAACCTCATCCTTCAAGATGAGAGGATCCATAACCTGGGCCTCCTTTTCAAGAGTAAGACCCAGTCCAAGTTCTATTAATTTGGGCATCCTCCTTAGGAGTAAGCCCCAAGTCCCCTAATTAGGGCATCCTCCTTAGGAGTAAGCCCCAAGTCCCCTAATCTGGTCATCCTCGTTAGGAGTAAGCCCCAGTCTCAAAGTTCCCAAAATCTGGGCATCCTCCTCAGGAGTAATCCCCAACCATAATTCTTTTAACATGGGATTCCTTTTTAGGAATAAGCCCCAGTTTCAAATCTACAAATGTGGGAATCCTCTTTAGGAGTAAGCCCCAAGTCCCTTAATTCTAAAATTCCCTTAACCTGGGCCTCCTCTTTAAGAGTAAGACCAAGTTTTCTAATCCCTTTAATCTGGGGATCCTCTTTAGGAGTAATCCCCAGTCTTAATTTCTCTTAACTAGTCTTAATCGACATTTTGATCTGGGCTTCCTTCTCAGGAGTAAAACCCAATCATAAGTGCCCTTCTAATTTGGGCATCTACCTTAGGAAAGCCCCAAGTTAGAGTATCCAAATCTCTATAAAGTATGTATACCTTTATGGACCCTGTTCCAAGACTTCTTCTTTGAAATAAGTCTCGATCTCTATCTATTTGGGCAGTCACATACACATAAGCCCCACATCATTTTCTATGATTACATCTTTCATTAAACAATTGTCTGGTTTCCCCAATACCTCTTTTTTCTCACACCGAGCACGACTCACATGAGCTTAGAGTGTAAAAATAATTATGACATCTTTCTTTGTGCCATCAATCATACATAAAAATCATATTCCCTTACTCTAACTATGTGGGTTCTGATTCCTTTTCTAAATAAAGGATACGTACGTAGACCATCTGCGGGTACGATCCCAACTTTGAAATAATCTATGTCCTTCTGAATGACAATAAACTTCGAGTGCCCCACTGAGTGTCTTTAAAACCAGTATGGTCATCATAATGACCACGAGACTTTTATATAATGTATTAAAGGATACCATTGAATAAGAATCTTTAACAAATATAGATGATTCTCTAACGATGAAGAACCTTGAATACATATAAAAGATTCTCTAAATTTCCAACATATCAATCATTGATTGTCATATTTAAAGGAAATCTCATTTTATACTTGGTAAATTAATAAGTATTCAGGAACATAACTTCAATCTATAAAGAGGGTCTCGGAGTAGACAATAATTCCCCTCAAAAAGGTGTGATGAGTCCGACCTCCCATCCTCTCGACCAATGAAAATTCCAAAGCCTCATTGGTCCACAACTAATGAGCGCCTACCTTTGGAAAGTAGATCCAAATGGATATGGAATCATTGGATGTTTCCAGTTCTATGAACAAACCCGTTAGAAACCAATTGGAATGTTTGATCTATAAATCAACTAGGTCATTCCCAATTCTAGAGGAAACAAAAAATGGTGAACCCGACGTGAATCCTTAACCAAGTTAAAGTGATGTTTTACCTATTTGTTAAGCCCCTATTTAAACTCAATAAGAGGGACAACAAGACAATCAAAAACATGTGTGCTCATCCAAAAGATGTAGTGGCTGGACTTATCTTGATTATGTTTTTTATATCGAATAGGTAGTCTTTTCCAAGATCTTCTACAATGGATTCTCTTAAGTTCACACCCGTGAATACTTCTGCTTTGAATACTTCTGTTGGGAAGGCCTCTACTGCTACTCCTACTGGATCATCGTCCGCTCTAAGGACGATATCACCTACTCAGTGTCTTTAACGCTGGGTATCAAACGTGATGGTTAAGGAGTACCATCAAAAACAGTACTATTCCGACTCTGGAGGCCGCTCGACAAGCCCTCCAAGTCAATAATTCACCTTGGTCATCCGGACAGCGATGACCAGAGATCAGGAAGCAGGTGGTGCCAACCACTGTTTTCAACCGTTTTGGGTCGTTATCCCCAAAACGCAATCAGCAGTCCCTCCCATATTCTGTGGAGGTGAATGAGCAGGCCCCTCAGGGCCTTCATTAAAGGATACAGGAGTCCTTCCCGAGGGCTCCCATCAACAATTGTCGCCAGAATCGTGCGGCAGTGCGCCCTCAACATGATGAGGTTATCATCTCCAGGAGTTCGGCTTAGATTCCTCGAACCTGAGTAGGCAAGACAAATCGCCAGAGACGAAATCCAGTCAATAGTGAGCAGGTTCTCATCTCTGCCATCTCCGGAGAATTCCACCCACCTAACTTGGTGGAAAACAACGAGCGGGCACAAACACCCATCTGTTTTAATTCCGCTGTCCAGCAGACTCGTCTGGAAGTAGCACACCAATCCCGCCAGGCAATTCTAGTGGATTATTATAGATAGGAGCATACACATGTTTATAAATCATCAGCTAGTCAGCAGGCTCTTCTGACTACATGCGATGGATCCCACCAACCCAATGTGTTAGCAACTGGTAAACAGGCACATACACCTACTTACACTCATCAATCCTGCCAGCATCCTCGTCTGTCAGTGTTGAAGGAAGCTCGTCAACCACATTTGGTAGAGTGCAATCAGCAGGAACATACACCTGCTAGTATTGATCAAGCCTACCAATAGTCTCATTTGGTAGCATTCATAGAAGTCATTCAGAAAGCTCTGGTGACAAACAGGAGGCAGACTGAACTCTCTACCCCCACACTTGAGTACTGTCAGGATTCACTGATAGGAAAAGGAGGACAGGAGCAGGAACATACACCTACTCTAAGCACGGAATGGACGTATATCCCCGTTCCAGCAGCTGAAGTCACCAAGCACATTCTGTCAATGGTGAAAGAGAAGAAGCAAATCCCTGCTCATATCCTAGATGTCTGCCAGGATATTATAACAGCTTCAGCAGCATCTCAGGGAAAGACACATAAATCTATCCCTACCAATGGAGTGACACATCAATAGTTCACTCCTGAACAGACACACACATCTATTCCAGTCCAATGGGGATGTGGGGCATACTCCCCCATATCATACGAACAACCAAATCAGGCACATACACCTTGTTTTAGTGGAGATAATCAGACCAACCTGATCATTTCTCTTTAGCAGGCACATACACCTGCCAAATTGAGTAAAAAGGCGTCTAAGAAGAAGACCCAACCAGCACAGTCAATAAATCAAGGGCCCATCTGTGATAAGGCCTTACTCGATGCTGGATTTCTTGATGGACTCAGACAATTATCTATTGCAACTCAAGATTCTACTCTCTCAGTTCCCAATAGTGGGAACATTAATTCCGAAGGTCTTCATCAGACACTTCCTCATGAAGGCTTGCTTCATGACAGTTCGATCGATATCGAAGTTTCATCTTCAGATGAGAGCTACAATAACCCTATGTGTGGCTAGAAGATCAAGGAGTAAGAGGTCCCATCTTTTTCTATAACCCATCATAGTGGTCCTCCCCATGATGATGAATTTATCTGTGAAATCCCTCTCCACAGTAGTAATTCGCATTGTCTAGAAAATTATTCAGAAGACAATGTAGTGATGAGAAAGCCCTCTTATCTTGAGGCACTTTCAAAAGTGAAGCCAGTCATGTCTGATGCTTTACCATCAGCACGTGAAATACTTTCTCAATCAGAAGATAGCCTAGGGTGTAGGTCATTCTCTAAACCACCCCTGGGTCATTCATCTTCTATTTTGATCAGTGGATTCTCTACCAGTCTTGTTGAATCTGATGAAGAAATAAGAAATCACCCGCTCTATTATAAATAGGTAGAAGAATATTCATTGAATGATAAAGAGGAAATGCTGAACATGAGAAAACAACTGGCGAAAGGTGAATTTCCAGTCATGTTTTGGCCTTTGGCTGACTCTCAGAATGACATTCCAGAGATGTTGACGGAAGATGGGATTCATGATATTCATCTCAACATATGGAAAACTCTTTGTTAGTTGATAAAGAAATTATTATCTTATGATGAATATGAACATCATGTTAAGTTAATAGAAGGGTTACAATGCCAAATTGAATTGGTATCTCTATCAGTCTCTTGATATCCGAAGGCTGAAAAGTAGCAGAGAGCCCTTCAGCGTTCATTCCTTAGCGCACTAAGAAGATTGCGCCAGTGAATTGCTATTGCCCCATCTGGTATTCATGTTAGAGGATGGGGTGTTCATGGAGAACTAAATTTCACTGTACTCTCCAATAAAAAAACCCCACCAATGGTGGTTTCATGCAATGTTATCTCCAAAAATTGGCCACATATGGCTGGTTTTGTGCAAAATCAAAGGCTTGCCCAAAAACGGGCCTCAACTAGTTCTTATCAAAGTCAATAATACAGAGAACAAGTTATTTAATTACTCCTGCATCAAGAAAATGAGAATATTGAACAGGCCTCTCGTTTGGAGCAATCACATCATCAAGTGATAGAAGTGTCAGAAATCATCCAACGGTCTTTTGATCCGGGTGATAAAAGTGGATGTTGATTGATGCATCTAGCTAATTTCTGGACCAAGGTTCACAAGATCAAGAGATATTTTAAGAAGGTCTCAGACATAACATGTCAAGAGCCACCCCAACTTTCCAGACTGGGGACTCTTTTAACCCAACCCTCAGAATCAACAAATAGGATTCGAGGAGTTGAGTAGGAACAGCCCCAGTCCAACGGACTGGGGAATTTTTCAAATCCTCAATCTCTCCCCCAAAGAAAGTCAGTCTTCTCTCAATTAGGGAAGAATCCCCAAGAGGAACGAAGAGACAAATTATTAGGAGATTCTCTCCAAATTATGGTTCGCCAGGAAGTTCTAGAGGGATCGAACCAACAGAAGGCAGTGTCTCGTCAGAGGTATGGCAGAAGACAATATCGCAGAAATGCTGATAGAAGGGATGCAATGCATTATACATCAATTAATGTCATCAATTCCATTGTTGTTGATCCACCAGATGAGGCTCACTCAGTGGGATCAGATGAAGAGGTTCCTACCCAAGAAGTTGTACACACAGACACAAATGAAGAAGGTGTGAGTACACGAAATCAAAGGCTTACTCAAAATCTAGGTGTTCCTTCAAGTAATACACTTCCCCCTCTTCGAAAGGGATCAAACAAGGGGAAAGAAAAGAATCAGGTCTCATACCATTCCTTTGGAGAAGGCCAATCTCTCTCATTAGAGAAAATATTTTCACAACAAGAGGAAGAAATGAAGGAATTAAGGAGGATGAACGCAGAACTACTTCAGGATAGTCTCCCTCCTAAACGTGCTGGAGCCAGTCAGCCAAGGGAATTTGTTGTGGCTACTGAGATGGATCAATAGTATCCTCCTCTATCAGTACACCCTCATAGGTCTAATCCTACAGGTCAAGTGCAACAACAATTAGCAGTGCTGCCATCGGTTGCGGTACCAACTATCATACCTATCCAAGCTCCAGTCAATGTACCTGCTCAGGTCCAAGCTCAACCAGATGTTTCTCAAAATTTAATAACTACTATTGAGTCATCAACAGCTCGGTTGGAAGCTATAGAGGGAAAACGATCTCAAATTCAACCAGAAAAGAGATCTTACCCTGAATGGGTTGATGCAATTCCTCCCCCATCAAATTTTGCAAGTACCACATTCCCAATATTTAATGGTTAGGGAGACCTATAGAAACACTTAACACATTTTTTCTCGTTGTGATACCATGATGGGAACTCCTCAACAATAAGAGGTAGTTAAGCTCAAGTGTTTTGTATTGTCATTACACGAACCTGCTTTTTTCTGGTACACAAGCTTGCAATCCCGGTCAATTATCGGATAAGAAGATCTCCATCAGCGATTCCTTCTTCAATCTAGCTCAACCTTGCCAAAGACAATAGTGTTTTATCTTAAAAACTGTAAGCAAAGGGAGAATGAAAGAGTCTCAAATTTCGTTGCTCGCTGGAAGGGATTAACATATTCCCTAACATGGCACTGCCTCAAGAAGAATTGTTGTCAATCTGTGTGGTAAATTTACATGATGAGTTACGCACATCGATTATCCTTGTGAAATACATAGGAGGGTTTCGAGACCTTACTTCGATCGCTCAGTAGATTGAATATTCTCTTATAAAGACTAAGGAAAAAACTCATGTAATTTCATCAGCACCAGGAATGAGAATGGGTAGAGCATAGACTACTACAGTCATGCTTAAACACGCACCTTTACCTGCTTCTACTTCAAAACCTTCATCTTCCTGAAGGGCTCCACCTCCTGAGCGTCAATAACAGAGGACGTTTTGTTAAGATGATCAAAGAGATCAAAGACCAAAATAGTTTGATGAGTTAAAGAGTAAATTTTATTCTTTCTGAAATGAACAAGTTCTGGGTTACTTCATTTCGGCCCTGGAAAATAATTTTGTTCAGCTGCTGAGGCCCAAGAGGCCAAACAAGAATGGAGATTAAGACCGTCCCAATTATTTCCCATTTCATCAGATGTTTGGGCATCCCATCCAAGAGTGTTTTGTATTCAAGGACCTCATGAAAAAAATGGTTTACTCGGGACAAGTCAAATTGAAGGGTTCTTCAGCTCAGGTAGCATGTGTTGCTGCTACAGATCCGGAGGAAGGAGGCAGGTGGGAAGAAGTCAAAAGAAAAAATGCGCAGAAATATGATGATTGGATGGTCAGAAAAATGATCAACTGAAATCATGCCATTTAGCGAACGTAATTGAAGAAACAAATTGTGTCTTCTACTGTAAATGCCATAGTGAAACCTCCATCAAAAGAAAAATCCTCAAAAGGGCAGCATAATTCAGAGAAGGAAGAAGAATCAGAAGAAGATGAGTATGTGTCAAAGCCTAAGTTGTCTTTGACTCTAGAAGATTTCATGCCATCTTCTTCAAAGTCACGGGCACTTCCCCACCAAACGGCATAGCCTAAATTGGCTAGTCAGGCAGAGTCTTCATCAGATGAAGTGTTAATCTTCGATTCTGTTAATATGATTCACTTAACAGATCCTTATGCAATTCGCAGTTTCAATTTCGATGAGCCCGAATTCTCTGTATCAAACAGAAGAATCAGAGGGATTTCCAGAAGTCTGTGATATAGAGGAAGACATGGATATCCCAGAACCCACTATTCCAATTCTACCCCTACTAGAACTGTGTATGCAGCAGAAACTTGTGGTAGAGCCCTTCAGCGATCTCAACAAGAACAATCAAGTTCTTCCACCAATAGAAAATTCAGTCCGGGTACAGTTATTATGGAGGATCGGTTGGGTGTTCCTCCTTCATCCTCTCAACAAGTAAATGGATATAATCGGTCTAATCTTCCAAATCCAGGAATATTGCCAACTCTTATCTTGATACAAGATGCATTTACTTCCAAAGCATCAACTTCCAAGGCACCTGCTAAACCACATGTTCCTGTTGGGAAACGTAGACCTTTGGATCAAAAGTATGATGTATTGAAACACTAGCCCATGTAACGACCAAGTTATCAATTCTGAATGCTTTGAATTTGTAAAAGGATCTTCGGGAGGCACTCATTGAGGCTTTGTCAAGTCCTCAAGAGTTTGAAACTAAAATTGATGCAGATGAAGTCTACCACGTAGAGAATAATCCTGCAGAATGCCATGCAGTGATATCTTTCACGGATGATGATGAAGATGATGTTGTGCATGGGCATATTAGACCCTTGTACTTATCTAGAAAGGTCAATGGTGTAGAAATCTGAAGAGCTTTCATTGATAATGGATCAGGAGTCAACCTCATGCCCATTCATACACTTCGTCGATTGGGCCTCATGGAATCTGATTTATCTCATTCTACTATGATTTTACAAGGATATAATAAAAATGAACAAGAACCACTGGGAGAGATTACACTCAGAACTCAGTTTTGAGATCTTGTATCCAAATCAAATTTCATGGTTGTTGATCAAGACTCATCTTTCAACATCTTACATGGAAGACCCGAACTACATAAACATGCGGTTATCCCTTCATCATACCATCAATGTCTCAAATATTGTTTCGATGGTCAAGTTGGGAAATTTTACGGTGATAAGGCCCCATTCAAGACATGTGAGTCTCAATACATTGAGGCGGAATTCTATCACATAAAGGGAAAGGAGAAATCCACAACAAGGGAGATTGCCAAAGTTAATGATCCATATGGTTTGGAAAAGATTCCAGTAAATCCATTTGCACATGTGAGTACATATTATGTGTTGCCTATCAGTAAAATTGACAGGATATACTCGAATCCAAATACTCTTATGGAAACTTCCAAAATTTCAATTACGGCAATCAAGCCAGACAACATGGGAGAAATTGGTGACCCACCCAGTAGTGATGAAAGCCCAAATGGAGATATCTTTATTTCATCTACTTAAATCCAGCAAGTCTATACTTTGCCAACTATTCCAGATGAAGTTATAGAAATGTAAAAGGTGAACAATAATGTTGATTCTCAATCCATCATCTCCTCTTTATTACCCAAGGAGGACCCTTCATCATCAATCGGTTCAGAAATGGAAGCTTCTTTTTCAAGATGTTCAAATTTTAACATCTCTTCTAACCATGGAAATTCTGCTTCATCATTTACTATGAAGGTAGAAATAGAAGAAATAACACATGTTAAAGAAGAAGAGGAAGATCTCAGAGATGCTCCTACAGTATTTGAAGAGGGTATCTCTACCACCGTGGATGAACTCAGAGAAATAAATCCTGGTACCAAAGAAGATCCACGCCCCACTTTAATTAGTGCGGCCATGAATCTTGAAGAACAAGAGATGTATATTTATTTTTTAATGAAAAATCAAGACATATTTGCTTGAAACTATACAGATATGCCCGAGCTTGATCCTGATGTTGCTACCCATTGTTTGGGTTTTCCAGAAGAACATCGAGGATTTAAGCAAGCCGCGAGAAGAACACACCCAACTTATGCTTCCAAAATTGAAGCTGAAGTGGATAAGCTTATCAAATATAACTTCATTAGAGAAGCTCAACATCCCAAGTGGTTGGATAATATTGTCCCTGTGAAGAAAAAGAATAGACAAATTAGAGTTTCCATTGATTTCAGAGATCTTAATCGGAATTGTCCTAAGGATGATTTTCCAGTTCCAATTACAGAACTTTTAATCGATGCAACAGCTGGATATGAAGCACTTTCCTTCATGGATGGATATTTCAGATATAATCAAGTCTGAATGGATCCAGAAGATGAAGAATCCATAGCCCTCAGAGCCCCTCAGGGTGTGTTTTGCCATCGGGTAACGCCCTTTGGCTTAAAGAATACAGGCACAACATATCAGTGTGCCATGCATCGTATCTTCAAACCCTTTTGGGGATGTTTATTGAATGTTATGTGGACTATTTGGTGGTCAAATTCAAACAACTTTCTAATCACTTGGCTGATTTGGAAGTCATATTCCACAAGCTTCGACAACATAATTTGAAGATGAACCCTTTAAAATGTGCTTTTGGGGTAACCTTGGGAAAATTTCTTGGCTTTGTTGTGCACTGTTGTGGTATTTAAGTCAATCCTGAGAAGGCCAAGTCAATTGGCAGGCAAAATTTTACCCTTCACCAAATTCATAAATAAGGGAGTCACTTACCAGTGGACTGAAGAATGTCAAGAAGCATTCGATATTCTCAAGAAATACCTCTTGATTCCACCAGTACTTCTGCCACATGTTGAAGGAAGACCACCTATCCTTTATGTGACAGCTTTGGAGCGATCATTGGGTGCGTTTCTTGCTCAAAAGAATGATGGTGGGAATGAAAACAGCCTTTACTATCTCAGTCGGACTATGATTGAAGCAGAAACCCAGTATTCAAGTATTGAGAAGTGCTGCCTGGCATTAATCTTTGCAGTTCAAAAGGTGAGACACTACCTGCAATATCACGAGGTCCAATTGGTATCTCACAATAACCCGCTCAAATTCATCCTTAGTCATCCAATGCTTACAGGACGTCTGGCAAGATGGGCAGTAATTTTGCAGCAGTTCGACATTCAGTATGTGTCTCAAAAGGCAATAAAGGGCCAAGCTCCAGATGATTTCCTTGATGAACATCCTTCAATAGAAGAAACATCTTTAGATATTGAACTCCCTGATGAGGAAGTCTTCTCTATTCAGGATAGTCCTCAGGTATGGGAAATGTATTTTGATGGTGCTTCCATAATTCCAATAGGAAAGAAAATGGAAGATCCTAAATTCAACAGGGTTGGGTTAGGAGTTGTTCTTATTTCCTCAAAAAAGAAAGTGTTACCTTATTCCTTCTTATTATGGGAAGGTGGTACCAACAATGAAGCATAATACCAAGCCCTCATCACAGTATTAGAGTTAGCGCTTCGAGCACAAGTGAGTCATCTAAGGGTGAAAGGTGATTCAAACCTGGTAATCAAACAAGTCAATGGGGATTATGCAATTAGAAAAGAATAATTGATCCCTTTTTATGATTACGTCAGAGAGTTAATGGCGGAATTTCCTACGGAATCGACATTTTCATATATCTCGCGATCACAAAATGCTCAAGCTGATGCATTGGCTAACATAGCCACAGCTCTAGCAGATCCAAATAGGGACAAAACAACCATCAGTATTGCCCACTGTCGTACAATTTCACCTTATGTTCAAACCAGAATAGATGAGATCAATGAAATTAGTCTCATTCCTGAACTGTATGGTCATACTACAGGATGGATGGCACCTATCAGAGAATACCTTCAAAATGGAACACTTCTACCTGATAGAGCCAGGAAAAAACAAATCTGGCGACGTGTGGTCAATTTTACTCTTTATGATAGCTCATATCACCTAGAGAAAATTCTCTACAATCGTGGTTTTGATGGAGTTCTCTTCAGATTCATTGCTGGTGAAGAGACAATGGTTGTCATGAAAGAAGTGCATGCAGGAGTCTATGGTGCCCATCCGTCTGGACAGAGATAGTCTGATCAAATTCGAAGGCTTGGATACTTTTGGCCTTCAATGATACAAGATTGTGTTGATTTCACAAAGAAGTGTCATTTATGCCAAGTACAGGCCAACTTCATTTATCAGTCCCCAGGATTGCTTCATACAGCTAAATACTCGTGGCCATTTTCCACATGGGGAATGGATGTGGTGGGACCTTACCCTTCAGCTACATCCAAGCAGTTTAAGTATATTCTTACTGCTAATGACTTCTTTTCCAAATGGGAAGAGGCAATACCTCTCAAAGAAGTTAGTTCTAAAATCATTGTTAGCTTCATCAAGTCTAACATCATTACCAAATTTGGTGTCCCTCATACCATATTGACGGACAATGGCACCAACTTCTGTTCATCTGAGGTGAAGAAGTTGTATCAAGAATACAACATCAAATCCAACCATTCATCTCAGTATCATGCAGCGGTTAATGGCCAGATAGAATCCTTCAACAAGACTCTTTCAAACATACTGCAAAAGATGGTGGATAAAGATAATAAGTCATGGCCTAATAAAATCTTTCATGCTTTATGGGCTTATTAGACCACCACCCGCACTGCAACGCGGTCAACTCCATATTCACTGGTATATGGAACAGAAGCATTCTTTACCATTGAAGTTCAATTACCTTCGCTCATAGTATCCATTTTTTATCAGTCATCTACAGATGAACAATCTCAAAAGTGATTGGATGAATTGGAACGGTTAGATGAGAAAATATTGTGCACTCTGCCCCACTTGGAAGTCTACCAGAATCGATTAGCATGAGATTTCAACAAAAAAATTCATCTTTGTTCATTCGATCAGGGAGAATTGGTATTGGTTGTCAGAACTCCATTGATACCAGGAAAGAAACCTCCAAAACTTGAACCAAAATGGGAAATACCTTATTCAATACATAAGGTCTACTCCAATGGAGCATATTCATTAATCTCAATGGATGGAGAACTCATCACTAGTCCAACCAATGCCAGATTTCTAAAGAAGTATTTTGTATAAACACAAAATACACCATCTATGGTCCCGCATGACCTTAAACTACACCACCGTCCTACATGACATTAAACTGCTCATCATGTCTAGCAAGACGTTAAACAACACCATCTATGGTCCATGCATATGACCTTAAACTATTTTTACTTTCATCTAACATGACGTTAAACTGTGAAAAAGTACCTAATACGTCCAACATGACGTTAAACTATGTCCTCTTTTGTCCTTACTGTATGTCGTTAAACTGCACAGTCCCCCTTTTTTCCAAACATGACATTAAACTATATTGTCCCCATATTCCTAACTACATGAAGCTAAACTATGCAGAAATCCCTTGATACGTCCTATATGAAGTTAAACTGTATTTTGTCCCTGCTACATGACACTAAATTGTGCAGCACCAATAGTCCTAACTGTAAGACTTTAAACTGCATAGTCCCTTCAAATATTCTACATGACATTAAATTGTACATCGTTAAGGTTGTTTCTACCTCTTGTTTCTCACAACGAGTATGACTCATGTGAGCTTAAATAAAACTTCAACCATAATACCCTCTCTGGGCCACTAACTATGCATAAGTCCCAACACCATTTTTTAGGTCATTGTCCCCAAGAACAACTTGATCACTAATTCATTCTTTAATTGAACTACGCGGACTTTGATCCTTGCCTTCTAGGCTGGGTACATAGGCAACCTCCTGAGGTTCAATCCCAAAACCAATCTCTTCACATCGGTTCACCTCCATCTCATACGATGTTGATTCGTGAAACCGCCCCCAGAATCAATATCTTTACATTGGTTCACCTTCGTCCTTGCTATACGATGTTAAACTATACAACACTTTAGTCTTGTATGACAATAAACTACAACATTATTTGATACCCTCACCTAAGAGGGAATCATTATTTACATTGATTTTCAATTATGTTACATTCCAAAGACTACGTTCATACATGGAAATGCCTGAGCCTTTTATCTTGGGTCAAACCATCATTGCACTAAAGTCCCCTTTCACCCTTCACTTGTACGAACCCAATCTGTACAGAGGGTATTTCTAGAACTATGTGGGCTTGATTCCCATCCTTATGGGATATGTAGGAACGTTCGAGTGTCCCTCGAATCCAGCCCCAAGTCTTTGGGCCTAACCCCAAATTCCACATCCAGTCCCTTGGCTAAAAAGTCCCCATAAAAACACACACTATTTATTTCTTATAATGGTCCGAGCTCTATGACCCTAAACTAAGATCTCCCATAATTTCATCCCACATGACGTTAAATTGTATTTCAAGAACTATGTATGGCTTGATTCCCATCCTTATGGGATACGTAGTGAATTCTAATATTTCAATTCAAGACCCAGTCACAACGTGATTATGGTTAGCATTGATCTATTTATTTTTACATACATGGAACAATACCCATTTTTATGTGTCATATTCCTAACCTTAAATATTTTTAGATCTTCATAACCCTTTTCCTAACTTCTAATAACAAAATGTCCAAAATTCTGAGAATTCTATTTCCTAACCAGGCAGTACGTGCCCTTAGGCGGCCTTGCATAAACAGTCTACATAACAGACCTGTCAACCAAAAGATGTTATTATTTGACTATGAATCCAATGCCCTTATGTGGCCCTGCATAATTCAACCCCCTAATGGGTTTGTTAAATAGTGGAAACTTCATTCTTGGAAAGAAAACCTCTTTTTCCTTATTGGTCTTAATGAAAATTTGTAGGGATCTGCAAAAAATAGTCATCCTTAACATATTGGTGCCATGTTCTTTTTCATGATCTGAAAGTATTCAAGTCTATGGTTTATATTTACCTTCCCTATGCTTGGGTCAGACCTTCATAGGAGTAACATTCATCCAGTTCTTAGACAATCTTTTTTGGAAATATCTTCTTCATATTCAAGTACCTCTTTCCATACAGCAAACTCTATACTTTGGAAAATTTGAATCTCCATAAACATTCACTGGCTTTTAGAACTAGGAAAGTAAATTTTTTAGAGTTATTTTTCCTGACTCTGCAGCACGTTCCCTTAGGCGGCCTTGCCTAAATAGTCTACATAATAGACCTGTCAGCCAAAAGATGATATTATTTGACTATGCAGCCAATTCCCTTAGGTGGCCCTGCATAATTCAACCAACTAACAGGTTTGTTAAATAATGGTAACTTCATTCTTGGGAACTAATGTTTCTAATGATTTTTAGCCCTTTTTCATATCATTCCTCAGATTAAAAATTTCTTAAGTCATAGTTTACATATTTTCCCTCATACTTGAGTGTGGTAATATGTTTTCAGATAAATTGTCAAGGAATTGAGTCCATTTTAATCCATTATTTCAAAGATATTTGGACCTTAAACATTAGCCTTTTTATGTCTGATGTGCATGAATTTAAACTGCCCACAAAAGAAAACAGAAATCTGAATAAAATTCATGTTCTAGCTCACTAAACATACATTTTGTATGATTTAGGTAGTATTGATCAATTAAAATATTCAATGTTTGTAGGGTTATTTATAATAATCCTAGTAAATATCAAACTATGATTACTAGGCCCATTAGATTAGGTAAAAATTTAAAGAAGGTAGTAGGAAAATACGTGCACAAATGATTGAAGATTAAAGAGTTATTTCCATTTGATGCACAAAAGTTAGAAGGATGTCCACAGACTGGAGTCTCTTCTCTTTTATAAGAAATTACAAGAGGCTATCAACATAAGTCTTCATTTGATGTATAGCATCCCGAGCTTCATCAGCAGCCACTTGAAGCTCATGTACTCGACCAACTTCACTCTTTTCAGCTTGATGGAGAGCATTCTTGGCATTCGCGATGGATTTCATCCCATCTGTTTGAGCTCCCTCTAATGAATTATTATGTTGGTCAAGTTCCCCAGTAACAGCATCTAACTGTTGTTGAAGGTGCATCTGTTGAACGACTTTATCTTTGATATCATGCTTCACCTCCTTCATCTTGGCAGCATAGTCAGCCTCAGCTTAGGATAGCACAACCTCATATTTGCTGATATTGGCTAACAACTTTACCCTAGTCAGATCCTCACGGCACTTTTGCTCCTGCTCCCTTCTTAAAATGACTTGTTTCACCGCGGCATGGATCTTTTCATATCCAAAACCGCCAAGTCCCAATATGAAAAATTGGTATGACAGCCGGGGAATCTTCAATGGCAGCTCCTCTAGAGGAACTTCATATATGATTATCCATATGTTCTTCCATGCCTTGGGTCGTGAAAATTGGACCGCCTTTTGAACTTCTGGGTCCGACTCAGCATCACTGCCACAAGGGGAATGTAATATTGGATTAATTAACTTAAGGAAGTTCCCTTTTATGCTCCTCCCCCCCTAACATGTGCTTCTTCACTTTCAATTCCCATTGGGGCAAAGGCTGAAGATTCACCTCCAGGTCTAACCGCTGAAATTGATGGCCCTGCATAATCAATTGAAATCTTTGGTTAATTTCAATGGATAACAAAAGTTAATTGGATATCTTGAAAATTAAGTATAGTCACAAATATTGTTATCCCTTACCCAATGGTAGATCAATAACTTGAGGAGGCTCCCCCCCCCCCCCCCGTCTTTCCTAGCTTCAACAGGATTTTCAGGGTGAGTTTGAGGAAGCTCTACGGGGTTCAGCTCCACTTGCCCTAATGCCTTTGCAATAGTTGGGTTTTCTATACCCCCTTCAGGCATTGGTAGTTCAACAGTTTTCCCAAATAGAACTGCATATTTGAACCGATCATGATTAGACATGTAATAAGAAGTTATTAATAATAGAACGAAGGATAACACTCATGTCCATAATCTTCTAAATTACATGGTTATTTAACATGATTTATAAAATCTTCGAAATATGCACCAAGTTCCATCATTTCATCTAATTTCATCTTAGAATCCTGGTTAATCTCACCAGTAGGAGCATTTGATGTGTCTTCTTGGTGAACTTCATCCTGCGGTCCCTAACCCTGGACAACATCTTCAGATAAAATCACGGCATCAGTTGCAATAGCCACCAAAAGCTCTAATGTTGGGGTTGAACCTGAAGTATCACAGAATGGAAGTCATTTGATGTTTCATTCAACATTTTATGAAAGCATTGTTAACTTACCAAAAGCAGGTTCTTCTCTTCTTGCAATAGCAGGAGGAGGGATACTGGGAACAGATGCTGGCTCTTCTCTAGGAGCAGCCAAGTCAGCCTGAATTTGCGATTATTCCACAACACCCTCTGTGGTCCTCAAAGGAGGATCAGTCCTCTCCCTCCTAGGAAAAATTGAAGAATCCCCTGCAATCCCAAGGAAAATGAGCAATCTTTTCATGGTTTAAGACTTGTGATTATTCAAAGGACTTATCACTACTGATGAAGCGTTTAGCTGTGGACTTCTTCCTCTGATTCTTTTTCTTCCTTTGATTTTTGGGAGTGTCGGCGGCCTCCATTATAGGTAACTGAATGGGAGAATGGAAAGCCATGTCCAACTCCTCATCCATGGCCTTCTGGCCTAGAGATATCTCACCCGACTCACGAGAAGATTCAGCAGCAGCCCCGATGGCAGTACCACCAGGGATATATTGTGGTGAAGGAACCTCATTAGTTCCTTTCTTTTCAAGCTGTAGGATGAATAAAATAATTTCCTTGAGTAACAAAGATTTGACTAAAATCAAGTTGCAATGCAAATAAGGAAAGAAAACTTACATCTTCAAGAGCCACGTAATCGTGCCACTCCTCATTTTCATAAGCATTAGTCCCCTCAGCGGCGCCACGATCTATCATTTCTTTCACTCGCTTGGTGACAGGAATGGAATCGTCATTGGAATATATGAGAATTTCTAGCTCTCTGATGTAATCTCGCGCTTCATCGGGGTTATTCTCAAAGCTAATATCTATAAAATTAAGAAGATTCCCTATTCCAAAGAGATGTATCCCCTCAGACAAATCCAGCTAGGCAGTCTCAGCACCACAGTATAAACTCTACCATTTCTGAATAGCCTCTGGTCATAGATATTCAATACGTGTACTAGAAGTCTTCAAGGAAGGTCCTACAATCTTGGACTTCAGTTTCTTCCCAGCTCCTGCAACTACTGATAGATAATAAGAAAATAATACTTGTTGATCTATAATGTAATGGTGATTAAATTTCCACAATGAGGTAACTCACCAGGAGTTGATGGAGTGGGTCTTTTGATTCTGACTAGAGGATTATATTAGGAACGAGGCTGTTTTGCCGCTTGTTGTTCCTCATCATCCACATCTTTGGAATCCGGTGAGTCAGTCATAGATGAGGAGTCTGGAAAATTAGCTTCATGTGGGGACGCATCACCTTCATGGGGAAGGGTTTCTTTCTCTACAGACCTCTTACTTTTACCCACCTAATAAACCAGATGATTCATCACCCCTTTAGGGTATGATGCTATCTATTTCTCGGCATACCATGTAGTCAAGTTATTTTCCTCTTTTTCAACTGGTAGATCAAACACTGCCCCAGTTTTCTCCCTAGATGTCAGCAACCATAGTTGTTGGGCAACCATCGGATGTTGCTCTAACCTGACATGTATAGGGGGAGATATAGAAGTCTTTTGAAAACACTTGAATTGACGTGCAAATCTATATGGAGCATAGGCCTCAAATATAATTTCTCTGTCAATCTTGGCGACCAGCACACCATCTCTGCAGGCCAGCATGTATGCCCTCAAATCCAAGTTGATTATTCCATCATCAACAAACCACCCGGTTGGAAGATTTCCATAAGGAATGAAATTAAATTCCTTATACATACTCAGCCTCACCTTCATGTCATAAGGGTTGAGAGCTAATAGAGCAATTCCATAGAACGCCTACATTGATGGCCTGAAAGAACTTCCAGGAATTTATACTCCATTCTGTACATTATACGTCCTGTAGTGAGTGTCGATCCATCCCCACAAAACTTGGAATGGTCCCACAAATCTCAAAGGAGACTTACCCATAAATACATGTAGTAAACGCTTGTGAATCTTTGCTAAAATGGGGGTAGCCAACCCAACCATTTTCCCTCAGCCAACTTGGTCGCAATAACGAATGTCCCTGGTCTGAAGCCTCCCTTCGAGTCCCTGACTGGAGAGAGATAAATGATGAAATACAAGGCCAAGAATCCCGCCAGATGAGTCTTATTTGGGATCCTTTGATTCACCTCATATCCCCACTTATCAAATTCTCATGCTTCTAGAGTTGTCCAGAATGTGCCAGGAGCACCCCTCTTCTCTGTTTTGGGGTAGGTGGTGGGATGAGTGGGCCTCTTATCCTTGGATTTATTTTTCTTGGATCACTTATCCTTCGGATCCTTCTCATTCGGCTCCTATTTCTTCTCAATAAGAAACATATTCATCCACTCCTCTGAATGAATATAATTTCTATAATGAGTTAAGGAGGTCTCTGAACTCTTGATATTGTGGAAGATTTTAAATAATTCCTGAGCTAAAGATGGTTTCTTCTCCGAATCACTCCAAGTCACCTTGGGAGGGATGAATTCATCATACATATCACCCAAAATTGGATCCCCTGAGATCCTGTGGACATCCCACAGACTGATGCCTACTTCTCCATGAGTCAGATGGAAAGAATTGGTTTCTGGGTTCCAATGGCGGAGTATCTCCGACACGAAGTTATCATGTATGTAAACATATGTTTTCCCAACCCAGAAAGCTTTGTATATCATAACTCCTTTTAAATCCTCGACAAACTCTGCACAGGTTTGTCGCACCCAGTATTCCCACATCCTAGTTGGCTTCAAACCTCCTCCAGGGCGAAAATCCCAACTTCTCTTCCATCCTTTGGATTGATCCATCTGAGAGTTTCAGAAGATTGAGGGATAACAATGTGGTTGCAGCTCAGGCTTATGAGGTTTCAGATCTGGTGTACAAGGGCTATGATGCATAATATGGTCCTTCTCCACAGTTCCAGCATTTATAAATCCTCCTACACATGAGATATTTTCTAACGAAAAATTGGTGTAGTTCTGAAACCAAGAAATTGGAAGATAGTTATTTGGATCTGGAATGGTAACTTCTCGTAGATGACCATAGCCATACAAAGGCAGATAAATGCTCTGGGTGAAGTCACGATGATACTTCTTCAAATACTTAACCAAATCCGGGAGAGTGTTGTCGCAGACAGTAAAATAATTATGGCCAATGATGTTCATCATATCATCAAGTCACTTGCTTTCCAGTTCATCAGCCATTCTGATTCTCTTGGGAGCCATTGGATCTGCACAAAAGTTGAATAATTAACTCTTAAGTAAGTTGATTTTTCATAAAATTTGTGAATGAATTTGAAAAAAATGGCTAAGGCATTAAGGCGTGCAAGTCTAATCTTGGTGCACAAGTATGGATGTGTCGCGCAATTGCTGATGTGCCGCGCAAGTTTTTGGTGTGCAAGTATCACCAAGCAAGTCCAGATACCTTAACAGCAGCGCAACCACAAAGAAATAGCAGAAAACAGGGTCACTTGTGTGATAGAAGCAACCTGCACGGCGATAGCTTGAAAATCCGAATTTCGGTTCTATGCGCGACAAATGATCGCATATATATTGGCCTGGACGCACCCCTGCACGCCTAAAACCAGCGCGCTCTACAGCCATCACGATCAAAACTTGCGCGGCGCCCTCTGAACGCTCAGTACCAGCGCGCTGAAGTTTCCTTGGTTTTCTTCTTTCCTCAGAGTTATATCCCCATTTCTTTCGGATCCAACTCTAAGGGGGGGGGATTTTGTTGACGCTCCTTTTCGTCACAGAGTCTAAACAAATTAAAAGGTAAATTCCTTAGCATAAAGTGATTCATCCTTTGACAAAACATCAAAAATTAACAAAGGCATGAACAAGGATTCAAATGAACATGTGGTGCGCAAGTTCCATAATAGCCGCGCAAGTACACTTGCGCGCCGACTAGTGGTCGTGCAGGTGACTTGCGCGCCCTCTTTGAAATTCGCCCAGGGTCTTCTCCAGCCTATAAATACCCCTGTGGGCCCCCCATTTCAACGAAAAAAAATTCCAGAACCTAAGATTTGAGTTCCCGGCGCCCTAGTCTCTTCTCAAAGCATCCAAATACTTCTAAGGTAATTTCTTACCTAGAAAGGAAGATCTAAAGAGGGGGAGGAAGGCCTAAGTGTTCAAACTCATTAACACTTGCGCGCCTGAGTGGCCAGCCCTTAAGGGAAATGGCCACACTTGCACGCCTCCCTACTCCTCCACCAGAATTTGCCTGCCACCCTTCTAGAAGCCCCTAGGGATGGTACTAAGGTCTTGATCCAAGTCTCTCCCAAGTATTACCCCAAGGGTTAAAAGTCGTGCAAGAACCCATGTGCCGCACAGGTATACCTGCGCGCCTAGGACTTGCGTGCCTACGCAATACCTACGCGCCCACCAGGACTTGTGTGCCCCTCTCTTTTTGGGTGCCTCTCCTACCTATTTCACCTCTCTTATGCCAATCCACCTACCCTCTTCAAGATTAAGCCATCAGAACTCCCTTCAAAGCCATTTATGGAATGATTTCTTGATCGGCTTCCTTATCTGAAAGAAATTCTTTGAAATATCTCTCAAAACCTAGTGATGTACATATCTTTATGTCACCAAGGTAAGAGATTTCAATCATTTCAACCTCATCCTTCAAGATGAGAGGATCCATAACTTGGGCCTCCTTTTCAGGAGTAATCCCCAGTCCATGTTCTCTTAATTTGGGCATCCTCCTTAGAAGTAAGCCCCAAGTCCCCGAATTTGGTAATCCTCCTTAGGAGTAAGCCCCAAGTCCCCTAATCTAGGAATCCTCCTCAGGAGTAATCCCCAGTCTCAAAGTTCCCAAAATATTGGTATCCTCCTCAGGAGTAAGCCCCAACCATAATTTCCTTAACCTGGGATTCCTTTTTAGGAATAAGCCCCAATTTCAAATCTACAAATGTGGGCATCCTATTTAGGAGTAAGCCACAAGTCCCTTAATTCTAAAATTCCCTTAACCTAGGCCTCCTCTTTAGGAGTAAGCCCTTGTTTTCATATCCCTTTAACCTAGGCCTCCTCCTTAGGAGTAAGCCCCAGTCTTAATTTCTCTTAACCATTCTTAATCGACTTTTTGTTCTGGGCTTCCATCTCAGGAGTAAAACCCAATCATAAGTCCCCTCCTAATTTGGGCATCTTCCTCAGGAGTAAGCCCCAAGTTAGAGTATCCAAATCTCTATAAAGTACATATACATTTATGGACCTTGTTTTCAGACTTATTCTTTGAAATAAGTCCTGATATCTATCTATTTGGGTAGTCACATACACATAAGCCCCACATCATTTTCTATGATTGCATCTTTCATGGAACAATTGTCCGGTTTCCCCAATACCTCTTGTTTCTCACACCGAGCATGACTCACGTGAGCTTATAGTGTAAAAATAATTACGAAATATTTCTTTGTTCCATCAATCATACATAAACATAATATTCCCTTACTCAAACTATGTGGGTTTTGATTCCTTTTCTAAATAAAGGATACATAGGTAGTCCATCTGCGGGTACGATCCCAACTCTGAAATAATCTATGTCCTTCTGAATGACAATAAACTTCAAGTGCCCCACTGAGTGGCTTTAAAACCAGTATGGTCATCATAATGACCAAGAGACTTTTATATAATGTATTAAAGGATACCATTTACTAAGAATCTCTAACAAATATAGATGATTCTCTATCGATGAAGAACCTCGAATACATATAAAAGATTCTCTAAATTTCCAACATATCAGTCATTGATTGTCAGATTTAAAGGAAATCTCATTTTATACTTGGTAAATTAATAAGGATTCATGAACATAACTTAAACCTATAAAGAGAGTCCCAGAGTAGACAATAATTCCCCTAAAAAAGGTGTGATGAGTCCGACCTCCCATCCTCTCGACCAATGAAAATTCCTAAGCCTCATCGGTCCACAACTAATAAGCTCCTACCTTTGGAAAGTAGGTCCAAATGGATATGAAATCATTGGACATTTTTGGTTCTACGAACAAACCCGTTAGAAACCGATTGGAATGTTTGAACCTTAAATCAACGAGCACATTCCCAATTCCAGTGGAAATAGATATGTTGAAATAATGTTGTATAGTGGCATGACTTAACCCACTTGTAACCCACCTAGATTGATGGTAACCTGATTGTTCGACCCCAATCCTTCCTCTAATAATCCATAGGCTAGATACTATCACTAATAAGGAATAACATTCATTGTAGTCCTTAGCCTATAAAAACCTATAATATATATATATATATATATCCAATATTAAATAAAAACCAATAACACAAAATATATATACAAACAACTAAAGTATATACCATACATGCATGAGAAATTATATAATCAGTACATTCCCACATGGGAAAAAACATAGTCACAATACATATAGTAAGGCCTTTGAACCCAGTAGACATATGATAGGGGAGACACTACCAAGATATAAGAACTATAAGATCCACCACTAATATTAATTATCCCCATCATGATCCATCATATTCTATAAAGAATCAGTACTTTTATCTTTACTAGCTCCTCTTACACCAATTTCACATCAAAACTATGAATCATATGTATAAAAACAACATGTGTGGGAACAAATCCCATGAAGGTTAGAGTATAAACATACTCATTAGGATTCCTTGAAAACATAAAATAAGGATGAAATAATAAGTCATCTCAAGCCCATAAATAGTGGAAACAATAAGAAACTAATAAATAATATATATTCTCAAACGTTAATAGAACCAAGGATAATAGAATAATAATAGTCTTAAAATCTTAGGTATATAAAGGATTATAACTTGAAAGCAATCAAAGAAACCCAAAGAATTGAATATCCCATAAAGTATGAGGTTGAAATCCCATTTTAGAGTCACATATCTAAGGAAACCATGCACTCCTAAACATATTTCAATCTCTATAACATCTATAATAAACATTTTCATAACTACCCAAACCTCATAACTTCCATTCTACCTCACTATAATAGTAATGGGGGTCCCTAAACTATCTAAGGAAAGTTCATCGATCGAGGGAGTACTGAACCCTATAGAGGACCTGCTCCTTGTCGAGGGGTGATGTTGATCAAGGGAGTAACAAGTCCATTTTATTAAGGACACATTCCCCATATCGTGAGACAATATTGAATTCTATAGATAGAGGACCCATTCCCCTTCATATGGTGGAGTATCGACTCTGACTATAGTATGGGGGCTAGTACCTTTCCTGGATTGAGGGAGTACCAACCCTATTATTGAACTACCAATATGGAGGACTCATTCCCTAGAAAAGTGGGTGATTATAAAAACTATAGTGCATGTAGAGGTTTCATTCCCTACCATCAAAATATCTATAAGGGGGTACGTAAATCTCGTACCTTCTCTGAATGTCTTTCCCAAACCTCATTTCTGCCTTTACAAAGCTAAGATCATTAAAATAAAAAAGAAAACACATAAACTATATCTAGTAATTGATAGGATTATACCATCACACTCTAAGTGAAAAAACAATCTGAATAGACTATGTACTTTTCCAATTCTTACACTTGGATAATAAAATATGAAAACTAAAGTACAAATTGTTCGAGATATACCATAAATCCATATCATAGTATCCTATATATAGAGTGTCATATTTTACAACATTTATTCATTAAAGGAATGTTGTATTCCTTTGTATAGTTATATAATAACAACATGATAAACTATATACCATGATACTTCCAATCAAATGTTAATAAGTTAAAATTTGATTAATAACTTCCACTATCTATCATTAATATGAATATTTCATCAGATAAAACACATGAAGTATGATGGATGAATTTATATGATGAATGAATTAATGACTAAATCTTTACTCATGCATTTTTTAACACAAGATTAAATGTTTTTGTAACTTGGGATTGTCTTGAGGGGTTATAAAAAGAGGTTATTACAATGACATGGTAATCAATAAAACTTTCCAAACCTTATCTAATTATCCCATACCTGATAACTCTCTTCTTCTTCCTCCTCTATCTAGTGAGGCACTAGCATGCCATGGTTAGAAAAATATCCTCTCCCATATGATGTGTGATTCATGATAACCCATGGATACACCATGGAGGATGGAGTCCTTTGGATTCCACTAAGGGATCTCTATAAATCATTATGGTATGATGAAAAGAGAAGTGTCATCAATAATATAAGGTACATACAAAAGTTATTTATTTTATATATTTACATGGTTTAGATTTCTATCATGATAGATCTAGGTTTATGGATTTTAATTATTTACACCATGTTAAATAAGTGTTTTTTATCCTTAGATCCCTTTTAGTGGTATCAGATACTTTCCATGCTTCTTGAATTTTTAAAATCAAGTTAAAAATGAAGAAAAATGAATATCATATGAATGTATAATTTCCTATCATAAAATAATAAAAAATTATAAACACTTGGTTTTTGAGGTGTCATAACTTATGATATAGGGATTTATAGGTAATGATGGTAGTAATATATGGTTGAAAAAAAATGTGTCGCATCGTAAGAGTGATACTAGTACCTACCATAAAATATGACTCACTTAATGAAAGGGTCACTCTTATACAAGTATTCCACTATTATGTTAAAATTACAAGGGGCCAAACATAATCTATAGTTCCCATGCATATGAGATGCACTGGATTAATCCTTGTTGACAATCCTTTCCGTCACAGGGTCTAACGAATGAAAAGGGAAAATACCTTAACACAAATTGATTAATCCATCGAAGAAACATTAAAAATTCACAAAGGTATGAAAGAGGATTTTTTTCACCTAGGTCGTGAAAGTTTCATCATGGTCATGCAGGGTACCTGCGTACCACATATTGGGCGCGTAGGTGACCTATGTGCCCTATTTGATTTTCGCCCGGGGTCTTCAGTAGCCTATAAATACCCCTTGTGGGGCCCCATTTCAAGGACGAAAAATTCCAAAAGCTAGATTTAATCTCCCGGTTCCCTAGTCTCTTCTGGAAGTCTTCCTAACACTTCTGTGGTAATTTCTTACCTAGAATGGAAGCTCTAAAGAGGGGGAAGAAGGACTAAGTGTTGAAATTCATCAACACCTGCATGCCTAAGTGTCCAAACCTTAAGGAAAATGGCCACACTTGTGCGCCGCCTTGTCCCTTCACCGGAACCTGTGCACCACTCTTTTGGAATCCCCTAGGGATAATAATAAGGGCTTGAGCCAAGCCTTGCCCAAGTACTACCCAAAACCTATTCACTGGTTTTATTCAAATCCACCTTTACTCTTCAAGATTTAGTCTTCAAGACACTCTTCAAAGCCGTTGACAACATGTTTACTTCATTGACTTCTTTATCTGAAAGGAATTCTGTGAAAAATCTCTCAAAACCTAGTGATTTACATGTCTTCATGTCACTAAGGTGAGATATTTCATCCATTAAGCCTCATCCTTTAAGATGAGAAGATCTTTAAACTTGGGCCTCCTTCTCAGGAGTAAGCCCCAGTCTCAAAATCCGAAATATGGTAATCCTCTTTAGGAGTAAGCCCTAAGTCCCTTAACCTGTGCCTTTTTTTTCAGGAGTAATCCCCAGTCATCAAGTTCCCAAATATGGGAATCCTCTTTAAGAGTAAGCCCCAATCATAATTCCACATAACATGGGCATCCTTCTCAGGAATAATCCCCAGTTCTCAAATCCCTTTAACCTGGGCCTCCTTCTCAGGAATAAGCCCCAGTCATAATTTCTCTTAACCAGTCTTAATTTACCTTTTATTTGGGCTTCCTTCTCAGGAGTAAAACCCAATCATAAGTCCCCTCTAATTTGGGAATCCTTCTCAGGATTAATTCCTAAGTTAATTATCCAAATCTCCATAAAGCACATATACCTTTATGGACCTTGTTCCTAGGTTTCTTCCCTGAAGTAAATCCTAATCTTCATCCATCTGGGCAGTCATACATACATAAGCCCCACATTATTTCTTATGATTGCATCTTTCATGGCACAATTGTATGGTTTGACCAATACCTCTTCTTTATCACACCGAGCATGAATCATGTGAGCTTAGAGTGTAAAATTAATTAGGAAATATTTATTTGAGCCATCAATAATGCATAAACCTCATACTCCCTTACTCAAAATATGTGGGTTCTGATTCCTTTTCCAAACAAGGATACATAGGTACCCATCTGTGGGTACGATCCCAACTCTAAAATAATTCATGTCCTTCTGAATGAAAATAAACATCAAGTGCCTTGATGAGTGGCTTTAAAACCTGTATGGTTATTATAATGATGAAGAGTTTTCTCTATAATGTGTGGAAGGATACCATTGAATAATAATCTCTAACAAACACAGATGATTCTCTATCGATGAAGAACCTCTAATACATATAAAATATTCTCTAAATTTCATACATATTAATCATTTATTATTAGATCTAAAGGAAATCTCATTTTCATACTTGGTAATTTAATAAGGATTCATAAATATAACTTAAATCTATAAAGAGAGTCCAGAAGTAGAAAATAATTCCCCCCAAAAAGGTGTGATGAGTCTGACCTCCCATCCTCTCGACCAATACAAATTCTTAAGCCACGTTGGTTTACAAATAATGAGAACATACCTTTGGAAAGTATGTACAAATGGATATAGAATCATTGGATGTTTCTGGTTCTATGAACTAACCCATTAGAAACTGATTGGAATGTTTGAACCTTATTAAATTGAGGTCATCCCCAATTCCAGTGCGAAACAAAAAATGATGAACCTGACGAGAATCCTTAACCAAGTTAAAGTGATGTTTTACTTATTTTGTAGGCCCCAATTTGAACTCAATGAGAGGGAAAACAAAACAATCAATAAAATATGTTCTCATTCAAATGATGTAGTTGCCGAACTTATCTTGATTATGTCTGTTATATCTAATAGGAACTCTTTTCCAATATCTTCTACGTTACAGAAATGACTTCTCTTAAGTTCACACCTGTGAATACCTTTGCTGTGAATGCCTCTACTGCTACTCCTGTTGGATCGTCGTCCACTCTGAGGAAGACATCACCAACTCAGCACCTTCAACGCTGGGTATCAAATGTTCTGGTTAAGTAAGACCATCAAAACGGTACTATTCCGACTTTGGAGGCCACTCGAGAGGCCCTCTAATTCAATAATTCACACTGGTTGTCCGGACAGCGACGACCAGCGATCAAGAAGCAGGTGGTTCCAACCACTGTTTCCAACCGTTTTGGATCGTTATCCCCAGAATGCAATCATCATTCCATACCATATTCTGGGGAGGTGAATGATAAGGTCACTGAGGGCCTTAATTCAAGGAGACAAGATTCCTTCCCGAGGGCTCCCATCAACAATCGCCGCCAGACTCGTGCGGCAGTGCGCCCTCAACATAATGAGGGTATCGCCTTCAGGGGTTCAGCTCAGGTTCCTCGAACCCAAGCAGGCAATACGAACTGCCAGAGGTGAAATCCGATCAACAGTGAGTAGGTTCTTATCTATGCCATTTCCGGAGAAGTCCACCAACCGAACTTGGTGGAAAGAAATGAGCGGGCACATACACCCGTCTGTTTTAGTCCCGCTGTCTAGCAGACTCGTCTGGCAGCAACACACCAATCCCGCCAAGCAATTCCAGTAGAGTAATATAGACAGGAACATATGCCTTCTTATAAATTATTAGCTATTCAGTAGGCTCGTCTGACTATATACGATGAAGCCCGCCAACCCAATGTGTTGACAACTGGTAAACATGGATATACACCTGCTTGCACTCATCAATCCTGCCAGCAGCCTCATCTGTCAGTATTGAAGGAAGTTCATCAACCACGTTCAGTGGAGTTCAATCAGTAGGCACATACACCTTCTAGTATTGATCAAGCCTACCAACAGTCTCATTTGGTAGCACTCGTAGAAGTCAATTGGAAATTCCCAATGACCAACAGGAGGCAGACTCAACTCTCTGCCCCCACACTTGAGTACTGTCAAAATTCACTAACAGGAAAAGGAGGATAGGAGCAGGAATACACACCTACTCCAAGGATGGAATGGATGTATATCCCTGTTCCGGTAACTGAAGTCAACAAGCATATTTTGTCAATGGTGAAAGAGCAGAAGCAAATCCTTGCTCATATTCTGGATGCCTGCCAAAATATTATAAGAGCTTCAGCAGCATCATAGGGAAAGAAATGCAAATCTATCCCTAAAAGTGGAGTGACACATCAATATATCACTCTGGAACAGACACACACCTCTGTTCTAGTCCAAGAGGGTCATGGGGCATACTCCCCCATGTCATACATACAACCAAGTCTGGCACATACACCTGATTTGAGTGGAGATAATCATCCTAACCTGATCATTTCTCTTGAGCGGGCACATACACCTGCCCAAAATAACCACTTTCATCAACAAGTGGTTCCCAAAGTGAGTAAGAAGGCATCTAAGAAAAAGACCTGCCCAGCACCGTCAAGAAATCAAGAGCCAATTTGTAATAAGTCCTTGGTCGATGCTGGAGTTCTTGAAGCCCTCAGACAATTATCTGTTGTAATTCAAGATTCTACTCTCTCATTTACCAATAGTGGGAACATTAATTCTGAAGGTCTTCATCAGAAAATTTCTCATGAAGTCTTGCTTCATGAAAATTTGGTCGATCTCGAAGTTTCATCTTCATATGAGGTCCACAAGAACCCTCTGTGTTGCTAGAAGACCAAGGAGCAAAATGTTTCATCTTTTGATGTAACCCACCATGGTGGTCCTCTCCATGATGATGAATTTAGTTGCGAAAGTCCTCTATGCAGTAGTAATTCACATTTCCTGGAAAATAATCCAATGGAAAATATAGTGACGAGAAAGCCCTCTTATCTTAAGGCACTTGAAAATATGAAGCCAGTCATGTATGATGCTTTACCACTAGAAGGTGAAATACTTTCTCAATCAGAAGATAGCCCAGGGTGTAGGTCATTCTCCGAACCACCCCTGGATAATTCATCTTCTAATTTGATCAGCAAATTCTCTACCAATATTGTTGAATCTGATGAAGCAACAAGAAATCACCAGCTCTATTCTAATCAGGTAGAAGAATCTTCATCAAATGATAAAGAGGAAGTGCTGAATATGAGAAAACAACTGGTGAAAGGTGAAGTGCCAGTCATGTTTTGGCCTCTGCCTGACTCTCAGTATGACATTCCAAAAATGATGATAGAAGATTGTATTCAAGATATTTGTCTCAACATATGGAAAACTCTTTGTTAGTTGAAAAAGAAAATATTATCTTATGATGAATATGAAAATCATGTCAAGACAATAGAAGGGTTACAATGCCAAATTGACATGGCATCTCTCTCAGTTTCTCGATATCTGAAGGCTGAAAAGCAGAAGGGAGCCCTTCAGCGTTCATGCCTTGGCGCACTAAGAATATTGCGCCAGTTAATTGCCAATTCCCCATTTGGTATTCATATCAGGGGATGAGGTGTTCATGGAGCAATGCATTTCACTGTACTCTCCAGTCAACAAAGCCCACCGAAAATGGTCCCATTCAATGTTATTGCCCATTGCCGGCCACAACCAATTGGCATTCTTTGTAATAAAAGGCTCTCTCAAGAACAGGCCTCAACTAGTTCTTCTCAAAGTCAGGCATATAGAGAACAAGTTGTTGAATTACTCCTGCATCAAGAAAATGATAATATTGAACTGGCTTCTCGTTTAGAGCGTGCACATCATCAAGTGACAGAAGTGTCAGAAATCATCTAGCATTCATTTGAGCTAGGTGATAAAAGTGGATACAAGTTGATGCATCCAGCCAATTTTCGGACTAAGGTCCATAAGATCAGGAGAGATTTTAAGAAAGTCTCAGATATAGTAGCTCAAGAACCACCCCAGATTTCTAGACTGGGGGCTCTTTTAACCCAACCCTCAGAATCTAAAAATAGGAATTGAGGAGTTGAGAAAAAACAACAGGAACAACCCCAATCCATCGGACTTGGGACTTTTTCAATTCCTCAATCTCTTCCTCAGAGAAAGTCAGTCTTCTCTCGATTAGGGAAGAAGCCACAAGAGGAACGAAGATCCAAATTATCAGGATATTACCTCCAAATTACGGTTCGTCAAGAAGTTCCTGAGGGATCAAATCAACAAAATGCAATGTCTCATCAAAGACATGGAAGAAGACAGTATCGCAGAAATGCTGATAGAAGGGATGTAATGCATTATGCATCAATTAATGTCATCAATGTCGTTGTTGCTGATCCTCCGGAACATGAGACTCACTCAGAGGGATCAGATGAAGAGGTTCATGTTCAAGAAGATGTATTCACAAACACAAATGAAGAAGGTGTGCGTACACGAAATCAAAGTCTTACCCATAATTTGGGTATTCTTTCAAATAAACAACTTCCCCCTCTCCAAAAGGCATCCAACAAGGGGAAAGGAAAGAATCCGGTTACGTACCCTTCCTCTATAGAAGGAAAATCACTCTCACAATAGAAAATATTCACACAACAAGAGGAAGAAATAAAGGAGTTGAGGAGGTTGAATGCAGAACAACTTCAAGGTAGTCTTCCTCTTAAGCGTGCTGGAGTCAGTCAGCCAAGGGGATTTGTTGTAGCTACTAAGATGGATCAACAATATCCTCCTTTACTAGTACACCCTCATAGGTCTAATCTTATGGGTCAGGTGAAACAAAAATTGGTGGTGATACCATCAGTTGCAGTACCAGCCACCACATCTGTCTAAGCTCTAGTTATTTCACCTGCTCTGGTCCATGATCAACTGGATTTTTCTCAAAATTTAATAACTACTATTGAGTCATTAACATCTCGGTTGGAATCTATGGAGGGAAAACGTGCTCAAATTCAACCAGAAAAGAGAGCTTACCCTGAATGGGTTGATGCAATTCCTCCCCCATCAAATTTTGCAAGTACCACATTCCCAATATTTAATGGTTTGGGAGACCCAGAGCAACACTTAACACATTTGGTTTCTCATTGTGATCCTATGATGGGAACCCCTCAGCAACAGGAAGCAGTTAAGCTCAGGTGTTTTGTATAGTCATTACAAGGGTCTACCTTTGTCTGGTATACAAACTTGCCATCTCGGTCAATTACTAGGTGGGAAGATCTTCGTCAGCGATTCGTTCTTCAATTCATCTCAAATTTTCCAAAGACAACATTTTTTTATCTTACAAATTGTAAGAAAAGGTAGAATGAAGGGGTTTCAGATTTCATTGCTCGCTGGAAGGGATTAACATATTCCCTAAGCTTAGCACTCCCTTAAGAAGAGTTGTTTCCAATCTGTGTGGAAATTTTGCGTGATGAGTTGCACACACTGCTGATCCCTATGAAATACATAGGAGGGTTTTGAGACCTTACTTCGATCGCTCAACAGATTGAAGACTCTCTTACAAAGACTAAGGATAAAACTCATGTAATTCCATCAGCTCCAGGAAGGAGAATGGGTAGAGCAGAGACTGCTATAGTTACGCTTAAACAAGCACCATTACCTACTTCTACTTAAAAACCTTCATCTTTTCGAAGGGATCCACCTCATAAGCGTCGAAAACAAAGGCCTTTTCATCAAGATGATCAAAGGGATCAAAGACGGAAACAATTTGAGGATCTGAAGAGAAAATTTTACTCTTTCTGAAATGAACAAGTTCCTAGTTACTTTATTTCGGCTCTAGAGAATAATTTAGTTCAATTGCCAAGGCCCAAAAGGCCAAAAAAGAAAGGAGATGAGGATTGCCCCAATTATTTCCCATTTCATCAGATGTTGGGGCATCCCATTCAGAAGTGTTTTGTCTTTAAAGACCTCCTGAAAAAAATGGTCAACTCGGGAGAAGTCAAATTGAAAGGTTCTTCAGCTCAGGTAGCATGTGTTACTGCTATAGATCCAGAGGAAGAAGGCAAGTGGAAAGAATTAAAAAGAAAAATGCACAGAAATATGATGATTGGATGGTTAGAAAAACGATCAACCAAACTCATGCCATTTTGCAAATGCAATTGAAGAAACCAATTGTGTCTTCTGCTATGAATGCCACAGAAGATCCCCATTCACCAGAGGGAAAATCCTCAAAGAAATAGCATAATTCAAAGAAAGAAGAGAAATCAGAAGAAGGTGAAATCATGTCAAATCCCAAGTTGTCTTTGACTCTGGAAGATTTTATGCCATCTACTTCGAAGCCACGGGCACCAGCCCACCAAACGGCACAGCCTAAATTGGCTAATCTGGCAGAGTCTTCATCAGATGAAGAGTTGATATTTGGTTTTATTAACATGATTCACTTAACAGATCCTTATGCCAGTCACAGTTTCGATCATGATGAACCTGAGTTCCCTGTATTAAACAGAGGAATTAGAGGGTGTTCCAGATGTTTGGGATACAGAGGAAGACGTGGATATCCTAGAAGACACTATTCCAATTCTACCCCTTCTAGAACTGTATATGCAGCAGAAACTCATGGCAGAGCCCTTCAGCGAGCTCAACAAGAACAAGCAAGTTCTTCCACACAGGGCAGATTTAGTCCTGGTACAGTTATTCTAGAGGATCGGTTGGAGGTTACACCTTCTTCCTATCAGCAGGTAAATAGACCCATTCGGTCTAATCTTCCAAATCCAGGAGCATTTCCAACTCCTATTCCGATACAAGATGCATCTACTTCCAAATAATCAACTTCTAAGGCACCTGCAAAACCACATGTTACTGTTGGGAAACGCAGAACTTTGGATCAAAATTATGATGTATTGAATCACCTGGCCCAAGTACCGGCCATGTTATCAATTCTGGATGCCTCAAATTTATCAAAGGATCTTCGGGAGGCACTAATTTAGGATTTGTCAAGTCCTTAGGAATTTGAAACTAAAATTGGTGCAGCTGAAGTCTACCATGTAGAGAATAATCCTGCAGAATGCCATGCAGTGATATCTTTCATAGATGAAGATGAAGATGATGTTGTGCATGGACATATTAGACCTTTGAACTTATCTGGCAAGGTTAATGATGTAGACATACAAAGATCTTTTATTGATAATGGTTCAGGAGTCAACCCCATCCCCATTCGTACACTTCGTCGATTGGACCTCACCGAATCCGATTTACCTCCTTCTAATATGATTTTTCAAGAATATGATAAAAATGAACAAGAACCTCTGGGTGAGATCACACTTAAAACATAGCTTGAAGATCTTGTATCTAATTCAGATTTCATGGTTGTTCGTCATGACACAGCTTTCAACATTTTTCTTGGAAGACCTTGGCTACATCAACATGTGGTTATCGCCTCATCATACCATCAATGTCTCAAATATTGTTTCAATGGCCAAATTGGGACATTATATGGTGATAAGTCCCCATTCAAAACATGTGAATCTCAATACATTGAGGCAAAATTCTATCACATGGAGGGTAGGGAGAAATCCACAACAAGGGAGTTTACCAAAGTTAATGCTCCATATGGTTTGGAAAACATTCCAGTAAACTCATTCATACATGTGAGTACAGATTATGTGTTCCCTATCAGTCAAATTGATAGGATAGAACCAAATCCAAATACTCTTATGGAAACATCCATAATGTAAATTATGGAAATCAAGCCAGAAAGTATGGTAGAAATTGGTGATTCACCAAGCAATGATGAAAGCTCAAATAGAGATGTCTTCATTTCATCTGCTAAAATCCAGTAAGCCTATACTTCTCCAACCAGGCCAGAAGAAGTTATTGTAATGTCAGAGGTGAACGATGATGTCGATTCTCAATCCATCATCTCCTCTTTATTACCCAAGCAAGACCCTTCATCATCAGTAGGGTCAGAAATGGAAGCCTCTTCTTAAATATGTTCAAATTTTAACATCTCTCTTGATTCTGGAAATTATACTTCATCATCTACTATGCGAGTAGAAACAGAGGAAATAATACATGTTGAAGAAGAAGAGGAAGATCTCAGTGATGCTCCTCCAGCATTTGAAGAGGGCATCTCTACCACTGTGGATAAACTCAGAGAAATAAATCTGGGTACGAAAGAAGATCCACGCCCCCACTTTAATTAGTGCGGTCATGACTCTTGAATAACAAGAAATGTATATATTATTTTTGAATAAAAATCGATATATATTTGCTTGGAACTATACAGAGATGCCAGGCCTTGATCCTGATGTTGCTACTCATTGTTTGGGTTTGCTAGAAGAACATCGATGATTCACGCAAGACGCAAGAAGAACACACCCAACTTATGCTTCCAAAATTGAAGCTGAATTGGATAATCTTATCAAAGATAACTTCATCAGAGAAGTTAAATATCCCAAATGGTTGGCTAATATTGTCCCTGTGAAAAAGAAGAATGGAAAAATTAGAGTTTTCATTGATTTCAGAGATCTTAATCGGCATTGTCCCAAGGATGATTTTCCAGTTCCGATCACAGAACTCTTAATTGATGCAACAGCTGGCTATGAAGCACTTTCCTTCATGGATGGATATTCCAGGTATAATCAAATCCGAATGGCTACAGAATATGAAGAATCTACAGCTTTCATAGCCCCTCAGAGTGTGTTTTGCTATCAGATAATGCCATTTGGCCTGAAGAATACAGGCGCAACATATCAGCGTGCCATGCAGCGTATCTTCAAACCCTTTTTAGGGAAATTTTTTGAATGTTATGTGGAAAATTTGGTGGTTAATTACAGATAAAGTTCTAATAACTTGGATTTTTTGGAAATCATATTCCACAAACATCGACAACACAATTTAAAAATAAACCCCTTAAAATGTGCTTTTGGGGTAACCTCAAGGAAATATATTGGATTTGTTGTACTCCATCATGGTATCGAAGTCAATTATGAGAAGGAAAAGTCAATCCTTGGTATGTCACCTCCTCGAAATTTGAAAGAATTGAGAGAACGTCAAGGACACTTGGCCTATATTTGGCGTTTCATCGCCAATTTGGCAAGAAAAAGTTTACCCTTCACCAAATTGATAAAGAATGGAGTCACTTTCCAATAGACTAAATAATTTCAAGGAGCATTTGATATTCTCAAGAAATATCTCTTGAGCCCACTGGTATTAATGCCACCTCTTGAAGGAATACCACTTATCCTCTATGTGACAGCTTTAGAGTGATCATTGGGTGCCTTCCTTGCCCATAAGAATGATGCTAGGAATGAAAACAGCCTCTACTATCTCAGTTGGACTATGCTTGAAGCAGAAAACTGATATTCAAGTATTGAAAAGTGCTTCCTAGCATTAATCTTTGCAGTTTAGAAATTGAGACGCTACCTGCAACATCATGAGGTCCAATTGGTATCTCACAATAACCCACTCAAATTTATCCTTAGTCGTCCAATGCTTACAGGATGTCTGGCAAGGTGGGAAGTTATTTTGCAGCAATTTGATATCCAGTATATGTCTCAAAAGGAAATAAAGGGCCAAGATCTAGCTGATTTCCTTGCTGAACATCCTTCAGTAGAAGATACATCTTTAGATATTGAACTTCTTGATGAATAAGTATTTTCTATTCAAGATAATATTCAAACATGGAAAATGTACTTGGATGGTGCTTCTAGAAGTCCAACAGGGAAGAAAATGGAAGATCCTAAATTCAACAAAGTTGGGTTAGGAATTGTGCTCATTTCCCCAGAAAAGGAAGTGCTACCTTATTCCTTCTTATTGTGGGAAGGTGGTACAAACAATGAAGTAGAATATCAAGCTCTCATCACAGGATTAGATTTGGTGATTCAAGCACAAGTGAATCAGTTAAAGGTGAAAGGTTATTCAGACCTTGTAATCAAACATGTCAATGGGGATTATGCCTTCAGAAAAGAAGAGTTAATCCATTTGTATGATTACGTCATAGAGTTAATGGAGGAATTTCCTTCGGAACCAACATTTTCTTATGTC
Source organism: Viscum album (assembly GCA_963277665.1). Lineage (NCBI taxonomy): Eukaryota > Viridiplantae > Streptophyta > Magnoliopsida > Santalales > Viscaceae > Viscum > Viscum album. Next base: position 143,076,878 of record OY728155.1, read on the forward strand.
CCGCGATCACAAAATGCCCAAGCTGATGCATTTTATAATATAGCCGCATCTCTGGAAGATCCAAATCAAGACAAGACAATCATCATTATTGCCCACCGTCGTACAATTTCACCTTATGTTCAAACCAGAAAAGATGAAATCAATGAAATTAGTCCCATTTCTGAACCATATGGTCATACTATAGGATGGATGACACCTATCATGGAATACCTTGAAAATGGAACACTTCCACCTGATAGATCCAGGAAAGAACATGTCTGGCGACGTGTGGTCAATTTTACTCTTTATGATAGCCCTGATCACCTAGAAAAATTCTCTACAAAATAGGTTTTGTTATAGTTCTCTTCAGATGAATTGATAGTTAAGAGACAATGGTTGTCATGAAAGAAGTACATGTTGGAGTCTGTGGTGCCCACCAATTTGGACATAGACTATCCGATCAAATTTGAAGGCTTGGATACTTTTGGCCTTCAATGATACTATATTGTGTTGATTTCACAACGAAGTGTCGTTCATACCAAGTATGTGCCAACTTCATTCATCAACCCCCAGAGTTGCTTTATACAGCTAAATACTCATGGACATTTGCCACATGGGGGATGGATGTAGTGGGACCTTACCCTTCTGCTACAGCTAAGTAGTTTAAGTATATTCTTACTGCTACTGACTTCTTTTCCAAATGGGAAGAGGAAATACCTCTCAAATAAGTTAGTTCTAAAAGCATTGTTAGCTTTATCAAGTCTAACATCATTACCATATTTGGTGTCCCTCATACCATATTGAGGGACAATGGCACCAACTTGTGTTCATCCGAGGTAAAGAGGTTGTATCAAGAATACAACATCAAATCCAACCATTCGTCTCGGTATCTTGCAGCATCCAATGGCCAGATAGAAGCCTTCAATAAGACTCTTTCAAACACACTGAAAAAGATCGTGGATAAAGATATGAATTCATGACCTGATAAACTCTTTCATGCTTTATAGGCTTATCAGACCACCACCCGTACTGCAACACGGTCAACTCCATATTCAGTGGTATATGGAACAGTGGTAGTCTTGCCCATTGAAGTTTAATTACCCTCGCTCAGAGTAGCCATTTGTGATTAGTCATCTACAGAAGAAAAATCTCAAAACAGATTGGATGAATTGGAATGATTAGATGAAAAAAAATTGTACACCCTGTATTACTTGGAAGTCTATCAGAATCGAATAGCACGAGCTTTCAACAGAAAAGTTAGTCTTCGTTCATTCATTCAAGGAGAATTGGTATTGGTTCTCAAAACTCCAATGATACCAGGAAATAAACCTCCCATGCTTGAACCAAAATAGGAAGGACCTTACTCAATACATAAGGTATACTCTAATGGAGCTTATTCCTTAATCTCAATGGATGGAGAACTCATCACGACTCCAACCAATGCCATATTTCTGAAGAAGTATTTTGTGTAACACAAATACCCTATCATCCAACATGATGTTAAACTGTGGTGTCCTTGCTGCAAGACTTTAAACTGCATAGTCCCTTACGTCCAGCAAGACATTAAACTGCATAACCATCGGTCCATGCATATGACCTTAAACTATTCACACCATTGTCCAACATGACGTTAAACTGTGTCCCCATTGTCCTCACTGCAAGACATTAAACTACATAGTAATACATCCTAGCTACATGACACTAAACTGTATAGCACTCCATCATCCAACATGATGTTAAACTATGTTGTCCTTGCTTCAAGACATTAAACTGCATAGTCCCTTACGTCTATCAAGACATTAAACTGCATAACCACTGGTCCATGCATATGACCTTAAACTATTCGCACCATCGTCCAACATGACGTTAAACTGTGCCCCCATTGTCCTCATTGCAAGACATTAAACTGCATAGTAATACGTCCTAGCTACATGACACTAAACTGTATGGCACTCCACCGTCCAACATGACGTTAAACTGTGTTGTCCTTGCTGCAAGACTATAAACTGCATAGTCCCTTACATCCAGCAAGACATTAAACTGCATAAACACCGGTCCATGCATATGACCTTAAACTATTCGCACCATCGTCCAACATGATGTTAAAATGTGTCCCCATTGTCTTCACTGCAAGACATTAAACTGGATAGTAATACGTCCTAGCTACATGACACTAAATTGTATAGCACTCCATCGTCCAACATGACGTTAAACTGTGTTGTCCCTTATACATCCAACATGACGTTAAACTATGATGTCCTTGCTACATGATGCTAAATTGTATAGAAGTACCTTACGTTCAGCAAGATGTTAAACTGCATAACCATCGTCCTAGCTATATGATGTTAAACTGTGCACCTCTTCGTCCAACATGATGTTAAACTATGAAAAATTCCCTAATACGTCCTATATACATGACACTAAATTGTGCAGTGCTCCATCATCCAACATGACATTAAACTATATTGTCCCTTTTCGTCCAACATGACGTTAAACTGTGTTGTCCTTACTACATGACATTAAACTGCACAGTCCCTTCTATGTCCTACATGACATTAAACTATTCATCGTTATGGTTGTTGCTACCTCTTGTTTCTCACACCGAGTATGACTCACGTGATCTTAGAGTAAACTTCAACCATAACACCTTCTCTGGGCCGCTAACCATGTGTAAGTCCTAACACCATTTTTTATATTGTTGTCCTAAAAACAACTTGATCACTAATTCATTCTTCAATTGAACTACGTGGACTTTGATCCTTGCCTTTTAGCCTGGGTACATAGGCAACCTCTTGAGGTTCAAGCCCAAAACCAATCTCTTCACATCGATTCACCTCCATCTCATACGATGTTGATTCGTGAAGCTTCCCCTAGAATCAATATCTTCACATTGGTTCACCTTTGTCCTTGCTATATAACGTTAAATTGTACAACACTCTTGTCCTATATGAAAATAAACTACAACATTCATTGACACCCTCACCTGATAGGGAATCATTATTTACATTGATTTCCAATCATGTAATATTCTAAATACTATGTGCATACATGGAAATAACCAAACCTTTTATTTTGGGTCAAACCATCATTTCACTAAAGTCCCCTTTAACCCTTCATATGTATGAAACAAATCTGTACAGAGGGTATTTCAAGAACTACGTGCGTCTTGATTTCCATCCTTATAGGATACGTTTGAATTTTCAAGCATCCCTCGAATCCAACCCCAAGAATTTAGGCCTAACACCAAATTTCACTTTCAGCCCCTTGGCTGAAAATTCCCCCTGTGAAAACATGAATGTGTTATGAAAACCCTGGTCTTGATTCACATTAGGTTTATAAAACACACACTTTGTATTCATTATTATGGTTCGAGCTCTTTGACCATAAACTAAGATCTCCCATACTTTCATCCCACATGATGTTAAACTGTATTTCAAGAACTGCATATGGCTTGATTCCCATCTTTATGGGATACGTAGTGAAGTCCAACATTTCAATTCAGGACCCAGCCACAACATGACTATGGTTAGCATTGGTCTTTGTATCTCTTTCATGCATTGGACAATACCCAGTTTCATGTGTCATACTCCTAACCATAAATACTTCTAGAACTCCATAATCCTTTTCTTGAATTCTGGTCACAAAATTTCCAATTTCTGAGAGTTCTTTTGCCTGACTATGCAGTACGTTCCCTTATGTGGCCTTGCATAAATAGTCCAAATAACAGACTTGTCACCCAAAAGATGTTATTATTTGACTATGCAGCCAATACCCTTAGGTGGATCTGCATAATTCAACCCCCTAACGGGTTTGTTAAATAATGGTAACTTCATTCTTAGGAAGAAAACCTCTTTTGTCCTTAGTTGTCTTAATGAAAATATGTAGGGATCCACAAAAGTATCCATCCTTAACATATTTGCCCCATACTCTTTTTCATGATCTGAAAGTATTCAAGTCTATGGTTTATATTTCACTTCCCTACGTTTGGGTAAAACCTTCGTAGGAGTGACATTCATCCAATTCTTAAACAATCTTGATTGGAAATATCCTCTCCATATTCAAGTACCTCTCTCCATACAACAAAGTCTATGCTTTGGAAATTTTGAATCTCCATAAACTATCCCTGGGTTTTTAGCAGTAGAAAAGTAAATTTCTGAGAGTTCTTTTGCCTGACTTTGCAGCACATGCCCTTAGCCGACCTTGCATAAGTAGTCTACATAATAGACCTATCAGCCAAAAGATGCTATTATTTGACTATGCCGCCAATGCCCTTAAGCGGCCCTGCATAATTCAACCCCTTAACAGGTTTGTTAAATAATGGTAACTTCACTCTTAGGAAATAATTCTTATAATGCCTCTTATTCCGTTTTCATATAATTCCTCAGATTAAAAATTTCTTAAGTCATAGTTTACATTTTTTCCCTCATACTTGAGTGTGGTAATAAGTTTTCAGATAAATTGTCAAGGAATTGAGTCAATTTTAATCCATTCAGCCAAATCTATTTCGACCTTAAACATTAGCCTTTTTTATGTCCGACGTGCATGACTTTAAACTTCCCACAAAAGACAAGGTAACTCTGAACAAAATTCAAGTCCCATATCACTAAATATACATTTTTTATGATTTTAGGTAATATTGAGCAATGAAAAGATTCAAAGTTTTTAGGGTTATTTTTATAATCCTTGTAAAAATAAAACTATGCTTACTAGGCCCATTGGATTAGGTAAAAATTTTAAGCAGGTAGAAGAAGAATGCATGCGCAAATGATTGAAGATAAAAGTATTTTTCATTTGATGCACAAGAGTTAGAAGGACATCCACAGATTGGAGTCTCTTCTCTTTTCCAAGAATTACAAAATGCTATCAACATAAATCTTAATTTGATTTACGGCATCCCAAGCTTCATCAGTAGCCACTAGAAGCTCATGCACTCGACCAAATTCACTCTTTTCAGCTTGATGGAGTTCTTTCTTGGTATCTGCAATGGATTTCATACCATTCGTTTGAGCTCCTTCCAGTGTATTATTAAGTTGTTCATGTTCCCCAGTAACAGCATCTAACTGTTTCTGAAGATGAATCTGTTGGATGACTTTCTCATTGATCTTATGCTTTAGCTCCTTTAACTTGGCAGCATAATCAGCCTCAGCTCAGTATATCGTAGCCTCAAATTCGCTGATATTGGCTGACAGCCTTACTCTGATCAAATCTTGATGGTACTTCTATTCCTGCTCCCTTCTTAAGATGACTTGTTTTACCACGACATGGATATTTTGATATCCAAAACAGCCAAATCCCAACATGATGAACAGTGATGACAGTCGGGGAATCTTCGATGACAGTCCTTCTAGAGGCACTTCAGATATGATCTTCCATATGTTCTGCCTTTCCTTGCGTCGTGAAAATTGGAGTGCCTTTTTTATCTTTGGGTCTGACTCAGAATCACTGTCATAGGGGGGGAATATAATATGGGATTAATTTACTTAGGGAAGTTCCATGTTCTGATCCTTCCCCCCTGACTCATGTTACATCACTTTCTATTACCGTTGGGACGGAGGATGAAGCTTCACCTTCAGATCTAGCCACTGAAATTGATGTCCCTGCATAATCAATTGAAATATTTGGTTAGTTTCAAAGGATAAAAAAAGTTGATTGGATTTCTTGAAAATTAAGTATAGTCGCAAATATTACTATCCCTTACCCAACGATAGATCAGCAACATGAGAAGGCTCCTCCCCGTCTTTCCTAGCTTTAACGGGATTTTCAGGATGAATTTCAGGAAGCTCTGCTGGGTTCAGCTCCACTAGAGATAGTGTCTCTGCAATAGTAGGGTTGTTCATACCCCCTTTAGGCATTGGTAGTTCGGAAGCTTGATCAGATGGAACTACATATTTGAACCAATCAAGGTCAGAGATGTAATAAGAAGTTATTTTAATAGGATGAAGGATAACACTCACGTCCAAAATCTTCTAAATTACATGGTAATTTAACTTGATCTAAAATATCTTCAAAAGACGCACCAAGTTTCATCATTTCATATAATGATATCTTTGATTTCTGGTTAGTCTCACCATTGAGTGCATTGGATGTATCTACTTGGAGACCCTCATTCTTCGGCCTCTAATCTTAAATAGCTTCTTCAGATAAAATCATTGCATCAGTTGCAATGGCTGCCAAAATCTCGAGTTCAGGGGTTGAACCTAAAGTATCACATAATGGAAGTCAGTTGATGTTTCAATCAATATTTTATGAAGTATTGTTAACTTACCAGAAGAATGTTCTTCACTCCTGGCAGCAGCAACAGGATTGGTACTGGGAATAGACACTGGCTCCTCTTCCAGAGCAGCCAAACCAGCATGAACTTGTGACTGTTCACCAGCACCCTCCGTTTTTCTTAGAGTAGGGTCAGTCCTCTACCTCAAAGGGGAAACTAAATAAGCCCCTACAATCCCAAGAAGTATGAGAAATCTTTTCATGGGTTAAGACTCATGACTATCCAAAGGACTCACCACTACTGATGAAACGTTTAGCTGTGGACTTCCTCCTCCGATGATTTTTCTTCTTTGGATTTTTTGGAGTGTTGACATTATCCTCTCTAAATATAGGTATTGGAGAGTGAAAAGAACTTTCTAATTCCTCATCCATGGCTTTCTGGCCTAGATATACCTCGCCCAGCTCACGAGGAGATTCATTAGACCCGATGGTAGTACCACCAGGGATATACTATGGTGAAGGAACCTCAGCAGTTCCTTTCTTTGCAAGCTATAGGATGAAGAAAATAATTTACTTAAGTAACAACGCTTTAACTATAATCAAGTTACAAAGAAAATAAGGAAATATACTTACATCTTCATGAGCCACGTAATTGTGCCACTCCTCATCAGTCCCCTCATTGGAACCACGATCTAACATTTCCTTCACCCGCTTGGTGACAGGAATGGAATTGTCAGTGGCATATATGAGCATTTCCAACTCTCTGACGTAAGCCCACACTTCATTGGGATTATCTTCGTAAAAGATATTAGTAGAAGCCCAAAGATTCTCTATTATAGGGATGTGTATCCCTTCACATAAATCCATCCAGGCAGTTTCAGTATCATAATATAAACTCCGCCATGTCTGGACAGCCTCTGGTCGTAAATAATCAGCATGTGTACCGGAAGGCTGTGAAGAGGGTCCTACAATCTTAGACTTCAGCTTCTTCCCACCTCCTGCAACTATAGATAAAGGATAAGAAAATAAGACTTGTTGCTCCATAAAGTAATGATTATTAAATTTCCCCAATGAAGTAAATCACTAGGAGTTGATAGAGTTGGTCTTTTGATTCTGACAGGAGGATTATATATGGCACGAGGTCGCTTTGCCGCATGTTGTGCCTCATCATCCCCATCTTGGGAATCCGATGAGTTGGCCCTAGGTGAGGAACCTAGTTAATCAGCTCCAGGTTGGGAAGTGTCACCTTCCTGAGGAAGGGTTTCTTTCTCTACAGTTCTTTTCCCTCCAGGGTATGATGCTATCCAGTTCTCAGCATACCATGTAGTCATGTTACTTGCCGCTTTGTCAACTGGTAGATCAAACATTGTCTCGGTCTTATCCATAGATGTTAGCAACCATAGTTTCTAGGCAACCATCAGATGCTTCTCTGACCTGACATGCACGGGAGGGGATACAACAGTCTGTTGTAGGCACTTGAATTGGCGTGCAAATCTGTATGGATCATAGGCCTCACATATAATCTCTCTGTCAATCTTGGTGGCCAACACACCATCTCTACAAGCCAGCATGTACGACCTAAATTCCAGGACGGTTGTTCCATCATCAACAAACCGCTCGGTTGGCAGGTTTCCATAAGGAAAGAAATTGAATTCCTTGTACATGATCAGCCTCACCTTCATATCATAGATGTTGAGAGCTAACAGAGAAACTCCAGAAAATGCCTGCACTGATGTCCTGAAGAAACCTCTAGGAACCTGTACTCTGTTTTGTACATTATATGTCCTGAAATGAGGGGCGATCCATCCCCAAAAAACATAGAATGGTCTCGATATTCTCAAAGGAGACTTGCCCATAAAGACATGGAGTAAGCTCCTGTGAATCTTCACCAAAATAGGGGTGGCCAACCCAACCATTTTCTTCTCAGCCAACTTGGATGCCACAACGAAGGTCACTGGCCTGACGCCACCCTTCGAATCCCCGACCGGCAGAAGATAAACAATGATCCACAAGGCTAAGAAGCCTGCCATATAGGTCTTTTTTGGGATTCTCTGATTCACTTCGTACCCCCACTTCTCAAATTCCCCTACTTCTAGGGTCAGCCAGAATGTGCCAAGAGCACCCCTCTTCTCTATTCTGGGGTAGGTAGTATGAGGAGTACAAGTGGGTCCCTTATCCTTCTAATCATTCTCCTCCTTCTTGGTAAGAAACATATTCATCCACTCCTCTGGATGAATATCCTTTCTGGACTGAGTTTTGGAGGTCTTAGAACTCTTGAGCTTGTGGAAAATTTTCAATAATTCCCGAGCCAAAATCGAAGTCTTCTCCGAATCATTCCAAGTCACCTTGGGAGGGATGAATTCATCATAAATGTCACCCAGAATTGGAGCCCCCAAGATCTTGTAGACATCCCACAGACTGATGCCTAATTCTCCATGATTCAGATGTAAAGAATTGGTTTCTGGGATCCAGCGGCTGATTATCTCCGGCACAAACTCATCATTCCTGTAGACATATGTCTACCCTTCCCAGATGGCTTCATATATCGCAGGTCCTTTAAAATCCTCGACAAACTCTGAATAGGTTTGTCGCACCCAGTATGCCCACATCCAAGTTGGCTTCACACCCCTCCAGTACGGAAGTCCCAACTCTTCTTCCAGCCTTTGGATTGATCCTTTTGAGAATTTCGGAAGATTAAAGGATAACAATGTGCTTGCAGCTCAGGCTTGTGAGGTTTCAGATCTGGCGCACAAGGACTGTGATGCATCATATAGGACTTCTCCACTGTTCCAATATTTGCAAATACTCCTCCACTTGAGATATTTTCTGAAGCAAAATTGATGTAATTATGAAACCAAGAAAGTGGGAGATAGTTCTTTGCCTCTGGAATGATGACATTTTGCATATGACCATGCCTATAAAGAGGCAAGTAGATGCTATCTAGAAAGTTAAGATGATACTTCTTCAAGTTCTTGACCAAATCCGGGAGAGTGCTGTTGCAGACAGTATAGTAATCATGGACAACAACATTCATCATATCATCAATCCGCTTGCTATCCAGTTCATCAGCCATTCTGATTCTTCTAGGAACCATTGAATCTGCACAAAGGTAGAATAATTAACTCTTAAGTGGGTTGATTTTTCATAAAATTTGTGAAGAAATTTGAAAAAAATGGCTAAGGCATTAAGGCATTCAAGTCCAATTTCGGCGCGCAGGTGTAACTGTGTCATGCAGGTTTTTGGCGTGCAGGTATCACCGCGCAGGTCAATATACCTCTGCAGTAGCACGACATGGAAAAAAGCACTGAACCATGGAAAACAAGACACTTTTGCAACAAAGGAAAGTTGCACGGTGAGAGCGGGAATCTTTGAGAACCAGTTTCTTTGCATGAGGAATGGCTGCATATTTATAGGTTAGGCCGCACCCCTGCGTGCCGAAGCCTGTGCGGATCTCACCTTCATGCTAGCATATGCGCGCTCAAAACTTGTGCGCCACCCTTCCTTGGTTTTCTTCTTTACCTCAGAGTCACACCCTCCTTCTTTCGCATCCAACTCTGAGGGGGGAATTTTGTTGAAGCTCCTTTCCATCACAGGGTCTAATGAATGAAAAGGGAAAATACTTTAACACAAATTGATTCATCCTTTGAAGAAACATCAAAAATTGACAAAGGAATGAAAGATGATTTGTTTTTACTTGGGTCGTGCAAGTTTCATCATGTTCGCGCAGGGTACCCGCGCACCACATATTGGGTGCGCTGGTGACCTGCGCGCCCTATTTGATTTTTTCCCGGGGTCTTCAGCAGCCTATAAATTCCCCTTGTGGGCCCCCCATTTCAAGGACGAAAAATTCCAAAAGACAGATTTAAGCTCCCAACGCCCTAGTCTCTTCTGGAAGTCTTCCGAACACTTCTAAGGTAATTTCTTACCTAGAATGGAAGCTCTAAAGAGGGGGAACAAGGCCTAAGTGTTGAAATTCATCCACACCTTCGCACCTAAGTGTCCAACCCTTAAGGGAAATAGACACAATTGTGTGCCACCTTATCCCTTCACCAGAACCTGTGCGCCACTCTTTTGGAAGCCCCTAGGAATAATACTAAGGGCTTGAGCCAAGCCTCGCCTAAGTACTACCCCATGGGTTGACCATCGCGCAAGTACCCATGTGTCGCGCAGGTACACTTGCACGACTAGGACTTGCACGCCCATGCAGGACTTGCGCACCTCTCTCTTTTTAGGTTCCCCTCCTTCCTATTCACTGGTTTTCTTCAAATCCACCTTTCCTCTTCAAGATTCAGTCTTCAAAACACTCTTCAAAGCCATTTATGGAATGTTTCATTAATTGAATTCCTTATCTGAAATGAATTCTATGGAACATCTCTCAAAACCTATTGATTTACATGTCTTAATGTCACTAAGGTGAGAGATTTCATCCATTCAGACTCATCCTTTAAGATGATAAGATCTTTAAACTTGGGCCTACTTCTCAAGAGTAAGCCCCAGTCTCAAAATCCCAAATATGGGCATCCTCCTAGGAGTAATCCCCAAGTCCCTTAACTCGGGCCTCCATTTCAGGAGTAATCCCCAGTCATTAAGTTCCCAAATCTGGGCATCCTCCTTAGGATTAAGTCACAATCATAATTCCCCTTAACTTGGGCCTCCATCTCAGGAATAAGCCCCAGTTCCGAAATCCCTTTAACTTGGGCCTCCTTCTTAGGAATAAGCCCCAGTCATAATTTCTCTTAACTGGTCTTAATTTACTTTTGACTTGGGCTTCCTTATCAAGAGTAAAACCCAATTATAAGTCCCCTCTAATTTGGGAATCCTTCTCAGGATTAAGTCCTAAGTTAAGTATCCAAATATCAATAAATCACATATACCTTTATGGACCATGTTCCTAGGTTTCTTCCCGGAAGTAAATCCTAATCTTCGTCTATTTGGGCAGTCATACATACATAAGCCCCCACATTATTTCTTATGATTGCATCTTTCATGGCACAATTGTCTGGTTTTACCAATACCTCTTGTTTCTCACACCGAGCATGACTCATTTGAGCTTAGAGTGTAAAAGTAATTATGACATCTTTCTTTGAGCCATAAATCATGCATAAACCTCATACTCCCTTACTCGAACTATGTGGGTTCTGATTCTTTTTCTAAACAATGATACGTAGGTAGCCCATCTGCGGGTATGATCCCAACTCTGAAATAATTCATGTCCTTCTGAATGACAATAAACTTCAAGTGCCTCGCTGAGTGGATTTAAAACTAGTATGGTTATCATAATGACCAAGAGATTTCTATATAATGTGTTGAAGGATACCATTGACTAAGAATATCTAACAAACACAGATGATTCTCTATCGATGAAGAATCTTGAATACATATAAAAGATTCTCTAAATTTCCTACATATTAATCATTGATTGTCAGATATAAAGGAAATATCATTTTCATAATTGGTAATTTAATAAGGATTCATGAACATAACATAAATCTATAAAGAGATTCCCGGAGTAGACAATAATTCCCCCTAAAAAGGTGTGATGAGTCTGACCTCCCATCCTCTCGACCAATGCAAATTCTTAAGTCTCATTGGTTTACAACTAATGAGCACATACCTTTGGAAAGTAGGTGCAAATGGATATATAATCATTGGATGTTTCCAGTTCTATGAACAAACCTGTTAGAAACCGATTGTAATGTTTGAACCTTAAACAAATGAGTTCATCCCCAATTTCAACGTGAAACAATCCTATTAAAAGCTAATTGAAGGTGATGATAGCTAGGTGTCACAAAATTAATCTTATGTAGACCACCACCATTGAGTTTATAATTTCATATATGTAATATCACTAATCTTGTGGTATTAAACCGATGAAAGTCCAAACACACTAATTTTAATGTTATATGGGAGCCTACCATAGCATGTGTTTGTTAGGGTGCGAATTTATTCATATATAGACCCTTTATTACCAAGTTACTCGTATACAAAGACATACCTTAGGATGTTGTTGTGGATCTAAGATTACTCTTACATAGGCTGTCACTTCATCTTTAAGCTTATGTATTATCTATCATAAGGTATGATAGATAAATATAGTTTCACCAATACTTTATATATGCTACTTGTCACCTACTACGATATAGGAAAGTCATTAAACAAACTCATAAGTAAAAAATGTGATTTTTCTAAATTCAATTAATAATTGAAATAAACGGTCTATCAAATATTTATAAATCATATTAAAAATGTATTTTGAGATATTTATTTAATTTATAAAGGTATTTTTAAATTAATTAATTATAAATTTTTTATAATTAATTAAATAAAATTTAAATGAAACATTTAATAAATAGGCATCCATAATATTAAATTTTAATATTAAACTAAAATTTCCAAATTATATGGCATGGTTTATAATTTAGATATAAAATTTTATATAAAAATTACTATTGTAATTTATAAATTGTATATAAATTACAAAATGAGGCTAAATATAAAAGGGTTTGTATTTAAATTATGAACTATTAATAATTATTTAATTTGAATTATTCAAATTAAAATTTTCTTATTTGAGAAATTATTTAAACCGTGTCAAAATGAGTTTTACTATAGACATGATCAAAAATGTGATAATATTAAATATGTGATAATTATATAATAAAATACATAGTATAATTGAAATATAAAATGTTTATATATAATATAATATCATATATCTAAATTAAATTCTATATAATGAATAATATGATGGATTCCATAGTGGTAATAAATATAAAGTGTTTATATTTACTTAATTATGGAGTTTCTAAAATGATTGTCCTAATTGTTATGTTTTTATAATAGCTTTATTTATGAATTAATCATAAATTGTTTAACTCATGTTTAAGTATATGGATTTTTTTATTTATTACCTATTTTATTCATATTTTTAATTTTTATATTATGAATAAATGTATACTTTAGTTTAAATAGTTAATTTTTTTAAGTTATTATACATGCATCTAAGGAGTTAAATTCTAGGTATGATAATTGTTTTAGTTTTATTTTACCTTGACATTAGATTGTACCAGGTAATGAGCTTGAATTAATAGGTTTATTATAGTTTATACATATGGGGTGTTAGAATCTTAGTGGGATTGAAGTCTCTAGGGAGTAAAGTATCCTTGTATATAGGGATTTTAGGTCATACTACTCACTAGCCTGAAGGCATATGCCTTGTCAAGAAAAGTGTAGGTTGTCTATTCATTTATCTAATATTAATCTTGTAGGGATTGTTACTTTCATGTGATTATATAACTTTACATGAAATGGTTCCATGTACCTTATGCATGGGATTCATTTGGATATGTATGAATATGGTTGTCTTTTAATTTGGGTTAGTAACAAAAGCTGTGAGTTGTGTAAAGAGTTACATATGGTTTGAACATATTTATTTGGTGGAAGGAATAGGATTACAAACTAAATCATTTAAAAGAATTCATATATAAATGGAATACATGAGATAATATAGTGAGATTAAATCTCTTTTAAAAATACCAAGTGTTATATTCCTTCCAAAACGACACTTGTTAAGACCTCAATCATTCAATATGGGTGACCCTAACCATTCGGTTCCCATAGATTATCTTATGTAAGGAAAATAAGTAATCAAGTAATCATAACTATTAGGTTCATTGTTCTTAGAATATTATTTGGGTTACAATTATCTAGAAAACTCTAACCATTTGGATACCGAAGGATTCAAGTTGATATAATCCATGAAATGGATTGTACAAAGATTTTTCCACTCAATTATCTAAGACTCATACTAGATAAAATTGACATGATTTTCTACTAGATATAGTCTTATTTTATTTATGAAATTATTTAATGCATGTAAGACATGATGAGATATGGAGCTTGTCCCACTAGTGGATATGATGTGTTTAAAAGGGGTCATAATTTTAGAGGGAGTACATTTAATAAACTTACTTATTAAATTTTTATAATGCATGATACTCATCAAATAAAATATATTTTTATAGATAAATGACAACATCATCATCCAACTTATCTTTGAGATTAATCTTTAGCAGGGTAATATTAATGTATGAAATATATTAAACTAGTATAAAACTTAATAATAGTTCTTAAGTAAAACAATATCTTTGTTAGTAAAACAAATTCCAAAAAAATGAACCATGGAAGTTGTTCAATTGGTGAATATATATGCTTATGAGAAGCATAGTTTAATTCACTCATCATTTCCTTAAATCTTATTCTGAATATGGAATTGATTCTAAAATCATTATTGGAATGTCTTAAACAATGTAAATGAGTTTAAGAAATGTTTACCATATTTCACAAAGAATTTAGGATCGATGAACAAGGGAATTTGATGTCAAGGTTTTGGTGTTTATTGGATAGAACATATGGGTAAATCCTAAAATAGAAGAAGAAAAGTTAGTTAGAAAGTCCAAAAATGTTTCTTAGAGTATCCAATCAAGGTCGCAGAAACCTAAAGGTGTTATTAGAAAAAATGATTAATGATTCCATGGTATATAATTATTCAGAATACCTAAAGGATTTTAGAACATTATCTAAGGTAAAAGTTATTTTTTTTATTTTAAAATATATATGATACCAAATGTATATTTTAAAAACATATGTATACAAGAGTTCAAAATCATAGAAATATTTTATGAAGCTTTTAGTATGTATTCAAATGGAGAAGAAAAAGGTTACTGAATCATGGATTTGAATCTAATGGAATATTATGAATCTCATATGGATATATATGAATGAGGTGCATATTCAACTTATTTATTTTATAAGATAAGATATATAAAGGTTATATATATGGTTTATGTTGGAGTTGGTGGCCTAAAACCAACTACTTTGTACTTTATTCATTAATAAATACCTTATTACATCTTGATTTTTCTTCTCCATGAAAATGCATGTCATAATGTCCTAAGGATAGTTGTTGCACCAAAGGGTCACAGCGGATCCCGACTAGGATGGGAACCCAGAAGTGTCATGACAATATTCTTGAATATATGTTCTATGGCCAGATTATGTTATTTGAGGGTCAAAAATAATACAGGCCATTAGGGATGAGGACTCGTAAAATGTTGAGGAACCTTCTCATGGTGTGCGCCCCTGGTAATATCCATGAGGATATTATGAGAACGAGACCCGCCAGTAGGAAATCCACATTTCATAGTGTCATTGGATGTTCATATCTGCAGACGTGGGTATTGGTCCTTAGAATTTAAGATTATTATTAATGGGTACTACAACTCATTTACTTATATGTATTGACAAAAACCGTGACAACACATTATTCGCAGTGAGGTAGGATATGTTGGGTGCATCATGAGTAATACTGCTGTAGATGCCGAAAAGTATATAATTACTAAAGGAAGTTTCAAAATGACAAATAGAAGTCATATTTGGACCCAGAGTCTCGGTCCGTAGGGCCCAGAATTGTTGTGCGGAAAAAAAGGGGTATGTGCGCGGAAAAGTAGGGTCATGCGGAAAGGGTCTGGGATTCGCGAAGGGTCCCTGGCGCAGGCGTGAAATACTTTTTCCCCTGCACCCAGTGTGGTTAACATTCCTCTCTTCCATCTCTGGCGTGCAAGTTTTGTGTGCCACTATGAATTCTGTGCCACCAGATTCCTATAAATAGAAGGAGAGCCCTTCTGTTTCGGGGTTGAGGAATTTGAACCATCTCTTGTGCGTGAAATTGGAGTTCCGTGCACACAAGATGGCCTTTAGGTACTGATCCTTTTCGCTCCACCTTGCCCCAGGATCCACCTTTGCACACGATCCCACTGGCTTAAACAGAATTCCAAACCCTTCAAGGTTCCTCCCTTGCGTGCAATTCCTTCCGTTGTGCACAAAACGGTCCAATTGTGTGCAATCCCTTTCCCTAGGTGAGGCCTTACCTTTGGGTGCGGCCTTTTCCACTCGCGCGCAATTCATATCCCTTGTGCTCAATCCTACTAGCCGCGCACAAGCCCTTTGCACCGATTACGCTCCATCTCAGTGTTTTGCATGCCAACCATTTCGTTGCGTGCAACCCCTGGGACCCCTCACCTTGATGCTCCCTAGGTGCCTCCCTGTGTAGGCACCCGATGTCTTCCTTCTAGATGCCCCAGGCACACACACCGGGCATACACACCATGCGATGTTTTCTCGTACGACCTTACAGGCTCATACGAAGTAACCTCAAGGTCCCTTGGGTGGTTTTTACCATTGTGTTGCTTTGCCTCATGCTTCTTCGCATAGGCACGCTAACAACTATTGCTTCTTCTCATAGCCATGATAACGTGGACCCCTCGATGGTTCGCTCTGTGACCCCCCTTCACTACGGCATTGTCAATACCTTCCCTCCCACAAGGAGTAAAGGGTACCGGTCATGTAAGTCCTAGGGGTGCAGAGTAAACTCACCTTGTCTGAGCTGCAGGAAATTAAACTGCCAAGTACCCTCATCCTCAACACACAATGTTAAACTGTGACATCACCCCATGCCTCTCACGCAGGGTGCCCCCACTTTGGACATTCTCCACACCTCCCTGTTCTTCACAGGGGATGATATCCTCCTTCTGGGAGTGGTGTTTGTCTGCAGGGGAAGGTCAGCCTCCTTGGTGTAAGCCCATAGCCTTTCTCACATAAGGTAGCACCCATGCACCTCCGTACTTTCCCTCTCCCTCTGCACTTTTTTGCCCTCGGGAATCCATCCTGGAGTAAGTCCCAACACCATGGGCCGCCCAACGCGTAATCCCCTCTTCACTTCCCACGGACGCACCCTTTGCGATGTGATCGTTGGGTCCCTACTGCCTCTTGTTTCCCACACCGAACATGACTCGCGTGGGCTTAGAGAAAGCATCGACCATGACAACCGCCATCCCGCATGACGTTAACCTGTACACCCGAACTATGAGGACTTTGATCTAGGTCAAGGCATGGTACGTATGAAGCCTCCCCGAGGTTCAAGACCAATACCCATCGGACCCTCGGTCCATCTTCACATTGGTTCTCCGGCACCACCCGAACTACGTGGACTTTTATTCCCTGACACAGAGATACATAGGAATCCTCCACGAGGTTCAAGGCCACCACCCGATCGTTCCGACCTCTTCACGTCGGTTCACCAATCATTATGGGCCACTTTAGAGTGTAAGCCCCATCTATCCACCATTGTGGGCCGCCTCAGAGCGTAAGCCCCATTCCATCCATCATTGTGGGCCACCTTAGAGTGCAAGCCCCATCCATGCATCATTGTGGGCCGCCTCAGAGCGTAAGCCCCATTCCATCTCAAACTACGTGGAATTTGATTCCCTACCACAGGGATACGTAGGAAGCCTCCATGAGGTTTAAGCCCCTTCACTTCATCACCCATCCGGATTCTTACCCGGGCCGCCACATCCAGGTGGGATCATGGAACCTCATTCCACTCCACAGCATTTGGGAAGACACCCACGTGTTGGCCCCAATATCGGTATTCCCTCCAGGGGTTCTTTTATCTGATCCACTCTCAGAGTTCTGATCAGTCTAATCCATCTCTGCTGGATGTTAAACTCGCGGCATGCCCTGCGTTAAACATGGGAAGTTGAGGAAAACCTCAGATACATGCCTATGGCATAAAATTCCCCGCGTTCAATGTGGGATACCTCAGGCTTCCATGACCTCGAGAAGACCTATAATAAGGGACAGAAGATAGACATGCCAATCCCCCAGTGTCAAGACATGCCAATGATGCCTCAGCGTGACCACTCCCATAATCGAAGGTTGTTGCCCTGACCAGAACCCTTGGAGTGTCTCGACATAAGAAGCATAATTAACTGGTGTCCATGAAGATATGGAACCAGGAAGAGTTTCATGAACACTTATTAAATCTATGAGGGAGACCCAGACTAGGTGACGAGTTCCGAGGAGGAATCTACAAAAGGAGGAACTGACATCCCATCATCCTGTTTCAATCAAAGAGCAGACATCCCTATATAAGGAGAGAATGCCACCTACCTTTGGAAAGTAGGAATGTGGGGCAACAAGCCACACATCCTTTGCATGATGGATGCACCCCTCCCCCCCCCCCCAATGAAAGCGTCTAAAACATAAAATGGTGAACCCGACGTGAATCTCTTCTCCTCAATATGGAGACTGGTAGCGTTTGGGGAATTAGAAGATTAGAATCTCACCAGGTCTGGGCACCCAGCACTGGGATGTAAAACCCGCTAGGGTTGGGGCAGTCAGGATGTTGAGCACTCCATTCTGTAATGTTGTCAGCA
This sequence comes from Viscum album, assembly GCA_963277665.1. NCBI lineage: Eukaryota > Viridiplantae > Streptophyta > Magnoliopsida > Santalales > Viscaceae > Viscum > Viscum album. Next base: position 143,095,342 of record OY728155.1, read on the forward strand.
TGGATCCCTCTTACCCACCACGGAAGATGGAATGGCGCTAGGCTACTGGTTGTCGATTTCTTTTCCTATCAGTGTTAATGGGTTCATCTCCCTGCTTTTAGGAATCAGATCGCTGCATCCGGAGCTCGATTGCCACCTGCCCACCGGTGCAGGGGTAGAGGTAGTACCGACGCGGCCAACTCGTGTGGTTCTTCCTCTTCCACATCTGCTCCGACCTCCATGACTGCTGGGTGCTCACACCCCCTATCCCCATCAGAGATTATCCAACTAAGGGTGATCAACGACCTTGTGCGTAGGTATGAGGAGGAGGGGGTCATCCCCACCAGGGATATGTCCCCTTTGGACCTCGAGGAAGGTGTGCCTCACTACCAACGTCGCCCCCGAGGGCCGCGCAGGGAGCCGCTACTCCCCACCCCGACATTCAACTGTTTTGGGAGCTTATCCCTAGAAAGCCTTGACACCTCCCTACCCTACACCGAAGAGGTAGGGGATGTATGGGTTGGCCTAATCGGATACCCTCTTCAAGGGTTCATAGAAAGGACCCCCACCAGGCCATGTCGGTGCCGCCGCTTGACTCCCTGAGCTAAGGAGTAGGAAATCCATGTGCCTGCACCACCGGCTCCAACCCATCTGACTCGACGCCAGTGTCAAGCACGAGCGGAAGAGGATGCTCACCCTGGGGCATCAACGTCAGCAACCACTATGGCCCAAGCCACCACTGACTCCTATCATCAAACACCCGTACACATTGAGTAGGGGAAGATATATGCTCGATCCAGATCGAGGCCCTAACCGCCCCATGGGTAGGTTTGGTCAACTCTCTCGGTCGTCGGCACAGGCAATAGCTGCTGTAGACCAATTCGTGGTAGTGCCATCTAGCGTGAAGGCCTACTTTGTGCCACCATTCTGGAAGGTGTGGGCCCTCACTGCTTCCAACCTCATCCTGGAGGCCTACCTGGCGCCACCCTCACCGCAGGTAAGTGGCTTCCCCATGACAGCAACATTCCGGGTGGGGATCTCTCCAGCGCTCACTACACTGGGTATGTGGTCACTTCCCCTACTGCAGACTGCGAGTATGGAGCCATTGTATATCCAGTCACTCACCCACATAGAGGTCCTCCCCATGTCCCTTTGGACATTTTCCCCGATGCTCCCCACACCTCAGCCTTCAGTCCTCTCTGCCCCAGCACCAGTGCGGCCAGAGGACTCCTTGACGAAAATCAGCCCTGCCCCGAGGAGCCACCCAGGGGCAGGAAGGTGGGACGTCGTCACCGTAAGAGAAATGACAAGGAAGGTTGGATGAAAATCAGACCAGTCCGTTTCTCAGACTATGAGGTGGAGTACGACTTGCCGATGGAGCCCTCTCCTCAGTCCTCTGAGTCAATGTTTGGGATAGGGACGCGGCGCGTCAGCTTCGTACTCCCTAAATGTGAGATCCATATGATCCCTGACTCCCTCCAAATGTATATCCAGGAGGACAAGTACTTGGCGTACCCCCATGGATCGAACTTTCAGTCACCATCGGCCTCTCCGGAAGCACCTTCCACCTCAGCCAGAGATGGCGGAGAGCTTTTTTGGGGGTCGATGGCGGAAGATCTATGACATAGAACACCCCCGGAAAGCACCTAAAATGTGACAAGAGGACCATTCTTTGGTCCATCCTATTGTGACGTGGCATCCAGGTCACTAAAACCCTTGGAGGATGACCTCAGATTCAGTGGCCAATCGGCATGCTCGCTGTATTCTCCGTCGGCCAACCCACCAGCCCAGTACCCTGCCTCGGCACCGCTTCCAGTTCCCCAGCCACTCCTAGTTAATGAGAGGGGCCATCAAGGGCCGGATCCTAAACCTGAGTCATGAAACTTCTGGACCATCCTCGCAGTAGGCCACTTCCCCGATAAGTTTTTTCCGGTCGCAGGGTCAGATTTTGATACACCAGAATCGCTCACCCCAGGAGAGTTTGAATGTTTCCGCCAGACCCTCTTGGTGACTCACTTCTGTCTTCACCACCAGCAAGTGCCTTATCCTAGGATCCAAGCACACATCGAGGATATCGGTGAGCAATGTCACTGGGTTGACCTGGCCATTCTCCCCACAGTCCGGCACCCCGAGTCACTTGACCACCATAGGGCCCTCCAACAATAATGCGTTCAGAGTTTTCAAGTACTCTGCAAAGTTGTCGAGGAGGCCACCCCCACACGCACATCTGTGGATGGGGGCAGTACGCTGCCCTTATCTTCAGTGTGATTCGCCGAAAGCCTGACTCACTGGGCGGATCTGAGGACATGCCCCGGAGGGAAGCAGCGGTCAACATGGCTGATCTGTCAGGAGAGGGGAATGGTATGTAACTTCTTGATGGGGACTTACCCCTTGAGGACAAGCCACCACTGGACCCATCAGGGAGGATTACTCGTCAGCAGAGGAACCTCCTAGGTCTCCCCGCACCCACTGAGGCATTAATACTAAGCTGGAATATCGGCAAGGGTAAAGAGCATGTTGGGGTTGTCAAGCTCTCCGACCCGTCTGCCTCAGTGCAGAAGGCATAGGAATATCCTGAGAAGGCCACGCTGCGCCAACAGCTTGCTGAGCAGAAGAGTTTGGTCGATGAGCTTCTAGATGAACGCATTGCCGATAGGTGTCCCGACTATGGTGATCCTAGGTCGGGCAGAAGGGGCAGGAACAACTACCCCTCGGTGAGATTCTCCTAGGAAACCTCGATCATGACGTGTTCACTGACAGAGGAGAGGCTGGAGATCATGGAAAGAGGGTGCGATATGTTTCTCCAAACCCTCCTGAGCGGCATGACCACCCAAGAGACCCGGCTCGGGTTCCTCCCGCCACCCCAAGGGTCGCTCCACCAGCCGCTCCACGGGCTGCTGAGCTTGTCTACCAAAATGAAGAGCCCAAAAATGCGCTTGTGGTTAGGGATCCCCATCAGGACAGGAACCCACATCTAGAAGATCTGATGGTAGCACTCATCACCCACTTAGAGGATTTGGAAACTCGGCAGGTGCCGATCCCACCAGATGGAAGCCATACCCAGCATGGGTGGATGATATGCCAGCACCTCCAGGATTTGAGAACCCCGCTTTCTCCCCCTTTAATAGGATAAGAGACCTGCCACAGCACCTGGACCACTTCAACTCAAGGTGTGGTCCTATGTTAGGGACTCCAGCGTAGCAAGAGGCCGCAAAGCTCTGTAGCTTTGTTCAGACACTGGAGGGGCCAGCATTCGTCTGGTACAACCAGCTCCCTGTCGGATCCATGGCTAGCTGGGAGGACCTTCGCAAGAAATTCCTCTACCAGTTCAGTTCCACAATCAGGAAGATGAACATCGCAGACCTCTTCAAGTGCAAGTAAAGGCCCGATGAGCGAGTTGCGGACTTCATCGCCCAGTGGAAGGGGCTCACATACTCTCTTGACATGCCACTAAGTCAAGAGAAATTACTGAAAATGTGCATAGGGATGTCAAGGTAGAGATGGTTCCTTATCTGATCACTCAGAATTACCCCGAAGGGTTCTGGGACTTCTCAGACAAGGCCCAGCGCCTTGAAGAAGCCCTGCAACAGGCCAATCAGGCATGCCCGTTGCCTCCTGTAATCCCAGTAAGGAGAGAAACCAGATCCGAGCCTGCTGTTGTGGTCCAGATAGAGGCCCCTAGGTGGCTAGAATTTCTACCAGTGGAGCCAGCTCCGCATCCCCATAGGGGTATAACCCCATAGGCATAACTTCCAGCCCAGCAACGACTGCCTCAAAATCGTCAAGCACCTCCACGTAACGCGCCGCCACGGCCTAGGAGAGATAATAAAGTTCCTCCTCCTCAGCATCCTCCTCCGGCCCCCCATCAGGGTCAGCCTCCTAGATCCCCCCTTCCGGATAGAAGGAATCATACATACTCATTTGACGAGGCTCAGGTCCCCGGTTACTTCCGCAGTGCCTTGGAGCAGAGAATCGTGCAGCTACCTGAGTGCCGGAAGCCGGAAAAGGCGCATCTCACTGATCACCCCAACTACGTCCCTTATCACCGGATCCTGGGGCACACCATCAAGTGATGCTATGTGTTCATGGATTGGCTCTACGACTAGATTGAAAACAATATAGTCAGGTTGGGCCCAATCCTGGCATAAGTGGCAGGTCTCTTTGTGAGATCGGATTGCAGTAGCGGCGACGAAGGTGAATGGCAGCAGGTTTCCAACCATGGGTCCCAGTAGTATAATGAATGGATGGCCCGTAAGGTGGTCTCCCATGCCCATGAAATCTTCCGTGCATGCCTGAATCAGCCAGAGCCCTCAAAAGCTACGGTTACTACTTCAGCATCGTCATCTCAGCCAACCTCTTCTCGGAAGAGCAAGCAGCGGCGGCGCAAGAAGAAACAATGCGCCCTGACAATTCTATCGTCATCCCGCACTTGTGGTGACTTTATGCCCCAAAAGTGGTGATCCCTCCAAGACTCTTCCCGGTAGTGGATTACTCTTCAAGTGACAGTCCAGGGTACGCTTTGGTTAGCACTATAGAGTTGGTAAATACCTATTTGACTCCCGACGATGGGTAACACCAGGCAGACCTTCCCAATGTCCCCAGCCGTCGCCAATTTCATTGGAGCCATGGTTACATGGATCGTCGGGGCATGACATTTAACACCTCCATCCAGGCCATGCACGCCACTAAGACCAGACAGTAGGCCCAGTGTAGAGCTCAGCACGCGCGGCCCCTTCATCCGGTGTCGACGGGTCCGCCTCCACCACCGTTTGTGTTACTGGATCAGGCGAAACCACATCAGTCATGTTGCGACCAGCTTCGTCCTGCCACCAGACAACCCTATCCTTCCGGTCCTCATCCAGAAGCCAATTTTCGGGCTTCGACTAGTGAACATTGAGATATGCCTAGTACTAGTCGGCCGCCGGTCCAGCCGGCAGGGCCCTCCATGCCTCCAGTCACAGAACGACTTTCTGCAAGCAGACGTTAGCGCCTGGAACGGAAGTACGATGTTCTTAAGCACCTTTCTTGTATCCCAGCAAGGATTTCCATTCTTTAATCCCTTCTTCTATCACCAGATATGCGTGATGCACTCGTCGAGGCTTTAAGAAGCCTTCTCCAGTTTGAGAAAGAGATAGCAGCCACAGAGGCTTTTCACGCTGAAGTGTTTGAGGATACCAAATGTCAGGACATCATTTCGTTCTCTGAGGAGGATGAGGTCTCCCCCTTATAGGGGCATATCTGCCCGCTGTATATCACCTTCTAGTTCAACGGTGTGGAAATCCATCACTGCCTCATTGATATAGGCTCCGGGATCAACCTTATCCCGATACGGACACTGCAAAAGCTAGGGTTATTCGAGGATGACCTGACTCCCTCTGATATAAGAATCCAGTGATATGACAGGACAGATCAAACTCCAGTTGGCAATATCCACTTGAAGACTCAGTTCGGTGACCTGGTTGCCAACACCGAGTTCATGGTTGTCTCCTAGGACATCACATACAATGCGTTGATGGGCAGACCGTGGATCCACCTTCACGCGGTGGTCCCCTCATCATATCACCAATGCCTCAAATACTCCCTTAATGGTCAAGTGGTCATCCTAAAAGGTGACGCGTCTCCTTTCACCTCTTTTGAAGCCCGCTACTTGGATGTTGACTATTACAAGATCAAGGATAAGCAAGTCCAGGCAAGTGAATTTGAGCCCGTTGCCACTACTACCAACCCTTGGGCAGGTTTGAATGATGCTTACGTCTTCCCAGTATATCGGTTGGAAGCCACCACCCCTGACATGGGGAAATGTTTTGTTATTTACGGGACAATAAGGAACCATCATGCCAACTCCTGATAGCATCGGAGGATCACTTCGTACTCTTATGCGAATCAGGCCTCAGTGATCCCGGAGCCTCCCACTCCCATTAGGTATCGGGATGTCCAGATCATGGAAACGGCAGTACATCCTACTTTTATATTTCGCCGGGCTGGAATAAGTCAACTTTGGTTGATGCGCCACCACTACTTTGATATCGTCAAGAGTGGCCCTCTGGGCCGGAGACCGGATGGGATTGGGTCGACAACCTTCATTGCTACGGTCTTGGTGGCGTCAGAGATCCCCGATGTAATAACCACTGCCGCACAAGTTGGTAGCAGCCTCCCATCAAGACCTGGTAGCTCAGAAGCAGCTTCCCCCATGGCAGATCCTTCCATAAGTGGAGAATAGGACGTGAAAGACACCCCCTACTTTTGAGAAAGGTGTCTCCACCACGGTCGACGAGTTGGTACAGCTGAACCTCGGTAGCGAGGCAGACCTGAGACCCACATTGGTCAGTGCTTCCATTCCCCCCGAGGAGCGGCAGTGGTTTGTGGACTTCCTCAAACATAACCGTGACATGTTTGCCTAGAGTTACAATGATATGACAGATTTGGATCCTCAGGTAGCTGTTCACTATCTCGGTCTTCCGGCAAGTCATCGCGGATTCAAGCAGCCTCCAAGAAAGATGCACCCTTCTCAGGGTGCCATGGTTGAGGACAAAGTTGATAAGCTCATCAAAGCCAACATTGTTAAGGAAGTCTAGTATCCCAAGTGTCTAGCCAACATTCTGCCAGTTAGGAAGAATAATGGACAAATCAGGGTCTGTATTGACTTCCACGACCTTAATCGTCACTGTCCGAAGGATGATTTTACCCTTCCAGTGACATAGTTGTTTATTGACGCCACGACCGAGTTCCTATCCCTATCCTTCATGGATGGGTACTCTGGGTATAACCAGATCCGGATGGCCCCTGAGGATGAAGAATCCACAGATTTCAGGGAACCCCAAGGTACTTTCAGTTACCAAGTTATGCCATTCGGCTTGAATAATGTTGGTGCTACCTATCCGAAGGCCATGCATCGCATATTCAATCTGATTCTAGGAACATTAGTGGAATGCTACATGGATGATCTGGTGGTCAAATATCACCAGCACCAGAACCATCTCGAGGACCTTGAGAAAGTGTTTTGTTTCCTCTGTTCCCGCCACCTGATGATGAACTCGTTGAATTGTGCTTTCGAGGTCACCTTCGGCAAGTTCCTTGGCTTTGTTGTCAGGTACTGAGGTATTGAGATAGCCCCAAAAAAGATCAAGGCCATCAGCCATATGTCTCCCCCGAGAAATATTCAGGAGCTTCAAGGTTTCCAAGGCCACTTAGCCTACATACGGCGATTCATTGCGAATATGGATGGCAAGTGTAAGCCCTTTTCCAAGCTCATGAATAAAGTCACCACCTATGAATGTGACGAGGATTGTGAGGCCTCCTTTGAGGAAATCAATAAGTATCTGCTCCAACCTCCGGTCTTGATGTCACCTATCTCCAGGAAGCTGCTGGTCCTTTACGTGACCGCCCTGGAACAGTCCCTCAACACACTTCTCACCCATAAGAACAATGAGGGAGCAGAGAACAACCTCTACTACCTCAGCCACATGATCGTCGATACAGAAATCAGATATTCTCCCATCGAGAAGAGATATCTGGTGCTCGTATTTTCCATACAAAAATTATGTCACTACTTACAGCACCACGGGGTATAGCTGGTCTCTCGAGTAGACCCGTTGAAGTACATCCTAAACCGACCTATGTTAACTGGCTGACTGGCGCAGTGGGCGGTAATCCTCCAGTAGTTTGACATCAGGTTTGTGCCTCAGAAGGCTATCGAAGGACAGGTATTGGAAGACTCTCTAGCTGCCCATCCAACCTCCATGGATAAATACCTGGACTGGGACTTTCTTGATGAGGCAATCCTCTCAGTCGATCATGCCATCCCATGTTGGAAAATTTACTTTGATGGCACCTCCCGGATCCCCACCGGGAGGAGACTCAATGACCCTAGGCTCAACAGAGTAGGCCTGGGTGTTGTCTTCATTACTCTAGCGCAAGCCATCCTTCCATATTCATTTCTGTTGTCGGAAGGCTGTACCAACAATGAGGCAGAGTATCATGCCCTCATTACTGGCCTCAAGCCAGCCCTCGAGGTCGACGTGCCCCATCTGTATGTGAAAGGGGACTCCGATTTGGTCATCAAGCAGGTCAATGGTGACTATGTCATTAGGAAACTAGATCTCACACCATTTTTAGAGCATACTCTCTGGGTAATGGCTCAGCTCCCTTCTCGGGCGAAGGTTACTTATGTTCCTCGGTCACAGAATGGTCGGGAAGATGCTTGGTCCAGTTTGGCTGCATCACTCATAGAGCCCAAACAAGATGAGTTAATTATCCATGTGGCCCACCAGAGAGTTATATCTCCTGTTACCCCTGATGATGATGATGGCCCATGGGAAATCCATCTCACCGTCAGAGCCTCTATGTCGGAACCCTTAGGTCCCCCGAGTGCAGTGATCAAGATGATTCCTGATTGGAGGAAACCCTTGGTTGAATACCTCTAACACAGCAATCTTTCGTCAGACCCGGAAGAGCGCGAGCGAATCCAATGCCGCATGTTACAGTTTACTCTTAAGAGTGGTCCCAACCTTGAGAATATTCTCTATAAATGTGGGTTTGATGGTATTCTCCTCCATTGTATTTAGGGAGTTGAGATTCCACAAGTCATGCTAGAGGTCCATGTCAGTTCATTCGGTGCTCACCAGGCTGGGTTGAAACTGTCTCACCAGATTCAGAGGTTAGGGTATTTTTGGACCTCCATGATCCATGACTGCATTGAGTTCACAAAGAGGTTTCATGCGTTCCAATTTCATGCTAACTTTGTGCATCGGCCACCGGAGCCTCTCCACACTACCAAGTATTCTTGGCCCTTTTCAGTCTGGGGGTTGGATGTCATAGGACCTTACCCAACAGCAACGACTCGCCAATTCCAGTTCATTATGACCGCTATGGATTTATTTTACAAGTGGGAAGATGAAATTCCACTCAAGGAAGTCAAATCTCATTCTATCGCCGACTTCGTGGGTTCCTATATCATCTATCGATTTGGAGTACCTCACGCTATCCTCACTGATAACGAAACCAACTTCCTAGCAGCTGAGCTGAAGAAATTGTACACCAAGTACAACATTCGCTTTAACCATACCTCCCTCTATCATGCACAGGCAAATGGATAGATTGAGGAGTTTAACAAAACCCTCTCTAACATTATTCAAAAGATGGATGGTCAGAAAAAGAAGAGTTGGTGGGATAAGCTCCCCAACGCCCTCTCTGATTATCAGACGATGACTCGTAATTCCACCTAGGTGACCCTGTATTCCCTTGTGTACATAACTGAGGTCGTCCCGCCCATCGAGATTCAGTTTCCCTCATTGCACACATCGTTCTACGACCAGAAAGTGCCGGATAGAGTTTTCAAAATTCGTCTAGCTGAATTGGAAGCGCTGGATGAGAATAGGCTTCATGCTTTGCACAACCTAGAAAGGCATCAGAGCAGGATGGCTCGAGCTTTCAATAAGAAGGTTCGCCTCCGCTCCTTCCTGGAAGGTGACCTGGTACTGGCCCTCAGGGTGCCAATGATCCTCGGCAGGAAACCACCCAATTTGGATCCCAAATGGGAGGGACCTTTCATTGCCCATAAGGTTTATCCCAATGGTGCATACTCCCGGGTGACCATGGATGGTGAGTGTATAACTCCTCCCACCAACGCCAGGTTCCTCAAACAGTATTTTTCCTGAACTCTTTGGTATGACATGACCCTAAACTGTTGGCTCCTCCATGACCTTAAAATGGACTTCGGTCCCGCATGACCTTAAACTGCCCTATCATCCCACATGACGTTAAACTGTATTCTACAGAACTACTTGTGGTTTGATTCCCATCTTTATGAGATACATAGGATCTCCTGAGCACTTAATATTTTAGGTCCATCCCCATATTTTAGGGATCTCTCTGTTATCTGGGCCCCTTGGCATGCCCTTTCCCTAGGCAGAGGAATATATGGTGCGGTACGGGGCTACGCCCTCATTCACGTTGGGCCTATCAGGACCATTCCATTTATTTCCTCCAAAGAGTCTCGTGTCCCCCGTTATATGCCCTTTTTATTCAAATCGGCCCCTCTTAGGTTGCATCGCCCCTTTTTACCCCATTACAGCAGTTTGCTGATGTGTTTAAGAGTACTCTGGTCTAGACTTGGAGTTTCGGATTCAACATGGGTAAGTTTCCATCCACTTGCCAGGCTTCATGTTTCCTATCATTTGGGCCCCCGTTATCATTTCACACCAGAAGGGACCCCCAGAAAACGACATGGTTACCACGCCTAAGGGCTCTCTTACCGTTATGGGCCAATGCCCCCGAGAGTTTCAGACGACAAATTGAGACAGGTCCTGTGTTGTGAACATGGTTAGGAGTCGATGTTCATTTGTTTGTCCCCATTTCAGGCTAACGCGATGAGATGCTGTGTTGAGAACATGGTCAGTAGTACTCCTCCATCGGCATGCTAGCCCTTTCAGGCCTTGAATGTTGGTTACATGATTCACATTGTGCTCCACCCCCATTATGTTCAGGTGGGATTTCGACACTCCTGGCACTATCCCTCAGTGTGCTTTCGTGCGTCAAGGGGACAAGCTACAATACAGCTTTCTTTGGGGCTCCCCACGGCCCAAGCTCTAAGACCATAAACTAAGATCGCCATTAGGAGCTCTTGTGTCTCGACCCTCGTCCTCATGGGATATTTGGGGTCATCTGAACATTATATTTTTGGTTCCAGCTCCACTGGGAGCTAGATTCTCCTGTCCCTTATCCTCTGGCCCTTCCCGGCCTCTTTGCTCAGTGCTTTTCTCCTAGGGATTGCGCGTAGTGATGATGCAAACCTCGTCCCCATTCATGTCGGGTACACTTTATCACATCGTGCTCATTCCCTCAGGTCCAATCCATATGACCTTAAACTGTTCTATTTTTTCCTATCACATGACCATAAAATGTGACATTATCATCCTAGCCACATGAAAAAAATGGCACTGCATTGTGGTGACCTCATTATAAGGGACATCACATTGGGTATCATTCATTTTCTATACCATTTGTCAATGCTTGTATACAACTTGATTATTGTGGCGATGCCAGGAATTTGCACCCTAGGCTTGTAGCTTCACAAAGAAAAATCCCATTCACCTTCAAGGACAAACAAGATACATCAAATTCCACTTCTTTTTGGTGCGAGGGCTAGACCCACACGCCTCCTTTCATTCCTGGCATTGGTACCTTACCATGCCCCCCAAAATAGAAATATGAGAAACTTGATCACCATCCTCATGGAGTACGTAGGAATGCCTGTGCACTTTGTCACGGGCCCAGCTCAACTTTCGTGTTCGGTCCCCTCACCTTAGCACTTTCCCCAGGAACACGTGGTAATCGGGACTTACGTCCTCATTCACGTCGGGTTTCATAAGAACCTTACCATGTGTCTCCTGTGGTCTTTCTGTTCCAAGCTCTAAGACCTTAAACCAACAACCTCTCAAGAACTATGTATGTCTTGATTCTCATCCTTATGAGACACGTAGGAATTCCCATACATTTAGTTTTAGGTCCAGACCTAGGAATCACAAATCCCATCCTTTTTCCCACTGTCGGCCTCTTGGCCTGCCGCCCTGGGGAATTGTGCAACTGCATCATTTGCCCTAAACAAGTTCAGGATGCCCCATAATGGCATTGGGAAGCAATAGTTCCCTCTCCAGAGGTCTTATCTCATAGTAGGAATGGTCCATGACCAGAATAACGCACCCTCTTAATGTGATTTTTTTGCGGTGGCGTAGTTTCAAGAGTGTTGGATTCTGTTTTAACAAACCACCACTTCACTTTACATGATTTGTGTGCCCCTTTATTCGGATCTTCGTCCTATTTCACATTTGTAGGGACCTCCTAACAGTATGGATTCCTGACCTATGGTCTTCTTGCTCTCCTAGGCCAACGTTACAGAAGATTGATCGACGATATTTGAGTTAGGCCCCGTGTTGCGAACATGGTCAGCAGTCAGCCCTCATTTATTGTTCCCATTCCAGGCTAATGAAATAAGTATGTTGTGTTTCTAACACGGTCAAAAGCCGTCTTTCATTGCCACACCCCTCCCACAGTGTTCCGAATTTGTGGCAACGTGATTCAGACTTTTTCATTTCCCTATGTTCGGACTGATTCTAATGCCCCTCGAATTGCCTCATTCGTGCGTTAGAGGACATTGAGAAGAAGATACATCGATCAGGTCTGAGGTCCCCTTCCTTTGGATGGGCCTCCATCTTCTCCTTGGAAATCCGGGTTCGAATTTTGAATGCCTGAAGCTTGGTTGGCGCTCCCACAATCAAACAAAGTAATAGTGCGAGCGTCCTTTGTTTCTCACGGCCTACATGAGCATAGGGATGGATTGCTATTTATTTTGGAATTGTGGTTGAGCATATTAAACCAAAGTGACAAGTATGTGAAGAAAAGGGGAAAGTAAATGAAATTTTCTCATACATACAAAGAGGAAAGTAAGAAGCAGTAGAGCGAGATAAGTTTATCGCTTCGGCCAAAACAAGGCCCGTAAGGATCAGTGTTTTGGATTGATCTTTCCAATGCCACTACCTTCTGGCTAGGGGCCTCCTGGACTATCTCCCATCCCCTAAGGACCCTCTCCTCATCGGTGGCCTCGAGGCATAGTTCACCGACCCTGGCATGTGCCCGCACCTATTCGGCTTGGAGCTCAGTTATCTGGCGACTTGCTTCTATGAGTTGCTCTTGGGCATCTTCAACTAGGCCCTCAGGTGCTCCAAGAGTTTAGAGTGGTTTGCGATGAATATCTCTTGTTCTTTCTCCTGCTCCTCAAGGCGTTGTACCTCATTCTCCACCCGCCGGAGTGCTCAGGTGATCCCTAACTCCTCCTGGCACCGGATGATGTCAGCACGCCAGCAACTCGCATGCATCTTCTCAGCCATGTAGTCACAGACCATCAGATGAAGGCTTTGAGAATCTACTCCTCCAGCGCATAGGAAGCGCAGCTAGGTTTGTAATGATCCCATCCGCTTCAACAATTCGGTCTGAGGCTGATTAAGAAAACATTCGATGCAATTCCATCCCTTGAGACGCGTCATCCAGCTCTCCTCAGCCGCTTCCGAGTTAGAATCATCGATTTCTTCAGGGTCAGCAGACCGATAGATAGGGAAGACAGACAACAGAGCAGTGGAAGGGTCCTCCTCAGGGATTCCTTCCAAGGGACCAGGCTCATTAGTAACAGGGTGACCTTCTTTTGTCCCCTCGATCCTGGTGGCACCCTCGTCAACCTTCGGCCATGCCCTGACGGCAGCACCACCAATGTATGTTGCTCCCTATTCACCAGTAGCTAGAGCCAACTCAGTTTGGGAGGCATGTTCTGGGTGGGGCAGTGTGCTTGTCATCGGCATGCCTATGGATGGTCCGGGCTCAGCAGCCTGACGGGCCCCTAATGTCGCGATCACTGCATAGATAGGAAGCACCCTAGTCAGTTGACTTCTTCAACACTGATTATCTGCATTGAAGGAAGGGACTTACAGGAATCCAAGGCATCCACCTCTGGTGCTCTAGCCACTGCAAGAGCTGTCTTGGCAGGAGATCCCTCAGCACCCTTCAGCTCAATAATGGGTGCTGGTGCCCCGCCTAGCCCTATTGATGCTTCCTCCCCTCCTTTAACTAGAGATGCTTGATCGACACCCATGTTCTCCTGAGTAAGATAAGAAATATGGGATATGGGTTGCAAAGGGAAGAGAGTACAAGGATGGATGAGGGTTGAAGCATACCTCGAGTATCTCGGTTATGTCTATGTCAGAGCTGGAAATATCTCCGCTCTCCTAGACACTCCCTTGGTAGGGCGCCCCCTGCAACCCCTCATCTTAGGGTTCTCCTTCACCTCCTCCTTCATATTCTCCCTCACCTTCTCTTTCACCTTCCTCTTCTCCTCCCACTTCCTCTCTGATCTCGTCGTCCTCTGAATCGTCACTGTCACCTTCTCCCGGAGGCATCATTTCCAGATCATGCTCTTGGGCAAGCATCACTTTCACAAGGAAAGGTGGCTCCACGCGCCGACCCCTTTGGCTTGCGTATGTGTCCATGGCCGTTAGATATTCATGCCGCCGATGGAAGTTTACTCTTTCAGAAATCCGAACAAGCCCGAATTCTGGCAGCTGGACTCCTTCCCGCGTTATCTTCTGCCAGAGAGCTTCGGTGCTCACCGACTGCCGCAGGGTTAACCAGGCTGACCATAGCGCTGGGAAGATTTTATCATGGGAAGGTTGAAGCATATACATTATCTACTACCTAGGATGTTCCTTGGTCCCGCCATGCGATGCTCCCGCTGCTGAGGTCCAGGCCTATGCAGGTCTCGCTGCCTGGCGTGCCCCTGATCTTCCCCTTCTAGCGGCACCTTTCCTAATCTCTCATCACCCGAGTTCCGTGTGGGTATTATCGAGTTGCCGAACTCGCTTGAGAAAAATCCCCTCGGGGTATGCGATGGCCCAGTGTTCGGCATACTCGGTTGATAGGCCAGCGTCGGCCCCAGTGGGAGGAAGGGTAATGAAGTCGCAAGAGCCATAAGTTGTGAACATTAACCACATATGGAGAAGGACGTAGGGATTCCTCTCCCCCCAGACATCTGTGAATACCCTCTTCGGCATTCACTGGAGGCACCCAAATTGCCTGGCGAATAGGGACGGCACATATGGCTCGCCGAAGATCTTCTCGTCAAACCGAGCCACAAGAACCCCGCCTCTGATGCTCTGGAAGTATTCTTGCTGCTCCAGCGATCCTTGCCCATTGTCTACCATTTGTCCAGTCGGGGTGGGGAATGGGATGAAGTTAAAGCTGGCATGGTTACCAATTCTAATCCTTACTCCCTCCTCGCTGAGCGACATCAGTGCGACCACAACAATGTTTAGCATAGATGGTCGCAGGCCGTTTCCCGAAGGACGAATGGCGTTTGGGAAAGTGTACGCACCAAGATGATCTGCCACCTAGGTGTGGAAGATCATGAAGGGGCCACATACTCTCCGAGGTGACCCCGCTCTCAAGATGCGTGCCAGGATGGCGTACAGCCGAGCCAGTACGGGGACCCCCAGATTAAACCTTTTGTTGGTAGCCATGGTGCCCGCCATCACCAGAGTTGCTGGACAGACGTCTATCCTTGTGTCCCACACCGGTAGGATCCACCTTCTCATAAAGGTGGTGAGGAACCCATCATATCAAACATTCAAGTCTGGGGCCTCATTAACGCAGTAGCACCATGATTGGTATTGCCCTACCTCCAGGATCCTCCAGTACGATCCATTCTTGCTCGTCTGAGCCGTGGTTGGACACCATTTTCCCCGTCCCGGCATCTTGACCGCCAGATTCTTCTCTAGGAACAGGCTGAACCAATCCTTGGAGGCGATGTCCTTTAGGAATTCCTTGACCTCCAGCCTCTCTTTGTCCAGCTCCAGCAGATGCCACGTCAGCATGGGGGTCCGTGATCTGTCCTCCCAGGTGTTCAACGGCGGAAGGAAATCATCATATTGATAGCCCTCCAGTGGGATACCTCTGATGCAGTGGACTTCCCATAGGCTAATTCCAACTTCCCCACAGTGAAGATGGAATGTGTTAGTGTCAGGGGACCACCGGGTGAACAGCTCCGTCCCGAGCACAGGTTAGCGGTAAAAGTGGAAATGCGGCATCCACACCACCTCGAACAGACCAATGTGTCGCATCTCAGCCCCAAATTGGTCGCACGTATGGCGGACCCAGTATGCCCAGGCCCACTCACTGGTGAAGTTGCCTCCAGACCGCAAATCCCAATCTTGCAGCCATCCCTTAGTATCATCTATGATGCTCTGATGGAACGTGCTTGCATAAAGGGTCGGGGAACTCTCCGCAATAGGATCACCCCCAGTAATGGTCCTAGTCCTCCGGTTTAGGACATATACATCCATGTGCCTGGTTTCTCTGGCACGATGACCATTGTTGGTGATATTGTATCGGGGAAGGTCATCCTCACGGGTCACCCATGACCACGGTGTATCAGCCTCAAAGCCTGGCAGGGGAACCTCCTCCAGAATGCCGAAGTTCCATAACAGAAGGTTATTGGACAAAGGTTACTCTTTCTGGGCGAGGGTTTTCAGGTCGAACAGAGTGTGTTTATTTGAGATAAGCACTCTGGTTCCATAAACCTCCTCATTCTTAGCTATTGTAGCTCTGCAAGCAGCGACTTCCCGCTCATCTACTTGATTTTCGGCCATCTTCTTCCAACCGAGTGCTTCGAGAGTGTTGCACAGAATCTAGAAGTGTTGCGCAGAATCTGGAAGTGTTGCGCGGAATCTGGAAGTGTTGCGCGGAATCTGGGAATGTAACACGAAATTTGGAAGCCTAGCGCGGAATCGGAGAATTCGACATGGAAAATCCTGGGTTTGCACGTAAATACAGCCAAAACATAGAGCAATTTTATGCTGGCACAGTGGGTTTTACATGTAGGCACCGAAGTAATTTCGCACACTAGAGCTCAAAGCCTGTCGCGTGAGAAAGTTGTGTACGGAGCCTTGGACCCATAGACTCTTTTATAGGTGAAGTCGGGGTTCTGCACCGCGTAGAAATCTGATTCCATGCATGCTGGCGTTTTGCATGCCACTCCATTTTTTTGTGCGCAGGGGGGCCCACGAAGCCCAACACTTCGGCATTTCGGCATTTCCCTTGGAATCTGATCTTTCCGACCCCTCGCTAATCCAATTCTGAGTGGGGGCATTTGTAGATGCCAAAAAGTCCGTAATTGATGAAGGAAGTTTTGAAATGACAAAGCGAAGTCATATTCGGACCCGGAGTCTCAGTCCAGAGGGCCCAGAATTGTTGCGCGGAAAAAAGGGGTATGCGCGTGGAAAAGTAGGGCCGCACGGAAAGGGTCTGGGATTCGCGAAGGGTCCCTAGTGCTGGCGTGCAATACTTTCGTGCTCATTCCCTGCACGGTTAACATTCCTTGATGCCATCTCTGGCGCGCATGTTTTGCGCGCCACCCTGAATTCTGCACCACCGGATGCCTATAAATAGAAGGAGAGACCATCCGTTTCGGGGTTGAGGAATTCGAATCGTCTCCTGTGCAAGAAATTGGACTTATGCACGCGTAAGATGGCCTTCAGGTACTGATCCTTTTCACACCACCTCACCCTGGGATCCTCCTTTTCATGCGATCCCACTGGCTTAAACAGAATTCCAAACCCTTTAGGGTTCCTCCATTGCGTGCAATTCCTTCCGTTGCACGCAAAATGGTCCAATTGCACGCAATCCCTTTCACTGGGTGCGGCCTTACCTTTGGGTGCGGCCTTTGCCACTCGTGCGCAATTCATATTCCTTAAGTGTGATCCAACTAGCAGCGCGCAAGCCCCCTACCCCGATTACGCTCCATCCTGGTATTTTGTGCACCAACCATTTCTTTGCGTGCAACCCCTGGGATCCCTCACTTTGATGCTCCCCGGGTGCCTCCCTGTGTAGGCGCCCGATGTCCTCCTTCTGGATGCCCCGGGCACACACACATGGCATACAAACCATGCACTGTTTTCCCCTACGACCTTCCAGGCTCGTACGAAGTAAACTCAAGGTCCCTTGGGCAGTTTTTCCCATTCCGTTGCTTTGCCTCATGTTTCTTCACATAGGCACACTAACGACTATTGCTTCTTCTCATAGCCATGCTAACATGGACCCCTCGATGTTTTGCTCTGCGACCCCCCCTTCACTACAGCATTACCGGTACCTTCCCTCCCACAAGGAGTAAATGGTACCAGTCATGTATGTCCTAGGGGTGCGGAGTAAACCCACCTCATCAGAGCTGCAGGACGTTAAACTTCCAAGTACCCTTGTCCTCAACACACAGTGTTAAACTGTGACATCACCTCGTGCATCTCACGCGGGGTGCCCCCACCTTGTACATTCTCCATGCCTCCCTGTTCTTCACAAGGGATGATATCCTCCTTCTGGGATTGGCGTTTGTCTGAGGGAGAAGGGCAACCTCCTTGGTGTAAGCCCCATGCCTTTCTCGTAGAAGTTAGCACCCATGAACCTCCATACTTCCCCTCTCCCTCTGTGCTTTGTCGTACTCAGGCCTCCATCCCGGAGTAAGTCCCAACACCATGGGCCGCCCAACATGTAAGCCCCTCTTCGCTTCCCACAGATGCACCCTTCAAGACGTGATCGTCGGGCCCCTGCTGCCTCTTGTATCCCACACCGAGCATGACTCACATGGGCTTAGAGAAAGAATCGACCATGAAAACAGCCATCCCGCATGATGTTAAATTGTACACTCAAACTACAAGGACTTTGATCCATGTCAAGGCATGGTACGTAAGAAGCCTCACCGAGGTTCAAGCCCAATACCCATCGGACCCCTGGTCCATCTTCACGTCGATTCACCAACACCACCCGAACTACGTGGACTTTGAATACCTACCACATGGATACTTAGGAAGCCTCCATGAGGTTCAAGCCCACAACCCGGTCGTTCCAACCTCTTCACGTCGGTTCACCAATCATTGTGGGCCGCTTCATAGCGTAAGCCCCATCCATCCACCATTGTGAGTCGCGTCAGAGCATAAGACATATTCCATCCATCATTATGGGCCACCTCAGAGTGTAAGCCCCATCCATCCATCACCATCATTGTGGGCCAACTCATAGTGTAAGCCCCATCCATCCATCATTGCGGGCCACCTTAGAGCATAAGCCCCATTCCATCCTGAACTACGTGGACACTGATTCCCTGTTATGGGGATACATAGGTAGCCTCCACGAGGTTCAAGCCCCTTCAATTCATCACCTATTATAATTCTTATCCTGGCCGCCACATCCTGGTGGGATCATTCCACCTCATTCCACTCCACAACATTCGGGAATCCACCCACGTGTCGGCCCCAATATCAGCATTCCCTCCACGAGGGTTCTTTTATCTGATCCACTATCAGTGTTCTGATCTATCTGATCTGTCTCCGCTGGACGTTAAACTCGTGGAATACACTGTGTTAAACATGGGAAGCTGAGGAAAACATCAGATACATTCCTATTGCATACAATTCCCCACGTTCGATGTGGGATGCCTCGGGATTCTGCACCCTCGAGAAGCCCTATAATAAGGGACAGAAGACAGACATGTCAATCCCCCAGTGTCAAGACACACCAATGATGCCTCAACATGACCACTCCCCTAACTGAAGGTTGCTTCCCTGACCATACCCCTTGGAGCGTCTCGACAGAAGCAGTATAATTAACTGGTGTCCATGAAGATATGGCATCGGGAAGAGTTTCACGAACACGTCTTAAATCTATGAGGGAGACCCGAACTAGGTGATGAGTTCTGAGGAGGAATCCAAAGAAGGAGGAACCGACATCCCATCATCCCGTTTCGATAAAGGAGCAGACGTCTCTGAATAAGGAGCGAATGCTGCCTACCTTTGGAAAGCAGGAATGCGGGGCAACAAGTCGTGCGTCCTCTACGTGATAGATGCGCGTGCGTGCTCACCCCGGTGAAAGCATCGGAAACAACTACATTAATAGATAATACGATAAAAGGATTTATCCCTTCTGTTCCATAATGGAAGTTGATATCTCAGGCCCTTTGATAGAATTGATATAGCCTAAATAAATCCATGGACATGTTGAGAAATGTGCAAGTTCAATTCTATGAAGTCAAAGAATGAATAATCGAGCACATGGGTTGTGGCACTATAATGAAACCCGCTTGATTCGAGATATCGAGACAAAGGGATTACATCACATGATAAGCATTTGTAGGAGGTGACACATCATTGCGGCATTAACTTCTTTCTCTATGGGTGCCTTGGTGTGTTTCTAGATGTTAACCTTGGACTTTAGAGAGGATCTTCCTAATTCCACTAAGAAAGACACCTAGAGGGTCACACGCTAAGTGTGTACAAGTATATTAATTAAATGTTCATTTAACAAGTTGATTAAAGATTATTCTCGATTTTGGTTTAATAATTATTCAAGGATTCTTGATTGCATTTATTTTGACACTAGTTATTTGAGAGAATATGTTTTGGGTGAAATAATATATTTTTTAGCAAGTAATGTAGTGATATTTATTTAAGAAATAAATAGTCATTATTCATGGTCTAATAAATGTGGTGGATAAAATAAAGAAAATGAAAAACAAAAGTACACTCTATGTATATTAATAAATACAAGCCATGTATTTTTTTAGGGATTTTTGAGAAATAATATTATTTGTTTAATTAAATAATATTAGGTGTAATTTTATGGGCCCATGTCAAGTGATAATAATAATAGTCAAATGATATTATTATACATAGTGTATTACTAAGAATTAAATTAAATGAATAAATGTATTTGGGTAATTAATTCATTTTATTATTCTAAGTATTATAAATTCCAATTACATTAGCAATTATTTTTGGTTGTGCACAACAGATCTGAAAAAAGCTATCAATCCAAGAGAGAATTCTTTTTCCTCCAAGAACACTCTCAAGTTATGAGAGAGATCCTCCTCCAATGAATTTAGGAGAGCGCTTTGTAATTGGATCTCAAGGTGATCAGAGGAGGACATCATAAGCGAAGGATCTTTCATGCTATCACCCAAAGATCCCTTCAGCAACATCCAGAGACATGTGGATCACCGCTAGAGGAAGCCCACATTTGGCTTCTACAACACAACAACAGATCACATTGGATCGTGACTCATGTCATGAACCAGCCCAGGTACCCTGGTAACCAGATAACCGAGCCCGCCCTGACATAGCCCGAAGGGCGTTCCCGATCCCCATGGGTCGGCGACTATCACCGGGCATCATACAACACACAAGTGGGAATGATTTTTTCCACAAGAATGAGGAAGAAAAAGAAACAAGACAGTATGAAAATAAAAGAAACTCCATCAGGAGTAATGTACCAGAATAAAAAAGAGGCATAAAAAGCTCGGAGTACTACAACCCAAGATCTAGAAAATAGAAAATAGTCCCAAGGTCCCTAAGGACACAACTCACCAAGACCAGAGATCAAGAACTGGATCTACCTTGAAGAGATCCCTTCCCTTTGCTCGATCCTGGAAGAAGAAAGTCTACAAACACCCGAAGGAAAAATTAGAGTGTGAGCCTAAGCCCATTAGGATACCACCAAAGATTCCATAATTGATTCCAAATATAGATTATCCCAAGAAAAGCTTTCAATTTTCAAATACACAGGTTTGGAAATTCAAAAGTATATTTTTAAGAAAACCTACTATACATTTTCAAATGATGGAAATTTTACTTTAAGCAAAGGCTTTGCAATGATGGAATATTTCTAACACAATGGATTAAGAAAAACATTTATATAAAATAGTTTATATAAATTCAGCAGTCATGTAAGGCAGTTCAAAAGCATTGGAATACATTTATATCTCAAATATAAACAAACAAGTGAGAAACATGGTCATCTGCCAAAAGGTATGACAGTATTAACCAAGTATAGGATTATGCACTCTCTATGTGAACTCAGCAAAATGTGTATACACATGTCCCTATGACACTGGCCAAAGGAGACTCGTCACCAACACTTCGGGGATGCGACCTATCACAAGTATGTTATAGAACGTTGTTGTAGTGTAGAGTGTATCCAAATAACTCACTAACTGCCTAAGGTTTTCATGTTCTCTTACACGATGGGCGAACTATTTTAAGACTGCTTAAAATATGATCAATACCATTCTTCCATTTCAAAAATTTCAATTCCTTTCCATTTAAAACCAAAATGTGTTTTATTCAAAAACATGACTTTTCACAAGATAATACCAATGAGTTTATATCAAATCATTTTAAGCCATTTTCACCAGTTTGAAATCCATTCAAAACAAACTCCATCATCAGAAAATTTATTTCCACAATTAAATTCAAAAATTTAATTAAAATAATTTCAAGAAAATCCACAATTTAAATTAAAAAATTTAAATCAGCAAATATCCATAAACACAATCAATTCAGTGGAATTGTGGTTTTCTAAATCTCCATGCCAAAACCATTTAAAATATCTCAATTCACTGGAATCGAGTTTTTGTCAATTTAATTGAAAGAAAACTTGAGCAATTGAATTTAAATCAACAATTGAAGTAAATCAAGCAAATACAATGATAATCAATTTGGCAAGTAGGGACAGAACCACCTACCTTGAAGGTTTTGACCAAAACCACAACGGTCGAGAACGCTCAAGAAAACTGGGTTGCTTCTTCAAGAATCCACCTTAGATATCTTTCTCCTAGCAAGATCAAGACCAAATATCATCATATTTGGTACCACACACTTATATCTACCCATAACGGGCATAGATCCAAGAACCTGATAGAAGAGGAGAATTAGATCTAAGTAGATCTAAGAAACTGATCAAGAACGATAAGAACGATCACATACCTCAACAATCCGTCTTTGATTCACCAAGAGGAGCCTTTGGATCACCTCTGGAATGATGGAAGAACCTTCTATTACCTTAGGAGAAGACAAATCCAAAGTTAAGGCTGCTTGGGAGGACAAATGAGGCACTTAGAGGAAAAAGTGAGTGAGATCCCCAATTTAAGGATCTCATTTAAGTGGTCGCACAGTTAGTTCGCACGGTTTGACAAACCGTGCACTAGCTGTGCGTTAGCTACTGCCTCGGCCACCCTTCTTGCATGGTTTGGCCGCACGGTTAGACAAACTGTGCACTACCCGTGTGGAAGTTACTGTCTCCAAGACCAACTATGCACGGTTTGGCCGCATGGTTTAGACAACCCGTGTGCCACCCATGTGACCTTCCCTTAGCCTAAAAACAACATTTAAAGTTCTCCTGACTCTCCCTAGTCACTACTCCAAAACAGAGGTACTTAGAAACATCAAAAGTACCTAAAAACGTAATGTGATGTTACTACCTCCCCACTATAAGATCTTTATATCCCCAGAAATCCTATTAAGAAACCTCCACCTCAAAAAGATGAGGCCACTGCTTTCTCATTAGTGTCTCCCTTTCTCACGTCTCATGAGAATCAGAACCATGATGCCATAGCACATGGACCAGAGGTATCGTTTTCCCACGAAGTACCTTGGTCTCAGAATCAACAACCATGAATGGTCGTTCAGTCACAGATAAATATGGTTCAATCTCAAGATCACTCCAGCTCAAAACATGATATGGATCAGAGAGATACTTTTTTAGATGTGATACATAGAACACGTTATGTATCGACATTATATGTGGTGGTAGAGCTAGACGGTAAGAAAATTTCCCTACAAGACTCACATCCTCGAAAGGTCCCACAAAACAAGGAGAAATCTTCCTTTTCTTCCCAAGTCTTCGATGACCTAATCAAGGTGAAACTTTCAAGAACACCTAGTCCCCAACTGAGAACTCTAAAGGTCTATGGAGACAATCAGAATAAGACTTGTACTAACTCTGTGTTGTCAACATTATCTAACGAATCAACTGGATCTTAGTTGTCGTCTCTTGGACCAAACTCGGTCCTACCAAATAACTTTAACCAATCTCCGACCAATATAAAGGAGATTTACAAGGATGGCCATACAATGCCTCAAAAGGAGCCATTTTGATCGTAGATTGATAACTGTTGTTATAAGAAAACTCAACTAGCCCTAGATGATCATGCCAAGACCCACCAAAGTCAAGAACACATGCGCAGAGAATATCCTCAAGGATATGAATAGCTCTCTCTATCTTTCCATCTGACAGTGGATGGTAGGCCATGCTTAAATGGACCTGAGATCCCAGTGCCTCCTAAAGGCCTCTCCAAAAGCGAGAAGTGAACCAAGGATCCCTATCAAAGACTATATCAGACGAAACTCTATGAAAACGAACAATTTAATTCACATAGATATTTCCCAACTACTCAACTTTGGTTGTATCCTAAATAGGTATAAAGTGAGCTGACTTGGTTAGCCTATCGATCACAACAAATATCACATTCTTCTTCCTATGGGATTGAGGTAACCCAACAACAAAGTCCATAGAGATTTCTTCCCACTTACATGTAGGGACTAGAAGTGTTTGAAACAAACCCAAAGGTTTATGGTGCTCAGTTTTCACCTACTGGCATGTATAGCAATGAGATACAAACTCAGCAATGTCTTGTCTCATACCTGGCCACCAGAACTGTTGCCACATGTCATAGA
This sequence comes from Viscum album, assembly GCA_963277665.1. Classification (NCBI taxonomy): domain Eukaryota; kingdom Viridiplantae; phylum Streptophyta; class Magnoliopsida; order Santalales; family Viscaceae; genus Viscum; species Viscum album. Next base: position 143,119,413 of record OY728155.1, read on the forward strand.
ACATCTTCGTGGTTCTTGGGTGCACAACCCACGGAGAGTTATGGCAATCCCCCATCACATCCTCCCTTGCCGATAACGGAACAACGTAACGGTTTCGATAACACAGAACACCCTCTTTGGAGAACGACCACTAAGTATCAGTCTCCCCACCATAAAGAGAGTCCCTAATGCTATGAAATTCATCATCCATTTGTTGTTCCTGAAGAATTAACTCGAAAAGTGCATATGTCAACTGTACACTGGCTAAAGAAACTTCCTACCCCTTCCACTGAATTCCATTATGAAACTGAGCAAAAAGATCCATCAAACTACACTCTTCTGAAGATTCTTTCATAGCCTATGATGGAGGTTTCCTGCTTAACTCATCTGCATCTACATTCCCTTTCCCTGGGGTATAGGCAATGTCAAAGTCAAAAGATTGCAGGTACTTCACCCAACACCTTTGGTGGAGATTCAAATCTTTTTTAGAGAATATATAAATCAAGATCGTGTGGTCTGAATACATAGTAAACCTTTCTCCATAAAGGAAATGTCTCGAAAACTTAATTGCTTGCATTAAAGCTACAAGTTCAAGGTCATGGGTAGTATAATTCTTCTCATGAGACTTAAGCTGATGAGACCCATAGGCAACAACATGATTACCCTGCATGAGGACACATCCCAAACCTGAACCTAATGTATTACAGAAGACCACATAACCTATCCCAGCCTCAGGAAGAGTTAACACTAGCGTAGTAGTCAAAAGACCCTTTAGCTCAACAAAAGAACTATGACATTTATCATTCCAGGAAAACTTCACTCCCTTTCGAGTCAGAGCAATCATTGTAGAAGCTAACTTTGAGAAGTCTTTAACAAACCGTTGATAATATCCTGCTAATCCCAAGAATCTATGAATCTCGAAAACATTTTGTGGTTGTTCCCAAGTCATAACAGCCTTCACCTTCTTAGGATCAACTGATATTACTTGTTCTGGCATGACATTTCCCATGAATTTCACTTCCTGAATCCAAAAATTGCACTTTGGAATCTTGGCATATAGTCGGTGATTCCATAGAAGACTCAGAACTATTCTCAGATGATGCACATGATCCTCCTCAGACTTGGAGTAGACAAGAATTTCATCCACAAATACTACTAAAAAAGTGTCTAGATACTCACGAAAAAACCTTGTTCATCAAATCCATGAAAACTACAGGGGCATTTGTTACACCAAAGGGCATAACAAGGTACTCATAATGGCCATACCTACTCCGAAAAGCGGTCTTATGAATGTTAGATTATTTTATCCTCAATTGATGGTAACCAGATCGAAGATCAATTTTTGAAAACCCCTTCGACCCTTTCAAATGATCAAACAAATCATTAATTCATGGTAACAAATATTTTTTCTTTATCGTAACTTGATTGATCTTTCGATAATCAACACATAAGCGAAGAGAACCATCAGCCTTCTTGGCAAAGAGAACATGTGTTTCCCAAGGTGACACACTCGGGTGTATAAAACCCTTTTCAAGAAGATTTTCTAACTAAGACTTCAGTTATTTTAGTTCATCTGGAGCCTTTCGGTAAGAGGGAATAGAAACTGATTGAGTACCAGGCATTAAGTCAATATAAAAATAAACCCCCCTTACTAGTGGAAAACTAGAGAAGTCGGAAGGAAACACGTTGGGAAACTCAGCAATGACTGGAGGGAGATCACCACACATTGAATCTCTCTCTAGATCAAAAGAAAACACCAATATAACTTTCCCCAACTCTAGATAAGAGGGTCCATCTCAGCTTGACCTTGGGTCCCATTCTCCTTGAAAAACAAGAGGCACACCACTGGGTGTAGTAAGGTAGACCCGTCGAAGATAAAATCGATCCGGGATTTATTAGAAATGAGCCAATCCATCCCAAATATGACGTCAAAAGATTTCATGTTGAGAACCAAGAAATCCAAGAATGATAAACATATGATAGAGATAAGACACAAGAAGGACTATAGAGACCCTTCTCTCTCATTGTACCAAAGGGTGTAGTAATATCCATCGCAAAAGATAAAAGCTACATAGGTATATTAAGCAGATTAACAATATGGGTTAAAATAAAAGAGTGAGATGCACTAGTATCAAAAAGTGTTGTCACTAAAGTTGAAGCTATAGTAATGGTACCTCTCACAGTTGTAGGACATGTATCAGCTACCTCTGGCGACTCTTCCACTGCAAGAGGAAGCTTTATTACAGATGTCTATGGCTGGAACCCTTTTGTATGTGAATCATTTGATTTCCCCGCAGTTTCTGGAGGTGTTGATGATCTTGTTCCACTATGTGGAGTAGAGAAGTGATGGCAGAATCTCTGTAAGTTCCCTAAATGTCCGTAGGAGCTACAGTTCTTGGGTACCTTAGTGAAAACCCTCTTAGAATTTCCTAGCTTCCCACACTAATATCAATTCAAAGAAGCCCCTCCTGGTGCTACCTGAGGTATGGAATGACTCTACTATCGATAAATACCATGAGAAATGTCATGCTTCCATTTTCCTTTAAAGGAACCCACACTGCCACTATGAGGGAAAAGAACCTCCTTCAACCCTGAATTTCCTGCCAAGTCCATCTCAAACATCATCTCCATATCGAGCACATCAGCATAAGTGGGTAGATTTAGTAAGAAAAACTAAGAACATATATCTGATCGAAGTCCCAACTCGAATCGTCGAGCCTTCATACTCTCATTAGATACAATCTCAGGAGAAAACTATACCATCTCAGAAAAGCAATTTGAGTACTTAGTCATGGTTTTTTTGGCCTGCTCAAGCATGAAAAACTACACAGCCTTGGCCAACACCATTGATTCTGGATAGATCTAGTTAGTGAAAAGAATCCTAAAGTATTTCCACTCCAAACCCTCATGTTTCCTAGCCGTCACCATTGTGTCCCACCATCTCCTACTTGGTCCCTCCAGCACGAAGGTGGCACACTTTACCTTGATCATATCTGGTGTCTCAAAGAACCCAAACAGACATTCAATCTTACTCAACCATTCCTCAATATGTTGAGGGTTAGTGAATCCTTTGAAAAATAGTGGCTTCTAGCGTAGGAACTCTTGAGAATGACTTCAGAGAATATCACTATGAGGATCTATAGCTGGAGTCAAAATTGGAACTGGAGGTGGCGTATGTCCTAGAACTTGGATAGTGTGAACAATCACCTCAACTAGACTCAGATCCATAATAGGACTCGCTTGCTGAGATTCAATATTAGCCTCTTTTTGGATCATATTCTCATGTCTTCTCAGAGTCATGTTGCTACACAACATAAAAAGACATTGATTAACACTCAAACTGAGTTACAAGGAAAACTATTCTTAAAAGAAGGGATAACAAGATTTGGATTCCACTCTATTCAAATCAAAACAGGGAAAATAATAGAACTAATCCACAAGTCATATTTCCCTAACCAACCTTGGTGACTTAAGGATCATTGTGGTGAGAGCTGTCCCGGAACTCAATCGTAACTAACTCCCATGTCCCGACAAGAATACTCAAAAGCATAATTTCATCAACGAAAGATGCTTAACCTTCCCTCTGATACCACTTTTTCACGAACCAGCCCAGGTACCCAGGTAACCCGATAACCGAGCCGGCCCTGACATATCCTGAAGGGCATTCCCAATCCCCACGGGTCAGTGACTAGCACCTAGCATCGTACAACATACAAGTGGGAATGATTTTTTCCACAAGAATTCAGAAGCAAAGGAAACAAGACAGTATGAAAATAAAAGAAACTCCATCGGGATTAATGTACCCAAATACAAAGAGGCATAAAAATCCCAAATTACTAGAACCCAAGTACTAGAAAATAGAAAACAGCCCTAAGGTCCCTAAGGACACAACTCACCAAGACCAAAGATCAAAAACTGGATCCACCTCGAAGTGATCCCTTCCCTTTGCTCGATCCTAGAAAAAGAAAGTCTACAAACACATGAAGGCTAAAGTAGGGTGTGAGCCTAAGCCTAGTAGGATACCACCAAAGATTCCATAATAGATGCCAAATATAGATTATCCAAAGAAAATCTTTCAATTTTTAAATAAACATGTTTGGAAATTTAAAATCATATTTCTAACAAAACTTGCTATAAATTTTGAAATGATGGAAAAATTACTTTAAGAAAAGGATTTACAATGATGGAATATTTCTAAAATAATGGATTAAGAAAAAAATTTATATAAAACAGTTTATATAAATTCCATAGGAATGTAAGGAAGTTCAAAAGCATTGGCATACATTTATATCTCAAATATAAACAAACAAGCGAGAAACATGGTCATCTGCCAAAAGGTACGATAGTATTAACCATTTATAGGATTCTGCACTCTCTATGTGAACTCAGAAAAATGTGTATACACATGTCCCTATGACACTAGCCAAAGGAGACTCGTCACCAACCCGTCAGGGATGCGACTAGCCACAAGTATGGTTTCGAACGTTGTTGTAGCGTAGAGTGTATCCAAATAACTCACTAACTACCTACACGATGGGTGAACTATTTTAAGACTTCTTAAAATATGATCAATCCCATTCTTCCATTTCAAAAATTTCAATTCCTTTCCATTTAAAACCAAAATTTGTTTAATTCAAAAACAAGCCTTTTTCACAAGATAAAACCAATGGGTTTCTATCAAATAATTTTAAGCCATTTTCACTAGTTTGAAATCCATTCAAAACCAACTCCATCATCACACAATTTATTTCCATAATTAAATTCTAAAATTTAATTGAAATAATTTCCATCAAATTCACAATTTAAATTAAACAATTTAAATCAGAAAATTTCTATAAACACACCCAATTCAATGGAATTGGGGTTTTTCAAATTTCCATGCCAAAACCATTTCAAATATCTCAATTGACTGGAATTTATTTTTTGTCAATTTAATTGAAAGAAAACTTAAGTAATTGAATTTAAATCAATAATTTAAGTAAATCAAGCAAATTCAATGATAATCAATTTGGAAAGTCGGGACAGAACCACCTACCTCGAAGGTTTTGACCAAAACCACGACGGTCGAGAACGCCCAAGAAAACCAGGTTGCTTCTTCAAGAACCCGCCTTAGATCTCTTTCTCCTAGAAATATCAAGTCCAAATCTCATTATATTTGGTACCACACACTTAGATCTACCCATAACAGGCGTAGATCTAAGAAACTGAGAGAAGAGGAGAATTAGATCTAAGTAGATTTAAGAAACCAATCAAGAACGATGAAGAACGATCACATACCTCAAGAATCCGAAATCAATTCACCAATAGGAGCCTTTGGATTTCCTCCAGAATGATGGTAGAACCTTATCTTACCTTAGGATAAGACAAATCCCGAGTTAGGGCCACTTAGGAGGACAAACGAGGCATTTAGAGGCAAAACCGAGTGAGATCCACAATTTAAGGATCTCATTTAAGTGGCTGCATGGTTAGTTCACACAGTTTGACAAAACATGTGCTAGCCATGCGTTAACTACTACCTTGAACACCCTTCTTGCATGGTTTGGCCACACGTTTTGACAAACTATGCACTGCCTGTGCGGAAGTTACTGTCTCCAAGACCAACTACACATGATTTGGCCAGATGGTTTAGACAACCCATGCATTGCCCGTGCGACTTTCCCTTAGCTTTAAAAACAACATTTAAAGTTCTCCCGACTCTCCCAAGTCACTACTTCAAAACAGAGGTACTTAGAAACATCAAAAGTACCTGAAAATGTAACGTGATGTTACAACCGAAAACATCAACGGAGAGAGAATTATATCAAGATAATTATTGTCTTTTAATTAAATTAATTATAACCATCACATGATAATACTATCTATGGTATTGGGACTCCCCTCATTTTCTTTTGTTCTTCATTCTATTCTGATGATCTGGCGTTTTATCATCCTAACGAATATCTGATTGATAATTATTAATGGAAAAAATTAAATTTGGTTACACCCATCCACGTGCTTATGCTACGCCCAAGACCTACAAGTGGTATCATAGGGGTCATATAGTTGATTATAATTATTTTGTTCTTAGTTGATAATTTACGCATTTAATAATTTAGTTATTTCAATTCAATTTAATCATTCCGCAAATCTGAATATCTAGATTTGTTCCTCCTCTTTCATTTCTCGTTCACCTCACAGAAACGATCTTTTCTTTTAGTTTTGATTAAAATAAAACAGAGGATCTCATATAGAGGTGCAAAAGATCTATGGTTGTACAACACCAGAACACACAGTGTGTATTCGGCAGTACACGTCGTGTAGTCAAGATTCAATGCATCAGACTGGTCCACCAAACCAAGTCGTGTGTTAGAGTCTTTCTAATTCTTAAATGACTCTGTGTGTTGACTAAGAATAGGTGGAACATATTTTCCATATTACACACTATGTGTCCCACTGGACACGGAATGTAGTCCCTTCAGGTTAGGGTTGTACCATGTACCCTGTACCCGACATGCCCGGCTGGAGACCATTTAACATGAACACTACATGGCGTGAGGTCCACTGGACATGTCGTGTACTCCGAAGATTTCCGAACTACATCTACACACCATGTCATAATGCATGTACTTAGGATGGATGGTGAACGATAGTACACGCCGTGTATTCAAAACTACACATCGTGTGCTCATCCAAATTACGTAGATTTATTAAAATTTATTATTATATTATACAAACCCTTATGACGTGTACCATGGTGTCAGCGCAAATCTAAGGCACAATATGTGATAGGTGTCTTTATATATATATTTTTAATTTAATATCTTTTTAATGTTCATTTCTACTCATTGGGTAGTTATGAACATGAATTTCCTAGGATGCCTCCAAGGTACAAGTTACGTACAAAGATAATTTTAAACGAATTTATTTGTTAAAAATTATGATGGATGAGAATCACAAGGGAATTCAAAAAATTGTTTAAGATAAAAGGATTTATTAACTAAAGATAATTAATTGATTTTGGTGTGATTTATCTTAAACAAGAATGATTAAATAATTGAATGCTAGTTTTATTTATATGTAAATATCATTGCATTTATGGATGATCATGAGCTAGACCAAGAACATTATATGTGGATAGTTTCTTTTAATTTATTTATTTAAATTTTTTGGCCTTCAATCCTTCTCCTAATTAATATGGAGGGCATGTGTTCCCAATGTTTATTTTAAATAAAACCTTTTTTTACCCCTCACCTACAAGTGAGATAAAAGAATATGTAATGGATGGAGATCCCAAGATAGTGGAGGTGGCTCAAGTTAGGAGGCAAGGTGAAACCAATCCAAAGAGTTACAAAGGTGTATAGGTGGAAAGCTGTAAACATGAACCCAAAAGGTTCAAGGTGTTTCTCCCCTAGGTCTTGGGTTAGTTTATCAACCATTAGATAAACTAACCAATAGAACAATCTCATGATCATTCAATTTTATTTTATTTCTATCAGTTTCTTGGTTTATTTATTATGGGTGTGTTGTCACGATCACACAATTAATGAATTAAACAAGCGTGTAAAATGGAACTAAAATAAGAACGGCTTATGTGTAAATATTATCTTAGACATGGTAAATCACTTAAGTGTATCCTAATTAATATTAACAAGAATGTAATAAATATAATAAATGGAAATTTTCTTATAAGTATAACATCCCTCAATGAAATATTAAGTCGATATAGCCTTCCATAATCTTGGTAAGAATCGAACCATAGTTCAAAGTGTTTAACCAACCCTAGCTTGGGTGATTTCAATTATCAGGGAATTCTAATTAAAGTTTTTTAGTTGACTTGACTTGGTTCACATCAATGGGTTGACTACCATAGCAAGACTTGGTGTTTCCGAGAGGAAAAGGTTGAGGAAATCCAAAATAAAAGGATTTCAGGATTGGGGAGTCCACTCAGCGGATCAAGGAATCACGAGTTAATGTAGTTGGAATTTGGAATGCCTACCTAAAACCCTGAAAGTTTCCTATCCAACCCTATTTGGGTAATGAGAAGGGATATAAGGATCATTTCCACTATAATATTCAAGAAATATAATATTCTAAAGTCAATGGTGAGGTCTATTGGATTTCGATAAAATAGTGGTATACTAATAAGTATTAATTTATTTATTTTTCTCAGTTTTATCGTGATAAAGTACTAAAACTTTTCTCATCCAAATTTGTAGAAATGGAAAGAAAAATGACTTCAAACATATCAGTTCGAACCATACTCAAGAAGGAAAACCTTCTCACCGCACCAATTTCCTAGAGTGGCAGAGGCTTTTTCACGTCATCCTACACCACGAGAGGAAATTTTATGTGCTAGAGGAGCTTATTCCAATTATGATTTGAAAAGAGGCCATTGATGAAGAAATATCTCTCTATATGAAACATTTTTATGATTCCACATATATAAAATGTTTAATGATATCTACTATGTCTAATGATCTCTTGAAGCAACATGAAAACCTGGATATGTATAGCATGATGTCTTGCCTTAAGGATCTCTATCAAGATAAGGTGAGATGGGAGAGATATGAGATCTCCAACTCTTTGTTCACAACTAAGCTTGGAGAGTCTGTGCCATTTGGGGCTCATGTAGTCATTCTTATTGGATATATTAAACATCTGGACAACTTAGGGAATAAGTTCCTGGATTAGTTACGTACAGATCTCATCCTATCACCACTACCCAATACATTCTCTATATTTATTGTCAACTACAACATGACAAATATTGAGAAGAGTATATCAAAACTTCTAACCAAAATTCACTGGGTAGAAAAGGACATGGGGAATCAAAAACATACAGTTCTTATAGTGAATAATAAAAGGAAGGATAGGGAAAGGGGGCAAGGACTTATAAATTTCTGAATCCCCCGAGCATTGTTCCTCCAAGAAGGAGAATATCCAGAGGCAGAACAAGGAATGGGAGGCGGTATTTTTTTCATGTGGAAAGCCAGGCCAATAGAAGAGGAACTGCACCAAAAAGAATGGGGATGCTAAAGTTTCCTTCGTTATCAAGTGTAATCTTTTCATTTCTACACATTAGGTATTAGATACATCTTATGGGGATCACATATATATTCAAATGCCAGAACCAAGTAGATTTAGAAAGATTTCCAAAGGAGAGGTGGATCGTTGAGCTGCCAATGGCGCAAGGCAGGCTATGTTGGACATTGGTGATTACCATCTCTCATTGCCAACTAAGATTATTTTGGTTTTACATAACTATTATTAGGTGCCTAGTGTTACCAAGAATATAATTTTTTTATCATGTTTGGATATGGATGGATTTATTTTCAGTTTTGGAAATAATGGTTGTTTCTTTTATAAGAAAAAATATATATTATGGTATGGAACATTTAAAAAATGGTTTATGTGTATTAAATTATGAAAACCAAGTGTTGTAAATCTATAATGAAACAAACTCACATGACTCATACAAGACTTAGTTGTGGCATCACCAGCTTGGTCATGTAAATGAGAAGCGCTTGACAAAGATCTACAACGATGGTTATTTAGACTTTATTGAGCTAAAACAACTTAATAGATGTCGTGATTTCATACAAGGTAAAATGACCAAGCTACCTTTTGGTGGACAAGGTGAAAGGGCCACAGAGCTTCTAGGATTGGTACACACGGATGTTTGTGGGCCATTTCCAATAGAATCTAGATGTGGATATTCTTACTTCACTACTTTTAGTGATGATTTGAGTAGATATGGCTAAATCTACTTAATGAGGTATAATTCAGAGTACATAGAGAAATTTAAGGAATTCAAGAATGAAGTAGAAAATCATCTTGTTAAGAAGATAATGAATCTTTGATTGGATCGAGGTAGAGAATATCTGAACCAAGAGTTCAATGACCTTTTACGGGAGTCTGGGATTCTATCTCAACTCACTACTCTTTATACACCACAATGGAATAGTGTTAGTGAAGGAGGAACTGAACCTTGTTGTACATGGTGAGGTTGATGATGATTCATGTAGATATTCCATTATCAGTTTAGGGATATTCATTATAAACTGCAGCACACACATTAAATTGAATACCAACTAAGGCATCAAATGGAATTCCCTCTAAGATATGGAATGGAAAGAAACCCATTTTTTCACACACATGTGTATAGGGATGTGAGGTGTTTTTTAAGGTCATATCAAGCAACAAAATAGCACCTCAGGGCATGAGGTGTATCTTTATAGGATATCCCAAGGAAACGAAAAAAAATATTACCTATATAACCCTTCAGATAAGAAAGTGAATGTCTCCAAACAAGTTGTATTTCTTGAGAGGGGTCACATCTTCAAGAATGATAGTGGGAGAAAGATTTACTTTGAAGAAGTTGATGCTCAAGATACACAAGAGTTGGTATAGGAACAAGTTACCCATGTCCCCATGGAAGAGGTTCTAGTAACACAAGTACTGTGTAGGAGCTCAAGAGAGATTTGGTATCCTAGTCATCAAGGATGGTGAATCATTATTGTTGGGAAATGATGAACATATCTCTTACAAGGAAGATGCAGAGATCTCAAAAGCTACAAGATGGCTAGAAGATATGAATTTTTAGATAGATTCCATGTATTAGAACCAAGTTTTAGTTCTGGTCAATGATCCAGTTGATGTACAACCAATTGGATGCAAATGGGTATTCAAGAGAAATATAGACATGGAAAGTCAGGTTAGCACCTATAAAGAAAGTCTAGTTGCTAAATGATTCAAAAAATGTCAAGGAATTGACTACAATGAAACCTTCTCTCCAGTTTCCATGTTTAAATCCATAAGAATCATACATTCCCTGGCAGCTTACCATAACTATGAGATTTGGAAAATGGATGTCAAAACAACATTCCTTAATGGGAACCTTCAAGAAGATATTTATATGACACAACCAGAAGGGTTTTTGACACCAGGTGATGCCAAACGGGTTTTCAAGTTGTAGAAATAAATTTATGTTTTAAAGAAAGCTTCCAGGTCATGGAACATTCGATTTGATGAATCCATAAAGGAATTTGGTTTCATTAAGAATTAATGTGAGCCATGTATTAATATGCAGTTTAATAGGAATGTGTTCATTATCCTAGTATTATCTGTTGATGACATATTACTTTTTGGAAATGATGTACCGGTCTTACAGTCAGTTAAGGACTAGTTGAACAAGTGTTTCTCCATGAAAGACTTAGGATAAGCCGCCTATATTCTAGGGATCAAGGTTATTTGTGATAGATCCGAGAGGCTTCTTGGACTAAGTTAGGGTATATACATTGACTAGATACTAAAGAGATTTAATATGGAACAATCCAATAGGGGATTAGTTCCCGTGTCACATGGCCTACATATTTCTAAGAAAATGGTTCCATATACACAACTAGAGAAAGATAGAATGAGTAAGATCCCATATTCTTCAGCTATAGGATCCATAATGTATGCTATGTTATGTACCAGGATTAATGTTTCCTATGCACTGATCATGTTAGGTAGATATCAAGAAGATCTAGGATAATAGCATTGGACTGCTATTAAGACTATCCTTAAGTATTTGAGAAGAACTAAGGATATGTTTTTGGTGTATGGAGGAGATGAGGATCTTGTCCTCAGCGGGTATGATGATGCTGGTTTTCAGACTGATCAGAACGATCTAAGGTGCAACTTGGATATGTTTTCTATCTCAATGAAGGAGATGTGAGCTGGAAGAGTTCAAAGTAGCCAGTTGTTGCTGAATCTATAGCAGAGTACAAATATATAGAATCTTATGATGCAGCTAAGGAAGCTGTCTGGATTCAAAACTTTTTCCAGGAGCTTGATGTGGTGCCTAGCGGTAAAGATCCTATCACATTGTATTATGATAATACTACAATGGTTTCTCTTGCAAAAGAACCAAGGCCGCATCAACAGAAAAGGAACATTCTCTGAAAGTATCACCTCTTGAGGGATTTATATCAAAGGGGTGAAGCTGTAGTGAGTAGAGTTTCCATGGAAGAGAACGTGGATGACCCCATGACTAAAGGCATGTCTCAGCAGAAGCATGAATATCATGTGAGAGTTAGTGGGTTAATGGTTGTTAGCAGTTGGCTATAGTCCAAGTGGGAGTCTGTTGGAATTGGTGTCCTAGAACCAACTACTTTGTACTTTATTCATTAATAAATACATTGTCACATATTGATTGTTCTTATGCATGAAAATGCATGTAATAATGTCCTAAGGATAGTTTTTGTACCAAAGGGTAAGAGTAGATCCCTACTATGATGAGAACCCATAAGTTCCATAACACTATTCATAAATATATTTTCTATGGCTGAATGATGTTATTTGAGGGATACAAATAATACAGGCCATTAGGGGTGATGACTCATAAAAATTTTAGGCACTTTCTCATGGTGTACGCCCTTGGTAATATCTAGGATGATATTATGAGAATGAGACCCGCCAGTAGGGAATACACATTTAATAGTTTCATTGAATGTTCATATCTTTGGATGTGTGTATTAATCCTTAGACTTTAAGATTATTATTAATGGGTATTACAACTCACACACTTAGATGTATTGAAAAAAATTGTGATGACACACTATTCATAGTGAGGTAGGATATGTTGGGTATGTCACGAGTAATACTACATTAATAGATAATACGAGAAAGGATTTATCCCTTCTGTTCTATAATGGAAGTTGATATCTTAAGCCCTTTGATGGAATTAATATAGCCTAAATAAATCCATGGATATGGTGAGGAATGGGAAAGTTCAATTCCAAGAAGTCAACAAAATAATAATCAAGCACATGGGTTGATGACACTAGCATGCTACCCGCTTGATTCGAGATATCGAGACAAAGGGATTACATTAGACGGTAAGTGTTCGTAGGAGGTGACGCATCATTGCGGTGTTAAATTCTTTCTATTTGGGTGCCTTGGAATGTTTCTAGATGATAACCTTGTACTTTAGTCCGACTTCACCTAATGCCACTGAGAAAGAGGCATAGAGGGTCACACACAAAGTGTGTCCACGTATCTCAGTTAAATATTCATTTAACAAGATGAAAAAAGATTATTACTGATTGTGGTTTAATAATTATTCAAGGATCGACACTAGTTATTGAAGAGAATATATTTTTGGTGAAATAATATATTTCTTAGTGAGTAATGTAGCGATATTTATTTAAGAAATAAATATTTATTATTCAAGGTCTAATAAATGTGGTGGAGGAAATAAAGAAAGGGAAAAATAAAATTACACATTGTGTATATTAATAAATACACACCATGTATTTTTTCTTCAGATTTGTGAGAAATAATATTATTTAATTAATTAAATAATATTAGGTGTAATTTGTTGGGTGCATGTCAAGTGATAATAATAATAGTAAAATTTTATTATTATACATCGGGTATTACTAAGAATTAAATTAAATGAATTAATGCCTTTGGGTAATTAATTCATTTTATTATTCTAAGTATTATAAATCCCAATTACAATATAATCATTAAGCCTATCCATTCTTTGTGGTTGTGCACAACAGATCTAAAAAAAGCACTCGAGCCAAGAGAGAATTATTTTTCCTCCAAGAATGCTATGAAGTTATGAGTGAGATCCTCCTTTACTGGATCAAGGGGAGTGCTTTGGAAGTGTCTATCAAGGAAATTGAAGGCAGACATCACAAGCGATGTCTCTTCCTTGCTAACACCCGGAGAATCATTCGATGATGTCCAGAGATACATGGAGCATGTGTGGGTCACCACTAGAGGAAGCATACACTTGGCTTCTACGACGCAACGATGGATCACATTATATCATGATTTTAAACATCAATGGAGAGAGAATTACATCAAGGTAATTCTTGTATTTTAATTAAGTTAATTATAAAAAACATATGATGATCCTCTCTATGGTTCCAGGAATCCATTCTTTTTCTTTCATTCTTCATTCTATTCTGAAGATCCAGCATTTTATCATAGTGATGGATCTCAGATTGATTGTTGTTTATGGAAAAATTTAAAGTTGGGTACACCCATCCACGATCTTCCACTGTGCCCAGAACCTACAGTTTATGATTCATTATCTTTTATAAAATGTTTTGAGAAGAAGAAAATCATACACATGTTTTAATAAATATAAAATAGCTTATCCAAAAAATTTATTAATATGATCCCACCACCCAATTGTGACATATTTTAAAGAATAATAATTTTTTTAGAAAATTATCAAAATACATAGAATGCCATAAATGATATGGAAATAACAGTTTTTTGTTAACTATTCCTACTAAAAGAAATAAGTGTTTTTTATAAAAAAAGGGGTTCATATATATTAACATGATAATATAAAGAGAACATAGTGTCTAAGAATATGTTGGTAGTATGATTAATAAATAAAATATTATACCAGTTAATGTTCAAAGTGAATGTTACTTTAAATCTTAAAGGAGTATAGGATATGTTGGAAAACGTTCAATGTAAAGAGTTACATTAGGTACCATAAAATTTCACAAAAAAATCAAATTTAAAGGGTTCCATAAATGATTATTATAAGCTTGGAAATAGTTATAATTAGGAAAAAAATTCATTAACATCATAACATTTTATTTTTTGAAGTTAAGGAGTTTGTGTACTTGTTTAAGAAGTTAAACCTTATGAATATGATTCATAAGTCTCACTATTATTTGAACTAGCTTTCTTAAAATATCTTAATCACAGAAGGAGTTTAGTGGGAGGGTTGTATCATTAAATCACATAGAGATGTGGTAGTAATTACATAGAGATGAAATTATTTTAACAAAACCCTTGAAAGTGAAGTGAACATAAGGATGATCTTGTAGTCAATCATATATGATATGTTAAATAAGAAATTATATATGGAATTTTTAAGTATTCTTAGAAGATTTAAAGAATATAGAATGTATCATGTTATATAAAAGGAAATACTACTTTATCTTTCTTTCATGTTAGTAGAATATATATAAATATATCATGATTGAAATGATAATTGACCTGTCAAAGTATGACTTTGATTTATTCCTAATTGATGTTAACCATTAAGTATTATAGATAATGGGGAAATGTAATGGTTAATGTGAGTAAGATTCATGTATTAAGATATAGAATATTCTCACAAGGAACAAAACATTTTTTGTAGAGTGGGTGACCCATGAAGTATACAACATGGAATGTTATACACTGTGTTTTTGCTATACTATGAGTGCATGGTTCATATTTAGATTTCTTCATACCGGATATTGTTGAGGTACCTTGAATGAGAACCTTTATACTTTTATACCTTTCTAAAAAAATCCTTGATAATTATCTAATCAGGGGGCGGTTGGGTTTGTTATTGATCATGTCATCGATTGGAGCATAACCAATATTGTGTTTTTCCATTCATATGATGATTATAACATATGGTTCCTTGATTGAGATAGAATGAAAAAGTGTACAACCATACCTAAATAACGTGCAGGATGTGATTATCTACCAAGTGAAGTGCATGTGATGTGCTCATCAATAAAGGTGAATGATATGTGATGTATTTATCAACTCATCCTTCCTATACTCAAGGAATAGAGAATGTGTGAGTAGCTATATGAGATTGACATACTCTATGTCCCATGGTTACTTTATTCTTTGGGAAAAGGGATTATATGAAAATGAGTACTTTCATATTATGAAACCAATGGATATAAGTATTTATATATATGTGTTTGATGGATATCACACCAAATCCCTTTATAACTTCCGTAGAATTGATGTTTTTCTAGAGGATTCTCTTTTCTTACATATAAAAAATTTGGAATTCATATTTTTTCAATGATATAAAGGTTTTTGGGATCAAAATTTATGTTTGATTGAATGGGGATTTATTTTTACTCTGAAAGATACTCTAAAAGTGTTTTAGAGTTTATCCAATGGAGTTTTGGATGGGTATTCACAGGTTATTTCATATGATGCGATATAAGGATAAATTTATAATATCTTTCCAAATATGTTTTGAAATATATCCAAAAGGAGTTTTAAATATCGTTTTACAAGTTATTTTATATAATATAATATAAACTGATATGGAACAAAGTCTATGAGGATTTAGTGAAAGTGATAGATTTTTGTAAATGTTCCCTAAATCCATATCATAGTGTATGATATATAGAGTTCCATGTTGTACACCATTCATGCATACGAGGAATATTTTATTCCTTTGTATGGAAATATCGTAATAGAATGATAAATGATATACCATGCCAGTTCCAAGAAAATGTTAATAGGTTAACATTTGAATAATAACTAACACTAGCTACCAATAATATGAAAAATTCATAAGATGAAACACATGGAGGATAATGTATTCATTCATATGATGAGTGCATGAATGGCCAAATATTTACTCATGAATTTTGTAATAAATGAGTAAATGTTATAGTAACTCGGGTGTCTCCTAAGGTGATATAAAAGGAGGTGATTACTATGATATGGTAACCAAATGAACTTTCCTAATCCATGGCATATTCTCCCATACATGAGAACTCTCTTCTCCTTCCTCATTTTCCAAGTAAGGCACAAGACTTTTGTGCTATGAAATGGATTCATACACATGTGATGGGAGATTTAGGGAAACCCACTAATACACCATAGAAGAGGGAGTAATTTTTTCACCTATAAGGGACCTTCATCAAGAATTTTAGTATATAGATAAGAGTGGTATAATTGGAAATTTATGGTACATACACAAGTTATTAGTTTTATAAATTTTCATGTTTTTGGTTTATATCATGGTAGATCTTGGTTTAGGATTTATAGTTACTTTTTTATGATAAATAGGTGTTGTTTTATCCTTGTAACCCTTTCACATCTAGTATATGACATATACTCAGTAGGACATGACATGTAAGACTTAGTTAGTTTTTGTACATGTATTATCATCATCTTGTCACATTGAGTCAACCAATATGGCATGTCCAAGCAGGGTACATGATGTGTGGGGATTGGGAGACACTCAAGAATGAACCTATAATACATTTCAAGTTGAATTTTCCTGATTTACATTACTTACCTTTTATCCATACATAGAATGTGAGACTCAGGGGTTAGATGGAATATTCTCTGTCAAGACCTGAGTAATGTTTCCCTATGGACATGACATGTATCCCAACTATATATCATGTAAACTTTGGGATAGATGGGAATAATATTCTAAGTTATACATGGAATGTCATCCAATTATACATGAAATGTGAGGCTCAAGGGTTAGTTGTTATTTAATCACCTAATAAGGTGGTTTTCTCATCCATTCATCATTCATTCAACCATTCTAAACAAATATCTTTGAACCAATGACCATTGTGAAGGAAAAAAGTGATCGATTTCCATAGAAAACAATAGAAACATGGAAAATGGGGTATCATAGTCGGTAAGAGCCTATCCACATAGTGCTTTAATTCACAACATGGTCATAATAAAACATGGGAGGTTTCAAGGATTAATTTAAAAAATTATAAAATTGTATAGGAGTTTTTAAAATCACCTTAGTGAGGTAATTTGTTGTTGAATATATATAGAAAAATTATTAAAATATGAATATTAATAAATCACATGACTATGAATTATATTTTCAAACATAATAAATTCATAAATTTTGTAATAACATGATTCTAAATGATGATCATGAATAATGAGGCATAAAATGTAAGAAATCCATACCTTGATGAAAAAAATTCAATGCTTTACAATTCACCCATAGTTCATGATTGTTGTTATTTTCTTCAAGACCCACTCAAGTTCCCTATGGAATGATCTCTAATAATCCAGCTATGTTTTTTTTATTATCCATGGTGGTTGATAAACCTATATGATGAGTTAAACAAAAATTTATATCATAGAAAAAAATTATTTTAACTTCAGACCTAAAACAGGCCTGACCCGAGGGACCAAAATCCAATTGGAGATCATAACTCTCCTAGATAAAAACCTTGGTCCTAAGCATAACTGTGATTTCAGAATATATATCTAAGCCTTTTTTAGGAGATATTAACATTCATTCTAATGTGATAATTATTTATTCATTTACTAAATATTAAATATCCCTTGAAATTTTACCATCTTGGAATTCCACCAAATCTCATGTTGGGGTTAAACACTACATCCCAAATAAATGGGAACACCAAAAAACATTTCAAGTTAGTTTGTTAGGATAAATTCAACATTTTACCCCTATATAAGAAATAAGACTTAAAAACTCAATAATGAGCTAATTCTTGATCAGGAAAAACCTAGGCCGCTATAGATAGGCTCGGAGGACCGCTAACCACATTAAAATGATGGGATTGTTACCTTACTTTTAGAAAAATATATTAAATATGAACATTGGACATATTCTAATGATGATTTTCACAATAAATTTATCCATAAATATGGGATTAGAGAGTATTTTACTTGGGATAAATGTATACCATTGTATGGGTATAGGCAGGTTGTATATGTGTGCATGTGTCATCACTATACTGATGGTGTCCCTTCAAATTATATGTTCTCATTACCAATAGTCATAAAAAAATTTTGTAATAAACCAATAAATATATAAATTAAATTATATGGGAAGTAATAATGCAAAGATAAATAGGATATTTTGACACTAGGTCAATTGATTTTAGCTCACATGATTAGGGGATAGAAGTGTTGGAGAATTTACAACTGGGATCTAGATAGTAAATCCAAGAATCTCTATGTATCCTATTAGAATACGAATCAATCCATAAATAGTTATAAAAAGGGGGATATATTATCCTAGAATTGGGTTGACGGATAAATACTTGCATCAATTGGTAGTCTCATACACAAGGAGAGTATGAGTAGTGAAATGAAATAAATAGAATATAGGTTTTTGGTTGTACCTAGGATATGAGATACAAGTTCCACTATAGGGTATTCCAATGTAAGGTCAATATAAAAAACCTAATTTGAATTAGATGACCACATAATAGGAGGTTTTTAATGATGGAGGAGATAGAGTTAAATTGAATTTTTTAGTTAGACCCATGATAAGAGATCCGAGCATCACAAAATATCCTATGGAAACATGAATAAATCCACATATATTTTGTGGGAAAAGTTATATTTTTTAAAGGTTAGTTGAACCATAAAATTATAGGTGGGAAATATAATCATAGTTTCCAAATATCTTAATAAAAAAATGTTTCATAGATCAAGATCTTATGTAAGGGGACTTTCAATGTTTGAGGTCACATGAAATGGACCGCTTTTAATAATTCAGGGTTATATGAGATAGAGTCCATGTAGTATATTTTAAGTTCATTAAATTAGGACCAAGCACATTATAATTTAAGTTAATATGATAATGATTATATGTCATGCAGTTTAGGTCCATATGATAAGGACCTAATATCATGGAGTTTAGATTCATGTGATAAGGACCTCATAAATATGACATGTATTTAGGTGAAGTACTTCTTAGGAAACCTCACATTTGTGATAGGTGAAATACATACTCCATATTGAGTGATTAGGAAGTAGGATGCATTGTAAGGGACTTTGTATATGATGTAAGTTTGTTTCCATTCGGATTATAATTTCAAGGTTTTATTCCTAGTAATCATCAATGTTTTTAAAGCTAACACAAACTCCCCTTGAATAAATAAAAGAGATAAAATTTCTTATCGAATGACTAATATATATGATTCTGATAAACTTAAAGTGTGTATAACACCTTTAACCTTTTTTATCAAGTGATTCTAACTCGTCAACCTTATTTATGATAATTTATTCTTATTCATAAAAAATAAATATTTAAAGTTAAGGAAACTAAACCTTGATAGAAAAGTCATCCCCTATCTCATACACTAGTGAATTTGGGGTCACTTGTATAGTGGAATACATGTTGGTGTGGTAAGACCAAAACACATTAAGTATCTTTTTATGCAAAAAATTTTATCCCCTCCCACCATATTTTTCATTATATTTCATAAAGTCATGTTAAAGAACTCTATCTATCAATTGGAAACCTTATGATATAAGTAAAAATGATTGGATTTGATGTTGCACTTCAAATACAACTTTTTCAACTCAAAAACACTGAAGTTCATGCTATTATTTTTAAGGATGGTGTGTGTAACTTCAAACCTAGTCATGATATTAAACTTCACAAAATTTATCATAGATTTCTTCCCAAAAATTCTTTACGGGTGTAACTTAATCCCATTTGGAAAAGAAATCATTAGCGGTGATGATGAAGTTAAATTGTCTAGAATTCACTAGAGTGTATGGACCCATAACATCTATTCCTCGTATGGTACATGTCCAATAGTATTTGGTAGTGTGCAGATTCTAAAGGGATGATAAATAAAGTTATCCTATACTTAGAATGCATAATAACTCCTTGTGAATTCTACATAATCATGTATCATGATGGATAAAAGTACCCTAGGATCCTTATTTGATGAGAGAGATTAGATCTTGTTTGATGTATACCACGCATACCAATGAAGTCTTTCTATACAATATTGATAGTATCTTATTCCTAAATTCACCTAATAAGGACCCCATAAAAGCCTCATTTATAGAGTACTTATTTTGAATTATATCCATTATAGAGGATGAAATTCACTATCCATCAATGAATTTTCTCAAACATATCTCACCCTTATGAGAAAACATTATTTTAGAGGTTCTTGACTATTAGAAACATACAATTGAAAGATATATTGGTTAGTAGGGTGTGTATATCACTACTACAAAATCAGCCTTTAATAGCACTAGAAAAGGCCTTTATCGGTATTTGAAAAGTACTAACTACATTAGAGGTTAAAATCCTTGGTCTTTTATCAGCACTTTTTAAGTGCTAATAAAATGTCCATTCATTAGTGATTCTATGAGTAATGATAAAGTAGACCTTTATCAATGCTTTTAAAAGTGCTGATAAAGGGCCACACTATAGTGTGCTGCAACATCACACTACAACACCACCGCAATGTATTGTTATAACACACCACAGCACCAGAGACACACAAAATATAAAAAAACAAGTCCTAATATAGGATTTAAATGAGATGAAATTTACAACACAAACACAAGAACAAAATACTATATTCTATACATATCAAACATTGTTTCATACAATTAAATAAATAAAAATTATTACATACATTCGAAATCATTAATGTTCCTCTATCTTTTAATCCTAACCCAACTCATGTTATTTCCAAAAAACCACCCATGCTCGAGGAAAATAAAGAACCTATATAATAAAAAAAATTCTTATGTTATTATTAATATAAAGAAATAAATTAACAGCAAGTGTTGGTTTTACTAAAATTAATGTCAATTTTAAATAAAAAGACGCATTTGAATTCATACCGGTCAAACCGTGCATCGGATTGAGGTGTGACTAATTCCAATACATCTCAAATGACTTTTGGATCATTATCCTAAAGTATAAAAAAAATATGAATGTGTTTTCTCAGTTTTGAGTACATCCGTTGTCTTTTTTACTAAAATGTCATTTTAAACTAGAAACACAGACTTTTGAATCATTCTAACCACATCATATTTTATTTTTATGTAAAATAGATTACTAAATGTCAAAAATTACTTATGAATAATTATCCTAGATTATCAAGAAAATATGAACGTGTTTGATCAGTTTTTAGTGAGTGACACTATTTGAACTAAAATGTCGATTTTGAACTGAGAACGAACACTTCAAGTCATACCGGGCACATTAAGTATGGGATTGAAGTGTGGATGATTCCTGAAATTCAAAAATGACTTATGGATCATTTTCATAAAGTATCAAAATAATCATAAGGTTTTTTCTCAGTTTTGAGTATGTCGCTTTACTTTTTTACTAAAATGACATTTTAAAATTGAAACACGCACTTTGACTCAAACCGATCACATTGTGTATCAGATTGAGGTGCTGTTAATTCTTACACATAAAAAGTGACTTATGGGTCATTTTACTAAAGTATTTAAACAATTATAATGGGTTTTCTTAGTTTTGAGTATGTCAGTTTTCCTTTTTACTAAAATTGATGTCAATGTTAAATAAAAACATGCACTTTGAGTCATATCGGTCACACCGTGCATTGTATTGAGGTGACACTGATTTTTACATGTCCCAAATGACTTATGGATAATTTTACTAAATTGTAAAAACAAATATTTTTTCTTAGTTTTGAGTACGTCACTTGTCTTTTTTACTAAAATTTCATTTTAAAATAGAAACATGCACTTTGACTCATACTGATCACATTGTGTGTTGGATTGAGGTGTGTCTGATTACTACACATAAAAAATGAAATATGGATTATTTTCCTAAATTATTTAAACAATTTTAATGGGTTTTCTTAGTTTTGAGTAGGTCATTTGGCCTTTTTACTAAATTGATGTCAATTTTAAATAAAAACACTCACATTGAGTCATATCAATCACACTATGCATTGGATTGAGGTGTGGTTGATTCCTACACGTCCCAAATTAATTATGTAACATTTTTTTAAAGTATAAAAATAATATGAATGTGTTTTATTAGTTTTTAGTA
Source organism: Viscum album (assembly GCA_963277665.1). Taxonomy (NCBI): domain Eukaryota; kingdom Viridiplantae; phylum Streptophyta; class Magnoliopsida; order Santalales; family Viscaceae; genus Viscum; species Viscum album. The sequence goes on from OY728155.1 coordinate 143,141,941, forward strand.
TGTCATTTGTCTTTTTTACTAAAATGTCATTTTAAAATTGAATCATGCACTTTGACTTATACTGATCACATTTTATGTCGGATTGAGATGTAGTTGATTCCTATACATCAAAAATGAATTATGGATCATTTTCCTAAAGTATTTAAACAATTTTAATGGTTTTTATTGGTTTTTATTAGGTAATTTGACCTTTTTACTAAAATTGATGTCAAATTTAAATAAAAACATGCACTTAGAGTCATATCGGTCACACTTTGCGTCAAATTGAGGTGAGGATGATTCATGCACATATAAAATCACTAATGGATCTTTTTTATAAAGTATCAAAACAATCTAAATGTGTTTTTTCGGTTTTGAGTAGGTAAGTGTGTTTTTTTACTAAATTTGATGTCAATTTTAAATAAAGACGCACTTAGAGTCATACCGGTCACATTGTGTATCAGATTAAGGTGTTGTTGATTCCTACATTTTCTAAATCACTTATGGATTTTTTCCTAAATATAAAAACAATATTAATGTGTTTGCTCAGTTTTGAGTACATCACTTGTCTTTTTTACTAAAATGTCATTTTAAACTTACAACATGCACTTTAACTTATATGGATCACATCATGTATCAGTTTGAAGTGAGACTTATTCCTACATGTCATAAATGATTTATGAATCATTCCCCTAAATTATTAAGAAAACCCCAGTTTGTTTTCTCGATTTTTAGTGAGTGAAACCTTTTAAAGTAAAATTTCAATTTTAAACTGATAACGGACACATTGAGTCGGTTGTCTTTTTTACTAAAATTAATGTCAATTTAAAATAAAAAAAGTACTTTGAGTCATACCAGTCACATGGTGTTCCAGATTGAGGATACGGCTGATTACTAAACATCCCAAAGTCACAAAAAATCTTAACTATCAATGTTACCATGATTTCCATTAACTTTATTTTTCGAACTTCCAACACTAAATGAGTAGTTTTAAACAGACCACATCAAATTGAAAAAAAAAATCCACCTTCATAATAAAACAATTATTATGTGTAATAAAAAAACATAAATATAAAATAATACATTAATTCTATGGAAAATGATTTTACTATGAAAATATTAGTATTACCTCTATGATTGAGCAGTCAAAGGGACTTAAAGGAAAGTGATAAATGTCAACATTATACAGGTGAAAGCTTTTGAGGTAGAAGAAATTTGGGGACATTTTGGTGTAGAGAGGGATGAAATATGGACAGAGCACCCCAACTCAGAAAAAAGAATCCACCTATATAAGAAAACAATTATTATGCGAGTAATACTAAAAATAAATAAATAAAACATAAATATTAAACAATACATTAATTCTATGTATAGTGATTTTATTTTTAAACATAAATATTACCTCTATAATTGAGCAGAGGTCTCGACGTTGATCTTATTACAAAGGTAGTGGAGGTAATTTGAAAGAAAGTGATAAATGAACCACTATATGGGTGAACTGTTTTTAATGGGGAATAAAAATTAAAGTTGTATAGAGAACCCCAACTAGAAAAAAATAATCCACCTGTAAAATAAAATAGTAATTATGTAAGTAATACTAAAAATAAATAAATTAAACATAAATATGAAATAATACATTAATTCTATTGATAGTGATTTTACTCTGAAAACATCAATATTACCTCTGTAATTTATCAGAGGTGGCATTGTTTCTCTTCCTATAAATTCAATGGAGGTAATTTGAAAGAAAGTGATAAATGAACAACTGTAGGGGCGAAAAGGTTTTAAGGGATAAGAAACATGACAGTTGGATAGAGCACCCCAACTCGAACAAAATAATCCACCTGTATAAGAAAACCATTATTATGTGATTAATACTAAAAATAAATAAATTAATCATAAATATGAAACAATACATTAATTCTATAGACAATGATTTTACTATGAAAACATCAATGTAATCTTTTGGATTGATTAGATCTAGTGTCGATTCCATTCCCAAAAAGGTGGTGGAGGTAATTTGAAAAAAAGTGATAAATTCACAACTATAGGGGTGAAAAGTTTTTAAGGGATAAGAAGCATGAAAGTTGGACAAAGCACCCCAACTAAAACAAAGGAATCCACCTATATAAGATAAAAATTACTATGTGAGTAATACTAAAAATAAATAAATTTAACATAAATATGAAACAATACATTAATTATATGGACAAATATTTTACTCTGAATACATCAAGATTGACTATGTGATTGAGCAGAGACAGCATCATTTCGCTTCCTATAAAGGAAAGATACATAGATAGAAATATTCTAAAATAAATAAAATCTATAAGGAATAATGAAAATTAAATCAAACTTTCATTATATAATTTTTCGGTTAAATAGAAAAAGTATATTGTAGCATTGCCTTTACATATTTCCAAAGGGTTTCTTTGGTCCAAATATAACCTATTAAACAAACTAAGGATTCTATATACACTTAATTATGGTTTAAAAGACTATATGGATGTCAGGAAACTAAGAGACAATTAATGATAATGATATTTATTTGGATCCATTGATCAATAGAGCCAAAACAAGTATTGGTTGTGCACCACTCACAAATTTATAAAGAAAAACTAAGGATTATTTGTGTACTTCACAATTGTTTCTTAACTACCACTTAGCATAGTATTTAACCTGAACTTCCTATCTAGCATCCCTATGATGCTCTCATCCCAAACATGCTATTTTCCTTCCCTATCATATCACCATTCAACATTAAATTTTCCTTCTCTTCCTCAAAATTTTATACATTATTTAAACATGTGGGAATATTTTTCCTTTATATCATTTTCTAATTCTCATGTTGCTTCTTCAATCATAGGTGTTTTCTACAAAACCTTTACCCAATGAATTAGCTTATTCTATAATCTTTACTCTCCCTATTCAAGAATATAATTATTATTTTTCTCTATATGTGTGGGATGAGAGCATCACGGGGATGATAGGAAGGATGTTCAGGTCAGATGCTATGCTAAGTGGTAGTTAAACAACAATATTGAAGTGCACATAGAATCATTAGTTTTGTTATTAGCTTTTTGAGTGATACAAAGAAAATTATTATTTTAGATCCATTGATCAATGGATCCAAATAGACATAAATATCCTTCCAAATCTCCCAGACTAATTTTTCTTGAATAAAAACAACGTAAACACGGATATAAGATTTTAGAAGGGTCGTCTGTGTACTCTCTTGCAAACTTGATGAACTATTTAACTTCATATTCATATTATTTTGTCAAATGATTAGCATGAATCCATTTTCGGTTTATATCCATCCTATTGGGTTCATAAAAGATTAATTTTATACAACATATAAATAAATATACATAAGATATTCATTATCAAAAGTGATAGTTATAGACAATTCTAATAAGGTAAATTCAACAATTGATTGTTTCAAAGAATTTTAGTATGGTGAAGAAAATGGGTAATTTAATTTAAGAAATTAATTACTCCACATAAAATCTTTATTAAATCCCTTAAACAAATAAAAATATAATATAAGAAATCAAGGAGTAATACAAAACTCAAATATGATAAAAAATAATAATAAACTCTAATTCAATCAACAAGAATATATACAAATGTATTAGAACAAGTGATGTAGCAACTTAAGGAATTATTGCATTTAAATTTAATGGTATATAAATATTTGAAAACATATCAAGACTCTTGGTATGTCATATCACCACACCAACCCATCCCAAGAAAATTCAAGGTTCTCCAATGGGATGTAAAATTAACATTTACTAATGGATTACATGAATAGGAATTACATCAAACAAATAGATAGTTTTCTCATTATTTGATATGATAATAATGTTTTGTAAATTGAAAAAGGTGATATATTAATTGAAACAATAACTAAGATTTTGGTATTAAGGGTTAGATGAATTATTAAAGAAACTTTAATTTAAAAAATGAGGAATTGATCATAATCATTACATACAAAAATAATTTTATAGATAGATTGAAATTGTTTATCAATGTGTATGAGAAAATATTTAGAGGTTCAAGAGAAAAATGATGATAATAATTTTGTACATTAACAATGACCAATGTTTAAATGTTGATGATTATTGAGTTGACATTTTCCTTCATTTATAGGCGACTCATGGAATTCAATGGATTTTTATTTCCCAGTCCATGTATGTGAGGGAAGTATTTTATATATTTTAAAAGGAATATTGAAAACCCATGTTGAAACCCATTGAAAATTGAATAAAAAAATCAAATTTTGTGGGTGGAATGTCAATATATATCATGATAGTGTCCATGGTACATTCTCGATATTCCTCAGGCAGGCAACAAGCACTAGGGAATGAAAAAACATAGTGGGAATGATTTGGCCAGAAAAATAAATAAAACTAGTAGAAATAAAATTTAAATGAAAACTACCATGATGTATCCATACATTGGATTTTCACACAACCCCAGATAAGTAGAAAAAAATATGAAGCAATATAATATAAAATAAATACCTTCAACTACCTTTAACTCCCTCACATAAGAAAATCCCTAGTTTCAATTTCAAAAATTTCACATGTATAGAATACATTGATAAAATAAAGAATGAAAAATATGTATGATAACTTTGAGGGATCAATTTGGGAAATGTAAACAAAATAAAACAACCAACTAAACTCCATGTGTCACCATCGAATCCAGAAACAATAAATTCTTAGTGATCAATAGTTTAATCAAAATGGGAAACTGAGAAAATTAGAAAGCCTACCTCACTAGTATACAATCACCAAACCACAAATAATGACATCATTGAATAATAAATCAAAAGCGAAACCTAAAATATAGAAACTAAATCGGAAGGACTACCTCACTAGGTTGAAGAAAATATAAGACCCTCCTCAGAAACCCTAATTATAATCGAACATTAGATGTCAAACATGATGTTTGAGCAACTCGAGGTAGTCGAGTGGTGTGATTCAAGCTTCGATTAAACAAGGAGGAGCGCCGAAAGTGGGTGGCTTCTATGGAAGGATTTTGATATCACAACCGTTTCGCAAATGGTTAGGGTTTTTTAATTAGATCGGGACACTTTTATCAGCATTTAAATAAAGTGCCAATAAAGCTGGGTATTTATCAGCGCTAGAAAAGCATTGATAAAACCTATCTTAATCAGCACTAAACTTATAGCGCTAATAAATTTTCATTTTATCAGCACTTTGTTTAGCATTGATAAAGCTTCATTTTTATCAACACTTATTACTTAAGCGTTGTTAAAGGATTTATAATTATATTTATAAATAAAGAATTTGTAAATATTTATATATACTTAATAAATATATATAAATATAAATATAGTAAATATATTCATTTTAAAATTTATTTATTATAATTTTATAATTATTTATTTATAATTATTTATTTATAATTATAGAAATTTTTTTAAAAATAATATCTATATCATTATATATATTTATGTAATTACACACACACACACACACACAGATATATATATATATATATATATTTGATAAATATATATAAATATAGTAAATATAGTAAATATAATCATTATTTTATTAGATTTATTATAAATTTAATAATTATATAAATATATTTATTTATTTATTTATAATTATATAAATAATTTTAAAAAATATTTATTTATTTATAATTATAAATATATAATTGTATAAATATAGTAAATGTACATTTATAACTATATTTATTTATAAAAGTTTTTTTACAATATATATTTTTAACATTATAAATGAATATCTAATTTTAAGTTCATGCATATATGTTAAAAATAAGTGAAATTGAATAAATTAAGAATTAGTACAGTTTAATAATATTGAAAAATGGATATGTTTTTTGTGTGTTAATTTTATATAAAAATGAATTAATTTCATATATGTGAATTCAATGTAACACATGTTTGATCTATGTTAAATTGAAAAATCAAATGACATTCAATTATATGTCGAGTACTATGCAATTAGTCAATATTTTTAATTCATGTTAATTTTTAATTATAAACCACTATTAAATAAATATATGACTGTTTAATATAAAGAGCATAAATATTTTTTAATATATAAATCATATTTATATACATTAATATATATATATATATTTAATATATACAATTTAATAACATTAATTATCAAGATTATCTAATTAACAAAATGTTAAATATTTAATAATGTATAATCAATTTATTAATTTTTATCAATAATTATTTAATTAAAAAACTGTAATATTTTTTTAATAAACTAAATTTTTTTTATTTTATTTAATTATTTAATTTTTTTATTCAGACCTTTATTAGTGCTAAAAAAGAACTGGTGAAATAAATATTTACCAACGCTGATAAATGTTACACTTTATTAGTGCTAAAAATAAAGTTCTCATAATGGATATCCTTTAGCAGCGCTACAAATAAAGTTTTGATAATGTTTCCCTTTATCAGTGCCAAAAAAAGTGATGATAAAAGGTTAAATTTATTAGTGGTTTCCTTAGCGCTGATAAATATTCCATTTATCAGGGTTTTTTATAGCACTAATAAATACCAGAATTTTTTAAGGATAGTTTTGTATTAGTGTATAGCCTAAGAAAAATTGATGTCAATCTCATCTATTTCTTCCATTTCATTACTTCAGAAATAATGATCACTGGTATTGATTGTTAACTTTTCTTGATCCAGATCAGTGAGAGTTGTGTTCAGATTAGCTAATGCATCTGCTCAAGCATTTTTTAAAAATAGAACATAATATATTACAATTTTTCAAGGTAATTGGGCCATTAATTCCTATATATATCCAAAGAAAGGTATAGATTCCTCTTTTTTATAGTATATTCTCTATTTATTTTCTTAATCACCAATTCTAAGTTTCCATTGGTATTTTTTTGTATGGAGGGTATCTATGAGTCTATTTTTAAGCCTATGATGAGGGAATGGTATTCTACCTTATTATTGGTGAATCCATTTAAAAAGAGAAAATATTTTGGAAATATTTCATTTCCTAGAGATATAAACAAAATTCTCAAACCAACTCAATTTATTTTTTGGTGTTCCATAATTTTCCTGATTGGACTTTGTGAGGCTCTAGAAAAGTAAATTTCCCATGTTTGAGAAATTTCATGGATAGATAAAACTGCCTCATCAGGGAGTTTCATATCAAAAGGTAATTCCTATTGGTTAGGGTAAACTTCTAGGATGTCTTCTAATACCTTTCCTTTGGTCACCTTTTGGAAAATTTAATGGATATCAAACTACCAGAAGATAAATTCCCAACTCACTAATCATCCAATCAAAATATAATGAATAAGGATATACTTCAATGGATTGATAAGGTGGAACAGGTGAACCTTGTGATTTTTTAGATAATTACACAACTTCTACATCACAAAGATCAAAGAAAGTACATTCTTATCAATAGTGGTATATCAGATCTTAGATTCCAACATTGTATGGTTTAGATAGTAATGGTTGTTTTCTTTTCTTAAATAATTCTTCTAGGAAAGAAGCCTATTGATAGATTATTTAAAAGAATCCATTTATAGAATAAAAATATTACCTTAAACTCATGGTATCAAGTTAAAATGATTGATGAGTATTTTTTGAGGCTATCAAAGGAACTTTTAAAATACATATCTCATTGGTAAATAATATCTTCTTTATTATCTTAGTGACGGGTATGCACATTCCTGTTATGTTTGTGGTGATGTGCTTGATATAGTTGATTCTTCCTTGTAGTCCTCTCAACTCTCAATGATTTCAAGGATGGATTATGTTGACTATTTCCTTAGATTTATCATAATTAACTTCAATTCCATTATGAATATCCATTAATAAATGTAATTTTCCTAAATTTAGTCATAATTCACACTTAAGTGGGTTCACTTTTAGGTTATGTGACAAGATTTTGGACATCACTACCTCTAAATTTGAAAAATGATCTATATGTCGATATAATTTGATAACAAATCATCAATATAACATTAAATACTATGTTTAAATAAATGTTTGAATATGTTTTGAATCACTCTATGATAAGTGGATCTAACATTTTTGAGATAAAAAAGAATCACTTTATAGAAATACACCCCATAGGGTTCCCTACTAAATTTAGTTATTCCCAAAATACTATCCATGAATGATAAGTCTAGAAATCCATTTTTTATATCAATTAGTAGTTCTATTATTGTGGAAAGGAAACCATATTTATGGATATTATGATTTAAGTCCTTTAAGTCAATAGAAACTCTAATTCTCCCATTTTCCTTCTTAACATAGATAATATTGGTAATCCATTTGGGATTCCAAACCTATTGAATGGAATTTTCATTAATTAATTCATCCAACTCATACTATATATTTGCATTGTGAGATGGTTTCATTCTCTTTATTTCTTGTATATAGTAATGATGATTAAATAGTATGATCGTATTATGAATAGTGGTTTATGGAACTCAAATATACATCTCTATGTAGATCTGTTAAAAGATGTATTGATGCCATTTGAGAAAGGAAATACAATACGATCGGTCCTCAGGATCCATGCATGTACTAATAATCATGTGTCATGGGTCTTCCTCGGTACCAAAATTCACCTATTAAAGCTTTTGAACAGTGGTGGATGCTCTATCTTTTAAGGCAGGCAGGGCATTCCTGAGCTCCTCATTTTCATCTACATCTAGGATAAAGGATGAATAAACCTCTTGAATTTTAGAGTATTGTGTAAGAATTTTATTGTTTCCATTACGATTGTATTTATTGAAATAATTAAATAGTTCTTTAGGATTAAAAAATACAATGTAAATAGATACAAAGGTACACAACCCCTATGTTTTCTACTGATAGCGAATCTTCATTTAATAAAAATTCCTTCAATACATTGAATGAATGTTAGTAAATCTTTGGATTTGATAGAGACACTCAAAAACAAGATTAATTTAAATGGGTTATAAATGAAAATTTCTCTCTATAGATAGAGATGTCTCAATAGGCACATTTTTTGTCTATCATAAGAGAATAATGTGGTTTGGGGATCCTTCCCTTTTTCTAGTAAGGGCCTATGATTTCCTAAATCTAGCTTATTTTATTAAATAAAATGGATAAAGAGTATGAAGTATCCCTTTAACACATTCTATGGTTTAACATGAGACTTCCAACTCATTGAGAGTTGTGACCTATGTGATATCTTTCCACAGTGTGGTTTATTCCCTTCTCTTTTATAGTACCCTGCATTGACATATCAAGAATTATAGGAATAATAATGGTAATTGTATCTATAAATTGCTCTAATTTCCCCATTAATATAATACTTCATGCATTGGTAGTATTAATAGGGTACTTCCACATGTAAATGAAGACATAGTCTTGCCAATATGGCATTAATGGTAGTGTCATGACCAACCACTATAAACTCATAACCAAAATCGAGGACCCTAAATTAGATCTTCAATATGATCTTCCCTATGGGTTTTTTTTTCACTCTTATCATATCCATGGATCATTAAATCAGAATGAACAAGTCTAGTTCTTATAACCGAAGCAGTGGAGGGTTTGGGCATGAATGTGATTGATTCTTAAACCATTGTCCACCAAGACTCAATGGATGTTGATACCATTGTATTTATTAGAGACATATAATATTGTGATGTACCCTTGTATAATTGTCTCCTGATATAACTCTATGAATAAAATAACTTTTTGGAATTCAAAGGATTTGGTCTCAGCATGATAAATCTTGGAGGTAACCACTTTGGCCTCAAACTCTTGAGGATCTAAAGAATCCTCAATGAAGACCTCTATAAGTTATTTGGAGAGATATAGAGCATCTAAAATTAAGAATAATTTCATAATAATAGAAATATAATTCAAAATATCATACTTTTGATCCAAGGGACTATTCTTATTATCATGAAACTGTTTTCAAGTTTAAGGGGTAGAAGGATTCATTAGTTAGAATGATGGAATCATTATCATTGAATTTATGGTCATTTTCATTACTTTTGGGATAAGATAGAAAGATTTCCCTATATAAATTTGTTTACTTAGTGAATTTCTATTAATCAATATATCTACAATCCTAATAGGGGTAGGGTGAGAATTGAAAATTCCAGAATCAAAATAAAGTTCTTATTGAGCTAGATAGATTTCCTTTCTCCTAGTTTTAGTAGAATATATGATATAATTATGGATAACAACCTAACTTTTGGTTATAACTTAGGAATTTTTCCTCTACCTTAGACACTTCAACAAGAATTATTAGAAAATATCTTCTTGTAAAACTATTATTTCTCAGTATACCTATATGTCAATTGAATAACATTGATAGAGTAAAAATAATGTTTCTCATTGGAAGAGGATTCAATTTAATGGGGAAGTTACCCTCCTCCTAATGATGGGGGAATAAGGTCCATGAGAGTTTATTCTAGTTTATACACCCCTAGATACTCCACTTATTTCTCCTTAGTTCATCATCTATTAGGTCAGTTCTTGGGTGACTATGAAAAAAAATTATAGTTTCATGTTTTGTAGAGGAAATTGGGGGCTTGATTGGTTGATTTAATAAATATCTAATGAGTTCATGTGAATGATTTATCAAATATATATCCATCCAATCATAAAAATTTTATATATTACTATTTGAAACTTCTTTCCATTCCTCTACTCCATCAAGTAAAGTCAATGACACATGTAATATCACGTTACTAATATGTCAGGTATGCCTTTAACATCATTATGATTTTCTTTTTCTCATTTTCTATAGATAATGAATTGGGAGGATATATATAATGGTGAATTCATAGATTTGTTGGACTCTTAGCTTTAACTAACATTTTCTATAGGTTATAGGGGGATTTCACACCATGTAACTAGGTTACATGATGTGTAATAGTTTCTAGATGCAAGTCATGAATGGATTCATGCTATGAAAGGTTACATGAAGTGAATATCAGTTTAACATTGTGAGTTTATAGAAGGTTGGATTTTAATCTGAGGTAATGGGTTTTTCATCGTATATAAGGATTTGGCAGTTACACTTCGTGTAATGCCCTGAGTATAGTTTTTAAAATAGGTGTGTGGCTATTTTTCCTTCGGTACTTTTCCATATTCCATTTCCATCAACCTAGGGAAATTACCATGAAATTTTGGGAGACTCCACTCCTTATAGATTGATTCATTCATTGTTTAATATCCATTATAATTGTGGTCCATTTCATTGTTCAAGCTACCTTTCTGCTTCTACATTTCCATTTATCATAGTAGTTCCCTTGGTTTGTGTCATTGGATATGTTAATCTAAATTGGTGTTTCTTATTTTCTTATTCCAAGATCCATTGTTTGATATGTTCTAAAGGCCACTCCCTTTTCATTTGTGGTGCAATGGGTGTTCATTGTTGAGAGCCTTTATTGATGTCTTTGGGTTTTCATTATTGGTGGATCCCATTGTGGGTGTGTGTGACCTGAGTTTCAAGGTAGTTGGTTTCATCTCTAGAATGTGTTTGATAAATCGTATTTTTCATTTTTATAAATTGGTTTATAAATAAATTGGTATGAAATTGTCATGTTTTTTTGTGCATGTTGGAATGGAATTTTGAATAAAAGTGGTTTTCCCTTGGTTTTTTAAAAATTGAAAGAAAGGGGTATTTTCAAAGAATGGAAAAGGATTTTATGAAATGGTTTTCCAATTATTTTCGAAACATTGAGATGATTTTGAAAATGAGAACATGGGTTACCAAGGGTATTAGGTGGAAGGTTTAGCTTTAAGCCATCGTCCATTATGGGGGTTCACTTTCTGGATGTTCCTCTGGTCCAAGAGTGTGGATTATTGGATCTAGGTACATATTTGATCTTGGGGTTTTACATTTTGGGGTGTCTACCAATCCATGGTGTGTAGATAATTAGATTTAGCTACGGCAATACACTATTCATAGATTTTTAGGTATGAGTAGTTTTTTTTCTGACTTATTGTATTCCTTCCTGTTGTGATGCTTGTGTTGATACTATTGTTTTGTATTGATTGTATTTGTACTATTTTATCCTTGATATTAATGTTGATTCTTGTGAAATATTATATGGAAAATGTGATTTGAAATTGAGATGTCTATTTTGTTTTAGAATTGTGATAAAGAGTAAATGTTTACCGGGTTTTATATAAAATTGTTTTACTACTTATCATTCCATGTTTTATTTAAAATGACCATATGAGAATTTTTATACATAGAATTTCAATGGAATGACTGGGCGGGATCCTATTGAGCATGTTATCTCACACCATGCGCACCTCTTCGGAGGTGCGTATACCATTTCATGTCTTCTAATATAGGGAAAGGCAAGGTTCCACAGTGAGGCAGTGAGGTTTCATGTCAACTGGGTTGGGTAGCTGGTTGTAAGATGGTGGGAGATCTTTCAAACCATCACATTGAGTATCTATTTGGTTTTGGTACTTTGCAATTGTACTTGTCTCTTAGATTTTATGGAAACTTCTACAGTCTTTTGATTTCATTGTATTTATTATAGTTGTGTCATATATTCATTTGGATTTCTATTGTTCCTTCTTGATTCGTGTATTTATATTCCATGTGTTTATTCAGGTTGGGAAAAATTGTTCCATTTGGTTTGAAGTTCGATGCTTGGGTTCTTATTGCCAGCCCATGTGGATTGGGAATTCCCTTCATGTATGTGATGGATCGGGTTAGGTTCCAGGTTTGCGGTTAGCTCATGTCGATTCGTTACAACACACATTTTGCTTGTCAATTTGGATTTTTCAAAACTAATTGATCATTTTTCACCATTACTAGAGGAATATCCTTAAAGATAAATCATTCATAGATTTTATATCCCAACATCTGGTGGTAGGGGAAATAATTTAGGAAATAAATTAGTTTAGATTCATCTTGCTTCTTAACCACTAACAATATGATCAAGTTGTTTTCCTATGTCAAAATAAATTAATCTAAAACATATTCATATAAATAAGAATAAATCTTATTCTTTATACTTTGAAATTCATTATTCCTCTTATCCTTGATCATATCCTATGTTTTTACATTTCTTTATGTACACTGTTGTTGTCGTCTAAAAGAAGTAATTCCATTTAATCTATTTGTATTGGGAGATGGGTTTTGTGTTATTGATGGATTGAGAATGATAACAGTAATTTACACCTTTTTAAACATTATTGCATGTGATGGTGGTGATTTATAAGATTTCATTTTGGTTTATTGAATGGAATCATATACATATTGTGTTGTTATAGAAAACTCTTATAATCCACCAGAATACTTCCATGGAATGAGCATGGTTTCTTACTCACCCTGAATATTCTTCACACAAATTTCCAATAATTTATCATGTAGAAGTTGAATGTCCATATAATATGTAAAAACTTTCCATTATGTAATGTAATCTACTACTATCTCATTGTCATGTTGTTTTCAATTAAAAATATCACATGTTATTTTTTTCCTTAGGGTGCAGCTGAACTAGTATAAGAATTTTAGATAAAGATATTCTCCTATATATATATATAGCAGACATACCTAAAAGAGGGGGGTGAATTATTGTCTCAAAGGAATTTATAATTTAAACTAACACTCATGTAATTAGTTTATAAATATATATATATATATATATATATATATACTTTTGATACTCACAAATCAAAGTTATTAAATGTAATGGAAATTATACAATTGGAAAAACCAAAGTAAATACAATAGAAATATAACAAGTAATAAAACTTATAGGCACATAGGAAATTAAATCAATTGGATTTTCAACAATATACAACAAGATAAATAGATGAATAATATTAAAATGAAACACAAAAAAGTTTAAAATGATACACAAAGTGAGGATAACAATCCATAAAAATAAAAAAGGATATTGTTACCAATACCTTCCAATTAATGGAATTATTCAATTTTATTATAAGTGGAATGAATATCAAAAACTCGATCTTGGTATTCAAATTCCAAACAATGGATCATCCTCAATAATAAACCTATTAAAATATAAATTAGTCTTCCACAATGAAAATCTTCTAACCAAAATGATTTGTGGTAGTAATTTCTTCCTTAAAAAATCCATTGACACAATAATCAGAAGCATCTCATCTCCCACACACCAGAAGACCGTGATATCCATGATCAAAACATGATCTATGTTCTTTACAGAATCCCTCGATCACATCAAATCAGAAGAATTTTTATATTCTATATAGAGTCCCCCGATCACATGGTATCAAAACAATCACAATGAAAATAGAAAAACTTATAATATTTATAATAAATACCTCACTGATAGATTATCAAAGCTAGTCTCTCTAAATAAAGTATAAATAAAATCTCTCTAGGAAATAATCTATTGAAAACATTAAATTGATTGAAATGTTCAATATTTTTTATCAAAAAAATATTTTAAACTCCATGGTCTAGGTATATATTTATAGATGTTCATGTAAAAAATCAAATAGTTGGATTCTGAAAACTTTGGGTTTAATTGAAATGGAATTAAAAGCTTCCTCATCATCTTCAAATGAAATCAATGTAGCACCTCATCTTCAAATGAAGTCAATAAACACCAATATATATAAATATAATATAGTTAATGTAATTTGGAATAGAATCTTAATTCTCTGAATTTTTACTATACTTCATATCATCCTAGAATTTCTAGAAATACAGTTACTATATTTTCATCCAACACAACATGAAAATTATAGATAATGAGATTAAATAAAAATCAAGAATGAGTGTATTATTATTTTCATAACTAATGATAAAATTTGTATTTAACTCTATAATATCCCCCCTTTTGAAAAAAAATTAGAGAATGAAATATTATGTTTGAAATGAATTTTAATGAAAAATCTATCAAAAATTTATAAACTCTCTCTTAGAGAAAATTTCTTCACTTTTGATTCATTTCTTCTACTTTTTTAAAAAAATCTTAAAATAAACTAATATTAACAACAATAATCATTAGAGGAAATAAAAACTAATACAAGATTAATTTCTATAAATTTCTCCCCTTTTTATTTTCAAATTTGAATCCAAAGTATAAAATAAATAAGTAAAAAAATAAGAAGAAATAAACATAATATCCCAATTTAAAGAAATTTATAATGAAATACCCCTAGGGAACAATAAAGTGAGTAAATAGATAATGATAATAGTATCTTTAAGTAAAATGTATTAAATTATATCTTTTAAGATAATTACATATGATAAAAGTTCGATAGAATAGATATTTTAGAACTTATCTCCTAATCCCTAGAATTTATTTTATTCTTTAAAATGTGGCTCCAAAATTATTCAAAAAATTGTTCTCTTATCATCCAGAGAGAGAAACTTTTGGGGGTGTTTTTTTAAAATTAACATAAAACTAAACAAGAAAGGTGAAAGTTATATCATTATATTAAACTATATTTGAGAAAATATTTCATTTTATTGAAACAATTATAAGGAATTAATACCTTATAAATTATATTTACCATAAAACTCCAAAATTAGGGTGACTTATTATGATATATTTTTTGATAAATGATCATAAAAAAGAAACATGGTAATTTTTTATCACTTTAACAAAAATTAAGTGTAACCTATAAAGAAAAGTTAGTATGATTTCTATAAAAATAATGTACTCCCCCTTCCTTGAGGTTTTTTTAATGTGAGTATATGGATTAAATTTAAATAGAAAATTATGATAATTTTAAATTGAACATACATAACTTTTGTTTAATGTATCAAAAACAATAAACATTTAAAGGTTTAGTAAAAATTTTAGTATGCTGATTTTTAGTTCTGATAAACTTGAGAATAATGTCTTCTTTTGTGTGTGATCTCTATGGAAATTGTTTCTTATATCCATGTGATTCACATGTGAATGATAAACTAATTTTTAAAAAGTAGACTAGAACTGGTGTAATCATAAGGAATAAAACTTTGTGTAAAACTCAATACAAAATATGTGATTGTTTTCTACATCCACAACAATTGAGTGTTACAATTTCCCGATGCTGCATATCAGCATCAATAGTGGAAAGTGAAATTGAGTGTTGTTTATTATTAGAAAATGAAAATAAATATTCCTTTAATAAATGAAAAGTTACATAAGTGATCTTTTGATCTATTCAACATCTTCCAAATTTAGAATCATAATATATTTTTAGTGAAAAATCAATTTAGAAAGAAAAAAATATTCCATGTTCTAAAGTATCTTTAAGATAATAGAAAATACAATTAACCACTTTGAGATGAGATTGTTTCTAATTATCTTGAAAATATTTCTCACAATCATATGAAAAACTTTATATTTTATTGACTTATAATCAAGAATATTAAACTTTCCATCATCCCTCTGTATAGTTTTTGACTTACTGGTTACCCGTGTTCATCAAGATCTAATTTAAAATTCATACTAACCGGTGTAATTATAGTAAAAGAATTATCAAAAATTAATTTTTTAGGTAAGTCTCATATGAAATTATGTGGAATTAAAATACTTACTCTTGGTTTTTGAGAAATTTAAAAACTAATAAGATATTTGAGTTCACCCATCATCCTCATTTGAAAAACACTCTGCATGAGTTTTGCGAAAGTATTAACAAGATTTTTTTTGAGTTAAACCAAAAATGATGTCATTGAAATAAATTTGAATTATGATAATTTCCTTAAAACCTTTTTTATAAAATTATTCATATTTTTTTATTCCTTTGAAAAAAAATCTTATAACTAAAAATCAAGATAAATGTTCATACTATCCTTTTGGGGAATGCTTAAGTTCATAGAATTCTTTGGTAAGTTTGAAAACATATTCCAGAGAATATATACTTTTGAAACCAGATGGATGATATACATAGACCTCCTCATATATATATCCATTATGAAATTAACATTTGACATCCATTTGAAAAATAATAAAGTTAAAATGAGTTGAAAAGGACACTAATATTTAAATGTATTTGATATTAGATACCAGTGTAAAGATCTCACCATAATCTAATCCCTTTTCTTGACTACATCCTCTTGCAACAAGTATTACTTTATTCTAGACAATAACTCCATTTTCAACACAATTATTTATAAGACCACATTTGATTCCTATAACTGGAAGATCTTTATTCTTCTTAACCAAAGTTAAAAATTTCTTCCTCTCAAATTTTTTGAGTTTATATTGTATTAAAACTACACAAATTTTATTACCTAAGGTTATATCTATCATTTTAGGTTTTGTATGTGATAGAAATGTATGATGTTAACACTCATTTCTGAAGGAACTATTTGTTTTATCTTTTTTAGTTGCATAATCAATAATATTATCACTAGGATAATTACTTATAATCAACTTATATTAAGGAAAAGGGGAATGATATTCTTTTTCTACCAATGGATTGAATTTTTTCAGACTAACTTCTGAAAGATTAAATTTTTTTGATCAAATCTCTAGTATGTCAATATTTATTTATTAAATATTGACTTCCAGTAAAATAATATTTTCTAAAATATAGTTTGGAAGTTTAATTTATAAATTTGTTGAAAATAAATAAGGATCAGTTTCATCAAATTTAGAAATTATATTTTCTTTAATATATTTATTTAATTTAATAAAAATATTTAAGTATTACTATTTGAAGAATAATATAAGATAAATCCTTTATAAACTTTTAAATTTAAATATATTAAGTTAATATTTATTATTCAATATAAATACTTTACATCCAAAAACTATAAAATAAAAAACTTTTATATTTATACCAATCCATAATTTATAATGGGTTTTATTTAAAATATGTCAAATTAAAACATTATTTATAATGGAACAAGTAGTATTAATCACTTCATCCCAAAAAAAATTTATCCATTTAATATTTATTCAGTATTAAATGTGAAATTTCCTAAATAGTACAATTTATTTGTTCAATGCCTCCATTCTATTGAGGTGTTCTTGGTGAAGAAATATTGTGAGTAATGCCTCTTTTATTACAAAATGTTTTGAAATTGGAACTTATAAATTCTCCACATTTATCAATTTTGATAGGAACAACATGTAGGGTTTTCAAATTTTGAATTGAAGAAGAAAAAAATTGAATTTAAAGAGTTCTTCGTATTTAAAAATTAGAAAGTAATTCCAATTAAATCTAGTGTAATAATCAACTAGAACATACACATAGTGTTTCCTATTATACTTATAATTTTTATAATACTAACAAGATTCATGTGTACTAACTGTAAATAAACAAAATTTAAGACTTCACTAGTCAATTTAAAACTAGACGTACATTGCTTTCTATATTGACAAGGATCACAGACCCTGGTTAAATTAAAAATAAGTTTCAGTAACTCTTTAAATAGTCATTTCTTGTAAATTTTATGAAAATAAAAAAACCAGTAGTGACCATGTGATTTATTCCAAATCCATGAAGAATATTAAACAGTACTCAAATAGGGTAAATTTTAACTACAAAGGACTTCTAGGTTTAAAGTGTAGATATTATCTTTCTTACCATAAGATAAAATATGAACTCCATTTGAACTTTGAATGGTGCATTTGTTATTCAAAAAATTATGGAGTACCCTTGATAACATAATTGACATATGCTAATGATATTTTAAGACAATTAAATAAAACATTAGAAATAAGAGTTTTTTGAATAAACAAAACATCATCTACACATACTATCAAACCTCGAGCATTGTCTCTAAAACTGATTTTTCCATTATTTACTTTTTATATGTTCTAAAAATTATAATTATATCCAATCATATGTCAAGAAAATATTTTCTTCCTATAACACAGGTTCTAATAGTCTGTACTCAATTTATTTTCCAAGAAATAGAAAAATTAAGAGTTTGGTACCCACATTTTCTTAGTTGCATAAATATTTGAAAATTGTACTTTAGGAACCCACTTATATGAAACTATTTTATTTTTTACATCTCTTAAGTACTTATTAATATAATATTTATGAAATTTAAATGGTTAAAAATTACCAAAAGAACAAAATTGTCTCTAGTTTCCTCCTCTTTGAATTTTTTTATATTTCAATTTTTGAAACAAAGTAATTTGATTGAAAATGTGAATTACTGAAATTAAATCCTACTCTATAAGATATGCTTTTTGGTTTTAACTATATAAGAATTATATAAAAATTATCCCTACCAAAATTAAAATTTGACAATGTTTTTTTCAAAATAGAAATTTTAAACTTCAATATAACTATTAAATTTTGATCACCATTATTTAGGATTAAACCAGATCAGAAGTTAAGTTCTATGTTTTAAATATAAGTTTATAATTCTTCTTATCAACTTTATATACATGATATTTAGCTAACTTAAGTTATCTGTATAGTTTTTGATTTTTTATTTCAAGAAAAGATATATAATTGACCATTTTATCGATTAATGGAATGTCTTACTCATATTCTAATGAAGATAATCTATTTTCAACATTTAATTTAAAAGTAAAATTAGTTTCAGGATAAAATTCATCAATAGTTTAAAGATGTACCTTTCCCATAAAAAATTATTATTATAAGAAACATTATAGTAAAAACCAACTGTCTTTCCACAATCATCACTATCAAATTCATTGTTTCTATTAGAGGATGGATCATTATTACACTCCAAGTATCATTAGTAGCATGAAAATATTTCCTTTCATTCTTCTTAGTTTCTTCATTTTATTTATTCTTTCTCCATATTAGAAAATCTTGTCTTACATGTCCTAGATTTCTATATTCATAAAAAATAACCTCACAAGAATCCTTCTTCTTAGAATTCTCTTTTCAGCACTCCTTATATCATAATAGAATTTCTGTCTATTGATGATTCTATTCATATGTCTTGCATTCTATGTAAGATCTCATTCACTATTCTATGAAATACTTATATTTGAATGATTTTTATAATTTCTATTTATGTTATAAAACATAGAATTTTGGGAACTAGAAGTTGAATTACTGAAAGTAAAATCAAAATAAACTCCATTATATATTTTCTTCTTATTAAAATCTCTCTTCAAGCAGTTCTCATATTTCATTAAAGTTGCAATGAGATCCTCAAGACTTAGTTTAGTTAAATTACTAGTATCATCAATTAAAGTTATTTTCCTTTAGAAGGATTTATGTAACATTTTCTATAAGTTGTTCATCAATTAATTATTTCACACACAAAAATTTTAATCCATTGACTATTATCGTGAATATTTTATGCATTCGTGTTATGGTTTCACTAGGTAAAAAATTAAAATCTTGATAATTAGATATTAACATTTCTCTTAATTTTCAATCACCTTAGTATTTCCAGAATGAGTAACTTCTAACTTTTTTCATATTCCATTATCAGTCTCACAAGAATATATCTGGCTATAAATGTATATGGTCATCAAACACAAAAAAGTATTCTAAACCCTATGATTTTCACAATATTCATATTTTTCTTCATGGGTAATATATATAACCTTCTTTTCTAGGAATTTATATCCACTAGCCATCATAATAAATTTATCCACATTAGTATTTATAAAAAAAATTAATTCTTTTATGCTAGTAGTTTTATTATTCTATATAAATAATATGTGGACTACGAGGATTCAGGTTCTCAAGTGTTCCAACTAGAATTCATACACAAAAAATATTATCTACCACATGATTAACATAAGTAATTTAAGATATAAAACTTTGATAAAACAATGAAAATTAAAAAATACAAATATATACCATATGTTTGTATCCAATAAAAAATATAAAAACTTTATGAGCCAAGTAGAGTTAATCACTAATACCAAATGTTGTAAAATATATATATACGTGGAATTCATACCTACAATAGGGGGTTTAATTATAGTATAAAAGAAACTAATAATTTTTAGGCCCACTCAAGGAATCAATTTACCAGTGGTTATAAACTTCTGATAAACTCACAAAATCAGTGTTATCAAATACAATAGAAATTATACAATTAGTAAAACCAAAATAAATAAAATTAAAATATAATAAGTAAACAATCTTATAATAACAATATCAATTAAATCTATTATACTTTTCAATAACTTCTAACAAAAACAATAGTACAACATAAATAAAAATTAAACACAATATAGTTTAAAACAATACACAGATTAAGGATAACAATCCTTAAAATCAAAAAGGATATTATTACCAACACCTTCCAATAAATGGAAGTATTTTATTTTATCCTAATATATAGAAGGATAAAAACCCCAATTTAGGTATCCATGTTCAATACACCCAAAACACCTTGACTATAAACCTTTTGGTAGGTAACTTTATCTTCTACACCCAGAATACCTCAATAAAAATGATGAGTAGTAGTTCTATCTTCCTCCTAAAATCCCTGAACACAATAGTTTTTAGTATTATGTACTTCGTACACTAGAATCCCATGATCACCATGATCAAAATATGATTTATCTTCCCCAAATAAATCCTTGATCACACAGGATCAGAACAAGAACTATCTTTCTTATGGAAGCCCTCAATTGCACAGGGTCAGAACAAGAACAATTATAAATAAAAAATACAGATCATTTACAATGAAACACATCACCAATGTATGATTGGATCTAATCCATTTAAATAAAGTAAAAACAGAAGATCTCTAGGAAAAAATTTGTCATAAACTTTAAAATGATTGAACTCTTTAGAATTCTTATATCAAAAATTATTCTAAACACCAAGGTCTTCGTCTCGATTTATATATGTCCATGTAACAAACTCTAATGATAAAATTTTCGAAGCTTTGGGTTTATTTTAAATGTAATTCATAACTTATTCATCATCTTCCAATGAACTCAGTATAGCTCCTTATTTTTTAATGAATACAATCATCACTTATATAATGATCTATAATCAAATGAATTTAATATAGAATAAAATACTGAATTCTCTAGATTTTTACTATAATCTATCTCAGACTAGAATCTCCAAAAATAAAATTACCAAATTTTCATCCTGAACAACCTATAACTTACAAATGATATGATTAAATCAAATTCAAACATGTGTGTATTTTGATTTTCCAAACTAAGGATAAAATGAATCTTTGAATCAATATAGGATCCTCCAAACTAGTGATGTATCAAGCTATTGGTTTATTGTACTAGATAAATATAACAACTCATATTGTTTGTATAAAACATATAATTTTAGATACTTATTTTTTCTTTAAAGTTCCCAACATTGATCCACAGTTAAAATTAAAATGATGAGGATGTTGCTTCAAATATCATGTGACATTAAATATCAAGAAGTTGGGGTTTCCAAAGTTTGATGGAGGAGTAGTCAAGTATACCCACTCAAGGTTTCATTTCTAATCTTATTGTAATAGTGAACACCATCCTTTAATATCCTCAAACTAAGTGGTAATAACATCAAACAACTCTGCTTTTGATGTTATTTATAATCTTAAATTTTTCTCTAGATAACTGTCTAGAGCTTATATTGGGTGACTTTCTCGAACCTATAACTGATTGCATCCCAACGGAGGAAAATCCAAGTAGTTAACCAATGATTTGACTAAATGGATAGGATGATTTGTTCTAAAATTAATTAAGTTTCTTTATTATAATATTTTAGGTGGAACAGTCTCATCTTATTAAGGAGGGTTGGAAAAGGGAGGTATTGAAACTTCAACCTAGAAATCAAAATCAATAGGTATATTTTTCTAGAATAACTCACTATTAATTTGTTCAATATTTTCTATTTTTTCCTGAAACTAAAAAAATTATTCTTTAGAAAATAGAGCCTCAACATATTTATT
Organism: Viscum album; assembly: GCA_963277665.1. NCBI lineage: Eukaryota > Viridiplantae > Streptophyta > Magnoliopsida > Santalales > Viscaceae > Viscum > Viscum album. Next base: position 143,164,731 of record OY728155.1, read on the forward strand.
TGGAGGGTGGGTCGTGGATGTATATATACATCTTCCCTTAACCTTTCTACTAGCTCATAAAATAGGTTTTACTCAAAATTCAGGAGGTGATCCTAGGTTATAGGCTTTCATTTAATGTTGGGTAAATATTCCTTCCTAATATACTCCAATGTGAATGAAATTATTCATGGATTTTTTTCTAATTCTTATATTAAATTTCACTGTTTTCATGACCCACATAATTAGTAGTGACAATATAAATCATGTTATTGATTCAAATATATTGACATAAACAAAGTATTTATTTGTTTCTAGGAAATATGGAGTTTCAATAGAATTTGAATAATCATTAGGGGTATAATCATTTTCTACCCTTGTTGTTTCATTATTTTATTATATTTTAGATTGGAGGCTCTTATAATAATTTTATTTATCCTTTTGACTCTCTCACTTAGTTAATGTGGGATACTTCTCAAGATAGGTGATTCTGATTGAATCTCCTCTAGTCGCTACTGAATGTGAGATAAATAGAGGGTTGAATCATAAACTATCAATGAAGCTGAAAATGAAATATATTATAGAGTTTCCCATAAACATGAAAATACTAACTTCCTTAGAGGAGGTGGACCATGGATTCAACTATCTCTCAGTTTGATTAATGATACTAAGGGTGGTGGGGGGGGTAAAATTCCCCATCCCTATGGGATGGGGTTTCTCTTGGGATATTGAGGTTATGGATAAGGTTATCCTTACTTTCATGGATCATATTATTATGATTTTAGGATATGTTATATATTTTTATAATCCTGTTTAATGGATTCTTTTCATATAAATAAAATATTTTTTATGGGTTGATATTGCCTTTGGTTTCTTACTTATTTCACTTTCTTAGTAGCCTAGTGTAGAAGTATACAATTTCCCGTTCCTATCAAATATGTATCTCTTACAATTTATAAATGATTGGGTTTCATCATACTATTATACTTACATTCCAATATTTAGAAAAATGATATATTTTTACCACGTTTTTGGATGATTTACAGGGTTGGTCTTATTGGTGTATAAATTAGGGGAAATGAAATGCTTTGAATTATCCACATCCTCTCATATGAACATGTGGGTAAGGCTCTATGATGATTTAATAAATCACCCTAAGATTATTTAGTAAATAATTTTAGAGTCACTCACATTGTTTTTCAGATTTAGGGTTCCAGTCAACTAGAATGGTGGTGAGGTAAATTTGGTGACATTTTCCATTTAATGCCTTAAGGTGGTTGGAATATTACATACAAGATAGGTGTTTTCACATGATATTATCAAAATATTTTGATAAATTTTGATGAATATATGGTGTTCATTTTATTAGGATCTTAGGAATAGCATAAAAAGATGTTGTGGTGCTCCAAAATATGACAAACATATTGTCTACAACAAAATCCACCCACGTGATGTTGGAATATCCCTAATCCTCAATAAACTATTCATAAATCTATTCTGAAAATATATAACTATTTATAAATTCTATTTATAGTAGAATATAATCATCTCATACGTATTTAATTTCCTCTACACCCTAATGATTTAGAAAAGGAATAAATGATGAAATTTTTCATAGATTATCAGTCGGTTGGGTGGAAACATTATTGCCTGATGTGGAGGTGTTTTATGATTCTAGTTTTAGTTTTTTAAGTAATAACTTTGGAACAATTGATACCTGAGGATGAACTTCATGCTGATGTGATGCACTATCATTATGAGGACCTTCTTGGAGGGTACCATGGGTAGGAACTCCATGTATGTTGTATTTATTTTCATAGGGAGGAAATCCATGGTTGATTCTTTCTTGGTTATATACATGGGGAGAACCTCTATATCATCTAGATGTATTATAATAAGGAGGGTTTTTTTGATGTGATACACTACCATGGGGAGGCGATTCAGGGAAAGTACCATGGGGAGGGCCTTTATGGATGTTGTATTAATTGTAACAGGGAGTACCATCATGATTGATTATCTATTGGATATTAACATGGGGAGGATCTCCATATCATCTAAATGTACCAATATAGGGAGGTTATCTACAATTAGTTCCATGAATAGAACCTTCATGGTTGTTGTATTTATTTTCTATATCATTGTAAGAAGTATCACTAGGATTTCTGGGTTGTGGATTGTTGGTATATGGAGGACCTATATGTCGAATACCATGGAAAGTATCTCAATGGTTGGAGTTTTCTTGATTATCAGCATGGGGTAGATCTCCATACCAACTGAATATTTTATCATAGAGAGGGCCTTTGTGAATGATTCCCTAGTGAAAACCTACAAATATTTTATTTTCTATTTTTTCATCATGGTGACAACCTTCATGTTGGTTGGATATTTTTTCATAGGGAGGACCTCCATAACTCATATCGTATGGAGGACCTCTACGATTACCAATTTCTTCTTTACCATAGTGGTAGATTACATGATTATTATATTATTGGTTATTTAAATAGGTAGGACCTCCATGGTTGATATTTAGATTATCATGAGGAGGACCTCTAATATAGGCAGTCTAGGGAGGACCTCTGAAGTTTCATGACATGTCACTATGGGGACAACCATTGCAATGATGTAATATATCCCTCAGATGAGTTATTCAAGGATTCCAACTAATGGTGGCATGGAATTTCCCTCATGATACTATTGGTATTTAATAATGATTCTTATGGGTGTTGGTAGTATTATTAGTATAAATCTACTCTTGGACCTCAGTTGTCATCTTTCCCTAGCAAGATCTCCTTCAGGGTGCTCGATTTGAGATAACCTAGGATGGTATAACCTCTTCAGTACTCTCTTAATGAGTTATGGTAGTATGATGGTGGTAAATACCATGATTGGTTGGATCCATCTATGGTGGTAGTTGTTTGGATTTACGATAATTCCTCCTCAGCCTATTCTAGGTAAGGAAGGTGAGAATTTTCTCAATTTTGAGAGAGTCTCCCAAAGTAGTTTGATGTTTTGATAAAGGATACCTTCCCCCTGTTGACAAATTATCATTATACAAGAATATATGGTCTCATCCCCTATAAATTAGAATTTTCCATCTCCAAGGTTTTAATTATACCAGTATGGAAGTTACACCATGTAATTCAACACTTGGAATTATAGTCCTTGGCTGGGTGAAGGCTTCCATTGGTTCCACTGGAGATTGGTTCATAACAACCCTAGATACCATTTGATTTCCCTAGGATATCTTGAGAGCATTATTCCTTATTATATGTTAACTAAGGAATCCATTTGGATTCTACAGGTAAAATAAATAAATAACTAGATAGTATAATATCAACCAAAAAAGTGCATTTCCAATCAATCAATTTTATAGTTAAAGCATTTCACTTTAGGTTCAACATTTTTTTCAAGTGGTTTCATTCATAACACCCATTTGGTTTCATTTATTGTGGATATACATGTTGCAATTAAGAGGATTGGAGTTTCACTCATTCCATTTCCTATCCAAGGAATCAATTATAGGTTTAAACATATTTTTTAAAAAACTTCCTTGTAAAAATAATGGTTACCCTTTGGCTAAAGTGATTGATTAACATGGTTTCATTTAAAATAACACTTTATGATATGTTGTCTCATATTTAATCTGTGTTATTAATCACTCTACAATTTAATTTTATACAGGAATGTACCCTAGAATTTAAAAATATACAAGTTGGAATTTGGGTTTATGGGGGAGGTTAAAGGTGTTAAAATGGAATTATTGGGTCCATTAAAGAGGTTTTTTATGTATCCCCATGAAGGTAATCAAAACCCACATACTTTTATTTCATAGTTTAAAGTTGTATGACAAGGCATGACATACCTTCTAAGTTTATTTGATGCTAACAACATTTTTTCTTTTAAAGGGAAAGTTTCTAAGACCATTGTATCATCTAGTTTAAGGTTATATAACTATGAAAACTAGGAAAATTTTACTTGAAATAGTTTGGTGTGGGACTAATGCATGAGTAAACATTTTTATTTTACTCTTGTAGATGATACAAGTGATGGTATGATGGAATTACATTGTAGTGGTATCACATTTCTATCTCTGAATCATTGATTGGATATAAGAGATGTGTATACTAATGGCTAGAATCTGTGATGGCTAAATTGGGCTAGGAGGGATGCCACTGGTTTCCTCAATATGAGTAGTCCTCATTATCAAAGGAGTACATGACTAAAAAACTCTATGTATTCATGCTAGGAGAAGGAATGCTAAATAGAGATCTATTATAGGATGAAATATTTTGATTATTAAAGAAATACATGATCATAAGGACCACATAGATATGAGAAATTAATTTATCATATATATCGGGTGACCAAGGTTTAATTATAGTAAAAGTTGTATCTTTGAGGGGTAGACCTATGTGAAAGGATGATAATAAGTTCTTAGAATCCATTAGAGTGAAATAAAGTTGTTTCACCTGGGTAGGTGACTCAGGTGAGTGGGGTTCCCAAGTTATCCCTCTAAGGTTGGGTGTGATAGGCCTAAACTGGAGGGACTTGGGCACTAAGGCATTTCTCTCTTCTTTCTTATAGATCTTCATCATGGGGTTCCTTCTTCTGAGATTATGCTATGATTTGGGAGAAGTATTATTTCACAATATTTTTGCATATAAAACTCTTATATTACAAAAATACCCATTTTTCATACCTTTCACTTAGGTTTTTATTTAAAAATATCAGATGGTAGTTTATAATGGGTGAGGATACTCAAACTAGGTCTTTCATGCACTCTGGTGGTGTGTTGTCTCATATGTATCTTTGTATGTTGAGTTTGTAGGTCTAGAGATCTTTATTCTAATAAAAACCGCACTAGACCTATGAGGAAAACCATTATAGGAACCCAACATCGAGGGAACATGTGGGGATCAGAGTAGTACATGTGCATTGGTTCAATGTACGGCATGCATGCTTTGGTTCGCAATAGGTTGTGAATGTTATTTCACAGCAAGTCCTAAACACTGGTTCAAATCATGGCACACACACTAACATAGAGTAAGGAATGTGGGATCCTAAACTTTTATAGGGTGCATGAGTGTCTGGTCATAATTATATCACATTATTATCCACACAATTACCCTTTAAAAACTTAGTGAACTCCATTATAACAAGTTCAACTTAAAATGAGAATAAATTTTAATCAGAGTTTCTATTTTTTCTCCATGAGTTTTCAAATCAAATATAATTGAATAGTTTACCCTCTTTTCTATTGGTTATACCCATAAATTAATATTTCTTTATCTAAATTACATATAAAATAACCTAAGAAATAAATTTAAATATTTTTAAAGAATCCATGGCCCACTCCACATAGGAGGTTCTCACCACTACATCTCCAAATTGAGAAACATTTTTAAAGAATCATTATTTATTAGTGTATGATAAATTAATTTTTACATGGAGATCCCAATTAAAATATATTCATAAACCAAGATAGTCCTTTAGGATAGACTTAACTCATTTTATCTAAGTGGGGATCATGTTTTTTTCATTATAATAAAGTGAATGACACAATTCATAGTGACTACATGCATGTCAATCCAACATTTGATATTACATTAATGATCTAAAATTATTTTTTATAATTAAAAGTCAACAAGTTTCATAAAAATGTGTCAAACAATCATACCTAGGAAAATGACCTTGGATTATTGTAAAATTTATGACAATTATCTTTTATTTATTTTTGACCTATAAGAAAAATATTATTTTCAATATTATTTTTTATGTGACTATAATGATTTAAATTGTGTTCATATGATTAAAATTATTTTCAATTCTATAAACATGCATACAATAATAAAAATGAAATGAGATCAAATTTTCATGAAATTTTAAGTCAATTATCATTGATTCATTTTTAAACCATACAAAATAATTACACATCAATATAATATATGACCTAACTAAAATTATTAAAAGTTCATTTTTAAGTTCTACTAATGTTCTTAAAATGATCAAAACTAAGTAAGATACAATGTATTATTTTGAAAATTTAGTATAATGATCATTGATTCATTTGTGACATGTAGTAAAATACTAAAAGTCATACTAATATTTATTTTATCTAAAATTACACACAATTCATTTTTAATTTCTATAATCATTCATTAAATTCTCAAAACTGATCAAATAATATTGGATTTTCATGAAAATTTAAGAAAATGGTCGGTGATTCATTTTTGACCTCTAGGTAAAAACAACTAGCCAAACTAATTTTTGATATGTCTAAAATGTTCCAAACTATCCTTTTTTACTGTTAAAAGTATTTTTAACTCTAAAAATGTGTCAAATAATCATACCTAAATAAAAAAACTTATATTTTCTTAAATATTTAGGGTGATATTTTTCAACTAATTTATCACCTATAGGAAAACCCACACATCAATATGACATTAAGGATCCAATGTGATTTTTTAGAATCAAATATCTATTAAATTTTATAAAAATGTTTCTAATAATATAAATAAGTTAAATATTTAAAATTTATATGAAAATTTCAGAAAATAATATTTGATTCATTTGTGACTTGTTCACTTAATTGAAAAAATCTATTAGATATGTAAAAAAGGCATTATAAAGGGAATTAATTTGGGAGCTATTGAAATAAACTGCAAGTTAATATGATGTGTTATATTTCCATAATGATTAAAAGATTTATATTTATATAAATAAATAGTAAAATCATCAATCCACCTAAACTAGGATAATTGGGAAATCAAACATTGGTGATCATTTCAAAAATATACTAAATTCTTATTGAACAATATCCATTATTGTCATTGTCGGTGTAAAATCAAATACAAACATTATGATCATAGATCAATATAATATTTAATTAAAAAAATTGATTTTAACTATTTATACACTATATTTATAGATGGATGAATAATAATAAAATTATCCATGAGTGTAAAATTAAAGTCAGAGAAAAGAAGTTCCACCTCATCATTTGAGAAGAAAATGGCTATAAATCTCTTATTATTTGAGCATCTAAGATAAATCCACAATATGTATTAATTATAAATTATAAAATTAGGTATAAGTATTAACTATAGAGAAAATTATCTAAAATAAATCCATCAATCCAATGATTCAAAACCCGGTACTCTATAGAATCGATCTAGAAGCTGATCATCGAACCAAGGATCATCAAAGTTATATATATAATACATCAGGTGAAGCACCAGAAACCCAAGAATTTAACCATATAAAGCTAAACATCAAGAACTTATAATCCATAGACACCAAATATAACCAAACCACAGACACAGTAGACAACTCCCGGGGTCACCAAAAACAACTCAAATATAAGAGGCAATGCCATAAAATAAGAGTGAGTATCAAATATATTGAAACCAATATAATATGAAACCTACTATTCATAAAAACAAAAAAAAAGTTAAGTAAGACTCTCATCCAAATAGATTAATACCACATCCACTAAAAAATAGAACTTAGTCCTAATAGTTGAAAAGTGTTGTTCTGGGAGATCTAAAAATAATATGTAATTTTTAGTAATTAGGTGTAATAGAGTGGTCTACCAAGGTCATTGTCCAAGGAATTAGTATCTTTTAAAAAAATAAAAAAACTACTAAAAATGATAGGGGGATTTTTTCTTTCTTTACAACTTAATAAGAAGTGTATTGGAAAAAGGTTGTGTTTTTTTCATTTTTTTTTTGATAAAATGAATTTGATCTAAAACACCACATCAATTAAATATTTATCATTATCATTGAAATTATTATTTTGTTTAATTAATATCCCTTAATTTTTTAAATCTTTTAACCTATGGTTGTAAACATTACCACAAAGAATGAAAACATTTAAACCCTAGGATAACTCTAGGATGAGGATCCACAACACCCTACTTTGATTGTTGTTCCAAAGTGAAATTATGTTATATGGTAAATTATTGAATAATATAAACACTATAAATGATAATTATTAATGTTTTGGGATTGTTTTTAAACTCTTCAAATTGATCCCAAGTTGTTTTGTCTTACCGATTAATATTGGGTTCTCACAGTTCATATATTATTTGACCTCACGTGCTTTGTGTTAATTATTTGATAGCTTGATCAATTAAAACTCAAATAGTTTGTCAAAATATAATGGATAATATTCATGTATTCTCCTATATTCAAAATAATAAATTGAATATGGTGTAAATTAGACCGATTACTAAAAGACTATGATTTCATGGGAGGGTGGGTCACTATAGAAACATTTTCCCAAGTGAAATGGTTTAGAATGGGTATAATCCAATAACATTTATACTATTAAATTAAAAAACCAAGTAATTTAAGGAAATAAAAAATAAAAAATAAATAAAACAAGATAAATATAGGAAAAAGAAATAATTTATTGCAAGAATGACAACACTACAACAAACAAGTGGAAAATAATACTATTAAGGATGAGATCCTGGCATGAGAGATTACATCCTAAAATGGTGTATATAAATGGTAATTCATTACTTATTATCTTATAGTAATCCTTTAATTCATGTAAATCCCCCTATAAATGAGAAAAACATACATTTATAGAGTGGAGATGAGTCGAGGATTATAAGAGATCACAAGGGTGAATGGGAAATTTGACAAAATATTTTAATCTAACATTCACCAACTTGTTGACATAAAAAATTCCTAAAAACTATACTTAGAGAAGGATTATTTTTTGGAATTGTTTCCTATATATTTTTACCAAATTTGAGCCTAATCTAAGCCTAAAGGCATAAAATATGGCCCAAAATATGAACTGGTTTCCATACTGATGAGTCTAGTATAGCTTTGACTTCATATCCCATTTTAACCCATAAAATGTTAGATATCAAAATGATAGTCCAAATGAACACTATGTCTAGTACAGTTAATAATAATTTCATTAAATTTCAATTCCAAATAATTCATACAAAAATATTTATAAAAAATAATATTCTCTACTTAAAATTATTAAAACTAGAATTTTCACCAAATTTTCAAATGCATATTCTAATCCCATATTTTTCGTAAATAAAAAAATAGTATAACATGAGGAAAATTTATAATTATTCTCAATAAAATATTCAATAAAAATTTTTTTTATCAACTCACCCACACATACCATTTTGCACTCCTGGGAAAAGTCACATGTCATGTATTCTAAAAGATTTATGTTAAGATTTTCATATTAACATTTCTTAATCTATGGTAAAAATGTGAGAAAATAAATAATCATTTAATAAAGTTAATATTAATAAATTTTAAATTCATTATATAATAAATTCTTTCAAAATAAAATCTAATGATATTAGTGACACTAATCATGGTGAAATAAGATATGGGTCTCTTATACCCCTAATTTTCCACATGTGTGTGTGTGTTCCATCCATTTTATTCATGTCTTTCCATCCTTTATTCAGTATATTCAGTCCAAGTAAAATTTTTATTCTTACCTAGTTTGTTTCCCACAAACTCATTCTATATACATTGTGATTAAATTTCAAAATCCACTCACTTAAGTATCCTCAGAAGTCAAACCTTAATTTCTTAACCTTGATATACCCATAAGTTGTACATTTCATCATTTACCTCTTTATTTTTTATTTTATTTATTTTATTGAGGGGTTAAAATAGTCAGATATTAAGTACACATGAATAGGTCAATTCAACACCATGATAAAATTGATTAGCTAAGAAATGAAGGTATGGAAAGACTATTTTTGTAAGATGAAAAAAATACTTTACTTTATTATACCTTCAATTGAAAAGGAGAAATTTTCATGATTTATGGTCATGTGTGATATTGTATGGAGAAATAAAAATGAAATAATTCATCATAAAATAATATCACAAAGAACAGTGTGAAAATATAAATTATTTTATAATGATACAACTGATCATATCATTGAAAACTTCTATTTCTTATAAAATTTAACCATTAATGAAGAAATATTTCTCATTTTTAACATGATACCCATGATATTTGGAAAATGAAACATTTATTTTTTATAAGTTCTAGATAAAAATGTGAATATGAAATGATTTTATTTTTTTATTTTTATTTGAAAATTTTCTCAAAACACACAAATATAAATCCTACAAAAGCTACCCAAAATGTTTCCCATCCCTGAAACTTAAAATGTTACATTGTCCTCAATGTTACCTTATGAAATGATATATTCTCATGAAATTTATGATTTTAAATAGTAAAAATAACATAAAAGTGAATGGGTTAAGGATAGCCTGATGTCCTCAAGTGATTATGGGGTCATGCAGTGTGATGAAGTTAACTACATGTATGAGAGGCCCCTAAATGTATTGATCCAACCACTTACCATTGACTATAAAGCTCATTATTATATAATCTTAAGTTATTTCCACTATTCCATAAGAGAAAATACACAATACAATATAAGGTCCTGAACATTTAGAATGAAACTTATTGGGAATTAGCTTTAATCATGAATTGTAGAGAATGAATTTATCTCCATCATGAAACTTCATTTTTGGATCATTCTATCAAGGGTTGATTTTTATCACACTTTTTATAGCATTAATTTATTATATGATGATAATAATATCTCCTCAAGATCTTAATGTTGTGGCTTCCTTTTATCTTCTATTAGGCTCAAAGCCATGTTGAGTTTCTTTGTCACTCAAAATGCATGTTTCTCGACTTCCATGGGAAGATGGAGGGATTTTACAGGGACATTAAAAAATGGGTACATGTTTATGGGAGACTTTTAATTCATATTATAATCCCAAACAACATCATCCAAGTTCTGGATTAAATCTTTTTTTAGATGCATAGTTTTCTCCAAAATCATTTTTTAACTCCCAATTTGAAACACCATACAAGCCATTTTTGGGGGGGTGGTATGGAGATTTTTTTTGTCACCACATATTTTTAAAGTAGGTAAGACAAATTTTGGTGGAAATATTGTGAACCTTGATCACTGATGATCAATATTCCAAACTTGGGGAAAATATGATCATTGACAAAGTCCATTATAGCATGAGGATCATCAGTCTTGGTGGTATTGGCCTCTATCCTTTTTCTAACATAATCAACAATAGATAGAATGTATAGGAAACTGAATGAGCTATGAAAATGACCCATAAAATCAATTACCCATACATCAAAAATATCACCAAATAATATGGTCCATTGAGGTATCTCTTGTCTCCTATAAATGTTTTCAGTGTGTTGGAAACATGTGGATGACTTACAAAACACATGGGCATTATAGAATAATATGGGCCAATATAATCCAATATATAATACTTTCCTAGATTTAATTTCAGTTTCAAAGTTTCCACCATGAGAAATTGTATGAAAAAAATGAAAAATAGACTCAAACTTATGATCAAGAACACACATCCCAATGACTTAGTCACTACACATGCACTATAAGAAGGGGTCATCCCACACATAAAACCCAGACTCACTTTTCAATTTAATAACTTGGTGTTTCTTAAAATTTAAAATTATTTCATAAGTGGAAAGATAGTTAACTAAATTATTATACCATGTAATTGTACCAGAGAGTGTATAAATTTTCTTATTGTAAAATGTGTACTAAAGTGGTGCATGGTCCAAGGTGTCTTCCTATAGTGTGTGAGTAACCCTACTCATGTGGTCTACAACCAATTTCTATAAACCCTTCAAATCCATTAACTCAACATCAAATTATTTAAGAAGGATTATCCAATATATAATTCTAGGCTTTGTATATGGATTCTTTAAGAGGTACCCTAAATATTCATTATTAGAAAAAGTGACTTTAGAGCCCATTAAATAGAAACAAAATTTATCTAATGAAAATTTTATAAAATAAACTCATTTTACATTATTGTGTAGTTTTTTTAGGCTTAATATAATGTCCTTGAAGCATATGTGATCACATTTTGACAACTCTATACCCTATGTGATATGAATTCTACAACTGAAAAGTTTAATGCATCGCACATAATCTCAAATGGAATCTCCCATTGTTGGAGTTGTGTGATCAGTGGAGTGGAGAGGAACTTCTTTATCTCATTAAAAACCAGTAAAATAATCCTTTAAAAAAATATAAATCCCTTTGAAGTGATCTCTACAAAGGAATAGTAATGTTACTAAAATATCTGATGATCTATTGATGAAAACATTCATTTCCTATGAATGATCTAAAATCACACTCATATGTTGGATATAGAAATGGTAAAATAATATGTAATTTAGATCTATCAACCACTATTCCATGTTTTGAAACTATATTCCCAAAGATAATTTCCATTATATACCATGAAATGAAATTTATAAATGTTCAAAACAAGATTTTTCTCAATGAAACTATGCAACACATTACCCAAACTCAAGAGAAACTCATCAAAAAAGGAACCATACATAGTAAAATAATCCAAAAATATATCCATGAAATTATCAATAAAATCATAAAAAAGTACTGACCATGAATCTCTAGAAGGTACATGGTGAATTGAATATTTTAAATGGAATCCTTAAATGATAAAATGTTACAAATGAGAAATTGAATGGCATCTTATCTTAATCCCAAACTAGAATGGGAACCTAAAAATATCCAAAGAAACCATCCAAGAAATAATATCATGCCCTACCCAGAAGTAAAGTGGTGGAGATAACTTGCTCCCAGAGTAGGGTTTAACCTCATTGATTCCCTGGTAACCGTAATAATACAAGTGGACTCTAGTAAAATAGTGAGCCTAACTTACTCCTAGAACATGGGTGTAAACTCATTGATTCCTGAACCAATATGGACCTGGTTATGGCAACCCTTGAAGAAGAGGTGTATGAAGTAGTCAAATCTTTAAACCTAAATATTTCTTCGAGGCCAGACGGGTTCTTTGGTTCCTTCTATGCTTCCTCATGGAATATTATCAGGTGTGACCTTATTATAATCATATAAGATCATTTTTTGGGTGGTTTATTTCCCAAATCTTTATGTTCCACCAATCTGATTCTCATTCCAAAAGTGCTCTATCCTAATCCCTTTTCCAAGTATAGACCAATTATTATTTGAAACTTCTCTTATAATTTTTTTTCTAAGATAATTAATGATAGGATTATGCCAGTTCTTCCTCAATTAGTGGTTTAAGACCAGCATGGTTTAATCAAAGGCATGAACATCCAAGGTGTTATCACTCTAGTGCAAGATATGATCCATGAATTCAATAAAAAGCTGTAAGGATTTATCATCATGGTGAAGTTCGATATGAATAAGTCTTGTGAAAGTATAGGTAGGATCTTCATTATTAAAACCTTATGTAACTAAAAATTCTATGAATGGTTCTATGACATTTTATTTCACTATTCATCTTCTCATTTGTTCTATATTTTGTTGACGGGGAGTAAACATAGGTTATTAAAATATAACAAAGCCCTAAGATATGGCTATCCAATATATACCATATTTTTTCCCTCACTCAAGACATGTTTAGTAGGAAACTCTATACTTCTCTTGATATGGAATTGAATTCAACTTTTAAGGGAATGATATGTACCCCCAAGTATTTTTCACCTTTTATTCATTGATGATCTACTCTTTTTCTTAAATGGAAGATATAAATTGACTGATGGTTTCAAATATATTATAAACTCTTATTTTTATTGGAGTGGGAAGCTGGTGATCTCCAATAAGATTTTTGTTTTCATACTGAATCAATGTGTGGCTAATAGGGATTGTTGGATTTAAGGGATTCTTGGATTCCCAATAGGTATATTCTCAATGGTTTATCATGGAACACCTTTATTTTTTGTAAGAATAAAAATCAATCACTTTGACTCCTTAGTTTCAATGATTAAAGTATGTATTACTAACTGGAAAAGCAAGTTTCTCTCTTTCAAAGGATACATCGCCCTCATTAATAGTGTTCTCTCCTCTATTTCCCTTTATATTATGGTGATCATCAAAGTTACTAAGGTGGTACTCAAAATCATTTAATATCCCATCAATTATTTCCTATGGTATACTTTTTTATAAGTAAAGATTCATAGGGGTAGTTAAAAACATCTATAAACCCTTATTTCTGATGGAGGGATCAACCTATGTAACATGAATCAAGCCATATAGGACTTTCATGTCAATATATATTGGGATGCCTTTGTAGGTGACTCACTTTGATTGAATCTAATCATAGACAAGTATGGAAGATTTCATACTGAAAAGGTTGTATTCTTAACCCTACCTATCCCAAATTGAATAATCTTCAAATCCCTCTATTATATATTCGTGATCAATCCAAGTAGATTATTATAATAGGAGAGGTTTCCTTATGGAAATATAATTGGATGGGTAATTTTCTCTTCTAAAATTATTTTACTTCTTCTAGAATGAGAATATGGGTGGAATTAGTACATCCCTCTTTTACTTCATCCATTCTCAACAAATATCAACTCATTTTCTTAACAACATTCAACTGGGGGATAAACCTGATAAATATTTCTTCACATATACTAGTTTAGGTAAGTTTATTTTGAAATCCTATCAGGATACTTTCCACATTAAACAAAATAATAATATCTGGTGTGATTCTATTTTTAATGAATTTATTCCAATTAAATATAGTTTTTTTTGTGTTCTCTCAATCAATATATTCCCAAAGAAAACTTAATCCAACATTAAGGTATCTACTTGGTGTCTTGGTGCTCTTGTTGCACTCATCCTTGGCTAGAAATAGTCAAGAAGCTATTTTTGGAGGGTGATTGGGATTTATTCATGTAAAACATACTTGTAGAATGTATTTATCTTAAAATTTGTAATGGAATGCTTGATCAGTTGTCGGTTTCATTACTTCTTGGAGTTGAGCCTTCATCATGTAGAGCTAAATGAAGGACTGTGATGTTTTTGGATGGTCTCTAGGAAATCTGGGAACTTTTTAATCATTTTAGTAATAAATATGGGACCAACCACTTAAACTTATTTAAAATCAGGACTCTAACCTAGATTGTAGATATTTCCTTTATCTCGGGTTGTCCCAACACCTATAAAATTTTGTTGAACATAGAATCCCCTTATGGCGTCAAAAATTTCAAGTAATGGATTAAGTGTTGTCCTCCTTCTTTTCGAATAAATATTAACAGTAATGTTTCTTGTCTGAATAGTATTATGAGAGTTATGGAATCTTTAGGAATGAGTATGGGTCATTTTTAATGGAATTTTCTACCTTATATGGTCATGGAACCCAACTCAAAGTGGAAACCCATGCTCTTCATGGTGGACTTTACATTAGAAAGGATAAATTTATTCCTCTCTCAATTATGAAGATGGAATCTAATCTTCTTAATAAATAATTTAAAGATAATGCTCAGGTACACTAGAATATTGTACACCTTATTAAAGATTATAAAAGGACGTGAAACAATGATACTAAGATTCAACACACATGGTGTGAAGAAAACAAATATATGGATGTTATATCTTCTAAATGTGTTAAGAGATTTTCTCTTTTGATTTTCAATTATTCTTGATCCCTTCTTGTTGGCTATAAAAAGATTATAAGTAGGGATTCTCTCAACCTCCACTACTTTAAAACTCCTTAGTATGATTTGACCTTGTTTATTTTTTAATCGATAAAAATTTATTTTTCAGTTAGTTGGTATCAGGATTCTATTCAATGAATGAAAGAGGAAAATGATCCTTATTAGTGGATTGATTTAGTTTCCTATATTTTATACACACTCAAAAATTTGTTTTCACTCTCATGGGAACTAACTCATCATTTTAATTTTTTACAACTATGAAATTAATTTTCTTGGGTATAACCTAGAGAGGGATAATCCACTAAGATTCAGAAATGGGGTAAATGATACCTGCCTCAAGAAAAATCTTCATCCACTTTTTTAATAGCTTCCAAAAGAGTGGGGTAAAGTCACATTTTTTTTCTAATAACAATTTATCCTTATCCTTTAAAATAATATTATAAATGAAAATGTACGGGATAATACCTTGTATGTATTCTAATTTCCCCCCAATTTCCCTAATATTCTCCCACAATGCATTTAAAATTTTTGTTTTTATTTAGGAAGGATACTATTAGAAATAATTATAGGAAACTTTTCCGCATTCAATTGGTATGAATGTTTTAAATTTGGGGGTAATGCCTTGAGTTCTAGTTTGGGTGGGTGTTTTATTAATGGACATGTCATGGGAATTGAGATATATGCACAATGTACATTGTCAACATCTATGAACAATGAATCAAATCCATCAGCAAAATCAATTTCCATGTAATAATCAGAAAGTATATGTCTAGAATTAGAATTAGAATCTACAAAATAAGTTGAACCTATAGTGTATTGATCATGATAAATAGGTGTGGAAATGTTCTTTTTCATCACTATAAAATCTCCATAATCATGTAATGATCCCCATTTGAAAAATATTGAAAATCAATATTTTGATAATCATTACAAGACTGGTTAGAATGGGAGATGAAGAGATAAAAATAGTATTCTGAGGGGTACTTCATGGAGTATAAAATATTAAATATTATGGTATCATCCCCAAAATACAAAAAATGTTTACCCTCATGGACATTTAGGATTTTCTTATCTTTTTTGAGGAAGGGTGTGCTAATAATGAGGGAGCATGAGAACTTACTTGGTTAACCTCCATATCCAGCGTGTAAAAAAAGTAGGAGAGATATTATCCCTTATCCAAACAATTAAATTATTGAGGGATCCTACTGGGTATATTGGGGCCTTATTTTCCAATTTCACCACAACCCTCATCATCATCAGCTCCCCAAACTACAAGGAAGGGAAGAAAAGTGTGGCGTGACATTAATAGAGGAACTTAAATCATATAAAAAAACATAGAAATGAAATTCCCTTATGGTGAAAGGAATGTTGAATGTCCTAGGGTGCATGTACTTTATAAGAATCACCAATGTGGGTCTGATGATCACATATACATTTCTCCAAAGGTTAATCCACTCATTTCCCTTTATCACTCTTCTATTGATACACATTTCTTTAAAGAATCTATAATACCTTAGAGTTTTCTTGATTGCTTCAAGTATAGGTATATTGATCTCAACATGAATTAATGTATCCAAAATCTCTTTTCACATCACCTATTTATCCATATTATTATTTTGTAAAACTCTATTTGGAAATGGAATGGGTTTAGGAGGAACATCATCAATAATCCACTTACCTTTGTATTTCTCCTTCGGTTTCTCATTGATTGGTCTTGAATGGATTTTCTATGAAGCTGAGTTAAATATTGGTGGAAATAATAGATGATATTTATTATCCATTTTATACCCACTTATCATTATGGTCGCATTAACATTCCCCTTGAGATTCGGAGTAGGTTAGGAATGAATATTTCCATAGTTCTTACTTACCATTTCATGGAGGGCGATGGAAATCTGGATCATCTATATTTTCAGCTCCCTCAATTTCATACCTTAACACATTATCTCAATTTGTTGATTAAGAACAATTTTTTTTAAAATATCCTCAATTTTAGAGTATTCATTTGGTTGGGACTCCCCTTGTTTTTGTATTTTTTATTCTTGGTTGTTGTATATTTTCTAGGATTGTTGAAAGTTTTATTATTGAGGTAAAGGCTGCTAGTAACTTTTTTTGAAAAGGGGTATTTATTTTCATCCAAATCTATACCTCCTATTTGGGTGATCTTTATATCCTATATTTTATTCCAAAGTTAAGTAATCATACTTATTTTTTGGGGGTGGTTTTTGTTGTTGTAGAAATGGTATCCTATGGAATGTGGATGCACAATTAATTATCTCTTGTAATTTGGGGAAATGATTTTTAGGTTTGTATGGTTCAGTGAAAAAGACACAAGGCCTCTCAAGAGTGGTTTGGGATGTCTTTTGAGATAAATAAATTTGTCTCACCATAGTGGTGAATTCATCTATCATAGTATCAATTAAATTATTTTCCAGACAGAAAGGACTTACTAGATATACTCCTCTAACTAGTGGTGTGCCACAATAACCAAACTATTGGGAGTTTTGTTCCATATTTTCAATAAATTCATGTGTAGCTGCTAGTTTTTTGTTGACCAATTCCCCTCCTGGTGCAGTATCCACTATGCTCCTCTCTATAGGTGTGAGGACATTATAGAAGTATTGGATAAGAAGTTTCTCAATGATTTGGTAATGCATGAATCTTTCACACAACTTCTTAAATCACTCCTAGTAATTATACATTTACTACCCTTGTATTTATTGATCCTTTAGATCTCATTCTTAATCGCAGCTTTTCGTGATTCTGGAAAAATCATTGTAACAAAAAACATTTCAAATCATTCCAACATGTAACATATTGAGGTTGTAAATAATACATCCAATCTTTTTCAATTCCATCAAGTGATAATGGGAATTATATTAATTTAATTTTATCTTTAGAGAAAATTCTTAGTTTTATTATTGAATAAACCACATTAAATTCTTTTAGATGTTTATTTGGGTCTTCTCTAGATATTCCATGGAATTTTGGGAGAAGGTGAATTAACATAGGATTTAGATCAAATTATGATTCGATTTTTGGATGAGAAATTAATCTAGGTTAATAATAAATTCCAAGTATATACAATTATTGAATGGTTATATTAAATTAATTGTTATTGTTTTCATCCATTGTATTCAGTTTTAAGGTTGATTTATATGTGCTTACAATTTCACTGTTTCTAGAATGGATGAATTCTCTAATTGGGTGAATGTTGACACTTCTCATACATAGAGATTGTTTGATTCAATCCCTAAGTCTAATTCCAATATCAAGATATATATCAAATAGATCCTTGATATGGGATTGTATCATGAATCATAGAAAAATAAGAAAAGGGGGCCAAAATAAGAAGTTTGAATTATTAGTCCAAAAAATACAAAACAAAAAATGAGAAAGGAAAAAAAGAAGGAATAATATTAATAAAATTAAGGAATGGAATAAAAATAAATAAGTAACTCTATTTGGTGGAATAAAATACTTGCCTACCTATAAATGATACCAATTTAAAGAACAATTTCATGGGCACTCTCAATTTATGTGTAGTTTTTAGTACATTGGTGTTGTAGAGTGGTTGAACAAGGGGGTTCTATAAAAATAAAGTTCTTAAAACTATATATTAAATGTACTTTAAAAAAATAAAAGGAAAAAATATTAAAAAGTATGGGAGGTCATGTTTGGTGTTTATATCATAATAAGAAGTATGTTGGAAAAATATTGTGTTTTTTTTAAAAAATGATAAAATGAAATTAATCTAACACACTACATAAATTAATTATTTATCATTATCTTTGAAATTTGTATTTCATTTAATTAAAATCCCTTTAAATTTTTAACTCTAAAAACCTATAGTTATAAACATGAACACAAATAATGAAAACATATAAACCATATGCTAACTCCAAAATAATCAAGCACCATACTTTGATTATCCTTAAAAAGTATATTTATGTTATATGTTCAATTATTTAATCATATACACACTATAAATGAGAATATTTAATTTTTTTGGATTGTGTTTCAACTATTAAAATTTATCTCAAGTTATTTTGTTTTACCGATTAAGATTGTACTTTCATAATTCACACAATACTCAACCTCACGTGATTTGTGTTAATTATTATATTATTATATTATTTGAAAACTAAGATGATTTATCATAATATAATGAATAATATTCATTTATAATTATATATTTAAAATAATAAATTTAATATTATGTAAATTAGACTGATTACAATGAGATTGTGCTTCCATGGGATGATGGGTCATCACATAATTGTTTTGTTGGTGAAATAGATTAGAAAGGGTATAACCTAATCACATTTATACTATTACCTTCTATACCCAAATAATTTATGTATATAAGAATAAAAATTAAATAAAATAAGATAAATATATGAGAAAAATAAAATTTATTATAATAACAACAACACTACAATAAAGGAGAAGAAAAGAATAGCATTATGGAGGAGATCCAAGAATGAGAAATTCCCTCCTACAATAGTGTATATAAGTGGTAATTCACCATATATACTCTCATCCAAATCCTATAATGCATTTCCAACCCCCTCCAAATTATAAAAAACACATTTATAGAGTGAAGGGGGGATAGGGTTACAATATTTCATAAGTGTGAATGGAAAATTCATTCAAAAATTTTAATCCAAATTAGACTGACTTTTTGTCCTCCAAAATGCATAAACCATATGTCCTTGAATATGTATTATTTCTTTATAATTAAATCCTATATATCTTTTACAAATTTTAGAATAATACAATCTTAAGTAAATAGTATATGTCCCCAAAGGTTTAGTGGTTTCCATGATGATGAGTCCAGTCTAGCTTTGAATTCATGGTCCATTTTCTCCCATAAAATTTGAGATCTATCAATTATGGTCCAAATGAACATTGTGTAACATATAGTGAAGAATAATTTCATGAAATTTCATTTCCAAATAATACAAAAAAAAATATTTATAAAAAAATACTAGACTATACTTTGAAGGCTTAAAAGTAAATTTTTCATCAAATTTTTAAATGCATGTTCTAATAAAATATTTTCTTGAAATAAACAAATTTAGAACAATTTTGGGAAAACATATAATTTATTCATAATAAAATATTCAATAAAAATTTAATTTAACAATAGTCTGACATTATTCAAATTTTATTTTTACAACTATAATTGGAATTCATCATAATTGTTATATATTACCTTGTGAAATGTTTTCGTATCCATTATGTTATCATTTTTAACTATATATCATGTCCCATAAAGGAAATAGATTTTGAATTAATTAAATTTAATCACATATTATATAACATTAAAATTATATTTATTTTTTATTTTTTAAAGTAGTATTAACAAAACAGACATTGTTTTTATTATAAACCTGCACTTCTGTTGTACTAAATGGATGGTTGATCCTTATACAATTATTCCACATGATAAATAATTATTTTATTGATTGTATTTTTTTTTTCATTTAATTTTCTTGTAACTATTATATAATAATACATTTTATGAAATAAATGTATTGAAATTCTGTAATATAACAATAATTTTTATTATGTGAAAAAAATGTGATTTTATTTCTAAATTAAATTTTTTTATATTAGATGTTGAATTTTACTATTATATAGTGTATCACACTATATTAGGAGGACTTTATCATCACTATAATATATTTTTTATAAAATATTTCCTTTATCAACATTTTTTTAGCACTGATAAAAGTCATTGGCCTTTATTAGTGCCCACATTATTTATACTCCAAAAGTATTGATAATACTCTTTTTGAGAACTGATAAAGGATATTTCAATAGTAATGGTTTAATAGTTTTAAAAAGGAGAGTTATGTGATTTATATAGAGAAATTTATGTTATATATAATGGTATGGGTTGAATATGGATTATTTCATATTGTTTATGATGAGTATAAATTACTATTATGCAGTGATGTAAATTGAGTAGTCTTTGTTGACAAAAATAAGTCTATTCTAGGTGGTTCTTTTTACTTGGGATATAAGTGTATTGGTTTTATAATTAATGAACAAGATATAATTTCTTTAAATACAACATAGTATGAGTACATTTTTATTACTTGGGTATATACCCAATTAGTATGGATAAGAAATCAGTTTGAATACTTTGGTACATAGCTTCAATTTCTTATTTAAATATTGTGTAAAAATAATATTATACTGAATCTGACTAATATTCCAATTCAATATTAAAAAAATACTAAAAATTATCATTTTATTAAGGGGAAAGTTAAGGGAAAAAATAGTGAAAGTGAACTATATTTTAACTAGTTATCAAGTGGTTCATATTTTCACATAAGTTGTCTCAAGGGTATCATTTTAGAAACATAAGTTTAATATGGGGGGTTCAATCACTCTCTTTCAACTTATGTAAATATAATTTCTCCCTTCTATTTATAAAATCAAATAATAAATCAATATTAATTTGATTATTTAGTTAGATATCCAAAGGAATATATTCATGTGTTGTGGATGGGTTATTGATTTTAGGAGTTTAAGGAAAAATTGATATAGAAACTATTAAATTTTTCAATAATGGGGAGATTAATTAAAAAACTTAGAGATTAATTAAATAGATGGGTGTTTTTATCTTGGAAATCATAACGGAAGTTTTTTTATCGATGTAAGATATATTAATGAAAAGAAAAAAAATGTTCTTTCTGATGTACTCAAATAGATTGTGATTGAGAGTGTGGTATTTTTTTTCAAGAAAAATTAAATTTAATATATGTTGAACTAAATATAAAGAATGAATTTAAAGATAAAGGTAAATGATGAAGAATGAAAACTTAATGATTGAAGAGGTTCATCCATGTGTTATTGGAATAAAGTGATATGCATGAAGTGGAAGACATACTTGGATGATGATTGAAAGGGGATAAAATGATGGAAGTGGTTGAACCATATTTTAGATGCATTTCCATAATGTACTTATAGAAAAAAATCCAAAAGATAAAGGTAGGTGTATCTAGAAGATGAACCATAGAATAAGTCTTACAAAACCAAATTGATAGTTTCATTAGTATCAAGGAGGCTTTTCATGACCCCCCCCCCCCCCAAGTGTACACCTTCTATCCCTGAAATGGGAGGAGAGAGATAGTGATGCCTAAGTCCCACCTGTATTAGGCCCCTAGATGGAGACTAGCACTAAGGGTATAGTGAACACACAAATGGAAGGCATTACCCTATAAGAGAACACATGAGGAACTGAGAGATAAGACAGACACCAACCAACTCCTGCTCAGAATATAATATAAAAGAAAACCCAAGCACACAAATTTAATTTCATGGAATAACTAATACAACAAGAAGGGGAAATTGAAAGTATAAAAAAGAAAAGTAAAGATGATAGTGACCAAAGAGCCTAAATAGCTCCTACAACCCATAATCTAGTATTAACCAGATTGATCTCTAAACTACTCCAACTGACCTAAAAAAATAGTTTATATATATACATAGGGTGATTATAATAGTATACTCAATAGGATCCTCCCCAGAGCCTCTCATACAAAAGTAAAGAAAGCATGCTAGGGCATAGTGAACAATAAGTGAAACTAATTCATCGCCTAAAGAGGTATACTATGTTCCTAGCCTCACCATGGATACTCTCACCAAGTATCTCATACAACAACATATAATATAATAAATAATATTAAGGTTACCCTACTACCATTTCCCCACTGATTAGCCACTCTACCCTAATGTTTCACATCCTGAGCATCTCTCTTCAAAAAATGATAGCTCGTATACACCTAGTGGAAGCACCACAACATGTACCTCATGCAACACACCACCATGTCCACATAACCAAAGGTAAAAAGGTAGTTTCTAGGATCCACTACAACTTGAATAACATATATCATACATTAGGTATTATACCTCAAACCATCACAGGCCATACACTGAGTAAGGATCAACAAGTCATCACATCCTATACAAGTTATACATATAGTAGTCTTTAGGAAACTATATCCAGAATATATGTGTGTGAAATAACCACAATACATTACAGCCCTCTGCACAAATGTATGGATAAAACTAACTTTCATGCATACCAACACAAGTAACTACCAATATAAGAGAGTGGGTCCAAAAGGGGTAGTCAGCCGTCCATCCTCCCACCAGGATGTTAGGGAAAACACCCCCAAGGATTAGAATCATTGGGGTGTCATTTTCTCTAATAGATAGGGTGGAGTAGTGTATAGAAATGAAAAAAAGTACATAATATAATATATCTCACAACCACACTATGGGAATAACCTAGTCTTAGACTCAACTACAACTAACATCTCTCAGACTCCCAGCTACCACTTCTAAGACTATATATCTTATAAGCACAAAACCATTTAAAGAGATACATTAAATTACTCTTTCCATTTCTATTAGTTTCACTTTACATTAATTAATTATTTAACCATTATAATTTCCAAATTTCATTTCATTATTATCATGATAAATTCCAATGGCCTCCAGGCATGAACAAACCGAGTCCACAGTTTCTCATAATTATAACCTCATCATTGCATCCTAGCAAGCTCCAACCACATGGGTTAAGCATTTATTCATCCCTTTAACAATCATTACCACTTTCCCTGTTTATAGGTATTCTAGGAAAACATTATAAGCTACCAAACAAAAGGGGCTCAAAAGGGGCTCGAGTTTTTCCACCCAAGAAGCTAAACACATAAATCATGTGGCGTACCCCACACATCTTCACCTCCCTTGGACTGAGAGTAAGTAAAACAATCGAACTCAATTAGTGGGGAAAGTAAATAAGATAAAAAATAATAGATTCAATAACAATATAACTTTTATATTAATGAGTAATCTCAACTTCAACCTGTTCCATCATCTCTGGTGTCCTCTGCGACACCATGTGCATAAACCGATGCATATCGCCACTCTAGGCCTCAACTACTTCCAAAGAAACTGGGCCTCCCTGACCTATGTACCAAAAAATCCCGCCAGGCTTAGCCATCCCAGTCTCATGTCACATCCAGGCCTCCCTGATCTACATAACACAAAGATCATATCTAGATCACATCACAAGAAGTAGGAATAAACATATCAGCTGCCTCTTGGAACTAAAGCAAGGAATTCGGCCTTCACACACAGCAAGCCCTCACAACTCCAAATCATAAGGCACTTGTCCTTTAAAAGAAATTGGGAAACTCATTACCTACAAAGGAATTATCTTTATCACAAAACCAGTTCGTATTCCATCTTGAATTAACTGATTCATTATTAATAGGTTCCAACTACGAGCAACCTAAACAACAAGCTATCACAAGCTATCAAAAATTAATTAAATAATTAATTTAACATGCCTTTAGTTATTTTATCAACAAACATGAACATGCTTTAGGTTCATTAACCAATTCAATTAAACATACATATCTACATCAATTTGATTAAAATCAAATTATAACAACAACTAGATTTATTAAACACACCTCTTTAACTAATTAGCCAATTAATTATAAATTAATTTCAACTTTACATTCTTTTCAAATTTCCAGAAAAAACAACATGCTAAACTAAGAAAAGAATAGATATCACACTACCTATCAAATCAAGAGGGAAATTGTTATCACGGTATAAACCAAAAACATCACCATGTGACTGATTTCAATTTCTTTAATCTAGTTAAAGTATTTAATTAGGTCAATTTTATTGTGATCCAATGGGAAATCATGATAACTCTAAAATTTCATGTAAATGAATAAATAATTAATAAATCCCCTACCTCAAAAGTTCGTCGAATTTCTTCACATGAGAACAGATCAACGTAATGGATCACGATAACCTCTCTGGAAATAACTACATCTATATGAGGTCATTTTGGCACCACCGCATAAAAAACAAGAAAACCCCCACTAGAACATGAGAGATCATATGAAATAGAATGGTGAGAATAAATGAGAGCAAACTGATCAAAGAAACCACAAGAACGGAGGTAGATCTCACCTTATATTGAAGACGGATCGAAGGAGGCAAGCTGGGAATCAATTTGGGATGAAGGAATCCTAATATGTGGAAGAGAGGGGTCGCCAAGTCATCTAGATTCGAGAGATAGTTGAGGTATTCATAGGGTTTGACAAACCCAAGTGGATGGAAAACAATTAAAACATCAAAACAGCAAGGCATTAGATGATGTGTAATGCCTTTTCACGATGTGTAATGCCTTGGGGTTAGTTTCCACTGAAAAAAACCATTTCCTTTCAATTTTATTTTATTTTTTAAACCCTGAAATATTACACGATGTGAATCCCACTTTCACGCCCAGAAATATTTCTACACGGCATGAAACCCACATTCACGTCGTGAAAGTTCTCTAATCTTATTTCTCAACACCTGAGTCCCTCTATATTTGATTCGATCCTCCTCTGAGATCTACAAACCTTGGGAACACGTAAAGGGTTGATCCACTCGAATCCAGGCCCTTACATTATATACCTCTGAAAACATTATCATCCTAGAGAATCCAAAACCAACCCATAAAGAAAACAGAAAAGGGGTCCTTTGAATAGCCACCCTGCGAGATACCTCTCAAAGATCTCTCCACCATATGAGCTCAGCTATTTTATCTAAGGAATAATTTGAAACCCCACGAAAACCATGACTATCTCTTAAACACTATCCCAGGGGAGATACCTCTCAAAATAGAGAAAGACACAATAAGAAACAAGAGGAATCCGTCTCATAAATAGGAAAGGTCTATAACCAGCAAACGAACAGTATTATAAGAGAATAGCAAAACATCAAACATCTCGGGGTACTGAGCACATATTTGCGACCCACATTCCCAAGTAATATCCTTCACACAAATATTCCTCCACAATACACAAACCAGGGGTATAGAATACCCATGAAACACCTTATCCTACATAGGCCACTCCTCAAAGGTCGCATCATCGCCAATATCGATCTCATCCTAATCAATTATGTGGGGGTAATCATGAAGATAATGATGGAGCTGCAACACATGGAAAACACCATATATCTAGATCATATATGGGAGAAGTTATATCTGATATGCCACGGCTCCAACATGATCCAACACCTTTAATGTTTCAACAAACTGGGTAGAAAGCTTAATCCCAAGACCAAATCCCCACTGCCCTCGATAGGGAGTCACCTTCATGAACACATGATCTCCAACGTCGAACTCCAACCCCAACCTCAGTCCAATGTAATGGAGAACAGTAGTGTATTTCATACAAGGATTAAAAATGTAACATACTAATGGTGGAGTGAAAAGTATTTTTGAAATAAAACTATACCAAGGGTAGGTGCCTCACCTAAAAACCACCAAAATATAGGACACAGGAGTGCAACATGTCTTCAAGAGTCTGGATGGTCTGCTCTGTTTGACCGTTTGTCTATGGATGAAAATTAGTGTTAAGGCATAGTTGAGAACCAAAATAATATTAGAGACCTCTCCACACCCTAGAGGTAAAATTAGGATCTTGATCGGAAATGATCATCCTTAGGACTCTATGGAGCCTCACCACCTCCTCCAGATACTACCTTGATAAAAACTTCACTAAGCTCGACTCCTTGATCGTAACATCCCAGGTATTTATAGAATAAAACAATTTCATATCTATTAATATTTTTGAATTTAATATTAATTTTAGTTTAAATGGGAAACTATGTATGATAGTGTACCCAAAACATAACAATGAGTTTCTCTGAAAACGTACGTTGCACACAACACTAAGTTATACTAAAAAATAATACAACAATAATATTATTATTTTAAATGGTAGTTAATGCCTAGTCGTTGTATTGGTGTGAATGAACATAATTAACTATATTATGATTTTACATATTTTTTAAATATTTTTACTTTTATCCAATGAATTTTAGAGGCTTAAAATGAGAATGAATCCAATTTTAAGCATAAAATACTCTAATATTTTAAAAGGTCATTTTACCTCCTTTTGATGGAGAACCCTTTTTAAAAATATTTTTTACCACTTTTATATGTTCTATTTGATAAAATAAACTTATTCTTTAGAATTGGGATATCAAAATTTACTTTGGTTGAAATTTTGGTATTTTTTTGATAAAATCCACATTTTTATGAATAGTGAAAAATACTGCATTTTAATTCAAAACTGCAATTTCATATAATTTATTTTTATAGTTAGATTTCCCTTTTTATTGGTTTTAAAGTGTAATTAGATTAAGTTTTTATAATTTAATCTAATTATATTAATTTTATGTAATTTTACATTAAAATTGGACACAAACACATGTCAGTCTTTTCATAGTTTTTACTTCATAAAAACCCACTTTATGGTTTTCACAAAGGGAATTAATTTTAAATTAATTACTAAAAAATCTGTGTTTTGAATTTGGAAAAATAGATTCTATATTTAGAATTAAAAGGTATAAATTGTGTAAATAAGTATCATTTATTTTTAGACATTATGAATAGAAACTTCAGTAAATATTTTTATTTATCATGGTTAAAGGGTAAATCCAATAAATAAGGGTAAAACAATTATATTATAATAAAATAACACTACCATAAAATGTGTCCTAATCCTATTTGATGAAATATTTTCAACAATTTTAATCCTTGGGTCAATTTTAGGACCCCATGGAGCCACTTGGGTGTGATAATGGCCTTTTATAATATTTATTTTAAATAAAAGGTAAATATAGCATTAACATGTATCTCCTAACTAAAAAATGTTAATTTGGTTTATATAAATTATATATTAGACTATAAGTAGTAATTACAAAGATAAAAATATTTACTACACAATGGTATTTTATTTATAATTTTTATACATTAAATAAACAAATTTATGTATGACACAATGATGATGTAGTGATTACCTTATTAATGAAAGATTCAAATAAATGATATTTTAAATATTAAAATAAATATAATTTGAATATTTTTATGCCATACAAGAAGTTTTAGGATTATATTTACATGTTATAGATTATTTAATTCCTTTTTTCTAATGAATCAAGTTTTTATAACTTTATAAAAATCAATTACTAAATAGTGTCAAAATTGACATAAATGTATTTTTAAAACAAATACTATTTTATTAAATGATATAATAGTCCTAAAAATTTAAGATTCATCCAACTTAATTATATAATGTTATAAATTTTATTAAAGATTCACTTTTGGTTAGATTTTAATTTTATAGTAACTATAGTAACCATATATTTTGAAAATACAAGAAGACATGGTAAGAGTTAATGTTTTTCACTAAGGGTTAAAGCTAAAATATAAGGTTACTTTTGTGACCTAAACTTGTCGAAAACATATTGTTTTAGATTATTTATACCCATAATCATATTATACTATAAATGTATCACTTTTTAACTATTATAATTCGAAAATAAATTTATAATAAAATAATATTTCAAGACTTTCCTAAAGTGCCCCTCCTCCCTCTTATAAAAGGCCACCACCTCTACACACTTAACCACACCTATAAATCCCATTGGATCTTCCAAATTCTACTAAAATAAGCTACCAACATATCTCTATTACTCCTATAAGCCTTAAATTGGGTGTAAGGAAACATAAATAAGCCTTTTGGCTCAAATCAAAATGAGTTACCCAATTTTGAGGTAATGTCTTCTCTCAAGCTCCTTTCCTTTATTTTCTTTCTCCACCCCCAATGATCTTTTTATTCCATTATTTTATAACAAAAAAGTATCATAAATATACTAGTATTTTTTTATACTAATGGTTTGACCTACACTTATACAAACCTCCATCTAATAGATATAGAACTTACTGTTTCGGTGTACGGTGAACTACTACCTCACAAAATAATGATTGTTCAATTTTCTCCGACCACCTCTCATGGTGGAAATTAAGACGTAACTATATTTATATATTATTTATAATATATTTATATTGTCTCTATACTTTTTTAATTTTTATTTATAACATACTTTTATGATTTTTAAGTTTTGTAAATACGATAATTTCATTTGAGGAAGTTGCGACTACTACCCCCTCAAAGATATATGACTCGCTCATTCCATACATGGAATGTTTAAAAGGTGGTGTTAATGAACCTATGTAACATATATAAAATATATATTATACTAGGTTTATAATATACCTATGTATCATTTAATTTTCATTCATTTAAAATGACAATAAAATGAAAGTAGCATTCATATGTACGCACGGCCTACCATCTCCATGAACAATGCATTTCCATTCTTATATCCAAATACTATAGAGTATTATAAAAATATATATATATATATATATATATATATTATTTATATGTTATTTAAATCATAAATATAATTCTATGTATGATGTACTTATGAACATATGGACAATTTGTAATCATAAGAGGCTCATTTTTTGACTCAAGTATCAAACATCGATAAAACGTCCGATATAAACTCAAATAATTAACTAATTGTTATAATGATGTAATAAGTGATATTAAATTATTAGTAAACTTTAAAAGGTTTCTCAATGATGTATAAATTAACCTAATTTTATTATTTAGGAAATTAAAGAACAAACAAGACAAGTCAGACTCAAGGTAAGAGACTTCATCTCAATATCCTTTTATTGTGGCATATCTTGATGTTATGTACCTTTATTATCCTATAAGGTGTATATAAACCCCTTTTGACATTTTGTATCATAAATTACTATATTCTCATGATATTTGAAGTTTTTTAATGATATTCTATAATAATTCTTATTCAAGTGTTTCTCAAGTGGTAAGGGACTTTTTAACTAAAAACCTCCTTTTAATGTTCTGATGATTTATTCTTATAAAATTATTCTATTTTATTTCCATGTTATGAAAATTGTTTTATGGATTTATTTTTATGGACATAATGGTTTTAAATGTTAATTATTAAATTTATTTTAAAAGTTTCAAAGTGGTATGGGACACTTTGATTCAAAAATCTCTTTTCTAAGTTCTTTAAAATGGTTTTTGAAAATGGATGGGTTGTCTTATGAATAACAATGAAATTTTATGATTCACATGTTGAAAATTTCTATATTTTATGCATTGGTACTTGGAAATTTAACGGGTGAGCCCGATATATCTTATATGAAGAGTTGAGCCCCATTATAGCTCATGATTGAGCCCGATATAGCTTATACAAAAGGTTGACCCCATTATAGATCATGAAGGATGGGTGAGCCCAATATAGCTTATAGGAAGTTTTGAGCCCCATTATAGCTCATGAAAGATGGGTGAGCCTGATATAGCTTATACGAAGAGTAATCCCCATTATATCTCTCTAATGCATTGGGTATTCTGGAGATGGAATTCAACTGTATGGTTATTCCATTTGTAAGAGTGAATGTAAGCGTGATATGGTAATGATTTCCCAAGGAACCTATGTAATTTTTCAATGCTTGCTAATGAGTTTTTAAGAAAAAAAATTAATGGGTTTTCATGTTTTCATTGGACTAACAATTTACTTCGTTTATGTCCCTTACTGAGCTTTTTGTTATCATCCCATGTTTTTAAATATTTTTCAAAGGTCATAAGATTGGTAAGGAAAAAGAAGATTATATGATGAAATTATTAAGGAAGTGTCTTGAAAAGAAATCATGTTTTATTATAAAAGGGTTTCCATTTATGAAAAAAATGTATACTGAGTATAAGTTTCCACTTGTAATGTATGAGTTTACTATGTAAGAGTTTTTCCTAATTCTCTAAAACTCTAAACATAAAAGATCCTCGAATGTGAATTCTAGTTCAAAAACACTAGAATAAGATGTGTTTAGGGTTGGGTCCTTATATTGATCTCTATAAAGTGGGATGATTTCATCAAATGATCCACCACCATACATATAGAGTCAAAGCCTCCCTGTGGTCAAGGTAAACAGGTACAAAAGTGCATCGAGATGTCCTACCACTTCCACTAAGGAACATATAATGGCTGGAGCAAACCACTGGGAACATGGTTCTCAGCCTTCACCTTCTGGCAGACCAAACACTGAGAAAAAATCACTGCAACTACATGCTTCAACCCAAGCCATCAAAAATGACCTCTTAAAGCTCAATAAATCTTTGTCACACTAGGATGTACCACCAAAGGTGAACTATGGAACTCTCTTAGAACCATCTCATGCATTACCAAAGGACTGAAAAGTCTTCCTTAAAATAACACTCGATGTTTTTCATTTTCAGACCAATCATCAGGGGCCTCTCCAAAAACAACCCAGTCCCTCCAGACCTCCACATCAAGATCCTCTAACTGGGATTCCCCCACCTGCTGCACTATTGATGACTGCACCATCATCTAAAAAAGACAACCTTTGCCCCAACTTCTCCAATATCCAGATGTAATTATAAAAGTTCCTCTATCACTATCTAATAATTTCCTAATTCAAACACTACATCACTACATGACTTACTGAACAAAACATTGGCCACAAAATTCCCTTTTCCAAGTGTATAAAAAATATCGAAGTCATAATACTATAAGAACTCCATTCACCAATGTTGGAACAAGTTCAAGTTGCGTTGGGAGAAAACATACCTCAGGCTCTTGTGATTGGTGGAGACTACAAAATGTTCACCGATGAGGTAATGTATTCACAACTTCAGGTAAAACACCACTTCCACCCACTCGATATCATGGGTGGCATAGTTATGCTCATGGGGACCTAACTATTGAGACCTATAAGAAATTTCCAATCTCTACTGCATCAGAACACAGCCCAACCCTAGACATGAATCATCATAGAAAACTTCAAATTTTACTTCTTCTGCTGGCAAACAAAGGACCAGAGCACTAACCAAATTCTCCTTCAGATACTTGAAAGCTTCTTGACACTGAATAGTCCACAATAATTCTTGATCCTTTCAATTCAACACTTTCAAAGGATTCAGAACACATGATAAATCATTTAATAACCTCATGTAATAGCCTACAAGACCAAGGAAACGTTTCACATCTACCACTGTCATGGGGACGGCCCAAGACACAACTAATTCAACCTTTGATAGATCAAAAACTAATCCCTTTTGGGATAAAACATTCCCCAATAAATGGACTTCTTAATCCAAAAACTCAAACTCTAGAAACTTCCCAAATAGTTTCTCATGGTGAAGAACTCCCAAAACAGCACACAGATGATCTGCATAATCCTCCTTGTACATGGATTACAAAAAGTATTTTGTGGATGAAAACCACAATGAACTTATCCAAGAACTAATGGAACACATTTTTCATTAACCCCATGAACACAGTTGGACCATTCATCACACTAAATGACACCACAATAAACTCATAATGCCCATGACAACAACGAAAAGAAGTCTTTGGGATATCATCATCCTTCACATGCATCTTACAATATCATGACTGCAAATCGATCTTCGAGAACCAACCTTCACCATTAAATATATTGAATAAATAATTAATCCATGGAAGAGGATAGTAGTTATTCACTGTCACTTTATTTAAGAAATGATAATCGATACACAACCGCAAACTGCCATCATCCTTCTTCACGAACAAAAATGGTTCACCCTATGGTGACACACTCGGACGAACAAAACCACACTAAAATAGACCAATGATCTATATACGTAGCTCTCGTAACTCATAAGGTTCCATCATATGTGGATACATTGAGATAGGATACATGCTTGGCTATAGCTCGATCCCAACCTCGATCTCTTGTTGAGGGGGGTAATGATACAACTTCCTCTGGAAAGAAAATAGGTTATTTCTCTACGACCCTAAGAAATGCCTAATACTGAACCACCAATAAACTCATCATCATATTATCCATGAAGAATGATAAGTACAGAACATGTCTCTGACCCATAAGAGGGTCTCACTCATGAAAAAACACTACTGGATCTCCATCAGCATCAAAGAACACAAAATGCCTCCTAAAGAAATCCAGGATAGCCTGCACTGAATACAACCAATCTATGCTAAGGATGAAATCATATGGTTATATCCATTAACATAGGAAATATCCACAATATCAGTTCTTCCCCAGCACTACCACACAGTCTCTACATACATCAAACAAATCTTCTTGAACTCAAACTGGCGTAGTCAATGCCAAGGGAACTGGAAGTCTCTTTATCTCAAGTCCCAAATCATGGATAAGGTAAATTTATATTAAGGAGTGTTTCTCTCCTGGAACAAAAAAATAATACACCTAAGTAGAAAAAAAAAGCAAAGGGTACCTCAATTGATGTCTAGCTCAACCAGTGCTGGCAATGCTAAATCATGAAGTTGACCAAGACCTTCTCAACGACCTCTCTAACCCTACTAACAACCACAAAAATGGCCACGATATTATCTCTCACAACGGGGAGCATCCAGGGGCCATCCTCTTCCTTCCCCATATAATCTCTACTGATCCCAAACTAGAGCGACCTGCTGCTACTACCTTGGTTGAAATTGCCTCAATAGAGGAACCTAAAGTGGAATGACTGGCACACACTGACTGCTCAGAATGGTTGGGAACTCTCGCCACTAATGACCTTTACCTCCATAAGAAAAACAAGCATATTATCCCTTATCATAATCATGAGAGCCTTCAAACTCATTTAAATGAGATACTGAGGGCTGGGACTTACCCACGGCTGATCGAAAACTCTTCTTCCCTAAAAATCAGGAACCTCAAGCCATATCTCTTCTTCATGATGAATCTTGAAGACTCCCCTCTCATGAAGATATAATTATAGATAAAATCCTCTTGAAAAGTTTTTCCCTCTCCAGTACCTTGAGATCCATC
Organism: Viscum album; assembly: GCA_963277665.1. Classification (NCBI taxonomy): domain Eukaryota; kingdom Viridiplantae; phylum Streptophyta; class Magnoliopsida; order Santalales; family Viscaceae; genus Viscum; species Viscum album. Next base: position 143,199,034 of record OY728155.1, read on the forward strand.
ATCATCATAAGTAGGGTGACCTGGCGCTGGATCTCTAGATGTAAATCCTCCTTGAAATGCCTCACCCTGACCGCATCATATGGCAATAGGTCTGAAGCATATATCATAAGGTTCTTAAAATGGATCTTGAACTCTCACACACTGGAGCTTCCATACTGAAGGGTAAGGAGCTCTTGGAGACTAGCTGCCTTCACGGTTGAAGAAAGAAACTCAACTTTGAACAGGTCTTGGAACTTCACCCATGAGATTACCGACTCCTCTCGATCCCTGATGAACAAGAACCACCACTGCCTCACTGCCCCACAAGGCACCATCACAACCAATGACACCAAGTGCTCTTTCTAATCATGGATCAAACTAATGGCTATCGTAACTTCCTCCAACCATTATTTCTTGATTACATCTAAAACGGATCCGTCATACTTCTATAGACTATGGCACTGAAACTCTCAGAGTTTCCTCCTCTAAGTGTCATTGTCATCAACCTCTACCCTGTGGAGATCTGCTGGTGCAACCTGCTGAACATATTCCATGTGAACCTGATGAGGACTTCAACCTAGATACATAACTACAAAATAAAAAATAGTTAGAGTCCATAAACCTCAAATATGGAAGACTTTAACATTCATTAATTGTTTTATTTTATTCATTTTAGCTTAACCTATCCCAAGGTATACCCAATTCAAAAACAGTTGAAAATAAGAATGATGCATGGTCCTTTCCTGGGTCTCTACCCTGCAACAAGTATCACCTAATTTGGTATCCACTGTAAGCTTAAAGGTTTTTACATCAGATCATAGGGGGGTCTAACTACCTTTGTATCAGCAGGTATTCCGTGTTTACAATGATCACTAAGCTTAGCTGGAATTGTTTCCCTACCAACCCATGCAACCTCTCTTTTTCCTAATTCCAAACTCCATCGTATCCCTCTACCAGACCTCTGATACCACTCTTTCATGACCCCATCCCCTCAAATTGTACCCCACCTGGTCCAAAATGGTATAAGAGAGATAGTGATGCCCGAGTCCCACCTCCAGTAGGCCTCAGGTTGGCGACTAGCATCGAGGGTATAGTAAACACACAAATGGGAGGCATTTCCCTCTTAGATAACACAAGCGAAAGTGGGAGATAATATATACACCAACCAAATCCTACTCTGAATAAAATATAAAATAAAACCCAAGTACACAAATTTAATGTCATGAAAGAACTACTACAACTGGAAGAAAAAACTACAAGTACCAAAAAGGAAAGTAAAGATAGAAACCCACAAGCTAGTAGTAACCAGTCTGATCTCCAACCTATTCTAATTGACCTAAAAATAGTTTATATATATATATAGGGTGAGTATAATAGTATAATTAGTACGATCCTCTTGTTCAAAAGTAAAAAAAATCATGCTAGAGTATAGTGAATAACAAGTGAAACTTACTCGTCACCTAAATAGGTATACTATGTTCCTAGCCTCATCATGGATACTCTCACCAAGTATCGCATACAAGATCATATAATATAATAAATAATATCAAGGGTACCCCAATTCCACTTCCCCACTGGTTTTCCGCTCTACCCTAACATCGCACGTCCTGCGCATCTCTCTCCAAAAAAAGGATATCCTACTGACACCTGGTCGAAGCACTACAACATCAACCTCGTGCAACAGACCACAACATCCACATAACCAAAGGTAACTAGGTAGTTTATAGGAGCCATCATAGCTTTTATAACATGTATCATACATCAGGTATTATACCTCAAGCCATCATATCCCATACACTGAGTAATGATCTGCAATCTATCACTATCTATACACGTTATACCTATAGTAGTCCATAAAAAACTATATCTACAATATATGTATGTGAAATAGCCAAAATCCATTACATCCCTCTACACTCATCTATGGGGAAAATAACTGTCATGCATAGCAACACAAGTAACTACCAAGAGAAGACAGTGGGGGAAAAGGGGGTAGTCACCCATCCATCATCCCACTGGGATTTTGGGGAAAACACCCCCTCCCCCCCCCTTGGGGCTCAGAATCCCCAGTTGTCAGTTTCTTTAACTGATAGGGTGTAGTAGCATATAGAAATAAAAAATTACATGATATAATATATCTCACAACCACACTATGGGAATAACCTAGTCTTAGAATCAACTGCAGCTAACATCTCTCGATATCTCGGCTACCACCGTTAAGACTATATATCTTATAAGAAAATGACCATTTAAAGAGCTACATTAAATTACTTTGTCCTTTTTTATTAGTTTCACTTTACATTAATTAATTCATTAACCATTATAATTTACACATTTCATTTCATTAGTATCATGAAAAATTACCATGCCCTCTAGGAATAACCAAACCGAGTTCATAGTTTCTTAAAATTATAACCTCAGCATTGCATCTTAGAAATTTCCAACCCCATCGGTTAAGCATTTATTCATACCTTTAACAATCATTACCACTTTACATATTTATAGGTATTATAGGAAAACATTCTAAGTAACCAAATATAAGGGACTCAACATAGTGATTAGATGAACTACCCATCGAGTCTTTTCCACCAATAGCAGGAGCATCGATCCATCTAACCATGAGAATTTAAACACGAAAAGCATGCGGCATACCCTGTACGTCTTCGCCTCCCTTTGAAGGAGAGTAAGAAAAATCATCTGCCTTAAGCTGTGGGTAAATTAAATTAAATAAACAAACAATATATTCAACAAGCATATAACTTTCATATCAAAGAGTAATCTTAGCGTTAACTCATTACATCATCTTTGGTGTCCTCCCCAACACCACATGCATAAATTGATACATATCACCATTATAGGAATCAACTACTGCCACAAAAACTGGGCCTCATTACCCCACTTACCACAATAGCCCTCCATGCTCAGAAATCACAAGTTCACGTCACATTTGGGCATCCCTACCCTACATACCACAAGTCTCATATCCAAATCACATCACAATTAGCATGAACAAATATATCAATGGGCCCTTGACCCCAAAGCAAGGCATTCATCCTTCACACACAATAAGCTCTCATGGATCCAAAGTATAAGCCACTTGGTCTTTACATGAAAATGGGCTACTCAGACCCTAAAAAGGGATTATTTTTATCACACAACTAGTTATTATTCCATCTTGAATTAACTGGTTCATTATTAATAGGTTCCAACTACGGGAAACCTAAAAAGCAAGATATCACAAGCTATCATAAATTAATTAAACAATTAATTTAACATTCCATTATTTCTATTATCAATAAGAATTAACATGCTTCAGGTTCATTAAACAATTCAATTAAACATGAATATCTACATCAATTTCATTAACATCAAATTATAACAATAACAACTGGATTTATTAAACATACATCTTTAACTAATTAACCAATTAATTATCAATTAATTCTAGTTTTATGTTCTTTACCAATCTCTAAAAAGAACAAAACGTTTAACCAATCAAGTCATAGATATCACAATATCTATCAAATTAAGAGGAAAATTGTTATCATGGTATAAAGTAACAACATTTCCATGCGAATGATACAAATTTCGTTAATCCAGTTCAAGTATTTAATTAGAAAATTTTAATTGCAATCCAAGGGGATAAATCATGATAACTCTACAATTTCATATAAATGGATTGAGAATCATTAAATCCCCTACCTCAAAAGGTTATCTACATTCTTCACATGGGGATGGATCAATGCAATGGGTCACAACCACCTCTCCATCAACAACTGCATCCATCTGAGGTCGTCATGGTACCACCGCATCATCCAAAAACCAAGAAAACCCCCATTAGAAATATGGGATATCATTCACCATAGTATTGAGATAATACAAAACAAGAAAAAAAATATAAGAAACCATAATAATGGAGTTAGATCACACCTTATATTGAAGAAGAATCGAAGGAGGGAAGCGGGGAATCGATCCAGGATTAAGGAATCCTCAAACATTGAAGAGGGGGATTCCGAGTCATCTGGAGTTGAGAGAGAGATTCTATAGCTGTAGGGTTTGAAAAACATGAGTATCTAGAAAACACTTAAAACATTAAAGTAGTGGGGAATATGTGACATGTAATCCCCTTTCACGTTGTTTAATGCCTCGGGGTCTATTTCCACTGAAAAAACCATTTCCTTTCGATTTTATTTTATTTTTCAAACCTAGAAATATTACATGAATTGAATCCCACCTTTGTGTAGTGAAATTATTCCACATGGGATGAAACCCACTTTCACACCTTGAAAGTTATTTTCTCTTGGTTCTCAACACCTGAGTCCCTCTATACTTCCTCTGAGCCTCCTCTGAGCTCCACAAGCCTTGGTAACATGCAAAGAATTGATCAATGAAAATTCATGCCCTTATAAGGTTTATTCCCAATCCAATGATAACTTTGATTGTTATCAGAGTGAAAGGATCTACCATTGATTGGATCTTTATTTTTTCTTCCAGATATTTTAACTACATTACATGAAGTTTGGATTTGAGGATGTTATTGAGATGTCTCGGTAAAAGAATAATAAATTTATCCCTATCAGTATGAAGGTTTCTTATACAATATTAAAAAAACAAGAATAAGATGTATTATAATAATTTAATTAATGTAGAAAATATGAAAAGAGTAAAATAGGACACACGACTAGTTAAAGGTAATAAAAGTGGTGATATTTCTATCACATTAATTGATAACTATCCTTTGGAAGATCCTGGTATATGATGTAAAGATAATGTGTACATTCAATCACTTAGTGATATTTATTTGGAATTTAGGATTATTTAAAAAAGCCTACCATTGATATTTTCATATATATATATATACATATATATATATATATAATTTATTGCATCAAGAATCTATAGTATGGTAAAACATAGGTGGAGTTTGAAGCTGATGAAATAGAGAAAAAATTGTCTAAAAAGTTTTGAAAATGAAACACTATCACTAAATTAGTTGAAGTTAATAAATAATCCTTATTAATTTATAAATCAAAGTTTTACGTAATTTAAGAGTAATTTTAAATGGGTTTTGGTGAGAAATTTTAGATAACAAAATCTTGTGAATAGAGGATCCATGTACTAGAAAAGAATAAAAAAGCTACTATTGATGCTTAGAATTATTATTTAGAAATCAAGTCTAAAAGAGTAAAAGAGATTAATGATTATTTAAAATAAATGTGTAATTTTCATGAATATCAAGTAGATAATATTAATTAATAATGATAAGAAATAATTAAATTAGTTGAGGTTGATAAAAATACCCTCAACTTAAAGTGTCTTGATCTGGAAATAAAAATAGGAAATATAAAAGTAACATAAGTTGAATCTTCCCAAGATGTTAAAAGAATACTTTCTACTGTGAAATTTTATGATAAGATTATTACTTATAAAAAGACTCATTCAAGTGGAAAGAGGGGTTTCAAATCATCTAAGGATAAATCCACTACAATATTATTATAAAATATAACCCTAATCTAGAAAATGTTGGGGGAACTAATAATGTTTTCATGAAAAGTGTGGATCATAACATAAATTATAGATGTATATAAGAGGATTAAAATAGAGAACAACACATCACTTAATCAAATATAGATCTGAGAAATAGAATTAAATTTAGTTCCCTAATAAGATCTTAAACAAAAGGTGTCTATTCATGAAATTGAAAAGGATATAAAGTTTTCCAGAATGTTTCAAAAAAGAAGAAATCATGATTTTCCATCTTCTGTTGGTGTTGTGAAAATATTAGACACAAGATCATTCATTGTTAATATAAAATGTAAATTATTTAAAGACAAAGAATACCTATATTAAGGGAAAGAAAAGATAAATTCTTAAGAGATCCAGCTAAGTGAGGAAAAGTACATAGAAGAAGGTAAACCAGATTACCTCAAAAACATATGAATATATTGAGAAATTTTGGGAAATTTCATTGAAAAGTAGCATTATGATGATGAGTGTTGGTTTACATCTACCAAACATGATTCATTTGTAATTTAAGAGAAGGATACTAAAGGACAATAAAAATAAAAGTAAGAAGGATGATAAGTTCACCTTGGGGTGTAAAAAAATAGAAAGATAGAATACACCCAAGAAGAGTACAAAGTATGATGATACCCAAAAAGGTGCTTCTATTATAGAAGGAGAGACAACACCATGGATATTTGTAAGAAAACCATGAATATTAATGTTAAAAGAAACAAGATGTAATAATAAATAAAATCAATCCAATAATGAAACATAATGATTAGTTTGGTGGAATACATTTATGAACAAGATTTTAAATTCCATAAGAGGTTTATAAAGAATACTAACTTGTGAATTTGTGAGAAATAATGTGTAAAATCGAAGAAGATTGGTCATGTATCTAAATAATGAATAATTGTTTTGGCTATACCAGTTAAAATTATCAAGGAATATAAATCTAACATAAAATAATGGATGAACCTTTTTAGCTAACATGAAAAAATAAATTCCACATAAGAATAAAGTTAAAGAAAGGAAGAAGACCATGTTTCCTAAGGAAAATTATATTGGGAAAATAAAAATAAAGAGAAAGCATGAATGGTTCTTATAAATTTGGAGTTTAATTGAAAGAAGTTTATGGGTTTAGAATTATATCCCAAACTTCTTACTCTAAGTAATAAGTAAAGGAGAAACCATATTATTCCCATAATTGTTGTGTTTACTTTTTTATGCAAGGAATTGAAAGTCATTCAATTTAGGTGGAGAAATTCAGGATATCTAAAATCTTGTGAACACTTTACAACTAGATGATATATCTATAATGGTGTACTTTATTGGGATAATGTTGCCTCCTTGCAACACTTAAAACTAGTTTTATCTATGGTGAAGGAGATGTATGGTGCTTACATGTTGAGGGAGAGTTAATATTTAACAGCTTCCAGATATCAATATCACATATAAATATGAAATTCTAGAAAGTTATGGAATTTAATATTTGGGAAATTTATTAAGTTGATTTGAAAGAGCTGAGATTTTTGAAAATGAAGAGGGTTGAAGTTTGGAAAGGTATAGTTATGGATATTAAGATTCCATGTGATGAAAGTTTCAAATGATGGATTCTGCCATTTAAGAGGTATGTTGATCACATAATCCTATCCTTTTATGAAAATGTTGAATATATGTTATGTTGGGAAATTTATTTTCTCATGAAAATAGAAAAGTAAATTTAAATAGGTAAAACCATCTTTGGTTTGAATAATTTTAATTTTTTTATTGATTTGATTTTATGATATTACTTGAAAATATTTTTGAACAACCACTAAAAGAATACTTATGAGTAGGTATTAAATGGTTTGATTATTTATTGATATGTTTGATTTATAGATTAATCTATCTTGTTTTATACATCAAGAATTTCTCATATAAACTTAAAGTCGATTAATTTATAACTCATTTCCTTAAGAGAAGTGATGTCATTATTCTCCCAAGTGAATCCAATTTTAAATTAAATAAGGAGGAGAAGATAGAATTTTAGTTTTGAATGTATTGTGAGATAATTATGACTTTACCTTACTCAAAAATCTTGAAATAAGTAGATAAAGTAATCTTTGTATTTATCATTAAGAATGGGGGAAGAAAAAAAAGAATGATATCAAATTTAGAATTGAAATGGGTATTAACAAAAAATCAAAATGGGGGTATTAAAATACCCAAATAAATTATGATGAAGAGTGTTGTGTTTTCAATCAATAAGAAGTAAAGTCAATATGTGTTAAATTAAATATGAATAAAGTAGTTGGAGAAAAAAGTGAAGAATGAAGAATAGGATTTGAATGAATGAATATATTCATACTTTTTTTATTAGCATAAAGTAATATATATATATATATATATATAGTAGAATACATACTTGGATGATGATTGAAAAGGGATAAATTGATGGAAGTGGTTGAGCCCTCTAGAAGATGCATTTTTGGAAGGTACTCATACAAAATAAAATGTATAGATAAAGGCAGATGTATTTAAAATATGAAACATAGAAGAAGCCATGTAAGCTAGTTCCATAAGTATTAAAGAAACCATCAATATTGGAAGTAAATGGTTATGGAAGAAGATATGTTGAGGATAAGATGAATTATTTTAAATTCATATTAAATTAATGATAATTGATAATGGCATATAGTAGTCTACAAATCATGATCTAAAAACAAGTATAGTTTATAAGTTAGTGTAGTGTAGATATAGAAGGCAATAATTCTGAATGATGTAAGAGGAAGTGTTTCCAAGATAAATTGGAGTCAGAATGAAGTAGAATGGTATCTATGACCGGTTATAAGAGATTAAGTATATAAGTTCAACTAATAACGTAATAATAAATTTAATAGTTTAAAGTATATATAAATTTTATCCTATCACTTATGTAAAGAGTGTCTATTTGAAAAGTTAAATATTTTCAGAGGAATTGAGGTTGATATTTCATATAGTAAAATGAATATTTGAAGGAAAATATTAGGAGATGAAATATAAAGATGCTTTACTAATATTGTAAGTAATAAAAATAATTATGATTCAGGTGAATAATTATTCAATCTAAGAAAGAAGAAGTGAATCCAAAACATGATATCCAGAAGGATCAGTTATTAAGGATGAGTATCCAAATATGAGTCTAAGATTAATTAGTAAAGGAATTTAATGATATAATAAGTAGTTTCAAAATATTATATGTGGAATTGGATGATGAGATGGCCAAAGTAGTGTTGAAAATTGATAAAATATAGAAATAATAATAGAAGAAGAATAGAAATATTGATCTAAAAGGTGAATCTGGATGCAAATGAAATAGATATTGAAGGTTGTAGGTGGGAGAAGATTCAATAGAAACTTGATTCTTAAAGACCAATATAGTGTGATGATGAATATTTATATGGATTCTGAAAAACTTCAGGAGAAAAAGTGAAATTCATAAGATTCACTAATATGAAAGAAAAATTTCAGAAGATCTAGAGTTATAGAAGAATAATTTTGAGTTAATCCTGAAATGTGTTTCATGATAATAATTTTTTAAGTCCAGAATATTGAAATTTTAGGAGATTAGAAGTTAAGTAAGTTCAATAGTCTAAAATATAATAATTACGGGATGGGGTAGAAGAGTTGGAAGATGGAATATTGATAAAGTATTGAAGATTGAAAGATGATGCTGTAGAGAGGGAAAAAAATATAAATTAACTAAAAGGTTCATAAAATAAGTGTGATGATGCTATGATATACTTCAAGATATAAATATCATGAGTTGTAAGATATGATTATATCGGATTTGAGGAAGAGGTGAAGAATATTGACCGAGACTTGAATGTGAAGAAGTCTTGGCCAAGCCAGATTTATCGAAAACATTAAAGAATAAAGACTGAGAATTGATGAAATTCCCAAATGGATTTAAGATACTAGTGATGTATTTATTTTCAATGTAAGTTTTTGGATGTAAATGTATGATTGGAGAAGATGAGTGATAAATTGGAGTTGGCTGCCATTGGAGATGGAAACAAAAAAACGCTTCACAAGGTAATGACAAGTTGAGAAGCAAGGATGCCTTAGAATATCTAGCTGGACAGGTTATAAGGGCATCCCATTTACATGTGATGTTTTTCGAGCTAGTACTCATGTACAAGAAAATTATTAAAGTAGTTTAGTGGTGTCTACAACACTTGGTTGAAGTACTGAAGTGCTAGAAACTGAATATAGCTTGTTGTAGTTATCACTACAAGAAAAATAATATTTAGCGATTGTTGCTTTTGGGGTTAAGTGGTAATTTAAACCATTGTGAAAAGTAGTTTCATAAATCATTTCATGATTGTTTTAAAAAAGCATCACGAAATGATTTTTCAAATGTTTTGAAAATCGTCGGTATACATTTAGAGGTGGATTTTTAAAAAAATAAAAAATTTCATATTATTTATTATTATTTTATTTATTATTTATTATTTATCCAACCATGCATACATTTTTCTTGTATATCGTGTAGAAATTCAGCATATATATGTGTTGTGTGAGATTTAAACTCCTTACCTCTTGATTATTCTGTGAAGACATTACCACTACATCAAGCTCTTCATATGGTGAGTAAATATAATTTAATATACTTATATCTACAAATAAATACATATAATAAATAATAATATTAAAGAATAATAATACATAATACATAATACATAACAAATTAATATGAAATAAATAAGTAATAATTAATAATTAATAATTAATAATTAATAAATAATAAAAATATGGTAATGAATAATAATTAATAATTAACAACTAATAATTAATAATTAATAAGTAATAAAAAATAAATAAATTGTAAATAAATTAAGAATTAATAATTAATAAATAAGTAAACAATGATTTAATAATAAATAAATGATGAATAAACAATATATAATAAATAAATAATAAGTAATAAGTAAAATATAAATAATAAATTAATGATAAATGATAAATCAATATATAATAAATAATTAATAAATTAATAAATATTATTAAGTAATAAATAATATGTTAATAATAAATTGATGCAAAATATTAACTAATATGTAATAAAAAATAATAATATTAAATAAGTAATTAATAAATAAATAAATAATTTAATAATAATTTAATAATAAATTAACAATAAATAATAAATCAATATATAATAAATAAGTTATAAATAAATATTAATTAATTAATAATAGTAAATAATAAGTGAATAAATAATATAATATATATATATATAATTACATATAAATTTATTTAAACAGAGTTATATATACTTTATAAAAATATATAAATATAAATAGATTTACATGAATGTATATAAATACAAGCATTAAGACACACAGACACCAACCAAGAGAATACATATAAATATGTATACCAACATCATATATATATAAATCTATATAAATGGATATAAATATCAATATATATATATATAATGAAATTTACATAAATATATATAAGCATGCTTTTATATTACATAAATGTATATAAACGCACACATATTTATAATTTTATATTAAAATAAATATATACATCAACACAAGTAAATATAAATATGTATATATATACCCACATAATATATAAAAATATATAAACATAAACATATATAAATATTTATTAATGCAAGCAGTTCACTCTCAGCTGTTGGGGCACATCGTGGTTTTCCATACCAATAAATGAATATATGGATGTCCCTTGGCCACTGAAAGATATAACAATTATTAATTTATAGTTCAGTACTATTGTATAGGGATTGCTTCCACCTCACATCAGTATGGAGGTCCAGAGATATGAATATGTTGATTGAGATACTCTCATCTGGGTTTTGAGCTTTATTAGCCAGCTCAGTGCTGGGGAGTGTTATAGGTACAAATGTTATGGAATTATTATGATTCCCTTGTGGCTGATGAGTTCAAGAAGCCCTTAATTTCCCCATCCACCATGTTTATACTTTGAAGAATATAGAGGATACAGTTGTTGATTCAGAGCCTGTTGTAATGAACAGGGTTACAGATGGCACCTTCCTGTCATTTATGCCTGAGTTCAGAGGAGAGAATTTGTCATATCTTTGTCTCATGCAAGTTCTCATGTAGGATATAGGAGTATAGTCAAGCCACATTTGGTATCAAGCTGTTGATGGATAGCTTTGAATAATTGATGACCTCCATTATTTAATATTCTCAAAGTGAATAGATATAAGGAATGATGCTCATCGCTATTACTTCTTCAATATCTTATACATGGAATGAAAGAAATAAAATTTCATTGGAGAACAAATATCCCTCATTACATATATGGATCACTACAATTCATTGGGAGTTCATTGATACCTCCAAGATCCAAATAGGTCTAATGGAAAATGATTTTACTGACCCTGTTATATTGAGAATATTTGGTGTCACTAGTAGGGTCAGGAAACCTTTGGTGAAGAAGTTCATTAGATGTATTCCCCTGAGTCCACTTTGGTTGAATGTGAAATTAGATGGGGCAGTCTTAGGTGAACATGGACCCTAAGGTTGTGTTGGAGCTTCTTACACCCATCGGAGCTTTATTAAAGGATGATTCTATCATTCTATTTGGTACAGATGTGCCATTGAAGTTGAATTGTGGGAAATGATCAAAGAAATTAAATATTTTTTTCACTATGGTTGTAGGTTCCTTTGGATGGAATCAGAATCAATCGTTGTAGTAGAAATCTCAAAGGCCCTTTCTAGGAATGTTCTATGGATAATGATTTCATTTTGGATTAAATGCCTCCGTCTCACCAATCATATCAATCTAGATGCTACAAATATCTATAGAGAATTCAACAAGGTTTTTTCCCCTATCAAAGTGAGTAATTGTGGAGGAAAGATTGAGACAGTCCATTGTCACCCCAGATTTCTTCTCACCTTTCACTATGGTTGATGTGCATAGTGAATTACATTCTTACCTTTTTAAACCCCCTTGTGATCTCACATTCTCTATTTTTTAATAAAATTTTATTGGAAAGGGTTCTCCCAGCTCCTAAACCATTTGGTAAATCACTAAAATAGAGGAAAACAATAATTTCAACACTATAAAATCAATAATAATGTAAATACATGGAATAAAGTCATATATGGACCAACAAGAATATTAATACACTCTTAAAAAAAGTTAAAATCACATCAAATATTCAAAAATCATGGTATCTGAATATAAAAATAGTTTTTGAGGCCTTATGGAACATTTTTTACCTCTAAAAAAATAGTGATTAGGGATCCCTTTATTAAAATGATGTATATCTCTTTAAAGGATGTGATTTCACATCTCATAGAGCTCAAACAGGCACTTAGATCAAAGATTATGGTCGTTTAAAGTTAAAGTTTGATTTTCAACTTTTATTAAAATAGTAATAAACATTATTCTATTAAATATTGATAAATTATTATCTAATTTCATTATGGTTCATTTCATAATCTTTGATTTGACTAGTTATGGAGGTAAAATGGAAACCCAAATAAAAAAATTATGGTCATTTGATGCTGAAGTTTGATTTTCAACATATCCTATAATTAATTTAAGTTTTAAAAATATAATAACTAATAATTATAAATAATAAATAATTAACACATAAAAATTAATTAAAATTGTAAATAATGAAAAATAAATGATTATAAATAATAAATAATTATTATTATTAATAATTAATTATTAATTATTTAATATTTAATATTTTTTCATTAATTTAGTGGTGGTTTTTTAAAACTATAGTTAATTCATGGTGGTTTTTAAAAACAACGACTAAAATAAATAAATTCAAAAATCAGATTCAGTGCCAATTTTTCAAAAACTGCACCTAAAAAATTAAATTTAAAAAAAAATTAAAAAAATTATTGTTATTTTTTAAAAAACATTGCTAAATGTTTTTTCCATAAAGTGTTTAGTGGCGGTTTTGAAAACAAGCACTCAAAACCACCACAGAATTCGTATTTTTCTATAGTGTATGTTTATCAGGATTAAAATCTAGTTGAATGGGATATTGAAGTGCTATAGGTATTGGAGAGTCCATACCTATATATACATGACTATAAATACTGAAATCTATGATAAAACACACCTGGATGAAGGCTCGACAAAACTGGAGGTCTGAAGGTAGTGGTGTTTTTGTAAATATTTTCAAAGGTTGTTTCATATGCTACTAAATTTCTTGGGAATTGATCTAAGGTGTTTTAGCCTATTTGATAAATTCCCAAAGGTGTTTTGAAGTGTTTATGAGTGGATAATAATGTTTAAAGATCTAATAGAGGTGTTTTAGCTTGAAATGAAGGAAATATAGAAAATATTTATAAGTCCTGGATTCACATAGCCAAAGTCCCCTGTATGTGAATACATTTCATAATCAAGTTTTTATACGTGAAGATCCACATAGGTGATTCATAAATGTAATAGAATATTTCAATGTAGCTGAATTGAACCACATTGGAGAATTCAATACATGTATGTGATTCATGTAGGTTTTTGAGAATTATGTAAGGGTATATTATGAATAAGTTTAAATTTTTGTTTTTTTAATCAGATATTGTGATAATTAATATCTCATTTCAGAAAAATAAATCTCGATTCCTTCATTGATTTAAAATAAATATTTTAATGAGGGTTTAAATATGAAATAAAATGAAATAAAAAAGTAAAGTACACTCCAATCATTATATATAAAAAATTCATTTTATCAAAAATAATACCAAGATTATGGGCATGTCCCTTGTATTAAAAAGGTGGAAAGGATCATGGGAGACATCCATGATGGAGAAATTAAAAGGGAAAATCATGGGAACCAATTTTATGAGGATTTATATATTCTAAATATAGAAAATAAATGTTGGTGACCAATGTATAAAAGTAAAAAGATACTAAGAGAATAAGTGGCCATGAAAATTTAGAATCTAAGAGGTATTGTAGTGTACTGAATATTGCAGAACACTTGAAGAGCAGGTAGAAGGAATATGATACTATGATAAGAAGTTTTGATCATTTGGGTATCAAAGTATAAGTGAGAAGAATAAGATCTTTTGAAATCCATTATTATAAAAGCCTAATAAGAATAAAAATAGTGCAAGGACAACCTATTGGGTATGGTTTCATCTACTGGCATTGATTCACTTGAAGATATGAGGAGCTATTGGATATAGAAGATCATAGGATCTCAAAGATTGAGTGAGACATTGGGTGATTAGTTTTTCTGAGGATTTGTAAAGCTGAGCTATATATAGTTATCGAGTTTCATTTCCTTTCTTTAAGATATGAATTCATTCGATGATATTACTATTGAGTTTAAGGATATTGGTTTTTATAGATTCAATGTAATCTTATACTAAACTAGTGATCTAATTATAAGAAGGTACTTTTGGAAACACTTTCATATACATATTTTGAATCCATATAACTTGAGTGAATCAATGTATGTAGGTAGATCACTGTGAGACTCATTCACTACATTAATAAGATATTAAATAAATCCATTGGAAATCCAGAAAGAGAATCCCTGTGAGAATCAAACAAGTGTCTGGTGTTACTCTAACTGAGAGAAGATCGATGTGACTTTGATTTGGTCAAATTATAATTGATGAAATTGATTATAGTGGAGAATCTATGTTGGGTGTCTAACCAGTATAGTGGGAATTAGGTCTTAGTGTTGAACCTTGTAAATTTATTATGTGTCTCTTTATTTTATTTAATTACATACATATAATTGATGGTTGCTTGGTAAAATCATAACAGGTCCATTTTTATTAATTGGACATAAAATTTATATTCAAAAGGGTTTGCAGGATAGTTTGGAATTTGGTAAAAACTATACAACACCCAATTCAACCACTCTCTAGTGTATGTACCAATCCCAAGGGGCATATCAAGTGGTCGTAGAGCAAGGTTTCCTTGTGAATTAGATCTGGATTTTATTTTCCCAATTATTTTTATCAAAATCTAATAAAGCGTAGATTGAAAAAGAATTTTAAAGTTTTTGACTCGGATGAAGATATCTAAATCCATCTTTGTTGAAGATGAAATTAATGTTTCTTCTAATAAAATAAAAACATGATGAAGAAAGTGAAAAGGAATAAAATACAAATTATTATGAAATAAAGGGATCAATCACTAGTTGAATCAATTAAAAGTGGTAAGTGAGAATTATATGAATCTATTTTCAATGATCCTTTTGATGATTCTAGATCATGTTGTTATGAAATGGAGTTTATTAGAGCTTCTAATAATATCTACTGAAAGGTTTGGGATTATTTTAAGGATTTTACTCATGAATTTGTTACCCACATATTTGATTTTTTTTTTGAAGATTTATGTTTAAAAATCATAACTATATTAGAAATCATATTCCATGGAGGATGAATTAGCAAATCAGATTGGAAGATTCACCACTATGATAAAATAGTAGAAGTTAATAATGATAAAAATATACTTTTAAATGAAAAATAATCCTTTTTTGTTGAATAATATCAAAGTATATCTTGTTAGAAGGATGTATTTAATGATATTATTACTAAAGTAATCCATTCACCTGAGAAACTTCACAAATTCACTGTCAATATCAAGGATTCTTAGCTAGATGTGAAAGAAAAATGATAGATCACTAAAAGAAAGTTACAAGATGTGTGAATAGAAAACTATGTATTTAAATAAAGACTAGAAATAAAGGTTGAGATCAAATTAGGATGAAAATAATATTCTCAATGTGAAGAATATTGAGCTGGAGATAATATTGAAAATTTTGGAACAAACTCAATTCGGTAATTCCAAATCTGTGGAGAAAATGGATGTTTCCACTAAAAATTTAGAAGTGATTCATGTTTAAAATAAGATTAAAATTAATGGTAAAGATATATTAATATCATTTAAGGAATACCCCACCTCAAGATATGGAATAAGGTCACTCACTGCCATAAAAGTTCAGTTTGTACTAATTCTATCTCAACTACATGTACAAGAAAAAAAATCTAAAAACTATATAAATATGGGCATATAAAAATTTTACCAAACCAAAAAATGGATTAATGGTGGAAGTAAATAAGTTTCATTTGAGTAATTCACCAAAACAATCCAATAAAAATGTTGAAACAACTCTAAAATAGCAAGGTTATCAAGCATAAAAATCTAGATAGATTTCATTGCCCAATAAAAGAAAGAGATTAGTTGGGTGTTATTGATGTTTTTGGAGGTTAGAGAATATTTCCATTGATTATTGGCATATAATTTCAATACATTAAAGTAAAATAATTCCAATAAATAATGGGGGAATCTAAAAAAAATCATGCCTACTGTATCAAAGTTGAACTCAAAAAATAAAAGGAATCTTCTCTTAAAGAACATATATGAGTGTCTTGATAATTTCTATAAATGTTTTAACATATATAGCCATATATATGATGAATTTTTGTATGTTACAACCATCCACATCACTAATTATGATTAAATAAATATGAAAATAAATAATTAAAATAAGAATAAGTCTTCCTTAGGAAAGGATACAACTTCCTAGAAGTCAAAGAATTCTAGAAAGGATGTTCAATCCTATGGGCGAAAAGAAAACAAGAAATAATATTAATATAATAATTATAATTATAACTAGTATATCTAACCAACAAGGATAATATTCTTCTTTTATGTTAAGATAGGTTGTACCATGGATTGTTATAAACAATCCATGGAATGAAAAGCAAGATAGAGAAATATAGAAATAATAAAGATGTAAATCAAGGAAATTTTCGTGAATATTATCATGGTGGATGAAATTAGTGATCATGATATTTATAATATTTCCAAAAATGGTAAGACAAAGGTTAATAAAAGTGTGTTTGGAAGGTGTAAAAAGGCGGACCATCTTTCCACTAAGTGTAGACATGACTTCCCAGTCAAAAAAATCTATCAAAAGACAAAGAGAAAGCACCATTAGTTTCATGTGTGAAATAAAATTCTATACATAAAAAGTCTACACAATTGAATAAGGGAAAATATTTCAAAAATAAATTATTAGTTTTATGTATTGATTATCTAGAAAGGGTAAAGAAGTTATAGAAATCATTAAAGAGTGGCAGTGCTTTTCTATCTCATGAAAAGAAGCTCATTCTAGCTAAGTATTAAAATAAAAACATGAATAATACCATGATGCCCAAAAGTGAACAAACATGTAAATCCAAAGGCTTAATCATAATAAAAATTAGAGTTGAATTTCATGGGTTAGAAAATATATCTCAACCCTCCTACTCAAGATGAGGAGCTATTGGAGGACCAACCTTATTCCCTGATTAATCTGAAGGTTCTTGAAATTAATTCCAATCTTCTATAGTATAAATGATATATTTTTTGAATAAATTTTGTTATATTATGTTGTATTGTATTATACAAATATAGCACATGGAAAAAAACTTACAAAAATTTATTTCACTAATGGAGATCATTATATTATTCAAAAATTAAGCCCATGAAAATGTAAAATATTAAAATGAGACAAAAAATAGAAAATATAAAATCTTTAATTGGAAAAATTGAATCATCTTAATCTGTTAGAATTATCAGTCCCATAAAAACACTATTGAAAAGAAACAAAATATTAGTAAATCAATCGAAATTTTAGAAAATAAAAATATTTAACCTTGGGATTAATTGAGTTAAATGATGAATAAAGGATTCAATATGTATTTATAGGAAGTAATACGATTGTTGGTATAGTGATATGAATGTTTGAATAATAACACAGTTATTAGGAATAGTAACATGACTATTGGAATAGTAAATTGTACTGAAAATATTAAAATATCATACAAATAATATTTATCCTTAGTAATTTAGGAAAATATAAATATTATAATACTATAAAATAAATATCAAGATTAAAAACTCAAAGAAACTACAAGCACTTTTTTAATAAACTATATTTTAATGTATTTTGTGAAAATCATGATTTTCAGGTTGGTAATTAAAATTAAATATCTTAGAAAATTATTTTGATAAAATTAATATCATTTTTAAAATCCTCATGTTGAAATTTTCTAAGGGTTATTTTTTTGGTAATTTTCTGAAATACTATGATTTTTAAGTGAATAGTAAAAATACAATTTTTACATAATCAATGTATTTTAATTACATCATCCAGGTGGTAATAATGACATAATAAATTTTATGACTTTTATCTCAACAAAAAATCATTTAATAAGATAAATGACTCATTTATAAACTATAAACTTAAATTCCATCCTAAAAAGTGTCTTCCAAATTCTAAAATGATAAAGTATTCCATTAAAATAACAATTTATCATTTTTCCACTTTCCTTTTTAACAAACTAATGAATTTATTTTGAAATATTTTAAAGACATAAAATCATTTTATTTTATTAAAATATGAATTAAAATTTCAATTATATTACTATTACAATTTTTACCATGGAAATTATATTTTATTTAATATTTTAAATCAAAAATACCCCTCACCTCAAGTATAAATGCCACACCTCCCTCCGCTTGGAAAACCACTTCTCCCACACCTACCAAATCTAAATATCTTCACAAATTACCTCTCTTAAAACCTTTATAATTCTTAGGTATGTTCTTGATTCACTCAACTCTAATCATTCATGGAGTTTAATGCCATAGAAAAAGGTAACACCTAGAAGAGGGTAAGGTTTCATCAACTTTTCTTCTCATTTTCCTCATCACTTCCTCATTTTTCTATATTTATTTCAAACCCAAACCATATAAAGTTAAAAAAGAAGTGTTTTAATATTATATTAATTATTTTAAACTACTTAAATGATTATATTTACAAAATATTTGAATATCGTACTTCTCTTTCCTCCTCTTTTCACAATGTCCCGTCAAGGGTCGGTTAATCGCCTATGATGAATTTTACAACTCTCTTCTTATCACCAACTTCATGGATAGATAGTATAAATTATACATATTATATAAATATTTAATTACATGAATTTTAATCTTCTGTAATTAATTTTTATTATGTATAATTGGACTTTAACAAAAATAAAAAAAATCAAAATAAGACAGGACAATTTAATGAAAACATGACGTCAAAACAATTCATTTTTAACAGAGTATTATAAAATAGAATCCAATAATTATAATAGATAAAAAGTGACATAAATTAATATAATTCACTTTTGGTTTCATTTTTTAACAAACATAATTTTATTATACATGAGGTGTAAATGAGATGAAACGTGATGGGATTTTAGGTAGGGGGATTCTTGAATACAACTCTTTTTTTTGGGTAATAACCTCATTCAAATTATTTTCAGTTTGGATATTTTCATGTACTTGAAATTTATTTTTCACTCTTCTTTGAATTCTATTTATGTTTATATATATGTTTATACCTTTTCAAAATGATTTTTAAACCAACTATAATGATTTTTCAAAAAGAATTACAACTCTTTGACACCTCTTAAGTTGACTCTTCTTCTAATAATAATGATATTTTATAAAAAAATATTATCTAACTTATTAATTTGATTATCCCAAAGGTTATTCTATAAATTATTATATATAAGATCCTTATAAAATACATTCCTTTCCATGGGTTTATTTCATGACTACAATTGTTATTTTTTCTCTCTATGTGGCATGCAAGATCATGATCATTTAATGATGTGATGGGTCGGACCGGGATTATATAGTCCTCAAATGCATTGGTTAATGTGATATATCTTATTATATTAATCATATTAAGTTTGAACAATTTTCTATATTTTTTAAAATTTATGATGTTAGAATTTATTCACATATGTTATACATGAACTACATATTAGCTTTGTTCACAACTATGTGTGGTATTTGATAACTATATTATGATGTTTCATTATTATATATATTATAAATTCCATTCATTTTTTAAATTTTTCCCTCAATATTATGATGATGTTGTTATTATTATTATATGATTATGACTATTATTCTCAGTCATGTATAATTGATTCATGTCCCTTATTCCTCCAATGTTATTCCTCCCCTTACTATGATTTTAGCTCACCCCTTTGATGTATATCCTCATTTGATTATATATACTAAGGAGAACATGAAAGATTTATGATGACTATTATTAAGGAATTAAATAATGTATATGTTTTATTATGTACAAGTGATGTATGAGCCTAATTTTCCAAAGATACCAATCTTTTAAATCTGATAATGTATTACTATTATGTTATTTATCTTAAAAATGATGTAATAGTCATGTATAAAAAAGTTGGATTTATATAGTTGGTATCAAATCACAGTTTAGTAAATTTGGGAATTAAGACTATAAAACATTCTGGAAAACACTAAGTTTAAGTATAAGTATATGAAAACATCCAAAGTTTTTGTAAAGTATAAGAGAGTGTGGTTTCTATGTATTGAAATCCTTTTCTAGATACCACAAGTGGAAGTGGCTGTTGTACAGATATACCAAGGGATAATAACCCTGAAAGGGATCATTGGGTATTAAATCAAATTATGCTTGGTTCATGACAAAGAGGCCTTGTTTCACACCGGGTCTGACACTCTAAGAGGATATGATTCAGTTAATCCCAATATTAATACAAACCATTATAAAGGACATATAGCTAAAGCAATTTTTTTTAAAGTTAGAAAATATTTAAGTATATGATCCTAGAAGCATATTTTGAGAATAAGTATATGTTAAACATAGGGATCCCACAATATATGACTTTAGAATTAATTTACACATGAAAATAAATTATTTTTTTATTCTTTATTAACTTATGTTTCTTTAAAACCTTTTTTATTTTATAAAATGGTGGGAACCAGTAGAAACCATACCAATAACCCATGATAGGTACAATGAAATGATTATCCAAACAACATTACCAATGTAACGGGAGGTGGAGTTCAAAAATTCATGGTGTTACTTACCCAACTATATTAGGATATGAACAAAAACCAGAACCATGTGGAATATCCTCCTTTACCCAAGAAGGAGAAAATTGCCATTGAGCCCTATATATGAAAACAACCACCAACGTTTAGTGGATATTATGATCCACCTATCATAGAATAGTTGGTTAACTCAATGGAAAATATGTTTTATGTGATCCATTATTCTAATGTGGAGAAAGTTACTCTATTCATTTATCATTTAGATGGAGAATATGATCGATGGTAGGAATTAATAAAGAATTCAAAGTTGAAAGATGAAATGGAGTAAATTGAGTGGGAAGACTTTAAGAATATATTTATTAACAAATATTTCCCTCAAAATATTCAAAATAAGATGCAGAGAGAAATTATAGATCTTAAGAAAAAGGATATTGAATATATCATGGCTTGTGAGGAAATTTTCATAAGGCTTGTAGGATATGCCTTAGGTTTTGTTTTCAACGATGATAGAAAAATAGATAGATTATTAATTGGTATAAAACAACATCTTTGAAAGGATCTAGCTATAAGATAACTTGGGATCTATGAAGAAATAGTTTGGTGTTCTTTTAAAGTAGATATGGAATTTACAAAATGGTCCCATGGAAATAAATATAAGAAGAAAATAATGGATTTTCAAGTAGGGGGATTAAATAAAAAAGGATAGATTAATATATAACTACCCATGTCAAATATATGGAAAGTATCATCATAGAAACTTTTTCAAATGGATGATAAAATGATTTAATTAAGATAGAGAGGTCCACCAAGCTCATTAATGTCAAAGACACATGAAGAAGTTAGCCAACGTGATGGAGGAAAGTAGCCACCTCTGAATGCACCACCCATGGTTAAAAGCTTCAAATGTAATGAGAAAGGTCACTATGAAAGATAGTAAACTAAACCATGGGTATTTAGGAGTAATAAATTTCAGGAACCACAAAATATTATGGAGTAAGTTGAAGCTTATGCCATCACCACTATTGAGGTGGAACATGGAAATAAATTCATATATTGTAGGCTTCATATTCACTCAAAAATTGAAAACCTTTTATTTGATTCTTGTTATAAACATTTCCTTATATCCTAAAAGTTTTCTAGAACTATTGAATCACATTATTGAAACCTTAAAGTAGATATATCTATAAAAACAATTATTGGTGCGATCATTACAGCCTAAGAATTGAACTCTTCTCCTATTAGCATATGTGGGACGATTCTTCCATAAAATATCATAATCCTTCCATTTGTGGAATTTTAAACTATAATACTCATATATTGGATCTCATTATATATATCTCACATTAAATTTTAAGAAAAGGAAATATATTTATATATTTAGAACCATCCCATTCTCCTTTACAAATGAAAATAAGATCATGAATCTTCTTTAGAAAATACCTCAATAGTGTGGGTGTTGATACCTAGTGAATAAGCATATCCTTCCCAAGTGGTTATGTCAAAGTAAAGCATCATCCTTGATGAAATTTCCATTAGTAGTAAATATAATTATGTATTTCCTAAATATTTACTTAGTTTTCCCCTAGATCGCGAGGTATATTTCTCAATAAAACTCATTCCCTAATCCACACTTATCACCAAAAGGCCCTATATGATGTCCCCAATAGAACTATAAAAGTTAAAAAAGTAGTTATAAAAGAATTTAGAAAACGGGTTCATATGACCTAGTGAATCACCTTGGGGTGTATCTAGTCTCTTTATTAAGAAAAAATATATATCTATGTGGGTTTTCATTGATTGTTGGGAGCACAAAAATATCTCCATAAAGAACAAGTATACCCTACCAAGGATTGAAGAATTGTTCAATCAACTTTATGGAGCTCGGTACTTCTCAAAGGTGGATCTTTGTTCTGGATACCATTATCTAAAGTTGAAGAAGTAAGACATTCAGAATACATCCTTTCATACAATATATGGACACATTGAGTTTATAGTGATGTAATTTTAACTTACTAATGCACCTAAAATCATCATGGATTTGATGAATAAAGACTTAGATAATTCCTTGATAGATTTTTTGTTATCTTTATTAAAGATATATTCATTTACTCCAAGAGGGAGGAGGAATATTAAGAGTATTTAAGGATTATCTTGGAAATATTAATAGAGGATAATATATGTGCTAAGTTTAGAAATTGTGACTTATGAATACAGTTAGTCAAATTAATAGGTAATGTGATCACAAGATAATTTCTATAGTCCCTTAAAAAAGTAATTAAGTAAAGACTTGGACCCTTAATTGTCACATAAATATATATTTTCCTTATATTAGATGGTTACTGTTGAGGTTTTTGATAAATTTATTACAATTCTCAAGCCTATTAACTTAGTTAATTTGAAAAGGGGTAAAGTATGTTTGGATAGAAGAATATAAGGAAATAATTATGGATCTTAAGAAGAGTCTAATCAATAAACCTATACTAAAACTATCATCAAGTGGGGAAGGTAAAGTAATATACAATGATGCATTTAAAGAATGGATTGGTTTGTATACTCATACATAATGAAAAAATGATAGGTTGTGCCTCATGGTGGTTGAAGATACATGGGTAGAACTAATCAACACATGATCTGGAATTAGCAACTATGATCTTCTCTTTTAATATTTAGTGGTAATACTTCTATGGTGATAAATGTGAAATATATACATATAATAAGAGTCTAAAGTATATATTCACATAGAAATATCTCAAAATATGTCCTTGAAGATAGTTATAGTTAATCAATGACTATAATTGTTCTATTTCTCTAAATACTTTTTTTCAAAAAAACCCACTTTTGAGGTTGATTGGAAACCTGGATTGAAATTATACAATCCAAATCAATGATGCAAGATTAAAAGAAACATAAAAAAACCTACAATACAGGATTCAAATTTCAAAACTTATAATTTCAAAATGGTTCTAGATTATTAAGTGAACCATCTAAGGAGGACCAAAAAACACATGTCAGCCTCGATCTCGATATGAAAATCTATAGTTAAACCTTCATTATTTCAACTTACATCTTCATAAATTCAAGAAACCACCATCATCAAAATCATCAATCCCATCACCACATTCATCTTCACCCTAACATCACCAGAACCACCAAATCCAACCAACTTTAACCAAAAAACTAACCACCACAACCTCGACATTAACATCATCACCAGCGAAAACCAAACACCATATGCGAAAGTAGAACAGGGTAACTAATTCTATTGGAAGAAAAGAACTTGTTACACTATCCATGGTAAAGATTGAGAAAGTATCTATCTTCATGGATATGAAAATGATGGATCTATAAATTGTAACGGTAGGTAAGACATCCTACCTTTCCCAAATGATTGTCCAACCATCTATCCAAGATAAGATCAAAGAGACACAAAGGGATTCTTTGGAACTTAAAAATATGGTGATAGTATAAAAGGAAGGGAATTTTCAGGAATCAAACATCGATAAATATGGTTTCATTCCTTTTAGAACAATAATTTGTGTGTTTTCATCACCTAAGATAAAGAAAGAGAAATTTGATAGTGCACATAGATCATCTTTCTTTATTCATCCTGGAAGTGAAAATATGTACTGATATCTTCAATAACACTTTAGTTGGGACATTATAAAGAATGATATTGATACTTTCACCTCAAATTTTTTGGTATGTCAGCAAGTTAAAGAAGAGTAACAGAAGTCTAAGGGGATGATGCAGCCATTTCCCACAACCACATGGAAATGGGAGAACATCACCATGGACTTTTTTACTAGTCTCCCAATGAAATAAAAAGGAATAAATGTGATACGATTTGTGGTAGATCGACTCACAAAGACTGACCACTTCATTGTAATTCATTAATATTACTCTCTTGACCAAATTTCTGAGATATATGTAAAGAAAGTGGTGAGGCTACATGGGGTACCACTTTTGATCATATTTGATCATGATCCAATGTTAACCTATAAATTCTATAGAAGTATCTAACATTCTCTAAATTATAAATTGAAATTTAGTATGTCCTATCACCACAAACAAATGAAAAATCTAAAATGAATATTTAGAAACTCGGGTACATACTGAAAGCCTGATAAGTGAAGTCTAAAGGATGATGGGAACAACATCTCCCATTGATTGAGTTCTCATACAAAAACTTATTCCACTAAAGTATTGAAATAGATCCATATGATTTCCTATATGGTAAGTGATATAGAACACCAATATATTGAGATTAAGTTGGTGGATGAAATCTCCTTAGACTGTATCTTATGTAAGAGATTACAGAGAAGGTTTAATCAATCTAGAAATATATAAATGCTACTCCGTGTCAGCAAAAGAGATATGATGACAACCATCAAAGGGATCTGAAGTTTGAAGTTGGAGAAAATTTGATTCTTTGAATATCACTTAGAAGGTATTCATGTGGTTTGGAAATAATGGAGACATAATCCCTATGTACATTGGACCCTTTGAGTTACTTCATTATAGGGGATTTATGGTCTATCAGCTATCACCTCTACTAAACTTAGTTCAAGTTCATGATGTGTTCCACGTATCTCTATCGAGGAAGTACATACCAGATATCTCACATGTACAAAACCCAAAGGTTGTATAACTTGAAAATGACATCTCTTATGAGGAGAAACTAGTGAAGATCTAGGACTATATAGACAAAATTCTATGCAAAAAGACAACTCAACTTGTAAAAGTGTTGTGGCGGAACCATAAATATGAAGAGGGGACAAGGGAACCTGAGGAAACAATGAAACATAAGTAACCTTATCTATTATCAACCGGGGATATGAGTTGAAATTTCAGGGATGAAATTTCTGAGGGGGGGTAATATAATGACCCAGACATTATAAATGATATTTTTTCAAAATAAATGTTTGTTATACTATATTGTGTATCATTATAAACATATAGTTCATGGAAAAAATAGAAACACGTTATTTTATTAATGGATATTATGAAATTAGTCAATAATTAAACCCATTGAAATACCAAATATGAAACACCCGAACGTTTTCTAAAAATAAATGGAAATGCATGGAACTTTGTTTTAAGTAGATATTTATAACTAGCCTTTAAAAATAAATTTTCCACTTCTATGTTTCAAATTTCAAAAAATAGTCATCTACAATTTTGTTTAGTAAGTTATTTAGAGCCTAATGGAACCAACTTGTTTTTTGGTGAATAGTAACATACCCTTATAAATAGTAATATGACCCTAATGAATAGTAAATTGTAATATTATTTTATTTCCATAAGGGTTGAAGATAATGACATTTTGGTTAATTTTTCAATGTGATATAAAAGCAGTTATAGTTTTAAAATTGTTAATTTTTTAATTAAGTATGATTTTATTTAAAAATTAAATTAATGAAATTTATAAAATTGTTTTCAAAAATTGGACTTTATTTTTCAATTCTACACATCGAAAAATGGTAAGGGTGAATTTTTTGGATTTTTCTGAAATTCTTAAATTGTTTATGAATAGTGAAATATAGTAAAATACCGTATCTTCAAATTATCAGTAAAATACACTATTTATGACATCATAATATTGATTCAATAAGTTTTTCCTTATGACTTTTCCATTCCTTCTTGTTTTGAAAATCACAAATACCTTTTATAAAGAAAATCGCTTTTATAATGAAAATCCCTTTTATAAGGAAAATCACTTTTATAAGGAAAATTGCTTTTATAAGGAAAATACCTTTTATAAGGAAAATCGCTTTTATAAGGAAAATCCCTTTTATAAGGAAAATCACTTTTATAAGGAAAATTGCTTTTAGAAGGAAAATCGCTTTTATAAGGAAAATCGCTTTCATAAGGAAAATTATTCTTATCATATTTTCATTATCTATATCCATATATTTTCTAAGTATAAGAATCGGATTCATTTCTATATTCTCGGAATCATTTAAAACTTTGATATGAAGCATTCTGTTTTAGGTTCCGAATTCTAGATGAGAACTGTAATAAAGTTCCACTCCGAATTCTGGATACGAACTCTGATAAAGTTCTACTTCGAATTCCAGATACAAACTCTCATGAAGTTTGACATCGAAATCTAATGACAAATCCTGATTAAGAATTCTCATTACGAATTCTGATGACGAATTGTCATTCCGA
This sequence comes from Viscum album, assembly GCA_963277665.1. NCBI lineage: Eukaryota > Viridiplantae > Streptophyta > Magnoliopsida > Santalales > Viscaceae > Viscum > Viscum album. Next base: position 143,226,580 of record OY728155.1, read on the forward strand.
ATTCTCATTCCGAATTCAACTATTAAACAGAATCTGATCATCCTTGCTTTATACACTCCGAATTTTTTTAGACTCTGAATATTATTTTTGATTACACTCCAAACCTTCACTCCGAACTTTTGTGTTAAACTTAAAACGATGTCGTACTTTCTATTAAACTTTTTTTGTTATAAAACGATGTTGTCTATTCTGTTATAAACTAACCGTTGGTTAAGTTACACGTGTACAGGTCCCTCCGATTTTTAAGGAAAATATGACCGTTGGAAAGGAGGCCGACCTTGCCTATAAATAGGAGCTCATTTGAAAGAACTAAAAATAACTTCTTCAACATTTTTCACACATGCAGTTGAAGTGATTTCTAGAGAGATAAGCTCTTATTAACTCTCAAAGCTTTGTGCGACTCTGAATGTTGGTGATTACATTCGAGGACTTCCGTGGATAGGAAGACAGAGGTGTCGACTACCTTGAAGTTCGAGGGCTTCCTTGCTGAGGAAGATAGAGGTTGCCAACTACCTTGAAGTTGAGGGCTTGCGGGGATAGCAAGACAGATATTCTGATATTCATATCGAGGGCTTACCCTGGTGTGGGTAAGATAGACTTGCTTGAAAGTATAAATCAAGGGACCTTTATCAAAGGTTGTTGGATACCCTTCTCTTTGGGTTAAAAGACTTATATCTTGTTACTTGTAGTTTTACTACTTGTTTGTTTCCGTTGCATTTTGTATTATAAGGAAAGTATAACTTTCTTATACTTCCTTACTTATACTTTGTTTCATTTAGATTCTATGCACTTTAAGGTAGAATCTCATATTGTAATCTTTAGTTAAGTTTCAATTTCTGGATCCATATTTCCGGAACCTACTTTAAGAATCTCTTTCCAATTTTAAGCAAGTACATAGAACTTGAAGTTTATAACTTCATTCCTTATTCCAAGTTTTCAATTGGTGTTAGAGGTGTTGTGAATCTGCTTAGTTTAACTTTGTTAAACTTAGCCCTTTCCTTTGCTTAAGGAAAACATAGTTATTTGTAACTAAATTTAAAGGTTCCAAAAAAATTTTAAAGTGTACAATTCACCCCCCCCCCCCTCTTGTATATTGAGCATCTACATCATTATTTCGATCCTACAATTGGTATCAGAGGAGGTCTATGAAATAATTGTACTCACGTATAAGTTTTTCTTCCGAACTTTGTCATTCCAAACTTTGTTATTACAAACTTTTTCTACTAAAAATTTTGTGTGCCGAAGGATATTTTAAGTATGGTAGGGGTCAATGATGGTTCCATTGATAATATAAATACTACAAGACAACAAATCTTTGATGGTAATGACTATGAATACTGGAGAGATCGAATTAAGACTTTTTTAATCAATACTAGAGTGGAAAACTTTGTTATGCTTACTGGAGATTATAAAATTCCTGATAAGGAAGTTATAACTTTTACTAACCAGGAAAAAAAAGAGTCTCAACTCAATTATAAGGTACGCAATACTTTACTTTGTTCAATGACTAGAAATATATATAGCCAAATTTCTTCTTGTGAAGCAGCTAATTGTATCTGGAAGAAGTTAGAGGTTACACACTTTGGAACTTTTAAAGTGATTGAAACTAGGAGAGCTATGCTTAGAGCTGAATATCATGGATTCATTTTTCTTTATGGTGAACCAATATGTAAAGTTCAATAGAGATTTATGACCATAGTCAACAGTCTATAGTCTATGGGAGAAAAAGGGTTAGATGATGAAGCACTTGTGGATAAGATAATTGATATTATGCCCAATGAGTGGGAATCCAAGAGAAATGCTATAGATGAGAACAGGAAGGTCACTCAAATTTCTCTTGATGAGTTATTTGAAACTCTTCTCCAACATGAGACAAGAATAAAGAGAGATGCTGATAACATTAAAAAGAAAAATGGAAATGGTACTATTGCTTTTACAACAACATCAAATCAAATGAAAGATAAGACTACAGAGAGAGTAACCAGATCCAAGTCAAAAAAAGTTATTTTCCAATCTGAATCTAGTGAAAGTGAAGTCTCTGAAAATGAGTTAGCAAATCTTGCTCGAAAGATGAACAAGATAGATGGACAGAGAAATTTCTAATCCAAGTATAAGAAAAAGGACAGGAAAGATAATAAAGATGGAGAAGTTACATGTTATGAATGCAAGAGAGTTGGACATATTAGACCAGATTTCCCTCTGCTCAAAAATAAAGAAAGGAAAGAAAGGCATTCAGACAGGAATAGAAAGAAGTATTATAAAGCCAAAGCTAAGAAAGTTCTGAAAGCAAATGACACTTGGAGTGCCAGTGGTGGTGACTCTTCAGATAAATCTTCTGATTATGAATCTTCAGGATAGAAGAATCTTGGTCTTATATCTAGATTACCTATTGATAATCATTGTTTTATGGATAAGGTACGAAATTATGAATCATTGACCAATGTTTCTTTAAACTCTAATGATAGTAAGTATTATAATTCCTCAGATGAAGAATCCTCTTCTGATGAAGAAAATACTTTACCTACTTATGAAGAAGTTTCTAGGTTTGCTGAACTTCTTGAAATTGAGAACTCTAAACTCAATAAGAAACTTGATAAAGAAAACTCTAGGAACTCTATTCTTACAAAAGAAATATCAGATCTTTCTAAAGATCTTGATAGGAAAAATGTTGATTTTGAAAATATTTCAAAAAATCTTGTGGAAGTAAGTTCTGAGAAGAACAAACTTTCTAAAGAATTAGAAAAGGTAATTTTTAATAAAAATATTATCGATCCTAACTCTAGTTCTAAAACTAATGATTTTGAGGATAAAAACTTGGTTATAAAACTCAAGTCCGAAATTTTTTCCTTAAAGAAGTGTTTATCAAACTTTACCCATGGTAAGGAAAATTTTGATAAAATGTATTCTCAAATACGACCTTTAAGAAATAAATATGGATTTGGTTATACCCATGCAAAACCAATTTTCAGTAACAATTATTTTGTTCCTCAAAGTGCCCTATTTTGTACTGTCAATGTGGTGGTCACTAGGCAAAGAATTGTTCCTTAAACAAAACCCAATCTCTAGGATTTCACAAAGCTTATTTCTCTAAGAAGATGTGGGTACCTAAAATTTTGTTATCTAGAAATCTCAGATCCAAACAAGTTTGGATTTCGAAAGTCTAATTTTATTCTTGATTTCACGAAAAATAAAGAGAGTACCAGTAACAATACATGGTACATGGATAGTGGATGTTCCTGGCACATGACTGGTAAAAAAAGATATTTTGAAAAGATTATCAAAACAAAATGAGGAAAGGTAACTTTCGGACATAATGCTAAGGGAGAGATTGTTGGTATTGGTAATATTGTTCTTCTAGGTAAAACCTTGATTTCAAATGTTATTTTTGTTAAGGGTCTTAAGCACAACCTCATTAGCATAAGTCAGTTATGTGATGAAGGTTACCTTGTGAATTTTAGAAATGATAAGTGCTTAGTTCACAATTCCAAGGAAGAATTTATTCTCTCAGCCAATAGGCAAGAGAATGTTTACACCTTAAATTTAGAAGACCTCAGGAGCCAAGATTTACCTTGCCTAAGTGCAATGGAAGATCATTCCAGGTTATGGCATAGAAGACTAGGTCACTGTAACCTTAGAAACTTATGTAAACTCTCTAAGAAGAAACTAGTTAAGGATCTACCGGAGCTTAGATTTGATTCTTCTAAAGTTTTTTATCCTTTTCAATATGGAAAGCAACATAAATCTAGTTTTAAATCAGTCAGTGAAGTCTCAACAACTGATGCATTATAGTTAGTGCACATGGATCTTTCTGGTCCAACACAAACTGAAAGTATTGGAGGAAAATACTATATGTTTGTTCTAGTTGAAGATTACACTAGATTTACTTGGGTTTATTTTCTAGAAAGGAATTCTAAAGCTTTTTCTTATTTCAAAAGTTTTAGAGCTCAAGTTAAAAATGATAAAAACCTTCCACTGAAAACTATTCATAGTGATCATGGAGGAGAATTTAAAAATTCTGATTTTGAAACTTTTTGTAGTAGAAAAAGTATTACTCACAATTTTTCAACACCTAGAACTCCTCGGAAAAATGGTGTAGTTGAGAGAAGAAATAGAATTCTTCAAGAGATAACTAGAACCATGTTGAGTGAATATTCTATAGCTAGACATTTCAGGGATGAAGCTGTAAGTACTGCTTGCTATACTATAAATCAAGTTTTGATTAGACCTTTTCTTAATAAAACTCCTTATGAGTTATGGAATGGTAGAAAACCAAGACTATCCTAATTCAAGGTTTTTGGTTTCAAAGTATTCATTTTGAATACTAAATATAACCTACATAAATTCGCACCAAAATATGATGAAGGAATTTTCTTAGGTTATTCCATAACTTCTAAGGCTTATAGAGTATTTAATAAAAATACTTGTACTGTTGAAGAAACAGTACATGTAAAATTTGATGAGTCTGATCCTTTTGTTTTTAAACCATCCCAGCCTACATCCTCAGATGTGTTTTCAAAAACTGATTATCAACCTTTGATAGAAGATCCTTCTGATAAGGAAAATGTTCAAGAAGATACTTCCGAAACATTTACCCCAGAAGACTTTCTACCCTATGTTGATGAACAGGATTTTCAAAACCCAAATGAGGTGTTTCTTAAGAATCACCCCAGTGATAGTATCATTAGTGATGTAAATCAACCAGTAAGGACTATAAGTTCCTTAAGAAATGAAGTAGAACATCTAGCATTTCTTTCCCAATTATAACCGAAAAGCAATGATGAACCTTTAGGTGATGATGATTGGATCAAAGCCATGCAAGATGAACTAAATGAATTTGAAAGGAATAAAGTCTGGACGTTGGTTGAAAGACCTAAGGAAACTTCTGTTATTGGAGTAAAGTGGGTCTTCAGAAACAAATGTGATGAAAATGGAGTCATAGTAAGAAATAAAGCTAGACTTGTTGCTAAACGCTATAATCAGTAAGAGGGAATAGACTGTGAAGAAACCTATGCTCCAGTAGCTAGACTTGAATCTATCTGTATTCTACTTGCCTTTGCAGCATTCTTTAATTTTAAACTTTTTTAAATGGATGTGAAATGTGCTTTTCTTAACGGTTATGTTCAAGAGGAAGTTTTTGTTGAACAACCTCCTGGATTTGAAGATACAAAACATTCTGATTATGTTTTTAGACTTACCAAAGCTCTGTATGGTCTTAAACAAGCCCCACGAGCATGGTATGATAGACTCACTGGATTTTTGCTTCAAAATAACTATATTAAGGGAAATTTAGATCCAAACCTTTTTATAAAGAAAGATAATAAAAAAAATTGATTGTTCAAATTTATGTTGATGACATTATATTTGGTTCAACCCAGCAATATTTAACCGACTCTTTTGCAAGTCTAATGAAATCTGAGTTTGAAATGAGTATGATGGGTGAGTTAACTTTTTTCCTTGATTTTCAAATTTCTCAAAAACCAGAAGGAACCAAAATATCTCAACATAAGTATATTAAAGATCTTCTCAAAAAGTATGGTTATGACAAAACTAAGAGTATAAGTACTCCCATTGGTACCTCAAACTCTTTAGATCTTGATGAAGCTGGGAAATCATTAGATCAAATATCTTTTAGAGGTATGATAGGAAGTTTACTTTACTTAACAGCTAGTCGACCAGACTTAATTTTCTCAGTATGCTTATGTGAAAGATATCAATCCAATCCTAAGGAATCTCACTTAAAGGCAGTAAAAATAATTTTTCTCTACCTTAAGGGAACCATGGATCTAGGATTATTTTAGACTTCTAGAAATGATTTTGTTCTAAAAATATTTTCTGATGCTGACTTTGGTGGATGTAGAATTGGTAGAAAGAGTACATCCGGAACTTGTCATTTCTTATGAGATTCATTAGTTTCTTGGTCTTGCAAGAAGCAACATTCTGTAGCACTTTCCACTGCTGAAGCTGAATATGTAGCAGCTGGAAGTTGTTGTGCTCAAGTGTTGTGGATGCAACACACACTCACAGACTATGGCTTGAGTTTTACTAAAACTCAAATTTTGTGTGATAACACAAGTGACATTTCCTTAAGTAAGAACCCTGAACATCGCTCACGTTCAAAATACATAGATATTAGGCATCACTTTTTTAGAGATCACACACTAAAAGGATATATTATTCTTCAGTTTATCAGAACGCAAGATCAACTTGCTAATATTTTCACAAAATATTTTCCTTCTGATAGATTTGAATACATTAAACAGAAGTTAGGAATGATAACCGTAAGGTAATCTTTCTTCATTAACTTCTTCTTGAACAAGTCTCCTTACAGTAATAAACTCCTTTTCATAGGGGGAGTACATTTGATTGTTAGAGTAACTAAGTTTTTTCAAAGTTTGTTTTCAAACTTTTCGGAACTAAAATTCCAGAATGGGGATTTCCAGAACTGAAATTTTCCAGAATGGATATTTTTGTATAGAAAACTTCTGGAATGGAAATTTTTTTATTGAAAACTTCCGGAATAGAAAATTTCATACTGGTGTTTCCATAATGAGATTTTCGTACCGAGTCTTTCTAATGAGTTTTTCGTATTCAAACTTTTGTAATGAAATTTTCGTACTGAAATCCTTATTATTTTATTTCGTTCTGAGTTTTCCGTACTGAGATTGTTTTTCGTAGTAAGTTTTGCGAACTATATTTTTTTTCGTAGTTATTTTTCTCTTCAAATATTACCCATTATGAATAATCCTCCTAATCCAATCCGAAAGGTATGATTTCCTTACTCATGTTTTCGTAATCATACTTTACTTACTGGTGTTTTCTTATATTTTGTTTTCTAATTATAGTTTTCTTTAATCTTTGTTTTAATAAAAACCTCAAAAGATCAGATTCAAGTTTTCTTGAGAACTGGTTTTCAATCGTCAGATCTGATCTCAGCTTGTTACAACCGTTCAATCAACCGAGGAAGATGAACCATTATATCGTTGCCTATATAAAGGGGACCCCAAATACTCGTCCCACATTGGTTTTTCAAGATCCATTGTCCCAAAGCTCTGCCTATCTGTTTTAAGGCCGTTCCAATCTTCAGTTAACTCAGTTCCGAACTTCTCAGAAGTCTTTAGATCCGAATGTCTATGGAAGTAGCTTCTCAAGTCATGTCTTCCTCTAAGCCGATTTCGAAGTGGTTAGTATATAGAGAAAGGTTGGTTCATCCTGATTTCTTTAACAAGTATGACTCTCTTATATCCAAGAACATAAAGCTCAACGAATGGGAAGATGTTGTTGGGTCTAAGCCTGGGAATCAAGATGAAGTTTTTTCGGATTTGCTTGTAGAATTCTATGAGACAGTTTCCTTCTATAAGGAAGATGGTAGGGAGAAATTATTGTTTAAGTCTTATGGAAAGACTTATAATATTTCTTATGCAAAGGCAGCCAGCTTGGTAGGGCTAAACAATGAAGGAGAATCCGAGTTCATTTCTCATGTTTTGCCGGATTCAAAGGGAAGCTTCGACAAGGAAAAGGCTTTGGAAACTCTCGGACTGTCATATGATAAGGCTTCTAAGATTTCTAGTCTGTCTATGAATTTCCAGATTATAGAATTATGGGTACAAGGCTTTATCGTACCGAGAAAGGTTGACAAAGATAGTTTGAAGAAGAGTGAGATCTACATCCTAGATTTTCTGATAAATCTGAGGAAGTTTAATCTGATGAAACACATTCTTATTACCCTTTAAAATGTTAAGAAAGGGAATCTGAGAGCTCAGATCATATGTATCCAGCAATCCTCTCAAAGTTGATAGTTCGGTGCCTTGAGTCTTTCAAGGAGACTTGCAAGTCTAATCTAAGAGCTTGAAAAATTATGTCGGTGAGTGATGGTACTCTCAAAAGGATAGATGTTGCCTTTGATAAGAAGACGGGTGAGTTCTTTGATATGCCAGTTCAAGAAGAAGCGGTTCTGAAAGTTGCTGATCTGGAATCTTCTAAGCCAGTGAAAAAGAGAAAGTTGAAAGAAGTTGAAGTTGAAGCATAGAATCCAAAATCTAAGGAAGTTCATTCTGCACCTCCAAAACCGAAGAAGAAGAAAGCTTACCTAGATGAGGTAGTTTCCAAGTGGAGGGAAATCAAAGAGAAGAGAGTGCAAGGGGAGGCTCAGTTTGGCTTGGATCCTGCGGAGGCTAAGTCCTTGAAGGAAAGAACAGTATATGAACTAGAAAAACAAGTAAAGAAAAGAAGCTCAAAAAGAAGATGTCTGAAGCTGAGGTGGTTCAGACTTTATTAAAGTTTACTGAGATGGCCTCCGGAAACATTCCCGTTTCAAGATCTTTTTCTTTGGAATCTCTACCTGAGACTCCAGGAAGAAACTTTGTCACTCCGGAAGAGGAAGTTGCTAAGCATGTTAAGGAAGTTGAGCAGATTGAGCAAGTGGAAGAGGAAGAAGCAGTTACTGAAGGTAGTGGTGAGACCGGAGATGTTTTGAAGCAAGTAGATGATTATAAGGGGACACCTTCGGAACATTTTTTGCTCTGAACTTTATAAGTTGAATCATCTAAGTTAGTCACTCCAGGGAAAGATGAGGAGAAAGGAGAACAAGAAGTAGCTTATCAGGAAGAGTAAGAACAACTTCTACATGATATTTCTCAAATGGAGAATATGGAGGATGGTGCTCAAAGATTTATTGATGATGAAGACAATGTTGTTCAAGTGTCTGACAGTGAAAAAAGAACTCCGGAACAGGACTCCATTCCGAAAAAGGACAAGGGAAAGCAACTTGTTGTTGATACCCCGAGCTTAGTGGTTGTAAAGAGAAGGGAAGTTGGTGATTCTTCTAAGAAGATGGATGAGAAAATTAAAGAAGGAAATTCTCCAATAAAAGTCTCGGATTTGGAGTCATCTTCGTTGGGGCATGACTTTGTTGTTCAGTCATTAAAGAAGTTGGTAGGTACTATTCTGACTTTCTCTAGTATTGATTCAAGATGCCAGATGCTTCAACATGATTTGAATCAGAAAACAGACTCTGTATCCATGGTTATGGACAAATGTGTTGAGATAGAGGCTCAGTTAAAAAGTTTCTTTGTCGGCAATGAAGCCCACAAAAGATCTTGCAAGAGGATGAATAGTTGGTTGAGGAATACTGTAGAAGAGATGAGGCTCTTTGATGAATTCTAAGATAAAGTGAAGGATGCCTTTGAGACAGAAGACAGGAAGATAAATGAACTTACTTCATCCTTTGAAGAAAAGTTGACAGATGAAAAGAATTTTCAAATTCAAGAAGTCAGAGATCTGAATGGGAAGCTGAATTCTATTTCTCAAAACCGTAAGTATGAAAGGTATCATCGGATTGAGTTTGAAGAGAAGTTGTTAAAGCAAGAACAAACCTTGAAGGCTCAGGAAGAAAAACTTCAAGCCCAGGAAGAAAATATTGAAGCTCAATCTGCAAGAATAGTTGTGTTAGAGAATCAAGCTGAGGAAGATCATAAAGACTTGAAGAAGATAAAGACTATTCTTAAGGGTCTCATGGCAAAGGAAAAAGATCCAAAATAGACAAATCCGATCTTTTGTTATATCTTAACTTCCTTGTTGTTCAACTTACAAACATAATGAAAATTGTGTTTTCTCGTCTCTTTTGTTGTTGCTACTAATATTTCAGGTACTTTGTTATATTTTCCATTCCCTTGAATTCTTTTTGAAAATCACAAAGGGGTAGAAGGAAAAGAACCCTAATAAAGGGGGAAAAGGAAAAATAATATTAACAAAGGGTGAGAAAGAAAAGGAACTCTAATAGAGTTTATCTAAGGGGGAGTTTTTCATTAAAGAATACTTTATTGTTCTTAATGAAATATCATTCCGAAAATCTAGAATACGATCCTTAGAGTTTCAAAGCCTAAGGGGGAGTTATTCGTATTCATCAACATCCATTAAGCAAAGGTAGATAAGCCTTAATGTTTTCTTTCTTCTTAGACTTTCTTTTTCATAAGGATGTTTGTTCTTTCCAAAAAGGGGGAGATTGTTGAGTCAATAAGGTTTTCCTTATGACTTTTCCATTCCTTCTTGTTTTGAAAATCACAAACACCTTTTATAAGGAAAATCGCTTTTATAAGGAAATCCATTTTATAAGGAAAATCGCTTTTATAAGGAAAATTGCTTTTATAAGGAAAATACCATTTATAAGGAAAATCTCTTTTATAAGGAAAATCCCTTTTATAAGGAAAATTATTCTTATCATATTTTCATTATCTATATCCATATATTTTCTAATTATAAGAATCAGATTCATTTCTATATTCTCGGAATAGTTTAAAACTTTGATATGAAGCATTCAGTTTTAGGTTCCGAATTCTGGATGAGAACTGTAATGAAGTTCCACTCCGAATTCTGGATATGAACTCTGATAAAGTTCTACTCTGAATTCCGGATATGAACTCTCATGAAGTTCGACATCGAAATCTAATGACAAATCCTGATTACGAATTCTCATTACAAATTCTGATGATGAATTGTCATTCGGAATTCTCATTCCGAATTCACCTATTAAACAGAATCTGATCATCCTTGCTTTATACACTCCGAATTTATTTAGACTCCGAATATTATTTTTGATTACACTCCTAACCTTCACTCTGAACTTTTGTGTTAGACTTAAAACGATGTCGTACTTTCTGTTACACTTGTTTTGTTATAAAACAATGTCGTCTATTCTGTTATAAACTAACCGTTGGTTAAGTTACACATGTATAGGTCCCTCCGATTTTTAAGGAAAATATGACCGTTGGAAAGGAGGCCGACCTTGCCTATAAATAGGAGCTCATTTGAAATAAGTAAAAATAACTTCTTCGACATTGTTCACACATGATATTGAAGTGATTTCTAGAGAGAGAGGCTCTTATTAACTCTCAAAGCTTCATGCAACTCTGAATGTTGGTGATTACATTTGAGGACTTCCGTGGATAGGAAGACAGAGGTACCGACTACCTTGAAGTTTGAGGGCTTCCTTGCTGAGGAAGATAGAGGTTGCCAACTACCTTGAAGTTGAGGGCTTACGGGGATAGAAAGACAGAGATTCCGATATTCGTATCGAGGGCTTACCCTGGTGTGGGTAAGACATACTTGCTTGAAAGTATAAATCAAGGGAATTTTATCCAAGGTTGTTGGATACCCTTCTCTTTGGGTTAAAAGACTTATATATTGTTACTTGTAGTTTTACTACTTGTTTGTTTCTGTTGCATTTTGTATTATAAGGAAAGTATAACTTTCTTATAATTACTTACTTGTACTCTGTTTCATTTAGATTCTATACGCTTTAAGGTAGAATCTCATATTTTAATCTTTAGTTAAGTTTCAATTTCCGGATCCATATTTCCGGAACCTACTTTAAGAATCTCTTTCCAGTTTTAAGCAAGTACATAGAACTTGAAGTTTATAACTTCATTCCTTATTCCAAGTTTTCAATTGGTGTTAGAGGTGTTGTGAATCTACATAGTTTAACTTTGTTAAACATATCCCTTTCCTTTGCTTAAGGAAAACATAGTTATTTTTAACTAACTTTAAAGGTTCCAAAGGAATTTTTAAAGTGTACAATTCACCCCCCCCCCCTCTTGTATATTGAGCATCTGCATCATTATTTCGATCCTACACATAAGTGATCTAAGCCCACATGGTTTGAACTCACATGCCATTATTACTATTTTATATCACATGAATTAATATTATTCATATTCTTGAGCAAAAATATTATAATAATGATTAAAATAATGAAAAATACACCCTATCCTCCAATATAAATACCACACTCATTTCCCTCTTCCTCCCACACCTCTCAGGACTTGAGACTTACTTAAGTTATGCCCAAAACTCCTTACAAGGATCTTCCCCACGTCCTAGAGCTTCTGGTTTCACCAAAAGGCCAAAACCCAAGCCCTTAAGAAGGATCTCAAGGAGAAGAGATCAAGAGGTAAACATCCTCTTTTATTTTCTTTCTTTCCATTCATTTCATGTTATTATTTTTCATTACCTTTGGAATATGTTGGAATATTTCATTCCATATCCCCCTTAATGACCATATTATATAATAATGATGAGATACCCCATTTCTCTTATCAAATTATTTTATGAAAATTTAAACGATGTCGTTAGGCTGTCGAATTTTCATAAGGAATCTCTTAAATTTTCTTTTATTTTGAGTTCTTTTATTTTATTCTTCTTTCCTCATATCCTCTTATCAAAGTGACATGAAAGCTCTATAATCTAGTATATTCAAGATGTTCTCATGTTCATGGAAAATTCATCATCAATCTTATTCTCCTCCCCCCACTTATTCAATGAATTAAAAACATTGTCCGTGATGTGTCGAATTACTGACATCGTGGACGATGTGATTTCAATTTTCATTAATTAATTAAAGTAAAGTCTTGAAACCATTTTTATGGTTGAACCAGGATATAATATATGTATTATGTCTCATCCATGGTTCTGGAATTATTTTTTATACATGGTTTTATATTATAAAACAAAATGAGGTCGTTATTATCAAAGAACCACTAAAATGGTCTAAACGAACATCATTAATGTTTTAACTTATGAATCATCCTCATGTAATAATTTAGAATGATAAATCGTATAATTTATGATACTAGAAATATATAAATACCATTCTATTCAAACTTTTTAGTTTCACTTCCAATCGACAAGAACATCCCCCATGAAATAATCATGGAAATCATGTAAAGAAGGGTCCCTAAACAATGAAAAGAACAAAATACAAACAATTAAAGGGTGAAATGAGGTTATCAAATGATCATATAAGATATTACAAACATTAATTTTTTTTAAAAAAATGAAAATAACACTCTTTTAACCATTATATAGGAGGTTTAAACAAGTTTAATGTAAGACAAACCTGAGGTAAGGGAATTCTTAACCCGATTTCCATTCTTTGGGTTAACCTTCTACTTTGTTATTTATGTGGTATAAAAATTGATTATGTTATGGTTTTTTTATATTATTTTTAATTATGTATATTTATAGTGTATATACATATTCCATCCACTCTAATATGTCTCCCTTCAATTATATTATTTATGTAATGGGTTTTTCTTTTAAAATCCTCTTTTAAAATTTTGTTTTACAAAATTCAAAAGCAATGTTTTTATAAAATTATTAATGTTGTATGATTGTGTTATGGTTATTGGGAATTGTTTATGATGAATGATGGGACCTATATTTCTCTCTAATTCATCGGGTATGTATAAGTTGGAGGTTGGTTGTATGGTTACTCCAAGTGTAACTGTGATGGTTACACAAATTATAAGGTAGTCGTGAGGGTTACAAATTATAAGGTAGTCATAAGGGTTACAATATTATGTAAGTAATTCCCCAATATACCTTTATGGTTATATTTATTTTCTTATTTTTTGTTTGGATCTTATGGAAATATCATGTTTCACAAAGTAAGTATGTATATACAGGTGATAAGTATGTCTTTTGAAAATGATTTCATACGTTACATGTATTCATGGACTAATGGGTTCTTTCCTTCTTCTTTTTATCCCTTTCTGAGATTTTGTGCTCATAACAAGTTTTTAAATTATTTTCCTAGGTTATAAGGATGTGTAAAACAAATGAGGAATCCAATTTAAATGTTTTATGATTAGTCAATGAAATCATGTTTTATGTAAAAATTTATATATTTTGCAAGAAAGGAATACTGTTTTTATGGTATCCACTCTGTAATAATGTATAGTTTTATGAATATGGTATGTCCCAATTATCTAAATATATAAACTTGAAAAGATACTCAATTTGAAAGGAAGTGAATTATTGACTAAATTCAAGATTATGTAACGTAATAAGGTCAGGTCCTTATAGTTGGTATCAAAGGCAGGTTTTGATAACTTTATGGGTTAAGATTATGTTAATAAATTACCATAAATATATGTTTTACTATAGGATCAATTAGAAATGATATAACATTTAAAGATTACCATGTTTTTTATATAATATATGTTTTTTCATAATGGTTTTCCATAGAAGAAACAGGGCAGCTGAAGAGAAGAGGCACCGACAGAATGACATCCTTCTGAATCTGTAGCCCTGAATGGTAGGGATTGGAACTAAGTAGTTTGTGACAGTAATGGATCAGTTGACACAGGCAATAAATGGTGGCGGAATCCATGCAAGATAATAAACAGAGGTACCACAACAGAACATGACAATAGTTGAACATTTTATAAGACAACACCCTCCTACTTTCAAGGGATATTTTGACCCAGTAGCGGTTGAAAGATGGATTAAAGCCCTTGAAAAGATATTAGATGTTATGTGATGTTTAGACAATCAAAAGTTAAGTCTTTATATTTATCGTTTTGAAGGTTAATCTGATTAGTGGTGTTCAATGGTAAAGAATATCAAGGATAGAGTGGATATTGATGCCTTAGAGTGGGATATATATAAAAGTAATTTCCTTGAAAAATATTTTCCTAAGGTGGTGCCACTTAGAATGGAGAAGAAATTCCTTGAATTAAAACAGAAGGAGGAAGATTCAGTGGCCATGTATGAATAAAACTTCACCTAAATGTTGAGGTTTGCTCCAAATCTTATTCTGGATCTTGATATAAAAATCAACTGCTTTTACTTAAGACTGAAGCCAAGGTATCGAAGGATTTTTTCCTATCGTGAATTCAAAAGTTATGAGAAACTTGTCCAATGTGCTGAGAGGGTAGAGATGGAGTTTCTTGATTATCACGTGCATTTTGTAAATAAGGAGAAGAAGAGTTCCAGATGGCAAGCGATGGATACGAATCTACAAAATAAATCTGATGGTAAGAAAATCAAGTTTCCAGTTTGTGAAAAGTGTGGCAAGAAGCACCCTGGGGAATGTCTTACCAAAATTGGGAAGTGTTTTAAATGTGGTAAGTTTGGACATATGGCCCGAGATTGTAATGAAAATGATCCTAATAATAATCCCGATAAGAAAACTTTAAAGTGTTTTAAATGTGGTGAGATGGGTTATTATGAAAATGTCTTCCCAAAGTGATATCCAAATGATGCAAAGAAGTCGGAATATAAGAAAAAAGGTGTAGTGAGATATTTTGAAAATACGTCAGTAGATGTCGTGCCATCCAATGAAGTTGTATTAGGTACTTTGTTTGTTTACTCATATTTTGCTAAGGTTTTTTTATACGGGGTCTACACATTCCTTCATCTCTAAGAAATTTTCGGGTAAATTAGAAATATCACCTCAATAAATAAAACCGGAACTCGTTGTCAAAAAACCAGGGGAAAATATTATAGCAAAGATGAATTATAAGAATCTTTCTATTATGGTATGTGGAAATAATTTACCTGCGAACCTTGTTGTTTATTCCTTAGTCGAGTTTGATGTTATTTTGGGAATGGATTGGTTTTTGGTTTATCATGCTAAGATGGACTGAAGAGATAAATAAGTTATTTTTCAAAAAGAGTTTCATTTTGTATACAATAATGAACCCATACAATTGATAACATATCAGGAAGCTGAGAAACTCTTGAAATATGGAAATGAAAGTTATCTTTCTCATATAATTGAAAATAAGGGAACTTTTCAGATTAATGATGCGTCAGTGGTAAATGAATACCTTGATGTTTTTCCTGATGATTTTCCCGGTATCATACCTAATCAAGAAGTAGAATTTACAATTCACTTAGTTCGTGATGCTAAGACAATTTCAAAACCCCCATATCGTATGGCTCAAATAGAACTTCTTGAATTGAAAAATCAATTGTAGTATTTTCTTGATAAAGGTTTTATTCGTCCTAGCACTTCACCATTGGGTGATCCTGTTTTGTTTGTTAAAAATAAAGATTGTTCCATGATACTTTTCATTGATTATAGAGTTTTAAATAACATCACTGTTAAAAACAAGTATCATTTTCCTCGTATCGATGACTTGTTTGATCAGCTCCAGGGAGCTTAGTACTTTTTGAAGATTGACTTGAGATCCTAATACCATTAGCTGAAGGTGAAGGAGGATGATATCCTGAAAATAACCTTTCATATTGGATATAGGCATTATGATTTTTTTTGTCGTTTCGGTTAACTAATGCACCTGCTTCATTCACGAATCTTATGAATAGAATATTTCATGAGTTCATCGATAAGTTTTTGGTTGTATTTATTGATGACATTTTGGTATTTTCTAAAAATAAAGAGGAGCATGAAAAACATCTAAGGGTTGTTCTACAAACCTTAAAAGAAAAGAAACTGTATAGAAAATTCAGCAAGTGTTATTTTTGGTTACAACAGATTTAATTTCTTGGGAACATTGTAAATAAGGATGGAATAATAGTTGATCCATCCAAAATAAGAGTGGTTGATGAATGTCCAAGACCCAAAAATGTTATATAAATTCATAGTTTTCTTGTATTAACAGGTTATTACCAACATTTTGTTAAGAACTTTGCACAGTTATCTAGCCCGATAACTAAGTTAACACAGAAAGGGGTTAAATTTGTTTGGACAGAATAATGTGATGTTCATTTTCAAGGACTGAAGAAGATATTAGTGAATGCTCCAGTTTTGGCCTTACTTTCCTAAAATGGTGAGTTCTTCATCTATAGTGATTCTTATTTGAAGGTACTAGGTTGTGTTTTGGTGAAAAATGATCAGCTAATTGCTTATGCTTCAAGAAAACTTAAACCTCATCAGTTAAATTATCCCACACATGATTGGTAATTTCCAAATGTGTTTTTTTCTTAAAAAATTGAAGGCATCATTTATACAAATCCAAATTTAAAATAGATACTGACCATAAAAGTATAGATTATATATTCACTCAAAAGAAATTTAACATGAGGCAGAGAAGATAGCTTTAACTAATAAAGGATTATGATCACATGATCAATTACCATCCTAGAAAAGAAAACAAAATGGTGGATGCCTTGAGTCGGAAACATCATGCATCATTAACCGTGTTATTTTTGGAACATGATCCCTTGATTAATGATTTGATGAATTTTTTCTTAGAAATTATTGTTGTAGGAAATACCTATGTTTTGTCTCAGGTTTTAGTGCAGTCATCGTTATTAGACAGAATAAAGAAAGCGTAGAAGGAAGACCATGAGCTACAAAAAAAAGGTAGAATTGGTTAAAATGGATATGTTTCTAGAATTTATCCTTGATAAATATTGTGTTTTAAGATTTAGTAAAAGGTTGTGTGTTCCATGTGATTCCTAGTTGAAGAAATAATTGTTGTCTGAAGCTCATAGTTCTCCATTTTCAGTTCATCCTGGCAGTACTAATATGTACAGAGACGTCCATGAGTATTATTTATGAGATGGAATGAAAAGAGATATTGCTCATTTTACTGTGAAATGATTGACATGTCAATGGGTTAAAGCATAGTGGTAGTTACCGAAGGGGATGCTGCAGCCTTTTATAGAGCCAAAGTGGAAATGGGAGAATGTATCCATTGACTTTGTGGTGGTACTGCCAATGACTACTCTAGGTAACAATGTGATTTGGGTTATTGTTGATTAGATGAAAAAATCTAGACATTTTATTTCTATTCAAGATAAAATGTATTTGGATCATATTTCTCGAATGTACCTCAAAGATATTTTTAGGCTACCTGGAGTTCCTCTTTCCATTGTATTTGATTGGGATCCCAGGTTCCCATATAACTTTTGGAAGGGACTTTAGAAGTTTTTGGGCATAGAATTACATTTCAGTACAACTTTTCATCCTCAATCATATGGGAAATTAGAACAAACAATTCAGACATTGGAGGATATTCTTCGAGCTTGTTCAATGGACTACTAGGGAAGTTTGGATCAACATATTTCTTTAGTTGAGTTTTCTTATAATAATAGTTTTCATTCCAGTATACAGATGGAACCTTTTGAAGATTTTTATGGTAAGTGGTGTCAGACTCCAGTGTTTTGGGATGAAGTCGGTGAAAGAAAGTTGATGGGGCCAGAATTAGTAGAGGAAGTGGCTGAGAAATTGAAGATGATCTAGCAGCACATGAAGACAGCTTAGAGCAAGCAGAAAGGTTATGCAGATAATATAAGGAAATACTTCTCTCTCGAGGTAGGTGACCATGTTTCCCTTAAAATCTCTCCTTGGAAAAGTGTGATACGTTTTGGTAAGAAAGGGAAGATAAGTTCGTGGTTCATTGGTACTTCTGAAATCCTGGGGAATTTTGGACCAGTTTCATACCGATTAGCTTTACCTCCAAGTTTATCTCAGGTACAAAATATTTTTCATGTTTTGATGTTGAGGAAGTATGTTCCAGATTCATCACATGTCTTGAGCCCAGAATTAGTTTTGTTGAGAGAGAACCCTTCTTATGAAGAGAAACCAGTTCAGATTATTGATCGAAGGGAATGGGTATTACTGAATAAGGTAATCCACCAGGTAAAGGTTTTATAGAGAAATCAAATGGTTGAAGAAGCAACATGGGAGTCTGAAAATGCTATGCGAGAAAGGTGCCCTCATTTGTTTAATAAGTAAATAAAATTGTGAGGGCACAATTTTCTGAAGGCGAGGATAATTTAACACCCCAATTTTTTCTAAAAATAAATGGAAATGCATGGGACTTTGTTTTAAGTAGATATTTATAACTATCCTTTAAAAATAATTTTGCCACTTCTATGTTTTAAATTTCATAAAATAGACATCTACAGTTGTGTTCAGTAAGTTATATAGAGCCTAATGGAACCAACTTATTTTTATAGTGAATAGTAACATACCCTTATGAATAGTAATATGACCCTAATGAATAGTAAATTGTACTATTATTTTATTTTCATAAGTCTTGAATATAATGGAATTTTGGTTAATTTTTCAATTTAATATAAAAGCAGTTATAGTTTTAAAAATGTTAATTTTTTAATTATGATTTTATTTTAAAAATTAAATTAATGATATTTAGAAAATTATTTTCAGAAAATGGACTTCATTTTTGAATTCTACACATCAAAAAATGGTAAGGGTGAATTTTTGGTATTTTTCTGAAATTCTTAAATTTTTGATGAATAGTGAAATTCGGTAAAATACCGTATATTCAAATTATCAGTATAATATACTATTTAAAACATCATAAGTGATGTAAGACCACTTTTTTAACTCACATGCCATTATTACTATTTTTGGACACATGGATTAATATTATTCATAGTCTTGAGCAAAAATATTGTAATAATGATTAAAATGATGAAAAATACCCCCCCCCCCCTCCCCTCCACTATAAATACCACCCTCATTCCCCTCTTCCTCCCACACCTATCAAGCCTTCATCCTTACCTAAGTCTTGTCCAATACTCCTTCCAAGGCTCTTCCCCACGTTCTAGAGCTGCTGGTCTCACCAAAAGGCCAAAAACCAAGGCCTTAAGAAGGATCTCAAGGAGAAGAGATCAAGAGGTAAACATCCTCTTTTATTTTCTTTCTTTCCTTTCATTTTATGTTATTATTTTTCATTAAATTTGTATTATATTGGGATATTTCATTCCATATACCCCTTAATTCACATATTATGTAATAATTATGAGAGACCCCTTTTCTCTCATCAAATTACTTTATGAAAATTTAAACGATGTCGTTAGGCTGCCGAATTTTCATAAGGAATTTCTCAAATTGTCATTTATTTTGAGTTCCTTTATTTTCTTCTTATTTCCTCACCTCCTCTTATCCAAGAGGAATGAAAGCTCTATAATCTTGTAAATTCTTGATGTTCTCATGTTCATGGAAAATTCATCATCAATCTTCTTCTCCTCCCCCCACTTATTCAAGGAATTAAAAACATTGTTTGTGATGTGTTGAATTACCGAAATCGTGAATGATGTGATTACAATTTTATTTAATTCCTTAAATTATGGTCATGGAACCATTTTTATGGTTGAACTAGGTTATAATATATGTATTATGTCTCATCTATGGTTCTGAAATTATTTTTTATACATGGTTTTAAATTATAAAACAAAATTAGGTTGTTTTTATCAAAGAACTACTAAAATGATATAAATGAATATCATTAATGATTTAACTTATTAATCATATTCATGTAATAATTCAGAATGATAAATGGTATAATTTATGGTGCTTAAAATATAAAAACACCATTCCATTCCAATTCTGGATTTTCACTTCCAATTGACAAGAACATCCATCATGAACCAATCATAGAAATCGTGTAAAGAACAATCCCTAAACAATGCAAGGAACAAAATACTAACAATTAAAGGGTGAAATGAGGTTATTAAATGATCATATAAGATGTTATAAACATGAAAATGTTTCTATAAAAAAATAACATGCTTTTAATCATTATACATGATGTTTAACCAAGTTTTATGTAAGACAAACCCGAGGTAGGGGAAATCTTAACCTGATTTCCATTCTTTGGGTTAACCTTCTACTTCGTTATTTATGTGGTTTCAAAATTGATTATGTGATTATTTTTTTATATTATGTTTAATTATGTCTATTCACAATGTATATACATATTCCATCCACTCTAACAAGCCTCTCTTTAATTATATGATTTATGTAAGGGGTTTTCCTTTTAAAATCCTCTTTTAAAATTCTTTTTTACAAAATTAAAAAGCAATGTTTTTATGAAATTATTCATGTTGTATGAATTTTTTATGTTTCTTTGGAATTGTTTATGATGAATTTTGGGACCTGTATTTCCCTCCAATGCATTGGGTATGTGTAAGTTGGAGGTCGTCTGTATGGTTAATCCGAGTATAACTCTGATGGTTACACAAATTGTATGTTAGTCGTGAGGGTTACAAATTATGAGGTAGTTGTGAGGGTTAAAATATTATATAAGTAATGCCCCAATATACCTTTATAGTTATATTTATTTTATTATGATTTGTTTATATCTAGTGTAAATCTCATGTTTCACAAATTAAGTATATATATATAGGTGATAGGTATGTCTTTTGAAAATGATTTCATACATTGCAAGTATTCATAGACTAATGTGTTCTTTACTTATTTTTCTATCCCTTACTGAGCTTTTGTTCTCATCCCAAGTTTTTAAATTATTTTCAAATGTTATAAGGATGTGTAAGACAAAGAAGGAATCCAAGTTAAATGTTTGAATATTATTCAAAAAATAATGTTTTATGTGAAAAGTTTTTTATTTTTCAAGAACGGAATACTATTTTAATGGTATACACTCTATAATAATGTGTAGTTTTATGAATATTTTATGTAACAATTCTATAAATATCTAAACTTTAAAGGATCCTCAATGTGAAAGGAAGTTAATTCTTAACTAAATTCAAGATTATGTAACGTAATAAGGACGGGTCCTTATAGTTGGTATCAAAGGGAGGTTTTGATAACCTTTGGGGTTAAGATGATGTTAATAAATTACCATAAATGTTTTTTTACTCTAGGATCAATTTTAAATGATATAGAATTTAAATATTACCATGTTTTTTCATCTAATATATGTTTGTTTAGAATGGTTGTCCACAGAAGAAACAGGGAAGCTGAAGAGGAGAGCCACCAACAGAATGGCATCCTTCTGAATTTGTAGCTCAGAATGGTAGGTATTGGAACCGAGTAGTTTGTGACTGTAATGGCTCAGCTGACACAGAAAATAAATGGTGGTGGCATCCATGCCAGAGAAAAATCAAAGGTACCACAATGGAATATGACAATAGTGGAACATTTTATGAGACAACACCCTCCTGCTTTCAATGGATCTTCTGACCGAGTAGTAGATGAAGGATGGATTAAATCCCTTGAAAAGATATTTGATATAATGGGATATTCATAAAATCAAAAGTTAAGTCTTTCTATTTATCCTTTTGAAGGTGAATTTGATCAATAGTGGTCAATGGTAAAGAATATTATGGATAGAGTAGATATTGATTCCTTAGAGTGGGATGAATTTAAAAGTCTTTTCCTTGAAAAATAATTTCATTAAGTGGTGTGACTTTGTATGGAGAAGAAATTCCTTGAATTTAAATAGAAGGAGGGAGATTCAGTGGTTGTGTATGAAGCGAACTTCACCTGAATGGAGAGGTATGCTCTAAATCTTATTTTGGATCTTTATAGAAAAATCAACCTCTTTTAATCAGGAATAAATCCAAGGTATCGAAGGGCGTTGACCTCTCATGAATTCAAAAGTTATGATAAACTTTTCCGATGTGATGAGTGGGTAGAGATGGAGTTTTTTTATGATCACATGCATTTTGAAAACAAGGAGAAGAAGAGGTCCATATGGCATGTGATGGGTAAGAATCAATAAAAGAAATCTGATGATAAGAAAATCCAGTTTCCTGTTTGTAAAAAGTGTGTCAAGAAGCACCCTGTAGAATGTCTTACCAAAACTGGGAAGTGTTTTAAATGTGGTAATTTTGGAAATATGGCCAAAGATTGTAATGAAAATGATCCTAAGACTAATCCTAATAAGTAAACTATAAAGTGTTTTAAATGTGGTGAGATGGATCATTATGAAAATGTCTGCCCAAAGAGAGATTTAAATGATGCAAAGAATCCAGAATATAAGCAGAAAGGTGTAATGAGATCTTTTACGACTACGTTAGTAGATGTCGAGCCATCCAATAAATTTGTGTCAGGTACTTTGTTTGTTTACTAATATTTTTCTAAAGTTTTGTTCGATACGAGGTCTACACATTTTTTCATCTCTAAGAAATTTTCAGATAAATTTTAAATATCACCTCAACAAATGAAACTAGAACTTGTTGTTAAAACACCAAGGGGAAATATTATAGAAAAGAGAATTATAAGAATCTTTCTATTATGGTCTGTGAAAATAATTTACCTATGAACCTTGTTGCTTTTACCTTATTTGATTTTGATGTTATTATGGGAATGGATTGGATTTCTGTTTATCATGCTATGATAGACAGTAGAGCTAAAGAATTTGTTTTTATGAAAGAGATTTAGTTTGGAAACAAGACTGAACCCATACAATTGATAACATATCTGGAAGTTGAGAAATAGTTGAAAGATTGAAATGAATGTTATCTTTCTCATATTATTGAAAATAGGGGAACTGTTCAGATTAATGATGTGCTAGTGGTAAATGAATACCTTGATGTTTTCCCTGATGAGTTACCCTGTGTCATACCTGATCGAGAAGTCAAATTCACAATTGACTTAGTTTTTGATGCTAAGACAATTTCAAAACCCCCATATTGTATGGCTCAAAGAGAACTTCTTTAACTAAAAAATCAATTACAGGATTTTCTTGATAAAGGCTTCATTCATCCTAGAACTCCACCATGGGGTGCTCCTGTTTTGTTTGATAAAAAGAAAGATGTCTCCATGAGACTTTACAGTGATTATAGAGCTTTGAATAACATCACTATTAAAAACTAGTATCCTTTGCCTCATATCGATGATTTGTTTTATTAGCTTTAGGGAGATAAATACTTTTCCAAGATTGACTTGATATCTGGATACCATCATGTGAAGGTGAAGGAGCATGATATCGTGAAAACAGCCTTTCGTACTAGATATGGACATTATGAATTTGTTGTTATGCCATTTGGGTTAACTAATGCACCTGCTGCATTTATGAATATTATGAATAGAATATTTAATTAGTTCTTGGATAAGTTTGTGGTTTTATTTATTGATGACATTCTGGTATTTTCTAAAATTAAATAAGAGCATGAAAATATCTAAGGGTTGTTATACAAACCATTAAAGAAAATAAACTGTATGGAAAATTCAGCAAGTGTGATTTTTGGTTACAATAGATTTCTTTTCTTGGGAACATTGTAAATAAGGATGGAATAACAGTTCATCCATCCAAAACAAGATTGGTTTATGAATAGCCAAGACCCACAAATGTTATATAGATTCTTAGTTTTCTTGGATTAGCAGGTTATTACTGAAGTTTTTCTATGAACTTTGCACGGTTATCTAGCCTGATAACTAAGTTAACACGAAAAGGGGTTAAATTTGTTTGGACAGAAGAATGTGATGTTTTGTTTTCAGGAACTGAAGAATAGATGGGTGAATGCTCCAATTTTGGCCTTGCCTTCCTGAAATGGTGAGTTTTTCATCTACAGTGATGATTATTTGAATGGACTTGGTTGTGTTTTGATGCAGAATGATCAGGTAATTTCTTATGCTTCAAGACAACTTAAACCTCGTGAGTTAAATTAACCCATACATGATTTGGAATTAGCAGTTGTGGTTTTTTTATTTGAAAATTTGGAGGCATCATTTATACGGAGCCAAATGTCAAATATATACTGACGATAAAAGTCTAAAGTATATATTCACTCAGAAGGAATTAAACATGAGGAAGAGAAGATGGATTGAACTAATAAAAGTATTATTATTTCATGATCAATTACCATCCTGCAAAATAAAACAATGTGGCGGATGCCTTGAGTCAAAAACAACATGCATAATTAAATGTGTTAAATTTGGAACATGATCCCTTGATTAATGATTTGATGAGTTTTGGATTAGAAGTTGTTGGTGCAAGAAATAACTCTGTTTTGTCTCAGGTTTCAGTGTAGTCATCATTATCAGAAAGAGTTAAGAAAGCAGAAAAGGAAGACCATGAGCTACAAAAAAGGTAGAATTGGTTAAAATGGGTAAGTTTCCAGAATTTAACCTTCATAAAGATTCTGTTTTAAGATTTTTTAAAAGGTTGTGTGTGCCTTGTGATTACCATTTTAAGAAATAATTGTTGTATTAAGCTCATAGTTCTCGGTTTTTAGTTCATCCTTTTAGTACTAAGATGTACAGAGACCTCTAGGAGTATTGTTGGTGGGATGGAATGAAAAGAGATAATGCTGATTTTACTGTGAAATGCTTGACATGTCAATAGGTTAAAGTAGAGCGACAGTTACCAAAGGGTATGCTTCCGCCTTTGCTAGTTCCAGAGTTGGAATGGGAGAATTTATCCTTGGAATTTGTGTTAGGACTACCAAATACCACTCAAGGTAACAATGCGATTTAGGTTATTGTTGATTGGCTGACAAAATCTGCATGTTTTCTTTCTATTCAAGATTCAATGTATTTATATTATCTTTCTCAACAGTGCCTCAAAGAGATTGTCAGGATATATGGAGTTTCTCTATCCATTGTATCTGACTAGGATCTCAGGTTCACTTCTAACTTTTGGAAAGGACTTCATAAGTCATTGGGTACAAAATTATATTTCATTATAGCTTTTCATCCTCAATCAGATGGGTAATAATAATGAACAATTCATAAATTGGAGGATATGCTTCGAGCTTGTTCAATGGACTACCAGGGAAGTTGGGATCAACATCTTTATTTAGTTGAGTTTTCTTATAATAACAGTTTTCATTCGAGTATATAGATGGCACCTTTTGAGTATTTTTATGTGAAGTAGTGTCGGACTCTAGCGTTTTGAGATGAAGTCGGTGAAAGAAAGTTGATGGGGGCCAGAATTGCTAGAGGAAGTGGCTGATAAAGTGAAGATGATCTAGAAGCACATGAAGACAGCTCAGAGCAGGCAAAAAAGTTATGTAGATAACAGAAGGAAAGACTTCTCTCTTGAGTTAGGTGACCATGTTTTCCATAAAATCTCTCCTTGTAAAAAAGTGTGATGTGTTTTGGTAAGAAAGGAAAGTTAAGTCTGCAGTTCATCGGTCCTTTTGAAATCCTAGAGAATGTTGGGACCAGTTGCATATCGAGTAGCTTTGGCTCTGAGTTTATCTCAGATACATAATGTTTTTCATGTTTCGATGTTGAGTAAGTATGTCCCAAATTCATTATATGTCTTGAGCCCAGAAGCAGTTTAGCTAGAAGAGAACCTTTCTTATGAAAAGAAACCAGTTCAGATTCTTGATCGAAGGGAACAGGTATTGCGGAATAAGTTAATCCACCAGGTAAAGTTTTTGTGGAAAAACCACATGGTAGAAGAAGTAACATGGGAGTCTAAAAATGCTATGATAGAAAGGTACCCTCAATTGTTTAATAAGTAAATAAAATTTGGAGGATGCAATTTTCAGAAGGTGGGGATAACGTAACACCCCAAGGTTTTCTAAAAATAAATGGAAATTCAGGGAACTTTGTTTTAATTAGTTATTTATAACTAGCCTTTAAAAATATTTTTTCCACTTCTATGTTTTAAATTTTGAAAAAAAGTCATCTACAATTGTGTTCAGTAAGTTATTTAGAGCCTAATGGAACCAACTTGTTTTTTTGGTGAATAGTAACATAACCTTAATAGTAATATGAATAGTAATATGACCCTAATGAATAGTAAATTGTACTATTATTTTATTTTCTTAAGTCTTGAAGATAATGACATTTTGGTTAATTTATCAATGTGATATAAAAGCAGTTATAGTTTTAAAATTGTAAATTTTCAATGAAGTGTAATTTAATTTAAAAATTAAATTAATGATATTTAGAAAATTATTTTCAAAAAATGGACTATATTTTTGAATTATACACTTTTAAAAATGGTAGGGGTGATTTTTTGGGATTTTCTAAAATTCTAAAAAATTTGATGAATAGTGAAATACGGTAAAATACCATATATTCAAATTATTAGTAAAATACACTATTTACGACATCATAAGTGATGTAATCCCACTTAGTTCGAACTAACATGCAATTATTGCTATTTTTGGTCATATGAATTAATATTATTCATAGTCTTGAGAAAATATATTATTATAATGATTAAAATAATGAAAAATACCCCCTCTCCTCCACTATAAATACCACCCTCATTTCCCTCTTCCTCCCACGCCTCTCAAGAATTGATCCTTACCTATGTTATTCCCAATACTAATTCTAAGGATCTTCCTCAAGTCCTAGAGCTTCTGGTCTCACCAAAAGACCAAAACCCAAGGCCTTAAGAAGGAACTCAAGGAGAACAGATCAAGAGGTAAACATCCTCTTTTATTTTCTTTCTTTCCTTTCATTTTATGTTATTCTTTTTCATTACCTTTGGATTATGTTTGGATATTTCATTCAATATCCCCCTTAATTCCCATATTATGTAATAATTATGAGATTCCACTTTTCTCCAATCAAATTATTTTATGAAAATTTAAACGACGTCGTTAGGATGCCGAATTTTCGTAAGGAATTTCTCAAATTTTCTTTTATTTTGAGTTCCTTTGTTTTATTCTTCTTTCCTCACCCCCTATTATCCAATAGGCATGAAAGCTCTAGAATCTTTTATATTATTTATGTTCTCATGTTCATGGAAAATTCATCATCAATCTTCTTCTCCTCCCCCCACTTATTCAAGGATTTAAAAATATTGTCTGTGATGTGTCGAATTACTGACATCATGGACAATGTGATTTCAATTTGATTTAACTCCTTCAAGTCTAGTCATGAAACCATTTATATGGTTTAACCAGGTTATAATATATGTATTATGTCTCATACATGGTTATGGAATTATTTTTTATTCATGTTTTTAAATTATAAAACAAAATAAAGTCATTATTATCAAAGAACCACTAAAATGATCTAAATGAACATCATTTATTAATGTTTTAACATATGGATCATCCTCATGTAAGAATTATGAATGAAAAATGGTATAATATATGGTACTGGAAATATATAAATACCATTCCATTCCAATTATAGAGTTTCACTTCCAATCAACAAGAACATCCATCATGAACCAATCATGGAAATCATGTAGAGAATGCTCCCTAAACATTGCAAGGAACAAAATATTTATCACGACCCGCCCTCGGGGTCTGTGTTGTGACTACCCCAAGCCCGCCTTCCATAGGCCAGGGGCTGGCGACTAGCACCAAGGCGTAAATCCCGGTAAAAAGGGAAGGCATTGCCTTTGTAAAGTAAATAAACACCACAGAGTAAGCAAGCGGAAAGTAAACACTAAGCAAAGGCAGAGTACAACTGAAAGTACGGAAAAGTAAATGGGCCAGTATACAAACCCAAACTGAAAGTAAAGTACAACTCGAAAGGGAAAACAGAAACTGTAAAGTAAAAGTCGCTACACTGAGCTGTCCACTAGAAATCCCACCTGAAGGGTGGGTACAGATAGCTTCACTACTCCACGGGTCCCGTTGTCCGCTCCGAGCACGTCCCGCCCAGTGGTCCACCTCCAGGTACCGTCCTGCTCTGCAAGCCTCAGCTAAGATCAACGCTGTCTGTCGTCTGCAACCAACACAACGTAGTGTGGGCAAAGCCCGTGCAGGGGTGAGTATAAGCTACTCAGTAGGGACCTTGAGACCCCTGAAGGTCTTTCAAAATCCACAAAGGATAAACCACAAGGAAGGTACAATCACGAAGTAACAACCGACACTGCTTAGGTATATGCCCATACATATACCTAAGTCATCAATTTCAAATACGCTCCAACCTCCGAGTCCAAGTACAACTCAGTCCACACAGGAAAGTATACGTATTCCACACAGGAAAGCAAAACGAAATCCACACAGGATAGCACAACACAATCCACACAGGAAAGTAACAGGATTCAGCTCACACAGGTATACTTCTTCAAAGGACGATAAAGATGATCTCTGATCCATCTAAGTCATCGGACCCACGAAGGATCGATAGGTAACTAACCCCCGCAAAAGACCCACACAGGATCGGGCCCACATAGGACCTGTAGGCGCTGGTTCACACAGGACCGCTGAGCGCAAAGACCCACACAGGATCGGACCCACACAGGATCGGGCCCACACAGGACCTGTAGCACTGATCCACGTAGGATCGCTGAGTGTTGTAGTCGTCATCGTCGAATCCACACAGGATCTCTGTACTGTCGTCGTCGCAGTCACAGTAGCAGTAGCAGTAGCAGTAGCAGTCACAGTCGCAGCCAGCACTAGGGTTCCCGCACACAGCAAGCTCGTTCGGAGGGTCCGCTCCACGAGCCGAGAGGCTGATACATCAACTGTCACAAAGTCTAGAGTTGATGTATCCAAAAGTTCTGTATCGTCAATAGGAACTCAACGCAACAGACGGCGCGTCGATCGGACGCTCGGTCTGAGAGTTATTGGCATTTTCGTCCCCGGGGCCCAGTTGGTTTTTAAGGAAAAACCAACCCGACCGTACTCCACCTGCGTCCAAACCTCGGGTGGAGTATGCCAAAAGATCCATCTCACTAAGAGGAACACAACAAAGCTGACGGCACGTCAATCGGACGTCCGTAGCTCAAGATATGAGCATTTCCGCTCCGAGGGCCCGATTGGTTTCGTGAACGAACCAACCCGGCCGAACTCAAAGTATTCCGAACTTTGAGTGAGATATACCGAAACGACCGTCTCGATCTAAGGATCGCGTTGCCGCAGACGGTTCTTCAATCGGAGGTCCGTGGCTCAAGTTATGAGCAAAAGACCGAAGTTGTCTCGAAAACGGGGGGTCCGGGTCCGGGCCGACCCGGCCCGACCCCCCCCCCCCCTGGGTCGGCCCGAACTGGGTCGACCCGACCTGGGTCCGACCCGGGTCCGACCCGGCCCGGCCGGCGGCGGTCCGGCGCGGCGGCGCGGCGCGGCCCGGCCGGCGACGGCGCGGCCTGGCACCGCTGGTGCCACGCGCGGGGGGCTAAGCCCCCGCTGCTTCAAAATTGGCGGTGCGGATTTTAGCCACGCCTTTTGGCAATCAACGGCCCCCCTTCGTGGGGGCCTACTTTGAGGAGAAACCGGGGGGCCGCCTGCCCCCCTCAAAGAAACCCCCCCCCCCCCTCATAAATGGGGGGCTTTAGAGCTGACCGGGGGAATTAAATTCCCCCGGTCTTTGACCTTCCGGCCGGCCACCTGGCCGGCCGGTTTTTCTCCAACGGGACCGGAAAAGCCGGTCCCCTTCCGACTTCCGACACCGGCGGCCCGGCGTGCCGCCGGTCTTCCCGTCTCGCCGCGGCCCGGAACCGGCCGCGGTGTTCGTCGTCCGGCGCGGTGCGACGGCACCGCGCCCCTCCGCCGCGGCCCCGCTCCGGCCGTGGCGCCTTCGATTCTCTTCGACGCGGCGCGACGGCGTCGCGTTCGTGATGATTCTTCCACGGTGCGAATTTCCGCGTGGTGCGACGGCACCACGCCATCTTGTTTCATCCGCAAGATAAATCAACAAGAACAAAGGAGGGGGTTCGGCCGTGTTCATGCGGTCTGGCCCCCTCACGTTAAACGATAACACATATTTAAATATCCTCACGTTTGTCATGCTAGAACCACGAACGAGAATAAATAAATAAATAAAAAATCAACAACAACCCCTACCTTGGGTTCAAGTTCGAAGATCGTCAACGACCCGCGGAAGACAACGTCGCGGAGGTCGGGCGTCGCGGTAATCGTTCGTCAAATCCGATGACGAAGAGGTACGTCCGAAGAGGTACGTCGTTGGCGAATCTTCGTAAGCCGACGAAGGAAGTTCTAGGAGGAAGCGGCGTTCCCTTTCGTTGACACGGAAGGCGTCGTCGATCTTCGGATACAATCGGCTATGAAGAAGAGAGGAGCGGTGTTCTTAGTCGGAGCTTGAGCATTCTTCATCAAAGCTTGAGCGTTCTTCGTCAAAGTTTGAAGAAGAAGGAAAAGCTCTCAAATCCTCTCAAGATGGCTAAACAATTCTAACCAAATAAAATAAGCTAAGAGCTTATTTTATTAACTCAACCAAACCTTTTTGAATTTCAAAGGTTTGAAAAAGTTTAAACAACTCAACCTAATTAATAAGCTAAGTTGTCAATTCATTTAAAGAGGGGTTAAAGGGAGTTTTGAGAGAAGTTGAAAAGTTGGGTTTCATGTGGGCCCCACCACACTTAATCCTCCCAAGGGAGGTTAAGTGGATGTGGGTCCCACCTTTAACTCCCTTTGGGAGAAGTTAACTAACATAAAAAAATAAAATAAAAAGTGTTCCACATTTTTATTCAACTTTTTATAATTCTCCCAAAAACTAACTTTCGTCCCGCAATAAACGCAACTTCGGAAAAGGTCTCCTTAAGCGAATATCGGCGATGCGAGTTCATCGGTGTCCTCGGATTTCAATTCCGAGCACCGGATCAAAAAGTTAGAAATTCCCACTCGTTCGTTCACTGAACGTACCCGAGCCAAACTTCGGAAATTGATTCTGGGCACACCGGGCCTCGGAATCAGGTGCCGTCAGAAACTGCGCTCTTGTAAAATTCCAAAGAAAATTAAGAAAAAATTTCCCTTGAATTTTACGGGTCTTTACAATATTAATAATTATAGTGTGAAATGAGGTTATTAAATGATCATATAAGATGTTATAAACATGAAAATGTTTCTTTAAAATACTAATAAAACTATTTTAACCATTATACAGGATTTTTAAAAATGTTTGAAGTAAGACAAACCCAAGGTAAGGGAATTCTTAACCCAATTTCCATTCTTTGGGTTAACCTTTTACTTCATTATTTATGTGGTATCAAAATTGATTGTGTGATTTTTTTTTGTTTATATTATGTTTAATTATGTTTATTTGGAGTGTATATACATATTCCATCTAATCTAATAAGTCTCTCTTCAATTATTTGATTTATGTAATGTGTTTTTCTTTTAAAATTGTGTTTTACAAAATTCAAAAGAAATGTTTTTATAAAATTATTCATGTTGTATGATTGTGTTTTGGTTATTGGGAGTAGTTTATGATGAAGGTTGGGACCTATATTTCCCTCCAATGCATTGGTTATTTTTAAGTTGGAGGTCGGCCATATGGTTACTCTAAGTGTAACTATGATGGTTACACAAATTTTAAGGTAATCGTGAGGGTTACAAATTATAAGGTAGCTATGAGGGTTACAATATTATGTAAGTAATGCCCCAAGATACCTTTATGGTTATATTTATGTTATTATGTTTTGCATGGATCTTGTGGAAATATCATGTTTCACAAAGTAAGTATATATATATAGGTGATAAGTATGTCTTTTGAAAATGATTTCATACGTTACAAGTATTCATGGACTAATGTGTTCTTTCCTTCTTCTTTTTTATCATTTAATGAGCTTTTGTGTTCAACCCAAGTTTTTAAATGATTTTCATAGTTTATAAGGATGTGTAAGACAAATAAGGAATCCAAGTTAAATGTTTGAATATTAGTCAAAGATATCTTTTTTTATGTGAAAAGTTTTATATATTTCAAGAAACTAATACTGTTTTTATTGTATCCAATCTGTAATAATGTGAAGTTTTGTGTATGTTTTATGTCCCAATTATCTAAATCTCTAAACTTGAAAAGATCATCAATGTGAAAGGAAGTGAATTCCTGACTAAATTCAAGATTATGTAATGTAATAAGGCTGGTTCCTTATAAAATATAACATTCTTACAAAAAATAGAATATATAAAAACTAGAATGGAAAATTTTGGATCATCCCAATTTGCTAGAATTATCGCTCCCATGAACAACACTATGGAAAAGAAAAAAAATTATTAAAAAAAATTGATATTTTAGAAAATAAAATATATAACCTTGGTAGTAATTTATGTTAATTATGAATAAATAAATGAAATAATATTTATAAGAAGTAAAATGACTATTGGAATAGTGATATGATCTTTGGAATAGTAACCTGGCCATTAGGAATAGTAACATGACCATTGGAATAGTAAATTGACCTCAAAATATTAAAATTTAATATAAATAATATTTATCCTAAGTAATTAAAAAAATATAAATATTATAATTCCATAAAATAAATATAAATATTAAAGACTCAAAGAAACTATAAGGATGTTTTTAATAAATAGTATTTTAATATATTTCATGAAAATCATAATTTTTATGTTAATAATTAAAATTACCTACGTTATAAAATTATTTTGATAAAATTAGTATCATTTTTAGAATTATTTTATCAAAATTTTATAAGGGTGATTTGTTGGTATGTTTTTGAAATGCTTTAATTTTTAAGTGAATAGTAAAATTACAGTTTTTACATAATCGGTGTATTTTAATTACATTATCCAAGAGGTAATAATGACATAATAAATTTTATTATATTTATATAAAAACTCATTTTATAAGATAAATTAATAATTTATAAATAATAAACTTAAATTCAGAACCTAAAAATCGTTTTTCATATTCTAAAATGATAAAGTATTCCATTAAAATAACAATTTGTCATTTTCCAATTTCCTTTTTAATAAACTAATGAATTTGGTTTAGTAATGATTTAAAAGTCATAAAATAATTTTATTTTATTCAAATATGACTTAAAATTTTATGAATATTACTATTAAAATGTTTACCATGGAAATTATATTTTATTCAATATTTACACTTAAAAATACCTCTCCTCGAGTATAAATACCCTCTCTCCCTCCCCTTGGAAAACCACTTATACCTCACTATCCAAATCCAAATATCTATCCAAATTCAATATCTTAGTCACATTATAATCCTTAGGGACATTCTAGAGACGCTTAAATCTAGGTATTCAAGGAGTTTATTGTTGTAGAAAATAAGAGATGTTGGGAATATGGTAAGGTTTCATCAACTTTTTTCTCATTCTCTTCTTCCCTTCCTCATTTTTCTCTATTAATTTCAAACCCAACCCATATAAAATTGATTAAATATTATTTTAAAATTATAGAAATGGTTTTAACTGACTGAAATTATTATATTTACAATATATTTGTATATCATACTTCTCTTTCCGCCTCTTTTGACAATGTCTCATCAACGGTTGTCTAACCACCTTTGAGGACATTGCCAACTCTTTTCTTATCACAACCTTAATGAATGGTTAGTATGAATTATATAATATATATAAATATGTAATTAAATTTATTTTAATTTTATGTAATTAATTTTACTTATGTTTAAATTTCCTTGAACAAAAATAATGAAATCGAAACAAGACGGGATAATTTAATGAAAACATGACATAAAAACAATTCACGTTTAACAAAGAGTATTATAAAATAGAATCCAATAATTATAATGGATAAATAGTTACATAAATGAATAAAATTCACTTATAGTTTCATGTGTTAAGAAACATAATTTTTTTATTCAGGAGTTGTAAATGAGATAAAACATATTAGGATTTAAGGTAAAGGGATTCTCGAACCAAACTCTTTCTTTTTGGGTCATATCTTCTTTCAAAATATTTTAATTATGTATATTACTCTAAATTCCTTAAAATTTATTTTCACTATTCTTTTCATTTTATTTTTGGTTATATACATGTTTCTACCTTATTGAAATTGTTTTTAATCCAACTATAATGATTTTTTTAAAATGGATTTAATTTTTCAAAAATATCTCTTTGGTTCCTCTTGAGTTGTTTATTCTTCAATGAAAAATGATATTTTATGACAAAATATGATCTCCCTTATTCATTTTGGAACTCCAATGGTTATTCCATAAATTATGATATATGAAATCATTATTAAACTCACTCCTTTCCATGGTTTTATTTCATGACTACAACAGTTATATGTTCTCTTTCCATGTGGCATGTATGATCATGAGCATTTTATGATGTCATGGGTGGTCTTATAATTATATATCTCACCAATTCATTGGGTAATGATATATATAACATGATATTATGTGTATTATTTGTGAACATGATGTTATCTTTGTTCACAATTATGATGTTATGATTTATGCACATAAGTTATGTGTGAACATGATGTCATCATTGTTCACAACTATGTGTGGCATATAACCACTATGTTATAATGTTTCACTATTATGTATATGCCACATTCCATACCTTTATCAAATTTTTCCCTCATGATTTCTTTGATGATCATATGCTTATGATATGATGATTATTATTATTTTCACCCATGTACTATTGATTTATGTCCCTTATTCATCCCATGTTATTCCTCACCTTACTAGGATTTTAGCTCACCCATTTCTTTGATGTATATCCTCCATTGATTACATGTACTAAGGAGAACATGAGATATTTATGAGGACAATGAATAAAGAATTAAATAATGTATATTTTTTATTATGTACAATTGATGTATGAACCTGATTTTCCCAAGATACCAATCTTTTTTTATCCTAGAATATATTATTGTTTTATTATTTATCTTAAAAATTGTGTAATAGTAATGTATCAAAAAGTTGGGTTTCTATATAGAAAATTTATATTTGTTTCAAATATAGAATCTAGATAGCCTTGATTAATTTTAAGTTTGATGTATAATACTCAATATTCTATCCCTTTACAGTTTATTCTTACTCTAATAATTAATGAAGAGTGATTATATAACAAAAATGGAGAATAAATACCTTTCACTTGAATGTTTTTGATGTGCGTGTTCAAGTGAATGTGGGTTATAAGAATTTAGTAAAATCTTATTTAAGAAACCCTTATTCAAAGAAATGGTTTAGTCAGTGTCACATAGTGATTAATTATGAACATATTTGTTGTTTAAATTAGTCATTCGGGTTTTTTCATGGGGTTATCCCATATGGATTTTGAGTTGGTTGATATATGAATCATTTCTAAAAACATTATGGTACCTTCCTTCTCTGAGGAAAGTTGAAGATAAAATGTAGAATAAGTGGGTATTCCAAATCTATAAGACCCTCACATTTAGGGGGAGAACTGTTTTCCCACCTTTGTATTTTCTTTAATAAGGGGATTTAAAACAACATTGAATTTATAATTAAAGTGATATTGAAAACAAATCCAAAGGGGGTATTAAAGTGTCCAAATGGATTTTAGATATTATTATTGTATTTATTGTTAATGTAATATTTTGGATTTCAATGTATGATTAGATAAGATGGGTTATAGAATGGAGTGGGATACCATTGGATATGGAAATATAAAGACTATTCACATGGAAAAGACAAGTTAAAAAGTAAGGTTACCTTGGAAAATCAGACTAGTAGGTTCTAAGGGAATCCCTTTTACATATGATAATTTTTATCTACATATCACATCTAATAAAATTACTAAATTAGTTTATTGTTGTGTATAACACTTAGATGAAGTATTGAAGTTCTATAAACTAAATATAGCTTTCTGTAGTTATGGTTATTGGGATTAAAAGATAGTTGGATGGGAGATTGAAGTACTAGAGATATTAGAGTGTATGTACTTGTATACGTATGATTGTAACTGCTAAAATCCATTATGAAACACATTTGGATTAAGGCCAGATAAAATCTATAGGTTTAAAGATATTTTTGTTTTTAGGTATATTCTCAAAGATGAGTTCATATGCTTCCAAATTTCTTAGAAATGGAGTTGAGGTGTTTAAGCATGTTTGAAAAATTCCTGAAGGTGTTTTGAAGTTTTTATGAGTGGATGAGAATGGATAGGGATGGACTAGAGGAGTTCTGGTTTCAAATGAATGAAATCAACCTAAGTATAGGATTCACATAGTCAAAGTCCCCACATATTTGAATCCATCACGTAATTGAATTTTCATATGTGGAGATCCATGCAACCAATTCATCTATGTAAGAGAATTATATGATATAGCTAAATTTAACCACATAAGATAATTCAATCCATGTATGGGATTTACATTAGAATTTTTGAATGAAGTAATGAAATGTATTTCCTTAAATACTATATGATATTTTCATAATTCAAAATTTTATAATACCATCCAGAGGAAACTCTATAACTTGAGAATAAATTAATAATGTAAGTGGAGTCACCACATCATGAAGCCTATACATTCTACTAATTTGAAATAAGATTAATAATAAGTTTAAAGTTGTGGTTTTATAAATATGAGTTTCATATAATTAATATCACATTTGGGAAAAAAATACTAAGACATTAGGTGATTTAGAATGGAGATTTTACCAGTGGTTTAAATAATAAATGAAATGAGAGAGAAAAGCAAAGGACACTCATGTCATTATATAGGAGACAACCATTTAAGAAAAAATAATACTAATATCATGGGCATGTCCCTTGTCTAAAAAGGGTGGAAATGATCATGATAGACATCCAAGATGGAGAAAATAAATTAGTAGATTATGGGAACTGACTTTATAAGGATTTTCTATATTCTAAATATAAAAAATAATAATTAATGACCTGTGTATAAAAGAAAAAATATATTGGGAGAATAATTGGTT
Organism: Viscum album; assembly: GCA_963277665.1. NCBI lineage: Eukaryota > Viridiplantae > Streptophyta > Magnoliopsida > Santalales > Viscaceae > Viscum > Viscum album. Next base: position 143,263,562 of record OY728155.1, read on the forward strand.
ATAAAAATTTATAATTTGTGAGTTTTTGTGGTGTGATAAATATTGAAGAACTATCAAAGAGTGGGTATAAGTAATTTGATACTAAGATGAGAAATTTTGATCATTTGGGTATCAAATAAAAAGTGAGAAGAATAAGATCCTATGACATCAATTATTATAGAATCTTGAGAAGAAGAAAAACAAATAAAGGATAGCCTATTGTATATGGTTTCATCTATGTTATTGAGTCACTTGAATATATAAGGAGATACTGTATAAAATATATTATTGGAGCTCAGATATTGAGTGACATATCTAGGTGATGATTCTTACTGGTGATCTATCAAGTTGATCTACATGCAATGATAGAATTTCATTTCATGGATTGAAGATCTGAAGGCATTTGAAGATATTATTGTTGAGTTTAATGAAATTAGTTTTATAGATATAGAGTCATCTAGTACTAAACTGATGATCTATTTCCAACAATACACTTCAATAATCACTTTCATATACATGGTATGAATCCATATATCTTGTGTGAATTAGGGTATGTAGGTAGATCATCATGTGAATAAGTTATTATAGTAAGAATTTTTTAAATAATTCTAATGGGAATCTTGTAATAGAAGTCCTACTAGAAGCAAGAAAGAGGCTAGTGCGACTTTGACTAAGATAAGATTAGTGTGGTTCTAATTTGGTCCACTTGTAATTGATGCCATTGATTATCATAGAGAATTTGTATAGAGGAATCTAACTAGAATGGTAAGGAGTAGGTTTTAGTATCAAACCTTATAAAAATATTATATTCCTATTTATTTTCTTTACTTCCATTCATACAGTAGACGTTGATGGGTAAAATATTAAAATATTCATTTTCACCCCTGGTGTCTGCACATATCCTAAGGGGTATATCAATTGAAAAATTAGTAAATTCAAAGGTAGTAATTCTTAAATCCCAGGTTGTTTCATTTCATTTTGGTTTTAACATTCAGTGATGACCATAAATAAAAGATATTTCAATTTAAGGGGAGAGGATAAGAGTGTGGAGAATCTAAGAGAATATAGGGAGAAGTCAGAATGTAAATTCTGAATACTATTTGGGTCAAATAATTTGAGGACCCAAAACTTTTGATTTTAAGTTTTCACTAAGAAGATTCCAAAATTTGGGAAAGATAAGGTTGGTAAGTAATTCCATCATTCATTTTCAATCTGCATAAATTCTATATGGTAACATTCTTTGAAAATAATTTTAGATTTTAACAATAGTAATATATATGAATAATTGAGAAAGGGTAGTGTTCTGAAACAATCCACATAAGTTTAGAATGTTGAAGCACTTGAGTAAGTGAGACCTGAAGCTGTTAAATTTTAGAACTGGTGAAAAGTATTCACAATGAGTTGTTACCTATATGTATTATAGATGATTAATATCTTGAATAAGTGAGCATATGATGATTATAAAATACTTTAAAGTCTTAGAGGAAGATCATTAATAGTTTTAAAAGTAGTTTGAAGTGATGAAGAAACCTTGAGATAAAGGATATCTTACTCATTCTATTTTTTTAGGAGAAAAATGGTAGGAGACAATGTAAAGAACCTATCAGATGATATATAGTTATCAGGAGATAGTAGTTGGTTAAGGATGATGTTGAGCAATGTATTGTTTTCAAACAATTCAAAATAATGTTTTTTAAAGGGGGAGATTATTTTAAGTAATACTCTGTCTCTTTATGATGATTTTGATGCTCACAAATACCCTTAATTATTTACTAATTATTTCATTGAGTATTTTGCAGGAATTTATTTTATTTATTTATTTCATATAACGAGATTTCATACTTCATTTATTCCGAGATCAATTTTAGCGCGTTCTGGAATCACTGTAGCGCGAGATCAATTTTAGTGCGTTCTGGAATCACTGTAGCGCGAGATCAGTTTTAGCACGTACTGGAATCACTGTTCATACCCTACGTTGATGAACGTAACGTATGGATGAAAAGTTTACTTTTTATGTTATTTTGAAACGTATGGTTAATGAACCTTACGTTGTTGAAAAGTATGGAAGAATAACATTACGTTTGGAAGGAACCTTACGTTTTTTGTTGTTGGACAAGTATGGAAGAGAAACCGTACGTTAGTTTTCAGTGTTGAGTTTGTTTCTCAAAAGTATGGATCATCAACCTTACTTTTATAATCAACCGTACGTTCTTTGGAGAGTTGAAGCAAGACAAAGTATGGATGATCAACCCTACGTTTGAATGCTGAAGAGAAAGTATGTACGTTCTGAATCTTACGTTCTGAATCTTACGTTCTGAATCTTACGTTCTGAACCTTACGTTCTGAATCTTACGTTCTGAACCTTACGTTTGTGAACCTTACGTTTGTGAACCCTACGTTTGGAGCCACGTCATCAACCCTATGTTTGGCGTCGGGATATTTTTGACAGACGATATTTCCTTTTGCATTGGTCAAACAGGCGGATTATTAAGCGGATTTCGAGCCGATTCTTAAGTACGACTTTGACTGAATCAAAGACGATTTTCAACGGATTAATGATTGATTTAAACGGAGCTTTTTATGCCGATTCTTCAGGGGAGTTACAACGGCTCTGTTATTTCATTCTTTTTTTAATATCGCGAATCTAAAGGAGATTTTCATGGATCTATTTATGCGGAAGATTTTCTCAGATTTGAATATATATGTTCTATCTTGGAAACTTCGGATATATATATACACAGGAAATTGTATGAAATATATAGATTGATCTTTTAACGAGCAAGAAACAGAGACTGTGTGAAGGCGTTCTTTTCTGGTGTTCGAGAAGAAGTGTAAAACCTTTATTACCGAAGGAAAATCTTGATAGCAGATTCACGTGTTCTACATCGACTATCTGTTGTGAATCTACTGCTGCTGAAGTTGTGAAGTTTCTTGTAATATCTATTGCAACTGGATCGACTCAGAACTGTTTTGATTACAGATCTTTATTTTCTGAAGACGACGATCTATCTACTGTCAGTTGCATTCTGTTGCAATTGTGAAGAACAACTGGAGAAGTGTTTTCTTTATCGAAACCCTTTTTATTTTTGAGTGATCAGCTTCTCGTTCTAAGCTGTGTGGGTTCGTGTTTGAACCAGGAAGGCTGTGTTTGCCTGAAACTTGTAAAGGTGTCAACTGCCTGTACTCAGTTGTGAACAGGTCTGTGGAAACGAGGACCAGATAGTGAAAATCGCCAAGCTCGTGGATTTGAGCGTTGGTGGAGTGGACTAGGGGCCTTCTGTTCCCCGAACCACTATACATCCGTGTATTCATGCTTTTACTTTTTCCGCTGCATATTTAATCGTGCTAAAGCATAGTGGACAGAATTTGTCTAAATTGAAGAGATTGTAATAATTTTGAAAAAAAACAATTCACCCCCCCTCTTGTGTGTAATCCGTAGATTCAGATCCAACAATTGGTATCAGAGGAGGAGCTTCTTATTTTTAAAGTCTTATCAAGCTAGAAGTATTTAAAGATTATACATAGTGTATCATGGCTGATACGAGAGAGGGAATGTCAATGGTCAGAGCACCTTACTTTAATGGAGATAATTATGGTTGCTGGAAATCACGTATGATTATTTATCTGAAAAATCTTGGTTACAAAGTCTATTCAAAGATTCTGACTCCCTATGAAATTCCTGAAAATCCCGATACATGGAGTGCTGCTACAGAGGCTGAGTATGACATGAATTCAAAAGCTATGAATGCAATCATCTGTGGTCTAGGACCGGATGAATTTAACAGAGTATCTCAATGCCCGACTGCATATGAAATGTGGCAAACAATAGCTGTTGCTTATGAAGGAACAGATAATGTAAGACAGATGAGATATGCAACTGCTAAATTAAAATTCGATACTTTCAGAATGATTGAAGGAGAGAGCATCACTCAGATGAATGGAAGATTGACAGAAATTGTCAATAATATAACAGCTCTAGGAGAACCAATCAAGCAGGCTGATCAAGCGTTAAAGGTACTGAGAGTACTTCCTACTCGATGGAATGGAATCTCTGCAGCAATCAGACAATCAACTTCTGTTAAAGATCTAACTATGAGAGAGCTGATTGGTACATTGATGATGTACGAGGCTGAAATGCAAGATGAGGTAAATGAGCATAAAGTCTTCATAAAAAGGGAAAATACTGCTTTGAAAGTGACTTCTCAACAAAAGGATAGAAAGATGAAGAACAGAGAAGTAAGTGCTAAATCAGAAAGCTCTGATTCTTCAAATTCGGATGAAGAACTGGCTCAGCTAGCCAGAAAATTCAGAAAGTTCTACAGTAAGAAGAAAGACTTCAAGAAATCCTTCAAGAAGGATAGCAAGGAAGTGAGATGTTATGAATGCAAAAAGATGGGACATATCAGACCGGATTGCCCAAAATTGAAAGATGCAAAGAAGAAGAAATTCTTCAAAACAGATGATTATGAGCAGAAAGACAAGAAAGCTATGAAAGCTACTTGGAGTGTTTCTGAAGACTCAAGTAATTCTTCTGAATCAAGCTCAGAGAAGGAGGAAGCCAATTTAAAAGCAAATATGTGTTTCATGGCTGAAACTGATGAGGTACACTCATACTACTCCTCTAACTCAAATAATGAATCAAACTCTGAAACAAGCTTCTCAAATAAAAAACTTGCAGCTTACTGCAATATGCTTGAAGAAAGGTATGACTCATTATTTAAAAAATATAAATCTATAAAAAACTTGCATAAAGCTATTTCAGATGAGAGAAATACTTTGCTAAAACAACATAAGGAATTAATTGACAAATACAACTCTGCTGACTCAAATAAAATTAATTTTGAATCAAAAATAAAAACTCTACAGGATGAAGTAGAATCTTATAAAAAGGCTGCATTAGTTTTTACAAAAGGAGAAAACGCCTTAAATGAGATACTTGGAAAAACTGTAATTAAAAAGGAAAGGTTTGGAATTGGAAGTAAAGGAGAAAAACCTAAGTTATACAAAAATTATTTTGTTCCTAGCACTAAACAGGTTATTTGTAACTTCTGTGGAACAAAAGGTCATATAGCTAAAAACTGTTTTCTAAAACAACCTCAAATATGTGGAATTAAGAAAGCTTATATTTCCAATGATCTATATGATTCAATCAATTTTAAGAAAACAAAGCAAATCTGGATACCCAGATCACTGCTTGCTAACACTCCTGGACCCAACAAAATATGGGTACCAAAGCAATTTGTTTGAATGTCTTTGCAGGTAGCAGGTCACCAAAGAAAGAAAGAAATATGGTATATGGACAGTGGCTGCTCAAGACACATGAGTGGAACTTCAGCTAATTTCTCTTCTCTTACTCGAAAGGAAGGAGGACTTGTCACCTTTGGTGACAATGCCAAAGGAAAGATTATTGGTATTGGAACAGTTGGAGATCCAGAGACAGTCTCAATCAACAAAGTACTTTATGTACAAGGGTTAAAACACAATCTGATAAGTATCTCTCAACTCTGTGATGATGGATACACTGTTGATTTTACTAACAATAGTTGTACTGTTTCTAAAGATAAACTGTTTAAGTTTAGAGCACCCAGAACTGATAATGTTTATACTTTGGATTTGTATTCCTTGTGTAAACAACAAGTAAACTGCTTAACTGTTAATATAAGTGAATCCTGGATCTGGCATAGAAGACTTGGTCATTGCAATATATATGCTTTACATAAATTATCTAAGAAACATCTAGTTTCTGATTTGCCTAGTCTCAAATTTGAAAATGACAGATTCTGTGATGCATGTCAGCTTGGCAAGCAACACAAATCATCTTTCAAATCTGTTAATAAAGTTGCTACAACTAAACCTCTAGAACTTATCCATATGGATTTGTTTGGACCTTCAAGAGTAGCAAGTTTAGCTGGTAAATTATATATTTATGTATTAGTTGATGATTATTCTAGATTTACTTGGATTTTCTTTTTGAAATTTAAAAGTGAATATTTTAGTTTATTTGATGGTTTTTGTAAATCTATTCAAAATGAAAAAGGTTTTAATATAATCTCATTGAGAAGTGATCATGGTGGAGAATTTGAGAACCAGGAATTTAATTCTTTTTGCTCAAACATGGGTATTAAACACACCTTCTCTGCTCTAAGAACACCTCAACAGAATGGGATTGTAGAAAGAAGAAATAGAACTATTCAAGAAATGGCTAGAACTATGTTAAATGAATATAGCCTACCTATATATTTCTGGGCAGAAGCTGTTAATACAGCTTGTTATATAATGAATAGAATTTTAATAAGACCTATTTTGAAAAAGACACCCTATGAACTATGGAATAACAGAAAACCTAAAGTAAATTACTTTAAAGTTTTTGGATGCAAGGTTTATATCTTGAATACCAAAGATAATCTTGGTAAATTTGATCCAAAATCTGATAAAGGTATTTTCTTAGGATATTCTGCAACCTCCAAAGCTTATAGAGTCTATAATAAAAAGTCAAGGATTGTTGAAGAATCAGTTCATGTGAAATTTGATGAATCTGATCCTTTTGAGAAAAGGATAGAACAAATAGATGAACCTGATTCTAATGAAAACATGAGACTTGAGAATTTAAAGAATGATTTTGAAAATGATATAAAAGAAATTCAGTCCAGTTCAGAAGAACATGACACTGAAGAACCTTTGAATGTAATGCCTAGACAGTCTAGAACCTTAAAGAATCACCCTTTAGAATCTGTGATAGGTGACTTAGAGACTGGTATTCAAACTAGAAGAAACCTTGGAAAATAGTTGAATTCTCTGATTTCCTATCCCAACAAGAACCTAAGACCATAGAAGAAGCCTTAGATGATGAGAGATGGGTAATAGCAATGCAGGATGAATTGAACCAGTTCAAGAGAAATAAGGTTTGGGAATTAGTTGAAAGACCACATGATTATCCAGTAATAGGAACTAAATGGGTCTTTAGGAATAAACAGGATGATCAAGGGATAATAACTAGAAATAAAGCAAGATTAGTAGCTAAAGGATATAATCAAGAAGAAGGAATAGATTATGATGAGACCTTTGCACCTGTAGCCAGGTTAGAAGCCATTAGAATTCTTTTAGCCTATGCATCTTATATGAATTTTAAAGTATTTCAGATGGATGTTAAATCTGCCTTTTTAAATGGTTATTTAATGGAGGAAGTTTATGTTGAGCAACCTCCTGGTTTTGAAAATTCTCAAAAACCAGATTCTGTTTTCAAACTTACTAAAGCTCTTTATGGCCTTAAACAAGCACCTAGAGCTTGGTATGAAAGACTAAGTTCTTTTCTTTTGAAAAATGATTTTACTGTTGGACTGGCAGATCCAACACTCTTTAAGAAAACTGTGAAAAATAATGTTTTGTTGGTTCAAATTTATGTTGATGATGTAATTTTTGGATCAACCAATAAAATTCTTTGTCATGAATTTTCAGAATTAATGCAAAAAGAATTTGAAATGAGTATGATGGGAGAATTAAATTTCTTTTTGGGTCTTCAAATATTTCAAAAAGATTTTGGAAATGTTTTAAATCAATGCAAATACATTACTGATTTACTTAAGAAATTTGGACTTGAAAACAGCAAGCCATTTACAACTCCTATGTGTACTAATATAAAACTTGATTTGGATGAAACTGGAAAATCAGTGGACAACAAGTTATATAGAGGTATGATTGGTAGTTTGTTATATCTTACTGCTAGTAGACCAGATATAATGTATTCAGTATGTCTTTGTGCTCGATTTCAATCAAATCCCAAAGAATCCCATTTAACTGCTGTTAAAAGAATTTTTAGATATTTAAAAGGTACTATTTATCAATCTCTGCTTTATCCAAAAACCTCTGATTTTAATTTAATTTCATATTCAGATGCTGACTTTGGAAGCTGTAGATTAGATAGGAAGAGTGCTTCAGGAACATGTCACTTTTTAGGGAAGTCTTTAGTATCATGGTCTAGTAAGAAACAACACTCAGTTGCCCTGTCAACAGCCGAGGCAGAATATGTGTCTGCAGGTAGTTGCTGTGCACAGGTGTTGTGGATGAAAAACACTCTTATGGACTTTGGATTAAATTTCAATAATACACCTATTTTATGTGATAATACTAGTGCAATTAATATTTCAAAAAATCCTATTAGTCATTCTAGAACTAAGCACATTGATATAAGACATCACTTTTTAAGAGATCATGTGTTTAAAAAGGATATATTTTTAGAATTTGTAAATACAGAAAATCAATTAGCAGATATTTTTACTAAACCACTTCCCACGGCAAGGTTTGAATTTATTAAGGGGGAGTTAGGTTTATTTAATTTTAAATAGTTTTTTTTATCTTATTCTGTTTTCGAATTCTGCTTAATTTCTGTTTCCCGCTATAAGTAATTTTATTTTGTTTTAAATAAAAGTAATGATTAGTGATTACACGGGAATCAAGGCTGTCAGAACCGTTTCACCTTCTAAACTGCTTCACCTTTTTTGGAAACCCTTTCGAAAACCTAAAACCGCACATCTGCTCCAAAACCCTTTTCTGAATCTTCAAACCCTAAACTTACGAACCTTCAGAAATCGTTGTTGGAATGGCAAAGACTAAGCGTCCAGATGAAGCCGAGAGCAGTGCTGCAAAGAAATCTAAGGTAGTTAGTCGGAAAATACTGCAAGGTAAAGTCATAGATTTAGAGTGGCTGTTTGAAACTAATTTACTGTTGAAGCAAGCGTTGTCGTTTCAAAGCCTTGAGCAAGCTTTTAATAGTGAAAATTCTGAGTTTCTATATGAGGCAGAAATGAGACATTTCTTTAGAACTGTTCAGTTTAGCCTTGGAGATACAGAGGATAGTTTATTGGCTCAAATAGAGGATAAGGACTTTTCAATATCATCTGTAGAGATAAGTCAAATTCTTAACAGCCCTCATGAAGGAGTTTTTCATTTCGATTTACGGAATATTGGAGATTCTGTACATAAGTCTGAAGACATTATGTCTTTTCTGTTTGGAACCAGAGTGATAAAGAAGATGTTTATTAAGGATTTGGAGCCCGATCAGAAAATTTTGGTAAAATTTGTTCAGACTGGTTTAGCACCAAGAATGGCTGAGATGGAGAAAATCCTATACCCTGACATGTACATAATGTATCTTCTGATGTGTGATATTAAGTTTAATTTTCCTCGGTTTATGATAAGATATCTGAGTTACTGCTGTCAGAGTGAAGCAAGAATGACCTTTTTCCCTTATGGAAGGTTCATTTCTTTGTTTTTGTTTAAAAGAGGAATGATCAGATTGGTAGATGCTGGGGTGAAATGTCACCACAGTAATGTTTTTAATGCTGGAACTTTGAGGAAAGTAGGATACTTCTGGAGCACAATTAAAGGAAAACTCTTACCAGTTGGAGCTGAGGAAAACTCGGAGAGTGCTCAGGCTCAACCGGCTAAGTCCAAGGAGGGACAAGCAGAATCAAGAGTTAGTACAGTGGCAAGGAGAATTCGTTTTGAGATGGAGGAAGTTGAGGAAGAGAGAAGTCAAGAAGGACTTCAATCTAGAAGGAAGAGGTCAATTGATGAAGAAATTATCTCTCCTGCCTTGAAATCCTCTGAACCGTTATTTTCTTATTCATTTGTGAGAGAAGCTGTTGTGGAGCAGACTGCACCGATAGAGGAACCAGCAGCTCAAACAGAAACTCAAAAAGAACCTCAATCTGCTGTTGTGGCTGTTGAAAAAGTAATTCAACAAGAACAAATTATGGAGGCAGTGCCTGGTGAAGAAGTGGCCCGACCTAAAGATTTGCATGAAAATATTGTTCTTGACCAATCAGTAGAAGTCAGAGAGACTACTGTTCGTGATGAACATACTTCTGAAGCTAATACAGAGGTACTTCAGGAAGATTTTTCAGTGGAAGAGTTTTAGGCTTCAAAAGATAGTTCAGTGGATCAACCTTGTCAGGACAAGGACAAAGAATAGTCAGATGCAGATTCCTTACCACTTGCCCTGCTTCATCAACCTAATTCTGTACATGAGAATCGAGCACAGGGTGCTCCTGATTCGAGAAAAGAAGAAGTTGTTGATTTGTACAAGCGTATCTCTCAGTTAGAATCTGAGAATGTTAGTCTCAGAAATTCTCTGAACTTAGAGCAGTTGAAGTTTCAGAAGCTGAAAGAATGTACTGTTTCAAGATAGGAAGTAGATTTGTTTAAGACTGATATGATGCATGCTGTTGATCAGTTAAAATCAGAGATGGTAAAGAAAGTTGATTTGTCTGAGTTGAAGATTTACATGGAGAATAAATTTGAGTCTGTTGCAAACAGTGCTGTGAGTGGATCAGGATCTTCACCTGATTTGATTCGGAAATTTCAAGCAATTACTGCAGCAATGAGCAATATGAGTGACAGATTACACGATCTTCAGTGTAATAGTGCCCCTTTGTCAGTTTTGCTAGATAATCAGAGATTTTTAGTGGATCAGTTGACATCTGGAGAGCAACCGATTAGGATTCTTTTGAATCAGTTATCAGAAAAACTGGCTCTTTTTGTTGAAAAAGAAGAAAGAATGCATGAGTTTTTCAGAGTTAATTTGATTGAAGATATTCATATGACTCAAGAGAACAGAGATCTTATCATCAAGTTAGGAGATGGGATGATGAAGAGGCTCAGAGAACAGTTTACAGAGATAAAGACCGCGATTCAAAGGAGATAGACGCCTTTTTCCCTGTCTTATCTATGAACCTTGATTCCTCTGTATATCACAATCGTTTATATATAACAGCTTGTGGATGACAATTCTTTTCTTACTTCTTTTTTGTTTTGTTGTTTATTGATTTATGATTGAGTTAGCCAGTATAACAAATTCACTTATTCATACACAGTTAATTATAGCATTTACTTATAGTTCAGTGCAATATTGAATGTGTTCAAATCCGTAATTTTTCATTCTTTTTGATATCACAAAAAGGGGGAGAATTTGGATAAACACAACATTTAAATTCATTTGTTTCCTATGAAGAAATTTGGATATATTAAATTCATTTGTTTCCTATGAAGAAATTTGGATATATGGGAGAATTTGGATATATACGACATTTATCTTTTATCTATTTTTAGCTGAAAATTTATTTTTATGGGGGAGAAATTTTATTATAGTTAAATATTGTTTTAATCCTTTCAAAATTCTAAAATTTTATAAAACTAATTTTTTAATAAAGATTGAAATTAAATTAATTCTATTATTTTATGGGTTTTGTGATCATCAAAAAGGGGGAGATTGTTGAGCAATGTATTGTTTTCAAACAATTCAAAATAATGTTTTTTAAAGGGGGAGATTATTTTAAGTAATACTCTGTCTCTTTATGATGATTTTGATGCTCACAAATACCCTTAATTATTTACTAATTATTTCGTTGAGTATTTTGCAGGAATTAATTTTATTTATTTATTTCATATAACGAGATTTCATACTTCATTTATTCCGAGATCAATTTTAGCGTGTTCTGGAATCACTGTAGCACGAGATCAATTTTAGCGCGTTCTGGAATCACTGTAGCGCGAGATCAGTTTTAGCGCGTACTGGAATCACTGTTCATACCCTACGTTGATGAACGTAACGTATGGATGAAAAGTTTACTTTTTATGTTATTTTGAAACGTATGGTTAATGAACCTTACGTTGTTGAAAAGTATGGAAGAAGAACATTACGTTTGGAAGGAACCTTACGTTTTTTGTTGTTGGACAAGTATGGAAGAGAAACCGTACGTTAGTTTTCAGTGTTGAGTTTGTTTCTCAAAAGTATGGATCATCAACCTTACTTTTATAATCAACCGTACGTTCTTTGGAGAGTTGAAGCAAGACAAAGTATGGATGATCAACCTTACGTTTGAATGCTGAAGAGAAAGTATGTACGTTCTGAATCTTACGTTCTGAATCTTACGTTCTGAATCTTACGTTCTGAACCTTACGTTCTGAATCTTACGTTCTGAACCGTACGTTTGTGAACCTTACGTTTGTGAACCCTACGTTTGGAGCCACGTCATCAACCCTACGTTTGGCGTCGGGATATTTTTGACAGACGATATTTCCTTTTGCATTGGTCAAACAGGCGGATTATTAAGCGGATTTCGAGCCGATTCTTAAGTACGACTTTGACTGAATCAAAGATGATTTTCAACGGATTAATGATTGATTTAAACGGAGCTTTTTATGCCGATTCTTCAGGGGAGTTACAACGGCTCTGTTATTTCATTCTTTTTTTAATATCGCGAATCTAAAGGAGATTTTCATGGATCTATTTATGCGGAAGATTTTCTCAGATTTGAATATATATGTTCTATCTTGGAAACTTCGGATATATATATACACAGGAAAGTGTATGAAATATATAGATTGATCTTTTAACGAGCAAGAAACAGAGACTGTGTGAAGGCATTCTTTTCTGGTGTTCGAGAAGAAGTGTAAAACCTTTATTACCGAAGGAAAATCTTGATAGCAGATTCACGTGTTTTACATCGACTATCTGTTGTGAATCTACTGCTGATGAAGTTGTGAAGTTTCTTGTAATATCTATTGCAACTGGATCGACTCAGAACTGTTTTGATTACAGATCTTTATTTTCTGAAGACGACGATCTATCTACTGTCAGTTGCATTCTGTTGCAATTGTGAAGAACAACTGGAGAAGTGTTTTCTTTATCGAAACCCTTTTTATTTTTGAGTGATCAGCTTCTCGTTCTAAGCTGTGTGGGTTCGTGTTTGAACCAGGAAGGCTGTGTTTGCCTGAACTTTGTAAAGGTGTCAACTGCCTGTACTCAGTTGTGAACAGGTCTGTGGAAACGAGGACCAGATAGTGAAAATCGCCAAGCTCGTGGATTTGAGCGTTGGTGGAGTGGACTAGGGGCCTTCTGTTCCCCGAACCACTATACATCCGTGTATTCATGCTTTTACTTTTTCCGCTGCATATTTAATCGTGCTAAAGCATAGTGGACAGAATTTGTCTAAATTGAATAGATTGTAATAATTTTGAAAAAACACAATTCACCCCCCCTCTTGTGTGTAATCCGTAGATTCAGATCCAACAATTGGTATCAGAGGAGGAGCTTCTTATTTTTAAAGTCTTATCAAGCTAGAAGTATTTAAAGATTATACATAGTGTATCATGGCTGATACGAGAGAGGGAATGTCAATGGTCAGAGCACCTTACTTTAATGGAGATAATTATGGCTGCTGGAAATCACGTATGATTATTTATCTGAAAAATCTTGGTTACAAAGTCTATTCAAAGATTCTGACTCCCTATGAAATTCCTGAAAATCCCGATACATGGAGTGCTGCTACAGAGGCTGAGTATGACATGAATTCAAAAGCTATGAATGCAATCATCTGTGGTCTAGGACCGGATGAATTTAACAGAGTATCTCAATGCCCGACTGCATATGAAATGTGGCAAACAATAGCTGTTGCTTATGAAGGAACAGATAATGTAAGACAGATGAGATATGCAACTGCTAAATTAAAATTCGATACTTTCAGAATGATTGAAGGAGAGAGCATCACTCAGATGAATGGAAGATTGACAGAAATTGTCAATAATATAACAGCTCTAGGAGAACCAATCAAGCAGGCTGATCAAGCGTTAAAGGTACTGAGAGTACTTTGTAGAGACCCGTATCTTGACGTACATGGACATTACATTACTTTTGCGGAATACTTAGTACATAATAAAAACACACACACACAAGGATCGTAATAGTTTAGTGTCTTTGGAAACTCGGAACGTAATCTTCTAATCGTGGTGAAAGATCTTCAATATCTCCCATAAAGATCTTCCCCTTTTTTTTACCTAAAACCTTTCTTTATATCCTGGGGAAAAGAAAACATAAAAGGGTGAGCTCAAATGCTCAGTAAGGGTATACAAAAGAAAAATCAATCACATCATATATATAAGAACATAGATTTTGGAAATCTTAACCTGCAAAAAGCTCATAATATCATAACATGGGATAAATCATAGAAGTGAAATGTAATCCCAATAATCATAACTTAAAACATGAAACTTTGTGGCATACACACATAATCATAGAGAATCATTTCTTGTTAGTCAAGACTCAATGCCAAGACTATCTTAGTGGACAAAGTCCCTTTCTGAATCGAGTAACCCTCGTTTCAGTCCTGTTTCACTGAACCGGTATAACCTACCATTTCAGCCATGTCTATCTCATGAGATATAAAATCTTTACCCAATGCATTGGAGGGAGATATAGGTCCCACCCATCTCTTAATGATACCATTCTTATGTGTGCCACAAAATCATAAACCATAAATCATTTCATAACCCATGTAATAAAAATGGGATTCTTAAACAACATGACATCATAAAACCATTCATATAAGATAAAGGAATTCATAAACATAATTCCATCACAACATAGTCAAATCAATGTAAAAATATGGATAGAAACAGAACCCTTTATTATCTTAGATGGAAAATAATTTTGATAAAACACTTGAAATGAATTCTTGAGGAAAATATCCTTTCTTCTTCAAAAATCAATTTCTTTTCACAAAACATCATGCAATTTTAAAAGAAAGAGATTTTATTGAAAATAGTCATGAAATCTTTTGGAGGAAGCTTCATGAAAATAAGGCTTTATAAAACCGTAAAAATCCGTTCGGGCCATTTAAGTTAAAAAAACATTCTTCGTACTTTTGTCGGAAAAGTCAAAAAGTACCTCGTACGAAAAACGACAAAATATTCCTTTCATATCTTTTACTAAAAACTCAACGAAGAGTAAAATTGGATATAAACTATTGTAGAAGGATGGAAATAATATTACATATTGATGAAACATGGATGTGGATAATAAAATACACCCCAGTAAATACTTACGAATAAAACATCTCGGATAAAAATGAGATTGTGATATTTCCCTTACCTTAGGTCCGACTTGCTTTGTAAGTGTCCGAACCTCCTGTATAATGATTTAAATCATGTTATTGACTTATTACAGAATCATATTCATTGTTATGATATCATATATGGTTCACTTATGACATTATATTACCCGTTCTTTTGTAAATTCCATGTTAAAGAAGCGTTTTGGGTAAAATCGTTTCATTTATCGTAGGTGTTTTGACTTGTTGTTCTTGACATCATTATTACTTATATCATGATTTAATCACTTCCAGAATATAAAATATGATTTATATATCATATATATTCAGTATATATATATATATATAATAGGTAGATAAATAAAATGAAAAACACCGTTCATGGAGACGGTAGTCCGTACGTACGCATGAACGCTGTTTTCCTTTCCTTATTGTCTTGAATGGAAGTAAGTTGATGACATACATATATATATATACATAAATCCAGTAACTTTATAATGTCATATATTTCATTATTATTTCTTATATATACTTTATAATCATTCTTAAATGGTTAACATGGAGAATGAATCTCATCGCGTCGTGGAGACGGTAGTCCGTACGTACGCACGAGCGATGATATCATTTCCATAAATACTGAATTGAATTGGAGTGGATTATACAATATATCAGAATCAATATGATGTTGTAATAACTATGTATAGTTATTCTTTACACCATTATACCCATCCATGTAAGGTGGTGGTGGAAAATAGATTACACCACGGCGTGGAGACGGTATTCCGTACGTACGCACGCGCGGTGATTTCTTTTCCCGTAGGATGGATAGATGGTGAAATAGGGTTGTTTCATACTTATAATAACATATCAGTATATGAGTGATACTGATGTTATTACTTCATAATGAAACAACCTAAGAAGAAGAAGTGGAAGAAGAAATAAAGATGAAAGAATTGGTAACGGTAATTACCTCTTCTTTGAAGCGCCTCTTTGAGACCTCCTCTTAGGGCACTAAAATTGGTCTTTGAGGAAGACCAGAACCTCTAGGATGTTTCTAGGGAAGTGGAGAAGAGATTTTGGCAGGGTTTGGCCGAGCTTGAGTGCTCAAATTGGTGTGAGGAGGAGGGGGAGGAGGTGTCCTTTTATAGGGGAGGAGAGGGGCACCTTAGGAATATCTCAAAATATTATTTTATATTAAAGTCAAAATCGGTTTATAATGGTTCCAAAGGGTCTTATTTCGAAGCTAAAGTGGGGATGGGTCGAAATCCTATCAACCAATAGAATTTAGACAAGTTTAGGATATTATTTTAACCTTATCAATTAGATTTAACTCCAAGTTAAATAATTTAACTTTTACCGTGTATTTTTGTTTTCTTTCACTATATGGTTAATAAACTTACTATAACATGCCAAACGAACCCCAAATTGTTTATTATTAATATATATATCCTTATCTAAGTCATTTGGCCGAACCTTAGATTTTTAGGAATAAAATAACAATTAATAATATAATATTTTATTTAAAAACTATTTTGTGTCAATCTTGACACTATTTGATATATGATTTTTGTGAAAGTCATAACAGAATTAAATGTTCGAACCAAGTTGATTAAATAAACATTAATATATCATAGTAACCTAGAAAATTAGTGGAATTCATAAAAAGTTTCAAATTACATTTATTTTGGTGTTTATAACATCAATTATGTCAATATTTCATTAATAAGATAATTACTGCATCATCGTTGTGTCATAAATAAATTAAATTATTTGATGTCTAAAAATTACAAATAAAATACCATCATGTAGGAAATCTTTTTAGCTTTCTAATGAATATTTACAATCGAATTTATCTTATGTATAACCCCATATTAAAAATGATTTACTTATTAAACTTTGATTTTAACTATTTTAACCTTTCTTTAAATAAATTAATAATAAATGTCCTAATCTAATCCAATTGGGCCTAAATGGTCATATTTTATTCCTAAGTTTGTTTTTGGTCGAATTACACTTGTCCAATAGAATTAGGACATGTGTTAGGGTAATATTAATATCATATTTACCCTTAGTTACCCTATTTACTATTAACCGCGGTAAAAAAAAGTAAAAAGTTACTATTCACCAAAAATTATTTTCATCTCATTGAACCACATTTTAGTCCTTGATATTAACCGTGTCTGTCGGATTTTCAAAATTCTATTCACAGAAGCGGTAAAATTAAGTTTTATGCAAAATTCAGTTTTTTAACCTACCACTTAGTAGTTTCACTATTCATCAAAAATTGATGTTTTTCAGAACAATGCCAAAATTTCATCCTAAGCTATATTTCATATTCCGAATTCAAAAATGAAATCTATTTTACCAAATTCATAACATAGAAGTTGCATTAATTAATTTTATAATTAAATCCCGCTGTTAAAATAAATAGCGTGTTTTTAGGAAACAATATATATCAAAAGATTGACACTTGATTATGTCTGGTTTAAATGTGAAATGACAACCAATGACCAACATTGTATTAAATTGTAAAAATATATTCTAAATATACTTTAAAACCACTCAAATTAATAATTTATCACTATTAATTATTTCGATTAAAAAAGTTATTTTTAATTATAATTTAGTAATTTTCACTATTCATCAGAATGTGAAAGTTATCCGAAAAGTACCAAAATTTCACCTTAGGCTAAATTCGATACTCCGAATCCAAGAATGAAGTTCATTTTGAAAAATAAGATTTAAAGAATTTTAAAAAGTGGTTATTACTATTCATAACGGCTAGTTTTAATAATATTTTAATAGCATATCATTGTTTCGTGAAACTCAGTATTACGTACCACACACGCTATCGAGGAAGGTTGCGATTGCGTGTAATGCAAGGCAAGTCAAGGATGCGTGTTGTGCAAGCTCCTTTTGGTGTAGCGTACAACACAAGACATTAGTGAAATAAAAAAGAATATTTTTCATAAAATCTCGGGCTGTTACATTCTACCCCCCTTAAAATGAATTTCGCCCTCGAAATTCGTCGGGGTTATAAATGGTTTACTATTCGAAAGTTTCTTTAATAGAAACCCACATCGTAAAAAGGAATACCAAAACTTGGCTTTAATAACTAAAGTATGAAATGTAACGATTACCCAAATAAACTAATCACTAGGTTTCCACATAGGTGAAAATATGGATATGGAAGAGAAATCTAACCATCATGTTCTGATGGAGAGTGGTAGAGAACATGGCTATGGAAAAACTAGTAATCACAAATCCATAAATTTGTGACGATCTAAGGTACCATCTGATTCATCAGGTATAAGAGAACTAGGACAACATTTTTGGTTTTCAAGATCATTTCCCTAAAGTTAAAGAATTTGAATTAGAATAAATACTTACTTTATTTTGGTACAATCTCACTGTTGTTCGTGCCTTTAACAATTTCCACTTCATCTCTTAAATAAATGAAGTTGAATTTGTTATTCGTGAAGTGTTAGCAGATCATGTGATAGAATGACGGGTCATTCCATCTGTCTCAAAAGGTTAGCAAAATTTATATACATAAGTCGATCTATAGTGGGATTAATCATATATGGTTCCTAAAATGGGCTTATACTTCATATATCATACTGCTTAATATAATAACACTAGTTTCTACTAAACAGGGACTTCCTGTAGGTCAGTGGTAGGCGATAAAGGCCAGTCGCACTTCGGTTGTGGGTTCGATTCCTACAGCCTTGTCCGAAGCGATGGGTTGTCGCCCGTCCTGCAGGTTGTCCTTTTTCTAAAACTACGTTACTATAACATCCCATCAATAATATCGAAAATCTTCTATCCTTAAACAATACTAACTTATGTCCAACATAATCCAGTCTAATCTTTAGGCTTATACATAATACTGCAGTCCACACTCATAATATAGTGACAACGATTACCAGAGATTTAATACTGTCGTTGATCCCCACATATCATAAGATATGTCTTGTTGGTCACATTCCAAACATTCAAAGTCCTTAATCGTGTATTCTCTTGAATACCCATTGAACCTTAGTGAAAACATGAATGCAGTTAAAAGTTAACACTTCCCACATACCAAAATCCTCAAAATTCTATATACTCAAACCATGATATCACTTAGTCCTTATATCAATCATGAGCTCATGCATACAATCAAACATATCATTATCGTCTTATCCCTTCATTAAGCGCATATCATCTACTTTCCAAAAATACTTGTACCATTCATCACATACTTTCAAAACTTAAGGAAAGACAACAATGTAACAATCCTTAGATGTCTATTTATCCCATAGTACCATGAGATTACTTATACAACATTACACTTAATAAACATGTAATCATTCCACTACATTCATTAACCATTGACCGAGCTTCAACAATTCTTTCATCTCACATATCATTTGTAGTCTCATCATCATCATCAACATAAATACTACCCATACGACCATACTGATTCTCTTCATGAGACTTTCCCTTAGGGCATTGGTTTGCATAATGCCCGTACATTCCACATTTAAAACATTTAACCATTGTTGATGTCGTAGCAATACCATTATCCTCATCCCTAGTGTTAACTGAACCTTTTCCTTTGCACTTACTGGCTTTGTGTCCTTCTTTTCCACACCCAAAGCATTATCTAGTTCCTTTGAAACATTCTCCTTGATGCCTCTTCCCACATGATTTACATAGGGGAAATTGAACTTTCTTTCCTCTATGATCATCATGAAACTCCATCTTTCTCTTATTAGCCGAGTCAGGAAACTTACCAAATTTTACTTTATTAATCATATTATGAGATTTCTGATTCGGCATAATAATGATGTTTGGACTTCCAAATCCCATTTCATTTGGTTTCTCATAAAAAATATCATTCCATTGTCCAGCATATCCTCCATTATCATGAATCACCTTGTTTCCAGCCATTTTCTAAAACCCAAAAAGAATAGTGTGAGAGGAAAAAATCATGCTAGGGAAAACAACATTATAAAGGGGGAGTACCTTCAATATCTAACATCTTAGGTTTAATTCTATGATCGTTAGCGTAGTTCTAGTACTATAACCTATACGTATACTTAACCTTAGGGACATCCCTAGACATACCTTAGAAATATTTCTAGGGATCTCACTAAAGTTCTCGCATCCTAGTTTCCAAAGGTTGACTAAACCTTTCCTCTGATACCAACTGTAGAGACCCGTATCTTGACGTACATGGACATTACATTACTTTTGCGGAATACTTAGTACATAATAAAAACACACACACACAAGGATCGTAATAGTTTAGTGTCTTTGGAAACTCGGAACGTAATCTTCTAATCGTGGTGAAAGATCTTCAATATATCCCATAAAGATCTTCCCCTTTTTTTACCTAAAACCTTTCTTTATATCCTGGGGAAAAGAAAACATAAAAGGGTGAGCTCAAATGCTCAGTAAGGGTATACAAAAGAAAAATCAATCACATCATATATATAAGAACATAGATTTTGGAAATCTTAACCTGCAAAAAGCTCATAATATCATAACATGGGATAAATCATAGAAGTGAAATGTAATCCCAATAATCATAACTTAAAACATGAAACTTTGTGGCATACACACATAATCATAGAGAATCATTTCTTGTTAGTCAAGACTCAATGCCAAGACTATCTTAGTGGACAAAGTCCCTTTCTGAATCGAGTAACCCTCGTTTCAGTCCTGTTTCACTGAACCGGTATAACCTACCATTTCAGCCATGTCTATCTCATGAGATATAAAATCTTTACCCAATGCATTGGAGGGAGATATAGGTCCCACCCATCTCTTAATGATACCATTCTTATGTGTGCCACAAAATCATAAACCATAAATCATTTCATAACCCATGTAATAAAAATGGGATTCTTAAACAACATGACATCATAAAACCATTCATATAAGATAAAGGAATTAATAAACATAATTCCATCACAACATAGTCAAATCAATGTAAAAATATGGATAGAAACAGAACCCTTTATTATCTTAGATGGAAAATAATTTTGATAAAACACTTGAAATGAATTCTTGAGGAAAATATCCTTTCTTCTTCAAAAATCAATTTCTTTTCACAAAACATCATGCAATTTTAAAAGAAAGAGATTTTATTGAAAATAGTCATGAAATCTTTTGGAGGAAGCTTCATGAAAATAAGGCTTTATAAAACTGTAAAAATCCATTCGGGCCATTTAAGTTAAAAAAACATTCTTCGTACTTTTGTCGGAAAAGTCAAAAAGTACCTCGTACGAAAAACGACAAAATATTCCTTTCATATCTTTTACTAAAAACTAAAAGAAGAGTAAAATTGGATATAAACTATTGTAGAAGGATGGAAATAATATTACATATTGATGAAACATGGATGTGGATAATAAAATACACCCCAGTAAATACTTACGAATAAAAAATCTCGGATAAAAATGAGATTGTGATATTTCCCTTACCTTAGGTCCGACTTGCTTTGTAAGTGTCCGAACCTCCTGTATAATGATTTAAATCATGTTATTGACTTATTACAGAATCATATTCATTGTTATGATATCATATATGGTTCACTTATGACATTATATTACCCGTTCTTTTGTAAATTCCATGTTAAAGAAGCGTTTTGGGTAAAATCGTTTCATTTATCGTAGGTGTTTTGACTTGTTGTTCTTGACATCATTATTACTTATATCATGATTTACTCACTTCCAGAATATAAAATATGATTTATATATCATATATATTCAGTATATATATATATATATAATAGGTAGATAAATAAAATGAAAAACACCGTTCATGGAGACGGTAGTCCGTACGTACGCATGAACGCTGTTTTCCTTTCCTTATTGTCTTGAATGGAAGTAAGTTGATGACATACATATATATATATACATAAATCCAGTAACTTTATAATGTCATATATTTCATTATTATTTCTTATATATACTTTATAATCATTCTTAAATGGTTAACATGGAGAATGAATCTCATCGCGTCGTGGAGACGGTAGTCCGTACGTACGCACGAGCGATGATATCATTTCCATAAATACTGAATTGAATTGGAGTGGATTATACAATATATCAGAATCAATATGATGTTGTAATAACTATGTATAGTTATTCTTTACACCATTATACCCATCCATGTAAGGTGGTGGTGGAAAATAGATTACACCACGGCGTGGAGACGGTATTCCGTACGTACGCACGCGCGGTGATTTCTTTTCCCGTAGGATGGATAGATGGTGAAATAGGGTTGTTTCATACTTATAATAACATATCAGTATATGAGTGATACTGATGTTATTACTTCATAATGAAACAACCTAATAAGAAGAAGTGGAAGAAGAAATAAAGATGAAAGAATTGGTAACGGTAATTACCTCTTCTTTGAAGCGCCTCTTTGAGACCTCCTCTTAGGGCACTAAAATTGGTCTTTGAGGAAGACCAGAACCTCTAGGATGTTTCTAGGGAAGTGGAGAAGAGATTTTGGCAGGGGTTGGCCGAGCTTTAGTGCTCAAATTGGTGTGAGGAGGAGGGGGAGGAGGTGTCCTTTTATAGGGGAGGAGAGGGGCACCTTAGGAATATCTCAAAATATTATTTTATATTAAAGTCAAAATCGGTTTATAATGGTTCCAAAGGGTCTTATTTCGAAGCTAAAGTGGGGATGGGTCGAAATCCTATCAACCAATAGAATTTAGACAAGTTTAGGATATTATTTTAACCTTATCAATTAGATTTAACTCCAAGTTAAATAATTTAACTTTTACCGTGTCTTTTTGTTTTCTTTCACTATATGGTTAATACACTTACTATAACATGCCAAACGAACCCCAAATTGTTTATTATTAATATATATATCCTTATCTAAGTCATTTGGCCGAACCTTAGATTTTTAGGAATAAAATAACAATTAATAATATAATATTTGATTTAAAAACTATTTTGTGTCAATTTTGACACTATTTGATATATGATTTTTGTGAAAGTCATAACAGAATTAAATGTTCGAACCAAGTTGATTAAATCAACATTAATATATCATAGTAACCTAGAAAATTAGTGGAATTCATAAAAATTTTCAAATTACATTTATTTTGGTGTTTATAACATCAATTATGTCAATATTTCATTAATAAGATAATTACTGCATCATCGTTGTGTCATAAATAAATTAAATTATTTGATGTCTAAAAATTACAAATAAAATACCATCATGTAGGAAATCTTTTTAGATTTCTAATGAATATTTACAATCGAATTTATCTTATGTATAACCCCATATTAAAAATGATTTACTTATTAAACTTTGATTTTAACTATTTTAACCTTTCTTTAAATAAATTAATAATAAATGTCCTAATCTAATCCAAGTGGGCCTAAATGGTCATATTTTATTCCTAAGTTTGTTTTTGGTCGAATTACACTTGTCCAATAGAATTATGACATGTGTTAGGGTAATATTAATATCATATTTACCCTTAGTTACCCTATTTACTATTAACCGCGGTAAAAAAAAGTAAAAAGTTACTATTCACCAAAAATTATTTTCATCTCATTGAACCACATTTTAGTCCTTGATATTAACCGTGTCTGTCGGATTTTCAAAATTCTATTCACAGAAGCGGTAAAATTAAGTTTTATGCAAAATTCAGTTTTTTAACCTACCACTTAGTAGTTTCACTATTCATGAAAAATTGATGTTTTTCAGAACAATGCCAAAATTTCATCCTAAGCTATATTTCATATTCCGAATTCAAAAATGAAATCTATTTTACCAAATTCATAACATAGAAGTTGCATTAATTAATTTTATAATTAAATCCCGCTGTTAAAATAAATAGCGTGTTTTTAGGAAACAATATATATCAAAAGATTGACACTTGATTATGTCTGGTTTAAATGTGAAATGACAACCAATGACCAAAATTGTATTAAATTGTAAAAATATATTCTAAATATACTTTAAAACCACTCAAATTAATAATTTATCACTATTAATTATTTCGATTAAAAAAGTTGTTTTTAATTATAATTTAGTAATTTTCACTATTCATCATAATGTGAAAGTTATCCGAAAAGTACCAAAATTTCACCTTAGGCTAAATTCGATACTCTGAATCCAAGAATGAAGTTCATTTTGAAAAATAAGATTTACAGAATTTTAAAAAGTGGTTATTACTATTCATAACGGCTAGTTTTAATAATATTTTAATAGCATATCATTGTTTCGTGAAACTCAGTATTACGTACCACACACGCTATCGAGGAAGGTTGAGATTGCGTGTAATGCAAGGCAAGTCAAGGATGCGTGTTGTGCAAGCTCCTTTTGGTGTAGCGTACAACACAAGACATTAGTGAAATAAAAAAGAATATTTTTCATAAAATCTCGGGCTGTTACATACTTCCTACTCGATGGAATGGAATCTCTACAGCAATCAGACAATCAACTTCTGTTAAAGATCTAACTATGAGAGAGCTGATTGGTACATTGATGATGTACGAGGCTGAAATGCAAGATGAGGTAAATGAGCATAAAGTCTACATAAAAAGGGAAAATACTGCTTTGAAAGTGACTTCTCAACAAAAGGATAGAAAGATGAAGAACAGAGAAGTAAGTGCTAAATCAGAAAGCTCTGATTCTTCAAATTCGGATGAAGAACTGGCTCAGCTAGCCAGAAAATTCAGAATGTTCTACAGTAAGAAGAAAGACTTCAAGAAATCCTTCAAGAAGGATAGCAAGGAAGTGAGATGTTATGAATGCAAAAAGATGGGACATATCAGACCGGATTGCCCAAAATTGAAAGATGCAAAGAAGAAGAAATTCTTCAAAACAGATGATTATGAGCAGAAAGACAAGAAAGCTATGAAAGCTACTTGGAGTGTTTCTGAAGACTCAAGTAATTCTTCTGAATCAAGCTCAGAGAAGGAGGAAGCCAATTTAAAAGCAAATATGTGTTTCATGGCTGAAACTGATGAGGTACACTCATACTACTCCTCTGACTCAAATAATGAATCAAACTCTGAAACAAGCTTCTCAAATAAAAAACTTGCAGCTTACTGCAATATGCTTGAAGAAAGGTATGACTCATTATTTAAAAAATATAAATCTATAAAGAACTTGCATAAAGCTATTTCAGATGAGAGAAATACTTTGCTAAAACAACATAAGGAATTAATTGACAAATACAACTCTGCTGACTCAAATAAAATTAATTTTGAATCAAAAATAAAAACTCTACAGGATGAAGTAGAATCTTATAAAAAGGCTGCATTAGTTTTTACAAAAGGAGAAAACGCCTTAAATGAGATACTTGGAAAAACTGTAATTAAAAAGGAAAGGTTTGGAATTGGAAGTAAAGGAGAAAAACCTAAGTTATACAAAAATTATTTTGTTCCTAACACTAAACAGGTTATTTGTAACTTCTGTGGAACAAAAGGTCATATAGCTAAAAACTGTTTTCTAAAACAACCTCAAATATGTGGAATTAAGAAAGCTTATATTTCCAATGATCTATATGATTCAATCAATTTTAAGAAAACAAAGCAAATCTGGATACCCAGATCACTGCTTGCTAACACTCCTGGACCCAACAAAATATGGGTACCAAAGCAATTTGTTTGAATGTCTTTGCAGGTAGCAGGTCACCAAAGAAAGAAAGAAATATGGTATATGGACAGTGGCTGCTCAAGACACATGAGTGGAACTTCAGCTAATTTCTCTTCTCTTACTCGAAAGGAAGGAGGACTTGTCACCTTTGGTGACAATGCCAAAGGAAAGATTATTGGTATTGGAACAGTTGGAGATCCAGAGACAGTCTCAATCAACAAAGTACTTTATGTACAAGGGTTAAAACACAATCTGATAAGTATCTCTCAACTCTGTGATGATGGATACACTGTTGATTTTACTAACAATAGTTGTACTGTTTCTAAAGATAAACTGTTTAAGTTTAGAGCACCCAGAACTGATAATGTTTATACTTTGGATTTGTATTCCTTGTGTAAACAACAAGTAAACTGCTTAACTGTTAATATAAGTGAATCCTGGATCTGGCATAGAAGACTTGGTCATTGCAATATATATGCTTTACATAAATTATCTAAGAAACATCTAGTTTCTGATTTGCCTAGTCTCAAATTTGAAAATGACAGATTCTGTGATGCATGTCAGCTTGGCAAGCAACACAAATCATCTTTCAAATCTGTTAATAAAGTTGCTACAACTAAACCTCTAGAACTTATCCATATGGATTTGTTTGGACCTTCAAGAGTAGCAAGTTTAGCTGGTAAATTATATGTTTATGTATTAGTTGATGATTATTCTAGATTTACTTGGATTTTCTTTTTGAAATTTAAAAGTGAATATTTTAGTTTATTTGATGGTTTTTGTAAATATATTCAAAATGAAAAAGGTTTTAATATAATCTCATTGAGAAGTGATCATGGTGGAGAATTTGAGAACCAGGAATTTAATTCTTTTTGCTCAAACATGGGTATTAAACACACCTTCTCTGCTCTAAGAACACCTCAACAGAATGGGATTGTAGAAAGAAGAAATAGAACTATTCAAGAAATGGCTCGAACTATGTTAAATGAATATAGCCTACCTATATATTTCTGGGCAGAAGCTGTTAATACAGCTTGTTATATAATGAATAGAATTTTAATAAGACCTATTTTGAAAAAGACACCCTATGAACTATGGAATAACAGAAAACCTAAAGTAAATTACTTTAAAGTTTTTGGATGCAAGGTTTATATCTTGAATACCAAAGATAATCTTGGTAAATTTGATCCAAAATCTGATAAAGGTATTTTCTTAGGATATTCTGCAACCTCCAAAGCTTATAGAGTCTATAATAAAAAGTCAAGGATTGTTGAAGAATCAGTTCATGTGAAATTTGATGAATCTGATCCTTTTGAGAAAAGGATAGAACAAATAGATGAACCTGATTCTAATGAAAACATGAGACTTGAGAATTTAAAGAATGATTTTGAAAATGATATAAAAGAAATTCAGTCCAGTTCAGAAGAACATGACACTGAAGAACCTTTGAATGTAATGCCTAGACAGTCTAGAACCTTAAAGAATCACCCTTTAGAATCTGTGATAGGTGACTTAGAGACTGGTATTCAAACTAGAAGAAACCTTGGAAAATAGTTGAATTCTCTGCTTTCCTATCCCAACAAGAACCTAAGACCATAGAAGAAGCCTTAGATGATGAGAGCTGGGTAATAGCAATGCAGGATGAATTGAACCAGTTCAAGAGAAATAAGGTTTGGGAATTAGTTGAAAGACCACATGATTATCCAGTAATAGGAACTAAATGGGTCTTTAGGAATAAACAGGATGATCAAGGGATAATAACTAGAAATAAAGCAAGATTAGTAGCTAAAGGATATAATCAAGAAGAAGGAATAGATTATGATGAGACCTTTGCACCTGTAGCCAGGTTAGAAGCCATTAGAATCCTTTTAGCCTATGCATCTTATATGAATTTTAAATTATTTCAGATGGATGTTAAATCTGCCTTTTTAAATGGTTATTTAATGGAGGAAGTTTATGTTGAGCAACCTCCTGGTTTTGAAAATTCTCAAAAACCAGATTCTGTTTTCAAACTTACTAAAGCTCTTTATGGCCTTAAACAAGCACCTAGAGCTTGGTATGAAAGACTAAGTTCTTTTCTTTTGAAAAATGATTTTACTGTTGGACTGGCAGATCCAACACTCTTTAAGAAAACTGTGAAAAATAATGTTTTGTTGGTTCAAATTTATGTTGATGATGTAATTTTTGGATCAACCAATAAAATTCTTTGTCATGAATTTTCAGAATTAATGCAAAAAGAATTTGAAATGAGTATGATGGGAGAATTAAATTTCTTTTTGGGTCTTCAAATATTTCAAAAAGATTTTGGAAATGTTTTAAATCAATGCAAATACATTACTGATTTACTTAAGAAATTTGGACTTGAAAACAGCAAGCCATTTACAACTCCTATGTGTACTAATATAAAACTTGATTTGGATGAAACTGGAAAATCAGTGGACAACAAGTTATATAGAGGTATGATTGGTAGTTTGTTATATCTTACTGCTAGTAGACCAGATATAATGTATTCAGTATGTCTTTGTGCTCGATTTCAATCAAATCCCAAAGAATCCCATTTAACTGCTGTTAAAAGAATTTTTAGATATTTAAAAGGTACTATTTATCAATCTCTGCTTTATCCAAAAACCTCTGATTTTAATTTAATTTCATATTCAGATGCTGACTTTGGAAGCTGTAGATTAGATAGGAAGAGTGCTTCAGGAACATGTCACTTTTTAGGGAAGTCTTTAGTATCATGGTCTAGTAAGAAACAACACTCAGTTGCCCTGTCAACAGCCGAGGCAGAATATGTGTTTGCAGGTAGTTGCTGTGCACAGGTGTTGTGGATGAAAAACACTCTTATGGACTTTGGATTAAATTTCAATAATACACCTATTTTATGTGATAATACTAGTGCAATTAATATTTCAAAAAATCCTATTAGTCATTCTAGAACTAAGCACATTGATATAAGACATCACTTTTTAAGAGATCATGTGTTTAAAAAGGATATATTTTTAGAATTTGTAAATACAGAAAATAAATTAGCAGATATTTTTACTAAACCACTTCCCACGGCAAGGTTTGAATTTATTAAGGGGGAGTTAGGTTTATTTAATTTTAAATAGTTTTTTTTATCTTATTCTGTTTTCGAATTCTGCTTAATTTCTGTTTCCCGCTATAAGTAATTTTATTTTGTTTTAAATAAAAGTAATGATTAGTGATTACACAGGAATCAAGGCTGTCAGAACCGTTTCACCTTCTAAACTGCTTCACCTTTTTCGGAAACCCTTTCGAAAACCTAAAACCGCACATCTGCTCCAAAACCCTTTTCTGAATCTTCAAACCCTAAACTTACGAACCTTCAGAAATCGTTGTTGGAATGGCAAAGACTATGCGTCCAGATGAAGCCGAGAGCAGTGCTGCAAAGAAATCTAAGGTAGTTAGTCGGAAAATACTGCAAGGTAAAGTCATAGATTTAGAGTGGCTGTTTGAAACTAATTTACTGTTGAAGCAAGCGTTGTCGTTTCAAAGCCTTGAGCAAGCTTTTAATAGTGAAAATTCTGAGTTTCTATATGAGGCAGAAATGAGACATTTCTTTAGAACTGTTCAGTTTAGCCTTGGAGATACAGAGGATAGTTTATTGGCTCAAATAGAGGATAAGGACTTTTCAATATCATCTGTAGAGATAAGTCAAATTCTTAACAGCCCTCATGAAGGAGTTTTTCATTTCGATTTACGGAATATTAGAGATTATGTACATAAGTCTGAAGACATTATGTCTTTTCTGTTTGGAACCAGAGTGATAAAGAAGATGTTTATTAAGGATTTGGAGCCCGATCAGAAAATTTTGGTAAAATTTGTTCAGACTGGTTTAGCACCAAGAATGGCTGAGATGGAGAAAATCCTATACCCTGACATGTACATAATGTATCTTCTGATGTGTGATATTAAGTTTAATTTTCCTCGGTTTATGATAAGATATCTGAGTTACTGCTGTCAGAGTGAAGCAAGAATGACCTTTTTCCCTTATGGAAGGTTCATTTCTTTGTTTTTGTTTAAAAGAGGAATGATCAGATTGGTAGATGCTGGGGTGAAATGTCACCACAGTAATGTTTTTAATGCTGGAACTTTGAGGAAAGTAGGATACTTCTGGGGCACAATTAAAGGAAAACTCTTACCTGTTGGAGCTGAGGAAAACTCGGAGAGTGCTCAGGCTCAACCGGCTAAGTCCAGGGAGGGACAAGCAGAATCAAGAGTTAGTACAGTGGCAAGGAGAATTCGTTTTGAGATGGAGGAAGTTGAGGAAGAGAGAAGTCAAGAAGGACTTCAATCTAGAAGGAAGAGGTCAATTGATGAAGAAATTATCTCTCCTGCCTTGAAATCCTCTGAACCGTTATTTTCTTATTCATTTGTGAGAGAAGCTGTTGTGGAGCAGACTGCACCGATAGAGGAACCAGCAGCTCAAACAGAAACTCAAAAAGAACCTCAATCTGCTGCTGTGGCTGTTGAAAAAGTAATTCAACAAGAACAAATTATGGAGGCAGTGCCTGGTGAAGAAGTGGCCCGACCTCAAGATTTACATGAAAATATTGTTCTTGACCAATCAGTAGAAGTCAGAGAGACTACTGTTCGTGATGAACATACTTCTGAAGCTAATACAGAGGTACTTCAGGAAGACTTTTCAGTGGAAGAGTTTCAGGCTTCAAAAGATAGTTCAGTGGATCAACCTTGTCAGGACAAGGACAAAGAACAGTCAGATGCAGATTCCTTACCACTTGCCCTGCTTCATCAACCTAATTCTGGACATGAGAATCGAGCACAGGGTGCTTCTGATTCGAGAAAAGAAGAAGTTGTTGAGTTGTACAAGCGTATCTCTCAGTTAGAATCTGAGAATGTTAGTCTCAGAAATTCTCTGAACTTAGAGCAGTTGAAGTTTCAGAAGCTGAAAGAATGTACTGTTTCAAGATAGGAAGTAGATTTGTTTAAGACTGATATGATGCATGCTGTTGATCAGTTAAAATCAGAGATGGTAAAGAAAGTTGATTTGTCTGAGTTGAAGATTTACATGGAGAATAAATTTGAGTCTGTTGCAAACAGTGCTGTGAGTGGATCAGGATCTTCACCTGATTTGATTCGGAAATTTCAAGCAATTACTGCAGCAATGAGCAATATGAGTGACAGATTACACGATCTTCAGTGTAATAGTGCCCCTTTGTCAGTTTTGCTAGATAATCAGAGATTTTTAGTGGATCAGTTGACATCTGGAGAGCAACCGATTAGGATTCTTTTGAATCAGTTATCAGAAAAACTGGCTCTTTTTGTTGAAAAAGAAGAAAGAATGCATGAGTTTTTCAGAGTTAATTTGATTGAAGATATTCATATGACTCAAGAGAACAGAGATCTTATCATCAAGTTAGGAGATGGGATGATGAAGAGGCTCAGAGAACAGTTTACAGAGATAAAGACCGCGATTCAAAGGAGATAGACACTTTTTTCCCTATCTTATCTATGAACCTTGATTCCTCTGTATATCACAATCGTTTATATATAACAGCTTGTGGATGACAATTCTTTTCTTACTTCTTTTTTGTTTTGTTGTTTATTGATTTATGATTGAGTTAGCCAGTATAACAAATTCACTTATTCATACACAGTTAATTATAGCATTTACTTATAGTTCAGTGCAATATTGAATGTGTTCAAATCCGTAATTTTTCATTCTTTTTGATATCACAAAAAGGGGGAGAATTTGGATAAACACAACATTTAAATTCATTTGTTTCCTATGAAGAAATTTGGATATATTAAATTCATTTGTTTCCTATGAAGAAATTTGGATATATGGGAGAATTTGGATATATACGACATTTATCTTTTATCTATTTTTAGCTGAAAATTTATTTTTATGGGGGAGAAATTTTATTATAGTTAAATATTGTTTTAATCCTTTCAAAATTCTAAAATTTTATAAAACTAATTTTTCAATAAAGATTGCAATTAAATTAGTTCTATTATTTTATGGGTTTTGTGATCATCAAAAAGGGGGAGATTGTTGAGCAATGTATTGTTTTCAAACAATTCAAAATAATGTTTTTTAAAGGGGGAGATTATTTTAAGTAATACTCTGTCTCTTTATGATGATTTTGATGCTCACAAATACCCTTAATTATTTACTAATTATTTCGTTGAGTATTTTGCAGGAATTTATTTTATTTATTTATTTCATATAACGAGATTTCATACTTCATTTATTCCGAGATCAATTTTAGCGCGTTCTGGAATCACTGTAGCGCGAGATCAATTTTAGCGCGTTCTGGAATCACTGTAGCGCGAGATCAGTTTTAGCGTGTACTGGAATCACTGTTCATACCCTACGTTGATGAACGTAACGTATGGATGAAAAGTTTACTTTTTATGTTATTTTGAAACGTATGGTTAATGAACCTTACGTTGTTGAAAAGTATGGAAGAAGAACATTACGTTTGGAAGGAACCTTACGTTTTTTGTCGTTGGACAAGTATGGAAGAGAAACCGTACGTTAGTTTTCAGTGTTGAGTTTGTTTCTCAAAAGTATGGATCATCAACCTTACTTTTATAATCAACCGTACGTTCTTTGGAGAGTTGAAGCAAGACAAAGTATGGATGATCAACCTTACGTTTGAATGCTGAAGAGAAAGTATGTACGTTCTGAATCTTACGTTCTGAATCTTACGTTCTGAATCTTACGTTCTGAACCTTACGTTCTGAATCTTACGTTCTGAACCGTACGTTTGTGAACCTTACGTTTGTGAACCCTACGTTTGGAGCCACGTCATCAACCCTACGTTTGGCGTCGGGATATTTTTGACAGACGATATTTCCTTTTGCATTGGTCAAACAGGCGGATTATTAAGCGGATTTCGAGCCGATTCTTAAGTACGACTTTGACTGAATCAAAGACGATTTTCAACGGATTAATGATTGATTTAAACGGAGCTTTTTATGCCGATTCTTCAGGGGAGTTACAATGGCTCTGTTATTTCATTCTTTTTTTAATATCGCGAATCTAAAGGAGATTTTCATGGATCTATTTATGCGGAAGATTTTCTCAGATTTGAATATATATGTTCTATCTTGGAAACTTCGGATATATATATACACAGGAAAGTGTATGAAATATATAGATTGATCTTTTAACGAGCAAGAAACAGAGACTGTGTGAAGGCGTTCTTTTCTGGTGTTCGAGAAGAAGTGTAAAACCTTTATTACCGAAGGAAAATCTTGATAGCAGATTCACGTGTTCTACATCGACTATCTGTTGTGAATCTACTGCTGCTGAAGTTGTGAAGTTTCTTGTAATATCTATTGCAACTGGATCGACTCAGAACTGTTTTGATTACAGATCTTTATTTTCTGAAGACGACGATCTATCTACTGTCAGTTGCATTCTGTTGCAATTGTGAAGAACAACTGGAGAAGTGTTTTCTTTATCGAAACCCTTTTTATTTTTGAGTGATCAGCTTCTCGTTCTAAGCTGTGTGGGTTCGTGTTTGAACCAGGAAGGCTGTGTTTGCCTGAAACTTGTAAAGGTGTCAACTGCCTGTACTCAGTTGTGAACAGGTCTATGGAAACGAGGACCAGATAGTGAAAATCGCCAAGCTCGTGGATTTGAGCGTTGGTGGAGTGGACTAGGGGCCTTCTGTTCCCCGAACCACTATACATCCGTGTATTCATGCTTTTACTTTTTCCGCTGCATATTTAATCGTGCTAAAGCATAGTGGACAGAATTTGTCTAAATTGAAGAGATTGTAATAATTTTGAAAAAACACAATTCACCCCCCCCCCCCTCTTGTGTGTAATCCGTAGATTCAGATCCAACAGATGATACCTTCCTACCTTGGTTAAGGATGATATCTTCCCACCCTGAGTAAGTATTGAGTTAAATATGATACCTCCTCTACTATTGTAATTAATTTTCTATACTAGTGATAAAATATATGTCATAGACTCAACCTGAATACACTATGGAGTAGATACCCACATTGGGATTGAACCATGTAAAAAAATAATTTTTTTTCTCTAATTTTTGTCTTGCATACAGTGTGAATGTGTTGGTTGATGCATACGAGATCCATTCACCACAGCAGGTGAAAAGGTTTAAATATTAATAGGGTAAAAAGTTAAGTAATGGTAATTTAGTAAAATTAGTTCACACTGATTCACCCACCCCCTCTTAGTGTAACTGTGTGATCCACTAATTAATTAAATTGGTATTAGAGCATAATTTTCTACCTCTAATTGGATCTATATTTTTTCCCCTTGGTTATTTTATCTACTTTACATGAGTTGAATATTTGAGGAAGTTATTGAGATGTTTGAGTCAATGAATAAGGAAGTTATCCCTGTAAGAATTGAGGTTTTTTCCATGACATTTAAAAACAAAGAAGAGAGAATCTAATAAGATAAGGAATATAACACCTATAAAAATGGAATAAGAGGATACACTGCTAGTTAAATGTAATCAAAGTTGTAATATTTCTATCACATTGGTTGATAACTATCCTCTTAAAGATTATAGTACAATATGTAAATATAATGTGCACATTGAATCACTTAGATATCCTTATTCATGAGTTATGGATTATTTGAAAAGGGTTACTATTGAAGTTGTTGTATATATATTTGAGTACATGATGGATCTATAGGATGATAAAACATAGTAGTAGTAAGAAGATAATGAAATTTGTAAAATACTCATCAAATTAGTTGAAACTAAGGAAACAAAACTTATTAATTTATAATGATTGTTTTTCCTTGGATGAAGAATGATTATAAATGATTTTTGGTGATAAAGTTGTGAGATGAAAATCTTTTGAAGAGAGGATCCATGCACTAGAATAAACATAAAAGGGTATTATTGATGCCAAGAATTTTTAGTTGTAAATCAAGGATAAAAGAGTGAAGAATATTGAAAATTATTTATAATAAAAGTGTAATTTTTATGAAGATCAATTAAATAAGATGAATAAATAATTAGAATAAATAATTAGTTCAGTTGAGGTTAATAAAAATAACCTCAACTTAAAGTGTCATAACCTGGAGGTAAAAATGAGGAATCTATAAGTAACAAAAGTTGTTTCTTCCTAAGATAATGTAAGAAGAGTTGATTCCATGAAATTTTCTAAGAATAGACTTAATTATAAAAAGACACATTCAAGTGGAAATAAGTTCTTGACATCACATATGAATAAATCAACTAGAATATCATAGGAAAAGTTAACCCTTACTCTAAAAAATTATATGGGAACTTATAGTTTTTTCATGAAGAGTTTCAATTAAAAATTAAATTTTAGACCTATATTAGTATATAAAAATAGTTAAAACTCACAACCCTATCAAAGGTGGATGTGAGAAAGAGAAGGAATTTTAGTTCCTCAAGAGGAGCTCAAAAGGAAGGTGTCTTCACAAAAAAAAATAGTAAAGAGATAAAGTTGTCTGGAATGTTTCACAAAGGGAGTAATCAAGATTTTGTTTCTATTGTTGGTGTTGTTAGAGGTTCAAACACAATTCCATTAACTATTAGTATAACATGTTAATTATTGAAAGACAAAAAAATTTCTACATAAAGGGAAAGAAAAGTTAAAGCTAGGAGAGATCCTACTAAGATGATGTAAAGTACATAGAAGAAGGTAAATCAGTTAACTTCAAACAGATTTGAATATCACAAGAATTTATATGAAAATTTCATAAAAATGGTCATTGTGATAATGAGTGTGGTTTACACCTACCAATAATGCTTCATTTACTAGTAAAAAGAAAATTACACTAAAGAATAATAAAAAACAAATTAATAAGGATGATAAGTTCACCTTGGGGTGTAATAAAAAGGAAATTACTAAAAAAACACACCCAAGAAGAATGTAAATGAATATGCTACACCAAATAATATATGCTTATATTATGGAATTAAAGGTCACATCATAGATAGTTGCAAGAAAGGCATGAACATTAGTGTTAAAAAATCAAGTTGTAGTAACAAAGAAAATAAATACAAGAAAAAAACAAAAGTATTGGTTTAGTTTAAGAAATCTATAAATAATAGTTTAAATTTCATAAGAGCTTTCCAAATAAGGGAGACCCAATAATTCATGAGAAATTATGTGGAAAATCCAAGAAGGGTGAGAATTTTTATCAACAATACATTATTTTTTTGCCAGATTAGTTAGAATTAGCAAGGAATATAGAGCTAATATAAAATAATGGTAATTCATTTCAAGATTATGTGGAAAAATAAAATCCAAAAATGAATAAAGTTGAAAAAATGAATAAGACTATACTAAGGAAATTTATGTTTTCTAAAATCAAAGGAAGATAAATTTTGGAGAGTTCTCATAAATATGGATCTAGATTGAAAAATGTTTCTAGGTTGAGAAATATCTCTCAACCTTATTACACTAAATAAGAATTAAAAGATAAAACACCTTATTCTCATAAATATTGTGTTTTATTTCTTGTGCAAATAATTTTATTGGAGTTGTTTCCCTAAACCATTGACTTTGTGCTTTAGTTTTTCTATATATTCAAATAAATTAATATTAATAAATGTCACACATTGATTGTTCTTATTCCTTAGGGGTAAAGTCACATATTACTTATGCATATAACCAGAGTTCAAATCCTAGAAACCCACCTTGGGGAGATTTTGGGCCATTTATGGCTGATGATACAACTGTTGGTATAGGTGATGATGCTGGTTCATGCAAGCAGGGGTGCATAACTAGGTATATGCTAGGTGTAGTGTAGGACATAGGCAAAAGACCTTTTGGTCAGGGCGATGATGGGGCCTTCAGACCATGTAATGGATTTCAATCCATAGATCCTTCAAGACATAAAATTGTAAATGGATAGTTATGAAGTGGGTCAACCCTTGGAGGGGGGTATGACATATCCTTGCTAGCTCGGGGGGGGGGTGTTGTTTTATTTTCTTATAGCCTCTAGGACCTTAATATATTTTTTTGATAATAAATATAGAGTATTTATCATATCCAAACGTCATATAATTTTTCCACTATGATGAGAACCTTTATGTTCTATGATAATATTCTAGAATATGTAACTTCTATGGTCAAATAGCGTCATATAATGGAACATATATGATGAATAATATCAGGTTATTAGTTATCATACGTGGATGAGAATTAATCTCATGAAGTTCTCACTTGGTAATCTCCAAGTTGGGATATTATAAGGATAAACCTGCAAGTAGGAATTCCATATGTTTGTGTTTCACTGGATATTCCAATATACTGAAATTTGTAACGATCCTTAGAATTCATATTATTATTAATTTATATCACGAGTCATGTACTTTCATTTATTGATGGAAATAATGATAGGATATTCTCATGATTAGATAATATATATTTGGTTCATCACAAGTGATATCGCACTAGTCAATATAGGATTTTTCCCTTCTGGTTTAAGAAAGATAATATCCCAGACCCTTTGATTGGAATTGAACTGTCAAACTAAAATTCCATCATTTTGGTGATTGATGAGTTAATTTCAAGAATTAAAAGATATATATATCAAGATTATAGGTTTATGACATGATTATGAAACCTAATTGATGAGATATTAAGACAAATATATTATATTACATACGTAGTAGTTGTATGTGGTTGTTGTCACTGTGATATTAACTTCTTCGTCTATGGGTGCCTTTATGTGTTAAACACTAATATTAGACTTTAGTCAAGCCCACCTAATGCCACTGAGGAATATTCCTAGAGGTTCACACTCTTAGTGTTTCCATTGATCTTAGTTGAATTATATTTGAATTTACCAGTTTGAAAAAAAATTATTCTTAAGATGAAGAAATAATATTTATTAAGGATTTAATGATCACAAATATTCAGTCACTGTATTTATATGATCTGAATATTGAATAAATATTTATTTAAAAGACCATTAATATATCATTTATTTATTTATGAAATGAATAATATTTGTTATTTGAGGTTTGGTAAATGATGAGGAAAGTGGATGGGATGAGTTATGGGCTAGGTAACTACAATGATATAATCTTAAATATCATTCAAATAAAAAAAAGAATTATTTTTTTAATTAAAATGATATTTAATTTTAATAATTTTTCACATCCATGATATAATAATAATATAAATTATTATAATTATTATTATTATGAGGAATATAATAGGTTTAAATTTGATCAAGGGCCTTTGTGTAATTATCAATATTAAACACTAGATCTATATATGCCCACTTATATCTTTTTAAAGTATTTGTGAAATAATTTTTGTTGTGAACAACACATATTCTCCCTGTAGAATTCTCTTAACGAAGAATATATATAGGGTCCCTCTCAGTACTAAGAGAATTTCTCCACCTCCTTCCCACTCAAGATCAAGAAAAAAAGGGCAATCCTCCAACCCAAATAATTATGTTTTAATCAAAGTTGAGAGATGAAATATAATCAGTGATGCTCTAAGATTCTAGAGCACATATCACTACTAGTGGGAATTTAATTTGAATTCTAATAGAGAAACGATGATATAACTCAAACTGCAATCCATTTTTTTCATTTTCAAATAAACCGGTTTATGGGTTACCGGTAACCATACAGACCCTGACCTAACAAACCATCTGGATTCAAATTTAAAAATATTAGAAACCATCATCAAAGTCACGAAGACCGAGGAATCTCAATCGATGAGCCACCTCGAGCCGTGCCCATTGCATCATCAACATCATCTGAATCACCGGCGAACAACCACTGGCGAGAAGCACCGGACCTCACCACCGCATCATAACATCACTATTTCAAACCATAAACATTGAAAACCGCAAGACAGAAGCGAGTTCATCCATGTCTCCGACGAAGATCGAGTCGTGCCCTTGTTGTTAAACCCTTTGTCGTCACCTTCCTTCGACATTCAGCCATCGAGAAAGAAGGATAACATTTCGAAAGAAAAATAGAACAAAATCAACCAGAATAACAAAGCAATTGAGCATCATCGAACATATCAGATCAAACGCTGACTCACACTCAATGAAGAAAATCGAATGAAACACGAACTCGATTCAAACAGTAAAAGAATCAACAGCCCAATTCACAAACACCGCAAAACCAGCCTGTATGAAACTTAAGAAGAACTGACTGCAAAGGACGGAATCAGAAAACATCACCTAGATTTCATCGTCGAAGCAGACCAGATCTCGTCACCGCCGTCCAAGACGCTCGCAGAGACCTTGACGAACCACCCAATGCACACCGGAGAAGAAGCAACACCTATCAAGTTTCAGGAGCAGGGACTTTCCCACAAACCAGCACCGTGTCACCAAAGCGAGGCGAGGCCAACCACGGACGACACAAGAAGAACTGACGCCAATGCAACTGAGGATCTGCCGCCACTATCACCGGAGGAGGGGCGCCGCGCCAAGCCGAAACGAGGTAGGAGGCGGCGACTAGGGGAAAACCTAAATCGCAGATCCCCTTACGGGCTCATCCACGATGATATAACTCAAACAAGGTTTAAACATTCAACATTTGAATCTCAAGGATGAGGAAATTTTTATTATTAAATTAAATTTTAGGATTCCTTTCATCTAGTTTCATCATTTATATTAATTAGAATAGATATTTATTCATCATTTTTTTGTATTATCCATTAAATATAATGAAAACACAACATTGGGCATGAGCTCAACCATATTTCACTATGCCTGAAACCTTAAAGTGGTTTCAAAGTGCTCATGTTTAAATTTATAATTATTAAATTTATTTGATTAATACCATGATTATTTTGGTATATTTTATTTTAGTTTTTATTCTTAATCTATTATATTGAGATAATGAGTCATTTAACTATCATATGTCTAAGAACAGGCCAAGAACATGTGAAGAACCCAAGTAGATTTCATCTAGAGGTGCTGGAAATTCTGGTTGCATTATCATATTACACATCATGTAACCTAATTAAATTTCATGTATTCTCATTAAACCAAAAGCCTATGTGGTTTCTCCAATCACGTCTGGTCGTGTGGGATATCTTTACGTGGCAGGTAATTACATAGTAATTATACTGTGTATTAACTGCCCGGGTGGGACACAGTTTTTAACGTTACACAGTGTGTAGCTATCATTCATATTGTGTAATGTCACACGAAGCATTGGTCATGTGGTAAATGAACACAGTGTATAATTAATACACATGTTGTGTGTTGACTTCCGGTCTAGAAACATGATCCATCTATGATTACAAAAAAAAATTGTTGGTGTACACACTATGTAACATGGTTTTGTTCAATGCGGATTAAACATTGAGTCCATAGGCATGTATCGTGGATGACCACGGAAAGTGCTACATGATTTGTAGCAGGATTTACACACCATGTAACTTTTAAACATTTACAAATAGTATATGAAAATCTAGGTTTCACACCACATAAATTAATTAAACAGACTACAAATTAATTACAACATTAAACCAAACTATATGGTGTGTAACTGGTGTACATATCATGTGATAGGGTTTCATATAATATTAAATTCATAATTAATTTCCATGTTATTTTAGAACTACACACTGTGTAAGTTCATTGTAAACATCATGTACTTTATGCACATTAAAAGTGGTATACACCATGTATATTAACATTTTTCATGTGTCATAAATCCCAAGATGACTACTTGGGATGACTCGCAAAACTAAACGTCATGTAACAACATGACACACTACGTATAATGGCCCATACTTTATATACATAGATATCAATTCAAAATTGAAGAATATTCAATTTAGAACATAACAAAACCACACCATGACCATATAGGTTTAGTGTCTTCATAAACTTGGAAACATAAACAACTAGTTCATAAGACAATCTACATTATCTTCTGCTTATTTCATCATAACTAGACCCCTTTTGAAATAACTTACTTAATACCCTTCTTCATGACCTGGGGAAAATAAACATAAGAAATGGTGATCTCAAATGATTAGTAAGGTTAAAAAAGGGATATATAAATCATATCATAATCACAAGACAGAATAACATAACATTGGAAAATCTTATCTTGTTTATGAAAGATCATGATATCATTTCATGGGATAAATCATAAATGTTCATAAAAAAATCAATGAATGTAATCCCAAAATTCATAACATAAGACATGAATTTTTTTAAAATACACATAAGTATAGAAAATCATTTCATATTAGTCAAGTCTCATTGTCCATACCATCATAGCGGACAAAGTCCATTGTTGAACCAAGTTCACTCCTCGTTACAAACCTATATTACTTAATAGATATTATTTTCTATTCCAGCCCTGTCTATCTCATGAGATATAAATATTTTCCCAATGCATTGGAGGAGGATATAGGTCTCACCCATCTCATAATGAAATCATTCTTACGTATTCCACAAAAAAATAAATCATTCATCATAGCATAACCCAAGGAATAAAATGGATTTCTTAAACATTATTCCATCATAACATAATTCATATAAAACAAATGGATTTAAAAAATAACAATCCATCATAAAAAAAATCAAACCATATGAATAAGATAGATATTTTACTTGAATCATAACCCTGTTAAATAATGACATCTTATATGGAAAATAATTTTGATAAAACTCATGAAATTAACTCTTGAGGAAAATATCCTTTCTTCTTCAAAAATGTTTTCTTTTCTCAAAATTCCTTATAATTTTAAAAGAAAATAATTTATTTGAGAATAAAATTTAAATATTATAAAGGAATATTCATGGAAATAAGGTGTTATGAAATAATAAAAATCCATTCATGCCATATAAGTTAAAAGAAAACATTCTTCTCGTAATTTTTTCCGTAAGTCAAAAAGAACCTCATATCAAAAATGAAAAAAATATTCCTTTCATACTATTTCATAAAAATTAACCAATGGTTAAAATTGAATTTAAAAAATATTAGAATAATATTATGAATATTTTATAATAAATATATATATATATAACATGGAAATGTATGATAAATATACCCTAGTAAATACTTACGTATAAACAATCTCAGATAAAAATGAGATTGTAAAATTATCCCTTGCCATAGGACTGATATCATTTGTATGTATATAAACCTCCTCTATAATGATTTAAATAATTTCATTAACTTATTCCAGAATCATAGTCATTTTTATTATATCATATATGATCATATTATCATCTATTTGTTAGTAACATTTCATTATTACTCATTATTTGGGTATTAATGGCTTCGTTTTCTTATGCATGTTTTGTCGAAGAAGTTCTTATTAAACTTCTTAGTTTATAGCTATATAATTTCCAAAAATTATATTAATATAATATATATCATATTTATGCATTCTATTAATTTATATAATCATTCTTTAATGAAGATCATGTAGAATGAATCGCATCACATCGGGGAGATGATAAGTCGTACGTACGCATGAGCAACGATATCATTCATATAATTGTGAAATGGTATGGAAGTGGATGGTATATATTTTGTTCCAAAATAAATATAATGTTATAATAATCACATATAGTTATTATTTCCATCATTATGCTCATCCAAGTAAAGTGGTTGTGAAAAACAGATTACACCATGGCGTGGAGACGGTAAGTCATACGTATACACGCATGGTGATTTCATTTTTCATAGGATAGATAGAAGGTGGAATAAGGTTGTTACATAACCATAATAATATCTCATTATATATTTTATATTGGATTTATTACTTAATAGTGGAAACAAAAAAGATAGATGGATTAGAAGAAGAAATGATCTTGAGAGAGTCGGTAAAGGAGATTAACTCTTCTTCGGTGAGCTCCCTCTATATCTCCTCTTAAAGGCACAAAAGTTTTTCTTTTTAGAAGAACAGAATATATAGAATGTAACTATGGAAGTTTATAAGGTAAATTGTTAGGGTTTGGATGAACTTTAATGCTCGATGAGTTATGAAGAATTGAGGGAGGAGGTTCCCTTTTATAGTTGAGGTTGGGGAAACCTTTGGAATTTCCAAAAAATATTACTTTAATATAAATTAATGTTTAACTCAAAATGACTCCAAATTGTGTTATGTATAATATAATATGATTTTTGTTAGAAATAATCTCATACAGTAATTTTTGTACATTTATTTATTTTATTTTAAACCATATATTTTCATTTCACTCTTAAAAAATATATTTAATTTTAAATTGTGGTAACGATATTATAATTATTAAGAGGCTATAAATTTACTTATATGGGGTCAATTGTCCATAAATGGACACTTTTTGAAATTTTAGACCTTAAAATAGTCACTTTGTAATTTTTAAATATTTTTATGATTTTTAAATAATTTGATCAAATATAATTTTTAAAAAATATAAATTGTGTCAGTTTTGACACTATTGATTTCATTGAATTTAACTAAAATCCAAATAGAGATATAACATCAAAAAAACATTCAATAGACTTCTAATTTGTTATATTAAACTATAAAATTCGTGGAGTACCATAATTAATATAAATTAAATTTATTTTAATATTTTTCATACCATTTATTTGATATTTCTATTAATAAAATAATTTTTTTATCATTATGGTGTCAGTATTTATGGTAATTATTTAATCTATAAAAATTATAAATAAATTTCCATGATGTAGATAATTTCATTATATTTCTGGGGAAAATTTATTATCAAATTTATATGGTATTCATCACTATATAAAAATTATTATACTTATAAGAAATAATAGAGTGACATTTTGTCACTTTAATGTTACTTTCTTTTATTTTAATAATCTCTATATCATTTTCATGGACAAGAGTCAATTAAATAAGTAAATTTTTATCCTTAGGTGTTAATGGTCAACGCTTACTCATCCAATAGGATTTTGGAAGGTTTTAGGGTAATTGTATAGTCCTCATCATATTATTTTGTTACCTAAATTACCTGATTTACCTTTTACCTTGTTAAATAAGAATTATTGTAGTTACTATTCATAATATCCAAAAAATAAAATTAACATATTAAAATAATTTGGACCCAATGATTCAAAACATGTGATTCATTTTTTAAAATTTAAAACACAGAATTTTCAGTAATTAAATTAAAATTAACCATGTTGTGGGAATGGGAAAATAGGTTTTAAAAGTTAAAACAGTTCGATCAGATTATACCAAATAAACACAAGAGGGGGGTGAATTGTGTCTTCTCAGAAATCTTTGCGAGATTTCATTCTGCCCTTTTAATTTAATCAGATGAATTAATGCAGTGGAAATATGAAGTGCAGACACACACGATGTATAGTTGTTCGGGGAACAAAAAGCCCCTAGTCCAATCCACCAATGCTCTATTTCACGAGCTTGGTGATTTTCACTATCTAGTCCTCATTTCAAAGGACCTTTCAACAAATGAGTACAAGCATTTGGTACCTTTACAATCTAAGGCAAAACAAAGCCTTCTGGTTCACTCACAAAACCTACACAGCTTAGTACGAGAAGTCGGTCACTCAAGAATAGAAAATAAAGATTTTTGTATTCTGAAAATACTTTCCAGATGTTCTTCACAATTGCAACAGCATGAAATTGACAGTAGATAGATCGTCACCTTCAGAAATAATGACCTTCATAAAAGAGTTGTTCTGAGTCGATCCCGTTGCAGTAGATATATAAATATAATTCACAACTTCAGCAGTAGTAGATTCTCAAATAGATTTTCGATGTAGAATGGATGAATCTTCTATTGTGATTTTTCTTCTTTATTAAACAGAGATTTGTCACTCTCTTGAATCAATAGATCTGTATATTTTGATAGTCCCTACTTTTCCTTTTTTCTTTTCTCAGAATGATCGAGAGATCGTTTATCACTGTTCGAAAAAACTCATATAACGACAAGCACTTCTTCTAAAAAAAATAGATTCACAAAGGTCGACGTTTTACTCTAAATATTCAAATATTTGAATTTACAGAGTAGTCGTAACTTCCCTAAAGATTTGACATAAAAATT
Source organism: Viscum album (assembly GCA_963277665.1). Taxonomy (NCBI): domain Eukaryota; kingdom Viridiplantae; phylum Streptophyta; class Magnoliopsida; order Santalales; family Viscaceae; genus Viscum; species Viscum album. Next base: position 143,308,048 of record OY728155.1, read on the forward strand.
TCCTTTTAATTTGATATTTAAACCATTGATAAAACAGCTTTGAATCAGTCAAAGTCACTCTTTAAAATTGGCTTAAAATCCGGCTTGAAATCAGCCTAATAATCAGCTTGCTGACCGTTGCATAATAATATCGACTTTAAATTCTCTGACGCCAAACGTAAGGTTTATTTGTATAGTATGAATCCTATGAATGTAACATAGATAATAAATTTAAGGTTGATGACGTAGCCTTCAAACGTAGGGTTGACAACATATGTTTGATCACAAACGTAGGGTTGGCAATGTATGGTTGATCATAAACGTAGGGTTCATCATCCATACTTTTATCTTCAACTTTCAAACGTATGATAAAAGATTCATAATTTTACTTGATCAATGCTTTTCTAAGAATGTATGGTTGTTTACAAAAGTAAGGTTAATGAACCATACTTTTAAGAAACAAACGTAATGTTTAACACTTACATACGGTTCTCCTTCCATACTTTTCTAATAACCCATACGTAGGGTTCCTTCCTAACGTAGGGTTCCTCTTCCATACTTTGTTGATAATGTATGGTTGATTAACCATACTTTTCTCTTATCTCATAAAGTATACACGGCTTTTCATCCTTATGCTACATTTCTCCATGTAGGGTACGAACAGTGTTTCCAGAACGCGCTAAAACAGATCCCGAATATGTAGTGCATGAACAGTGTTTCCAGAACGCACTAAAGTGCGAATACCTTAGAAATTAATTCTCATTGTTCAAGAATTTAAATATTTCATCCAGAAAGAAAATAAAATATAATGAATAATAAATTCCTAAAATATTCTTAAAAAGAAAATCATTAGAAAATAATTAAGGGTATTTGTGAGCATCAAAATTATCATAAAGAGATAGAGTATTGTTCTAAAAAAACTCTCCCTTTAAATAAAAACATTATTTATTGTTAAAAACAACACTTTCTCAACAATCTCCGCCTTTTTTATTATCACCAAACCTATAAAATAATTATTGAAATTAACTTACAAAAATTAATATAGTTTTGAATTTTGAAAAGATAAATACAATATTAGAGTTAACTTAATTTCTCTCTTTAATTTATCCAATTTAATTTCACCCCTAATAAAACTAAAATCTCTCCCCCAATAAAATTAAAAAATAAAAATAAAACAAACCAAAATGTTTTGTTTATCCAAATTTCTCCCCCTTTTTGTGATATCAAAAAGAATGACAAAATATAGAATATAACAGAGATTAATGTAGCACTGAATGTAAGTAAATGCTATAATTAATTGTTTGTCAAAAATTAAATCTGTATTACTGGCATATCAAAACAAGGATAGTAAAACAAATAAATATAATGAAATAGATTTTCATTAAAAGTACAAATATGATAAACACAGGAATCAAGGTTTGGTCAAGATTTAGGTAGGGTTGATCTCCTCTGAACTGCAGACTTGATATCTGTCAAATTCTCCCTCAGCCTTTTCATCATGCCATCACCAAGCCTAATAATAAAATCTCTGGTCTCTTGAGTCATATTAATGTCTTCTATAAGGTTGAATCTTAAAAATTCATGAAGTCTTGATTCCTTCTCCATAAATAAAGACAACTTCTATGTGAACTGATTCAGCAAAAGTCTTATAGATGGTTCACTGGATGTCAACTGATCAATCAGAAATTTCTGATTGTCTAACAAGGCTGATAAAAGAGCATTGTTGCATTGAAGATAATGCAATATGTCACTCATATTGCTCATGGTAGTTGTGATAGCTTGAAACTTTCTGAGTAAATCAGGTGAAGTAGCTGACTCACTAGCACCACTAGTTCCAACAGATGCAAATTGTGTCTCCATAAATAATTTGAGATCTGATAAATCTGAATTCATAACCATTTTATATTTTAATTTTTCAACAGCAGTCAACATATCCTTCTTAAAAATTTCAACTTCTTGCCTTGAAATTGTACTATCCTTAAGTCTTTGAAATTTCTACTGTTCTGATTCTAAGGGTATTCTCAGAGTAACATTTTCATATTCCAATTGAGACAACTTTCTGTACAGCTCTTCAACTTCCTTATTCCCTGAATTAGAGGCACCCTATGCTTGATTTTCATTCTCAGTCCTAGTGTGATGCAGCAGTACTAAAGGTAGTGAATCTGCATCAGATTTTTCTTTTTCCTTCTCCTGAGCTGGTTGATCTATAGATTTTTCCTCAGAGTCTTTTGTAGACTCTTCCACAGGAAAAATCCTCATGAAGTACTTCTGTTTGAGCTTCATAAACATGATCATCACGAACATCATCAATTTGTTCTTCTAAGTGAGTTTCTAAAAGAATATCTTCTAGAGTTTCCTAAGGTCTGGCCACTCCCTCACTAGGCTCTGCCTCTTGTTCCAGTTGAAGTGTAACTTCAACATCAGCTACAACCTATCATTGATTCTCTCCTTCAGCTTCTTCTTGAATTACAGATTGAATCTAAAGTCCTTCCACTGGTTCTGACCTCTCAGTAACAGCTTCTATTGCTATTTCAGCAGCAGCTTCTCTGAAAAAACTGTATGAGAGTAAATCTCTTGTTGTCAGTACAGGGGAAACAAGTTCCTCATTAACAGTTATTTTTCTCTGAGATTGAAGTCCCTCTTGAATTCTTTCTTCCTCAGTATATTCTATTTCAAATATGATTCTTCTTGCAGCAATGCTGACTCTCAATTCAGCATGTCCCTCTTTGGACTTAGCAGATTGAACTTGAGCACTCTCTGTTTTGTACTCAGCTCCTACTGGAAAAAGTTTTCCTTTTAAGGAGCTCCAAAAATAGCCAATTTTTCTTAAGGTTCCATCATTGAAAACATTACTGTGATGACATCTTACTCTGGCATCCATTAGTCTCACCAAATTCTTTTTGAACAACAGCTTGGAAATGAATCTACCAAAAGGGTAGAAGTTCATTCTGACTTCACTAAGACAGCAGTAACACAGGTACCTCACCATGTACCTAAGAAAGATTAATTTTATATCACTGAGCAGAAGTTACATTATGTACATGTCAGGATACAATATCTTTTCTATCTCTGAAATTCTTGGTGTTATCCCTGTTTGTTCAGAATTCACAAGGATTTTCTGATCTGGCTCCAGATCCTTTATGAACATATTCTTTATAGAAGTAGAACCAAAAAGAAAATACATAACATACTCAGATTTATGTACATAATCTCCTATATTTTTCAAATCAAAATGAAAGACTCCCTCATGTGGGCAGTTCAAAATCTGACCAATTTCAACTGAAGATATCGAAAAATCTCTATCCTCTATCTGAGCTAGCATAGTGTCCTCATTTTCTCCTAGACTGAATTGCACAGTATTAAAGAAATATCACAGTTCTAATTCATACAGAAACATAGTATTCTCACTATTGAAAGTCTGTTCGATATTCTAAAACGATAGTGCTTATTTTAACAACAAGTTCATCTGAAATAGCCAGTCGAGATCAATCACCTTTCCCTGTAATATTTTCCTTCCTTCTGAATGTTGTTTCTTGGAATTGTTGGTCTCGGCCTCATCATCTCTCTTAGTCTTTCCCATTTCTACGAGAGTCTCTGAAGTTTTTAAGGTTAGGGTTTTAGAGGTTCGAAAGTTAGGGTTTGATGAGTCGTGGTGCGATTTTGCAGGTTCGAAAGGTTTTGATAGAAATGAAACAGTTTAGAAGTCGAAAGGCTTCTGACAGCCTTGATTCCCGTGTTTTTATTAATCATTACATAGATTTTAAATATAAATAAAATCGATTACATGGAGAAAAAACTTATTCTTTTTAAAAAAAAATAACTAAATTATTTTAATCACTATCAAAATAGAGAAATAACATAGTAAAATAAAACTTTATTTAAAATTAAATAACCCTATCTCCCCTTAATAAAATCAAACCTTGTAGTGGGAAGTGGTTTCGTAAAAATATCATCTAATTGAATTTCAATTCTTACAAATTCCAAAGATATATCCTTTTTAAGAACATGATCTCTTAGAAAATGATGCATGATATCAATATACTTAGTTCTAGAATGATTAATAGGATTTTTTGAAATATTTATAGCACTAGTATTATCACATAAAATAGGAATATTATTAAAATTTATTCCAAAGTCCATAAGAGTGTTTTTCATCCACAACACTTGTGCACAGCAACCACCAGCAGAAACATATTCTACCTCAGCTATTGACAGGGTAACTGAATGTTGTTTCTTACTTGACCATGACACTAAGGATTTACCTAAAAAGTGACAAGTTCTTGAAGTGATTTTCCTATCTAATCTACAACTCCCAAAGTCTGCATCTAAATATGAAATTAAATTAAAATCAGAAGTTTTGGGATAAATAAGAGATTGAAAAACAGTTCCTTTTAAGTATCTAATTTTTTTTTAACAGTAGTTAAATGATATTCTTTAGGATTTGATTGAAATCATTCACAAAGTCATACTGAATACATTATATCTGGTCTGCTAGCAGTAAGATATAACAAACTACTAATCATACCTCTATATAACTTGTTGTCAACTGATTTTCCAGTTTCATCCAAATCAAGTTTTATATAGTACACATAGGAGTTGTATATTTCTTATTGTTTCCAAGTCCAAATTTCTTTAATAAATCAGTAATGTATTTGCATTGATTCAAAACATTTCCAAAATCTTTTTGATAAATTTGAAGCCCTAAAAAGAATTTTAATTCTCCCATCATGCTCATTTCAAATTCTTTTTGCATTAACTTTAAAATCTCATGACAAAGGTATTTATTAGTTTATCCAAAAATTACATCATCAACATAAATTTGAACCAATAAAATATTAGAATTTTTAGTTTTCTTAAAAATTGTTGGATCTACCATTCCAACAGTAAAATCATTTTTCAATAAAAAAGATCTTAATCTTTCATACCAAGCTCTAGGTGCTTGTTTAAGGCCATAAAGAGCTTTAGTAAGTTTAAAAACAGAATCTGGTTTTTGAGTATTTTCAAAACCAGGAGGTTTCTCAACATAAACTTCCTCCATTAAATAACCATTTAAAAACGAATACTTAACATCTATCTGAAATAATTTAATGTTCATATGAGATGCATAGGCTAAAAGGATTCTAATGGCTTCTAATCTAGCTACAGGTGCAAAGGTATCATCATAATCTATACATTCTTTCCGATTATATTCATTAGCTACAAGTCTAGATTTATTTCTAGTTATTATTTCTTGATCATCTTGCTTATTTCTAAAGACCCATTTGGTTCCAATCACTGGATAATTCTTTGGTCTTTCAACTAATTCTCAGACTTCATTTATTTTGAACTGGTTTAATTCTTCTTGCATTTCTATCACCCAGCTTTCATCATCTAAAGCTTCTTCTATAGACTTGAGTTTTAATTGGGATATAAAGGAAGAGAATTCTACAAGATTCCCTATATTTCTTATAGTTTTTATTCCTATGTCTAAGTCAACTATGATCGTTTCTAAAGGGTGATTCTTTAGAGTTCTAGTTTGTCTAGGCCGCACACTCATAGGTTCTTCAGTATCATTTTCTTCTGGACTGGACTGAATTTCTTTTATATCTTTTTCAAAATCATTTTTCAAGTTCTCAAGTCTCATGTTATCATTAGAATCAGATTCATCCATTTGATCTGTCCTTTTCTTGAAGGGGTCAAATTCATCTAATTTCACATGAACTGATTCTTCAACAATCCTTGACTTCTTATTATAGATTCTATAAGCTTTGGAGTTAGCTGAATATACTAAGAAAATGCCTTCATCTGATTTTAGATCAAACTTACCAAGATTTTCCTTGTTGTTCAAGATGTAAACTTTGCATCAAAAAACGTTAAAGTAATTTACTTTAGATTTTCTGTTATTCCAAAGTTCATAGGGTATCTTTTTCAAAAGAGGTCTAATTAAAACTCTATTCATTATATATCAGGTTGTTCTTAGAGATTCTTCCCAAAAATAAGTAGGAAGACTGTATTCATTTAGCATAGTCCTAGACATTTCATGAATAGTCCTATTTCTTCTTTCAACAATTCCATTTTGTTGAGGTGTTTTTGGTGTAGAGAATGTGTGTTTAATACCCATATTTGAGCAGAAGGAATTAAATTTCTAATTCTCAAATTCTCCACCATGATAAATTATTAATGAAATTATTTTAAAAAACATTTTTCATTTTGAACAGTTTCACAAAAACTTTCAAATGAAGTAAAAGATTCATTTTTAAATTTTAAAAAATAATCCATGTAAATATAGAAAAGTCATCAACAAAAACATATACATATAATTTATCAGAGAAGCTTTCTAATCTTGAAGGTCCAAAAAAATCCATATGGATAAGTTCTAGAGGTTTAGATGTATCAATTCTCTTAACAGATTTGATGGATGATTTGTGTTGCTTGCCAAGTTGACATGTATCACAGAATCTGTCACTTTCAAATCTGAGACTAGGTAGATTAGAAACTAATTGTTTCTTTAATAATTTTTGTAAAGAATATACATTACAATGTCCAAGTATCCTATTCCAGATCCAGGATTCATTCACTTTAGCAGTTAAGCAGTTTACTTGTTGTTTACACAAGGAATTTAAATCCAGGGTATACACATTGTCAGTTCTAGGTACTCTAAATTTAAGCAGTTTATTTTTGAAAACAGAACAAAAATTGTTAGAAAAATCAATAGCATAACCATCATCACATAGTTGAGAGATAATTATCAGGTTGTGTTTCAATCCTTGTACATAAATTACTTTGTTGATTGATATAGCTTCTGGATCTCTAACTGTTCCAATACCAATGATTTTCCCTTTGGCATTGTCACCAAAAGTGACAAGTCCATCATCTTTTTGAGTGAGTGTAGAGAAATTCGATGAGTTTCCACTCATATGCTTTGACAAGCCATTTTTCATATACCATACATCCTTTTTTCTTTTGTGACCTGCTCCCTGCAAATACATTTACACAATTTTCTTTGGTACCCATATTTTGTTGGGTCCAGGGGTGTTAGCCAGCAGAGATCTGGGAATCCAGATTTGCTTTGTTTTTCTAATTTCACAAGATTCAAATAAATCATTTGCTACAAAATCCTTCTTAATACCACTTATTTGGGGTTGTCTTAAGAAATATTTTTTATATATATGTCCCATTATTCCACAGTAATTACAATCTAGTCTTTTTACACTTGGAATAAAATAATTCTTGTACAGCTTGGGTTTTTCACCCTTACTGCCAATTCCAAATCTTTCCTTTTTAATGAAAATTTTCCCAAGAATTTCATTTAAAATATTTTCTCCTTTAGTAAAAACAAGGGCTGCACTATTATAATTTTCCACTTCAGTTTGCAGTGATTTTATCTTTGATTCATAATCTGTATTTTTAGTGTTAATTGAGTCTAACTTTTCAGTTAATACCTTATGTTGTTTCAGCATTGTATCCCTTTCATCAGAAACAACCTTATGAATGTTCTTTAAAGACTTATGCTTATTAAATAGAGAATCATATTTTTATTCAAGCATATTGTAGTAGGCTGCAAGTTTTTCATTAGAGTAACTAGATTCAGAACTAGAGTCAGAAGAGTAGTAAGATTGTACCTCATCTGTTTCTGCCATAAAACACATGTTAGCTTTCAGATTTGTTTCTTCCTTTTCTGAGTCTGAATAAGAAGTGCTATTGGAGTCTTCAGATACACTCTATGTAGCTTTCATGGCTTTCTTGTCCTTATGTTCATAATCATTTCTTTTAAAGAATTTATTTTTCTTGTTTTCTTTTCGCTGAGGACAGTCAGGTCTGATTTGTCTCATTTTCTTGCATTCATAACATCTGAATTACTTGTCATCCTTTTTGAAGGATTTTCTGAAGCCCTTCTTCTTTCTATAGAATTTAGTGAATCTTCTGGCTAGCTGAGCCAGTTCCACAACAAAATTTGATAAATCAGAACTTTCTGCTTTCTCTTTTTCACTTTTCTTCATCTTTCTGTTTTTACTCTGTGATGAAACTTTCAATGCAGTGTCATCTCTTTTGATAAACACTTTATATTCATTTTCTTCATCTTCCATCTCAGCTTCATACATCATTAGTGTTCCAATCAGTTCTCTCATGGTTAAGTCCATAACAGGTGTCGACTGTCTGATTGCAGCAGAGATTTCATTCCATTTTGTAGGCAGTACCCTGAGTACTTTTAAAGCTTGATCAGCTTGTTTAATAGGATCTCCCAAAGTAGTTATGTTATTGGCAATATCTGTCAATATTCCATTCATTGGAGTAATACTTTCACCTTTAACCATTATGAAAGTATCAAATTTAAGCTTAGCAGTTGCATATCTCATTTCCCTGATATTGTTAGTTCCTTCATAAGCAACAGTAATAGTTTTTCACATTTCATATGCTGTCAGGCATTGAGATACTCTGTTAAATTCATCAAGTCCTAGACCACATATAATTTCATTCATTTCCTTTGAGTTCATATCATATTCTGCTTTAGTAGCTGCACTCCATGTTTCAGGTTTTTTTAGTATTTCATATGGAGTCAAAATCTTAGAATATACTCTGTATCGAAGGTTTTTCAGATAGATAATCATTCACGACTTCCATTATCCATAGTTTTCTTCATTGAAGTATGTTTCTCTAACCATAGACATTCCTTCTCTTGTATCTGTCATCTTGATCTTTGTATAATCACTTTCATCTTGTTAAGGATTTATCAGAAAGCTCAACCTTTGATACTAATTGTTGGATCAGATTATACCAAATAAACACAAGAGGTGGGTGAATTGTGTCTTTTCAGAAATCTTTTTGAGATTGTGTTCTACACTTTTACTTTAATCAGATGAATTAATGCAGTGGAAATATAAAGTGCAGATACACATCATGTATAGTGGTTCAAGGAATAGAAAGCCCCTAGTCCACTCCACCAATGCTCTACTTAACAAGCTTAGTGATATTCACTATCTGGTCCTCGTTTCAACATACCTTTCAACAACTGAGTACAGGCAGTAGGCACCTTTACAATCTAAGGCAAAACAAAGCCTTCTGGTTCACTCACAGAACATACACAGCTTAGTACGAGAAGCTGGTTACTCAAGAATAGAAAATAATGATTTTTGTATTCTGAAAATACTTTCCAGATATTCTTCACAATTGCAACATCATGCAATTGATAGTAGATAGATCATCACCTTTAGAAATAATGATCATCATAAAATATTCGTTCTGAGTTGATACCCTTTCAGTAGATATAGAAATATAATTGACAACTTCAGCAGTAGTAGATTCTCAAATATAGTTTCGATGTAGAACGAATGAATCTTCTATCGTGATTTTTCTTCTTCAATAAACAGAGATCAGTCGCTCTCTTGAATCAACAGATCTATATGTTTTGATAGTCTCTACTTTTCTTTTTTTCTTTTCTCAAAATGATCGAAGATCATTTATCATTGTTCGAAAAAACTCATATAATGACAAGCACTTCTTCTGCAAAAATTAGATCCACAAAGGTCGCCTTTTTACTCACAATATTCAAATATTTGAATTTACAGAGTATTCATAACTTCCCTGAAGATTCAGAATAAAAATCTCTTATTAATTCAATATTTAAACCATTGATAAAATAGCTTTGAATCAGTCAAAGTCGCTCTTTAAAATCGGCTTTAAATCCGGCTTGAAATTAGCCTAATTATCAGCTTGCTGACCGTTGCATAATAATATCGACTTTAAATTCTACGATTCCAAACGTAAGGTTGAGTTGTACAGTATGTATCCTCTGAACATAACATATATCATAAACTTAAGGTTGATGACGTAGCCTTCAAACGTAGGGTTGACAACGTATGGTTGATCACAAACATAGGGTTGGCAACGTATGGTTGATCATAAACGTAGGGTTGGTCATCCATACTTTTCTCTTCAACTTTCAAACGTATGATAAAAGATCCATACTTTTACTTGATCCATACTTTTCTAAGAACATAAGTAAGGTTTATGAACCATACTTTTGAGAAACAAACGTAACATTTAACACTTACGTACAATTATTCTTCCATACTTTTCTAATAACCCAAACGTAGGGTTCCTTCCTAATGTAGGGTTCCTCTTCTATACTTTGTTGATAACCTATGGTTGATTAACCATACTTTTCTATTATCCCATAAAGTATACACTACTTTTCATCCTTACGCTATGATTCTCCACGTAGGGTATGAATAGTGTTTCCAGAACACGCTAAAGCAGATCCTGAATATGTAGCGCATGAACAGTGTTTCCAAAACATGCTAAAGTCTGAATACCTTAGAAATTAATTCTCATTGTTCAAGAATTTAAATATTTCATCCAAAAATAAAATAAAATATAATGAATAATAAATTCCTGCAATATTCTTAAAAAGAAAATCATTAGAAAATAATTAATGGTATTTGTGAGAATCAAAATTATCATAAAGGGATAAAGTATTATTCTCAAAAAAACTCCCCCATTAAATAAAAACATTATGTATTGTTAAAAATAACACTTGCTCAACAAAAACATTGCAAAAGATTAAAATATTTTTACATCTAAATTAAATGTAAAATTAATTCAAATAACCTACATTATATTAAATTATAAAAATATATTCTATTTATACATTTAAACCATTCAATAATATAATCTGACCACATAAATTATTTCAATGAAAAAAAGTTTTTTTAATTAAAATTTAGTATATTTTTATTATTCATTAAAAATTGAAAGTTATCATAAAAATATCAAAAATTCAACCAAAGTAAAATTTTATATCCTGCTTCCAAATAAGAGTTTTATTTTTTCATATAAAAATTATTAATGTGTCAAAATTTCAATTTAAAATGGGTTCATTGTTAAAAGGCAGTAAAATTACCCTTTTTAAAATATAGATTTTTATGCATCAAATAAGGTTTATTCATACCCTATGACTAAAATTTTTATTCTATGAATATCAAGAATATTTTATTTAATATATAACATATATATTTCATTAATTTCATTTACCAATTTTAATTCACTTTATTTATTAATACAAAAAAACAAATATATAATTGATTTATATTTTTCATAAATAATTGGTAGCCAATGAATTTACAATACATTTGCATAAGTCAGTTATATTTATTCCCACTAAGCTAATGACTAGGTTATAATGGTCATTTTATACTAATGGTGTATCGTGGTTTGTTTAAACTCACAGTTGTGTGCAATGCAAGATATTGAAGAAAAATTATTTAAAGAAAATATTTTCTAAAAACATATGGGTGTTACATTCTACCCCCCTTAAACTGAATTTTGACCTCAAAATTTGTCACTTGGATGCAAACAGATGAGGATAATTCTGCCTCATCATGTCCTCAAGTTCCCACGTAGGTTCCTCAAATTGGTGGTTCCTGTATAAAACTTTAACCAAGAAACTAGTTTTGTTTCATAGAACTTTTTCGCTATGATTCATAATATATATTAGTTATTATTCATAAGAAAGATCTTGCTCTAGTAGTATGACTTTTGGGTTTAGTACATGTGAAGGATCAAGTATATACTTTCTCAGGAGAGATACATGGAACAAATCATGAACTTAAGAGAGATTCAGTGGTAGCGCTAATTGATAAGCTAACTTCCCAACACGATCCAAAATTTCAAAAGGATTGATATACCTAGGGATCAGCTTTCCCTTTTTTCCAAATCTCATTACTCTCTTCTATAGATATATTTATAGAAACACATTGTCACCCACTTTAAACTCTAGGTATTTTCTTTAGTTTTTAGCATAAGTTTGTTATCGACTCTGAGCTGCTCTTATGTGTTGTTTAATTGATCTGACCTTCTCTACCATTTCACCAACAATATCAAGTCAAAATAGATTTCTTTCTCCAAATTCATTCTAGAAATTTGGAGTTCTGAACTTCTTTACATAGAGGGATTCATAAGGATCCATATAAATAGTAGATTGAAAGCTATTGTTGTAAGAAAATTCCACCAAAGGTAGGTGCTGATTCCAACCACCTTTGAAATCCATAGAGAAATCTCTCAACATGTATTCTAGAGTTTGAATTTTCCTATCAGACTGACCGTCTATCTGAGGATGATAAGTAGTGTTGAAACTTAAATCTGTATTCATATCCCACTGAAGACTTCTCCAGAACTTTTTGGTAAACCTCAAATCCTGATCAGATATAATGTAAAGTGGTACTACATGCAATTTTACCACTTCCTTTATATATATCCTAGCAAATTGATCAAGATAGAAATCATCTCTAATAGAAATGATGTGTTAAAACTTCATAAGGTGATCAAAGATAACCCATATATCATTATGGCCTTTATATTTTTTGGGAAGTTCGATGACAAATTCCATAGTGATGTTTTCTCATTTCCATTATGATATGGTAATGGTTGGAACATCCTTTTAGACTTCTATCTCTCATCCTTAACTTGCTGACAAACCAATAACTAAGAGAAATATTTAGTAACATCTATTTTCATTCCATCCCACCAGAAATACTCTTCCAAGTCCCTTTACATCTTAGTGACTCTATGATGAATAGATAATCAAGAACAATGAGCCCCATCCAACAGCTCCTTTAATTCTAGTATGGGAGAAATAAAAACCCGGTTCCTTAACCTTATTAATTTTTCACAATCAATGTTGAATTCAGTAACATTTCTCACCTTTTTTATAGCTCTTCATCTTCCTTTTGTACCTCCTTAATCTTCACTTGTATAGATGGTTGGACATTTAATTGATAAAGATAAGATTTCTCCCATTCCTTTAAAATTTCAAGATCCATTATTCGAAAATCCATAAATATTAGATATTTTATGATCCTCATCATGGATTTACCAGCAAGGTCCTTTCGATTTAAAGCATCTTCCACCTTGTTTTCTCCCCCAGGGTGGTAATGTATCAAGTAGTTGTAATCTTTAATCAACTCCAATCATCTTCTTTGGTGAATATTCTTCTCCTTTTGTGTTAAAATATAATTTAAACTTTTATGGTCAGTATAAATATCACATATTTCACCATAAAGATAATACCTCCAAATATTTAATGAAAATATTACCACAACTAACTCCAAATCCTGAGTTGGGTAGTTTTTATCATGGATTTTCAATTATCTCAAGGCATAAGCTTTCACATATCATTTTTCATTAGAACGCATCCCATCCCATTCTTAGATGCATCACTATAGATCACAAACCTTTCTCCACTATAAGTCAGTGTGAGCACAGGTGCATTGGATAACCTTCTTTTTAGCTCTTTGAAATTCTATTCACATTACTCTGTCCACATGAACTTAACTCATTTTTTGAGTCAACTAGATGAGTGGATTAGATAGTTGTGAAAAATATTTCATAAAACGTCGATAATATCCAACCAAACCAAGAAAACTTTGAATCTCAGTTACTGTTGTTGGTCTAGGCCAATGTTCAATAACTTCTATTTTTCTGGATCCATAGATATCCCCTATCTTGAGATTATGTGACCCCAAAATTAAACTTTCTACAACCAAAATTCACACTTGAAAATTTTTTCATAAATCTTCTCCTTTCTTAGGGTCTTTAGTATAATTCTCAAGTGATCTTCATGTTCTTCTTTTCTCTTCTAATAAAGAAGAATATCGTCTATAAAGACTACCAGAAACTAATCAAGATAGTCTCTAAAGACTATATTCATTATATCCATGATAATAGTGGAGGAATTAGTAAGACCAAAAGGCGCCACTATAAATTCATAGTATCCATACCCTGTGCGGAATGTCATCTTTGGTATAACCTCCTTCTAGACACTTAATTTATGATATCTTGAATGAAGATAAATCTTGGAGAAGTATTGAGCTTCAAATAATTGGTTGAATAAGTCATCAATGCGGGGAAGATGATATTTGATCTTGATAGTGATCTTGTTATGTTCTTGATAATCAATACAGAGTCTCATTGATCCATCATTATTTTTAACAAAAAAAACATGTGGACCCTAAGGCGACACACTAGGACATATGAATCCCTTTTCAAGATTCTATTGTAGTTGATTCTTCAATTCCTACAACTCAATTAGGGACATTATATAAGGTTCATTTTAAATAGGCATAGCACCTGGTATGAGCTCCATTAAAAACTCAACTTCATGATTTGATGGGAGACCTGGAAACTCTTCCAAAAAGACATCACCAAATTCTTATACAATAGGTGTATTCTTAATTGTGGGTTTCTCCCCAGCCATTTGAGATAGATAACCTTCATTTATAGGAATCAGGATCCATAAGATGGAAGAAATTTCCACTATAAGGTCATGCTCATCCTTACATCGATAGATGATCATAGATTGATCCGAAATATGAAATGTGACTTCTCTTACTTAGAAATTGATATGATCACCATATAGAAAAAGTAAATCCATGCCAAGAATCACATAAAATTACACTAAATGGAGAATCAAAAGATTTTCAAGAATCACTTTCCCACAAACTTCAACTAGAGAAGAATTATAAACTTTTTATGTGACCACTATGCTATTAGGAGTTTTCACAATTAACTAAACATATAATTGTTGAGGTAATATGGTGATAACATTATAAAATTCTTCAAAAATAAAATATTGGGTGGATCCAGAATCAAATAAAATATTTTCTACTTTAGAGTGGATGGTAAGTGTACCTTTCACAACTTCATTATCTTATTCCACATCACCGATAGTGATTTCATGTGACTTGCTTTTGTCTTTGGCCTTAAGAGTTTATTGGAATTGATCATCATCAATAACCATTAGATTAGGGAATTGGTTGGCATAATTCCCCACTTCCTTACACTTGTAGCATTAAAGTGTATGAGGTGAATTCTATGTTTCCTTTTCTCTATTCACATCATTAGACATTTTTTCCAATCACTTCGGCATTCAACTGCTCGATGACCTTCTCTCCCACACATAAAAAATTTTCTAGTCCCTTTAAGATAGTTTCCTCTATATTTATTTCCACACTTTGATAATAAGGAAAAACTCATCTTCTTTTCAGTGTGGCCTTTATATTTTCCCTTGAATTCCATTTTTATCTTCTTATAAAACCCATTGGACTGATGAGTTACTCCAATCTCCATCTCAACCATGAGAGCACATCGAATGATTTACTTATAGCTATTGAATTCCCTTAAGGCTAATTCCTTTCAAATACATGGTTTTAAGGCACTAAAGAATTGATAAATTTTACTCTTAGGTTGGATAATAATTCCATAAATGTGCCTTGCAAGTATAGTAAAATTTACTTCATAGGTACCAACGGATTCATCGTCCTTTTTCTTAATCTCAAGGAACTCTATCGCCATTTTTTTCAAAGAATATGGGGAAAGTTATTATTAAAAAATAATTTATTGAACTTATCCCATTCCATAGAGTCAATTTCATCCCTTTGCCTCATCTTCTTGATAGGATTCCACCATTGATCAGCTTCACCTTCCAAATGATAGATAGCTAAGATGACTTTATCATGTTCTGAACATTAGAGAATTGAAAATATCTTTTCAATGGTACTAATCAATTGTCCATCCACTAGTGGATCAGAAGGCCCATTTAAAGAAGGTGGGCACTACCTTGTGAAGGACTCAACATAATGTTGATCACTCCTTTTCTTGTTCATAATTCCTATATGATTTAAAGCTTAAGAAAGTTCTTTGAGCATAGATACAAGATTTTCATTCCATCTCCTATAACATTTGGTTTCTTATGAGTACAATCATTGCATTTCCCCTTGAATTCATCATTAATGTGGATCCTTTGGGTTCCATCCATTTATTAAACCAAGAATATTAGTGTGAGAAACACAAATCATAATGGGAAAACCACATAATCAAGAATAAAATTTTGCTTTAGGTTTTATCCTAGGTTATTCATGATCATTTCTAAGACACTAGGATTGTAACCTATAACCTTGGATTCTTACTAAGGCTTTTTCATCCTATTTTCTAAAGGATAATTATACCTTTGATATGGTACCAAATATAACAACCCATAATTTACATATATAGATATTACTTCAAAATGGATGAATATTCCACTCAAAACATAATAAAACCATTCCAAGACCATATAGGTTTATGCCATTAGAAACTTGGAAACATCAACAACTAGTTCATAATACATATACATTATCTATCACTTATTTCTTCATAACTAGACCCCTTTTGAAATATCTCACATAATAACCTTATTCATGACCTGGGGAAAATAAACATAAGAAAGGGTGAGATAAGATTCTCAGTAAGGGTAAACAAGGGATATATCAATCATATCATAATCATAATACATAAGAACATAACATTTGGAAATATTATCCTGTATATGAAAGATCATGATATCATTTCATGGGATAAATCATAAAAGTTCATAATAATCAATTAATTTAATCCCAAAAGTCATAACATAAGACATGAAATTTTATGGAATACACATAAGTATAGAAAATAATTTCATATTAGTCAAGTATTGTTTTTAAGACCATCATAGCAGACAAATTCCATTACTGAACGAGTTCACTCCTTGTTCCAACCCTGTATCATTGAACCAAGATCATTTCCCGTTCCAGTCCTATCTTATCTCATGAGATATAAATATTTACCCAATTCATTGGAGGGAGATATAGTTATCACCCATCTCATAATGAAATCAATATTAAATGTTCCAAAAAAACATAAATCATTCATCATAGCATAACCCAAGGAATAAAATGGATTTCTTAAACATTATTCCATCATAACATAATCCATATAAAACAAATGGATTTCATAAATAGAATTCCATCATAAAAAAATAGAACCATATGAATAATATAGATATTAAAGGAATATTCATGGAAATAAGGTTTTATGAAAGAATAAAAATCCATCCATGCCATATAAGTTAAAATAAAACATTCTTCTCATGTATTAATGACTTTTTTTCTAATGCATGTTTTGTCAAATAAGTTATGGTTCTCCTTATTAGGTTGTAGTTATATCATTTCTAGAATTATATTAGTATAATATATATCATAATTATTCATTCTATTCATTTATATAATCATGCATTAAAGAATATCATGTATAATGAATTGCATCACATCATAGAGATGGTAGGTCATATATACGCACAAGCGACGATATCATTACCGTAATTGTGAAATGGTATGGAAGTGGATGGCATATATTTTATTCCAAAATCCATATCATGTTATAATAATCACATATAATTATTATTTTCACAATTATAACCATCCAAGTAAAGTGGTGGTGAAAAATATATTACACCACGGCGTGGAGATGGTGAGCCTACGCACATGTGGTGATTTTTTTTCATAAGATAAATAAAAGGTGGAATAACGTTGTTCCATAATATTTATGAATTTTTTGACCTTATCATAGTCACTTTTTAATTTTTAAATATTTTTATGATTTTTAAATAATTTAATTAAAAATTATTTTTATAAAATATCAATAGTATCGATTTTGACAATATTCATTTCATTGAGTTTAAATAAAATTCACATAGAGAGATAACTTCTAAAAAACCATTTAATAGAATTATAATATGTCATATTCACCTAGAAAATTTATGGAGTACCCTAATTAATTCAAATTATATTTATTTTAATATTTTTTATATCATTTATTTGATATTTCTATTAATAAAATTATTATTGTATCACTGTTGTGTTAGTATTTATGCTAATTATTTAATATATAAAAAATTACCTTGATAAATATAATTTTATTATATTTATGTATACTATTTATTATCAAATTTATATCATATTTATCACTAAATTAAAATTATTATACTTATAAGAAATAAGAGGGTGACATTTTGCCACTTTCTTTTATTTTAATAATATCTATATCATTTTCAGGGACAAGAGTCCATTAAATAAGTCAATTCCAATACTTAGGTGTTAAGGGTCAGATGTTACTCATCCAATAGAATTTTTTTAGGTGTTAGGGTAATTTTATTTTCCTTATCATATTATTTTGATACATAAATTACTAGATTTACCTTTTACCGTGTTAAATAAAATTTATCGTAGTTACTGTTCATAATATCCAAAAAATAAAATTAACCTATTAACATAATTTGGACCCACTAATTCTAAATATGGAATATATTTTTAAAATTTTAAATTATAGAACTTGCAGTAGTTAAATTAAAATTAATCAGGTTGTGGGAATGAGAAAACGGGTTTTAAAAGTAAAAACATTGCAAAAGATTGAAATATTTTTACATCTAAATTCAATGTAAAATTAATTTCAATAACCTAAATTATATTAACTGATAAAAATATATTTTATTTATACTTTTAAAACATTAAATAATATAATTTAATCATATAAATTATTTCGATGAAAAATTTTGTTTTTAATTTAAATTTAGTATATTTTGACTACTCATCAAAACTTGAAAGTTATCAGAAAAATATCAAAAAATAATCCAAAGTAAATTTTTATATCCTAGTTCCAAATAATAGGTTTATGTTGTCATATAAAAATTATTAATGTGTCAAAATTTTAATTTAAAATTGATTCTCTATTAAATGGCGATAAAATTACCCATTTCAAAAATATAGTTTTTTATACATAAAATAGGGTTTATTTATAACCTATGAATAAATATTTTATTCTATGAATATGAAAAAATTATTTAATATATAACATATATATTTAATTAATTTCATTTATGAATTGTAATTCACTTTATTTATTAATTCAAAAAACAAATATATAATTGATTTATATTTTTCATAAATAATTTGTAGCCAATAAATTTACCATACATTTTCATAAATTAGTTATAGTTATTCCCACTAAACTAACAGCTAGGTTATAATGGTCATTTTATACTAATGGTGTCTTTTGGTTCATTTAAACTCATGTTTGTGTTAAATGGAAGGTATTGAAGAAAAATTATTTAAAGAAAATATTTCATAAAAACATATGGGTGTTACACTATGTACACTACATGTCATGTAAGTACACAATACATGACTTAAAAATATATTGTGTAGTTTAGATAGGTACACATCAAGTTGCCTACATGTTCACACCATGTACTTAAGTAATTTTGAAAAAAAATTATTTATTTAAAATTTTAAATGAATTGGAATCTTATGTATCTCTAGGACTGCCTGAATTAATAACTAAAATAAATATTTAATTAGTTAGTAAGACTATTAATTATTAATTCAAGACATGTTTATCTTAACTAATATATCAATTTGAAATAAATTATAGCGCGTATGAATATGATTTTATTGTATGTATGTGACTGGTCATGAGCTTGACTGACCAATGTATGTGTTGGGTTTCTGTTTAATTTAACATTATTTCATGGGTTTTTATATATAATAAAGGTTTATTAAATTAAATATGATGACCTGTGATTCATCCCTCCCACATTGATTCTATATGACCTATGTGTCTATGGTATATTTTTGTATCACATACCCTTAGTTTCTTTCTCCTACATGTGACTATTAAACATGTAAAAGTATAGAGCTCCAAAGAGAGGTGGAGATTTAAAACCAAAATAAGGTGAAACTAACCAAGTGGATACAAATTTTGATGGTGGATTGCTACAACTCATGCTAATCTCGACTCAAATAATTTTTCTCCAAGGTTTGTAGGTTTATTTATCATCTGGTTGATAAATCAACTATTAGAAATCTCATGATCAAGCCACTTTAGTTATTATATTTTTTCAAAGTTCATGGTTTTTTATTTTATGTGACACATGTTTATATGATGTGAAATGTAATCACATAAACTAAATAAGACAACAAGACATACAAGATAAAGGAAAATAAAAGGATTATGCATAAATTATTTTATCATAACATGGTTAATTAATTTTTTAAAATCCACATAATAATAAAAAGGAAAGAAAACATAAAATATATAAATTTATACATAAATAAAGAATAAATCCTTCAAGAAAAAAATAAATTATAAAAATCCTTCCATTACTTGATTAAGAATAGAACCATTGAACTAAGTTTTAGTCTATCTCTCATCGGGATACTTAATTTTATCATGGAATTATTATGATGTTTTTGGGTTGACTTAACTAGGTAGACATCAAGAAAAGTATCCCTTTCTAGACTTGATGTTACTTAAAGGAAAGTGTTGATGAAATATGAGTTAATATTTTATGATTGGGGAGATTACTCAATGGATCAAGGAACGACAAGTTATTGCACATGGAAAGACCACCTAACTAAATACCTTAAAGTAATTGACTAGACCCTTATGTGGGTTATGAGAAGGTAGATATATATCCTTTACACTAGAATGTACATACGATAAGACATTTTGAGTCTAATGGTGAGGGATATTGGGACTTGATAAAATAGAGGTAGATTAAAAGATAATTAAAATTATTACATCTCACATATTTTGGTAATCAAGATAAATGACTAAATCTGATTTATTGGGTTATAGAAAAATGGTAATTTCATTGATATATCTATGATATATACTAGATAAATACAACCTATACTCTATTAGTAACTTCCATGAGTGCTACAGGTGCTTGTGCATTGTGCCAAATCAAGATAAGAAGCTTTACATGATGGAGGCCATGATTCCTAATCTACTAGCTAAGGACATGAGTGAAGAAGACCTTTATGTCTACTTAAAACACTTGAATGATGTTCTATATATCTAGTGTGTGATATTATTATTTATTTCTGATGAACTCTATAATTCACATGATGACATTTATGCATATACTATGCTCAAACATATTTTTGATCTTTATCAAGAGAGGGTTAGACAGGAGCAATTTTGAGATCTATAAGGTACTCTTTACATGCAAACTTGGAGAGGTTTCACTAATTGAACCTCATGTGGTCAATATTATCATCTATATTAAGCTTCTAGACATTATAGGGTTTAAGGTTCCTGATTAATTATACATTGATCTCATACATTCTTCACTCCCTTAAGGCTTCTCTAGATTTATTGTGAATTTTAACAAGAACAACATTGAGAAGTCTCTCTAAGATTTCCTTAATTTTCTTCATCAAGTTGATAAGGACGTGAATCATTGTTAGCCTTCAGTTCTTATGGTGAACAACCGAAAGGGAATGAAAAAAGGATCTAATACTAACACTAAGTCTAAGGATTCTTCACACTTTCCTTCCAAAGAAAGAAAGATCCAGGGGAAAATAAGGGAGAAGGAAGCTATCTATTTTGCATGTGGGAAAAGGGGACACTAGAAGAATAAATGAACCATGAAAAAGAATAAAGAGAAAGATTTAAGTGTTCTCATTATTGATTGTAATATTTATTTTTCTACAAATTGGGTATTAGATACATTTTATGGCGCTCACATTTTTATCCAATAAAAATAGTTTCACCAAGTGAGGTTGATCTAAGAGCTGATAATGAATAAAGACTCGTTGCAATAGTTATTAGATACTATCATCTCACATTGCTAAAAGGATTGATCTTTATTTTAAATAATTTTTATCATGTGATATGTGTCACCAAAAACATTATTTCTATATCCAGTCTTGATACAGATGTTTTTATTTTTAAATTTGGAAAAAAAGATTCTACTTTTATAAATATATCATATTTTATGGTATATAAAATCTTAATAATGGTCTTTATGTGTTGAAATACAAAAAACCAAGTATTGTAAATTGATAATGAATCTGGTTGGAATGACTCATATCACACCCAACTGTGGCATCACCGCTTAGTTCATATAAATTAAAATCACTTGAAAAAATTCTATCAAGAGGGTATTTAGATTCATTTAAACTAAAACTACTTAGAATATGTCGCACTTATTTAAAAGGAAAAATGACAAAATATTATTTTAGTGTGCAGGGTGAAGGGGCCACAAATATTCTTGAATTGGTTTCTACATATGTGTGTGGACCATTTCTTACTGACGTAAGGGGTGGATTCTCATACTTCATAACTTTTAATGATGAATTTAGTATATATGGTTATGTATACTTAATAAGGTATAAGTCTAATTCCATTGAAAAGTTCAAGAAATATAAGAATGGAGTTGAGAAAGATCTTGGTAAAAAGATAAAAAAAATCTTCTTATAACGTAATAGAGAATATGTTAACCAATAATTCATTGATTATATATGATAATTTGGGATATTATCCCAAATCATACCTCCTTATACACCATAATTCAATAGTGTAAGTGAAAGGAGTAATCACACATTGTTAGACATAGTGGGATCAATGATGAGTCAAGCAAGTATTTCATTATCCTTTTTGAGATATGAATTATAGGCATCATTATACATACTAAAACAAGTTCCAACTAAATTGGAAAAACGTATTCTATACAAAATATGGCATAAAGAAATTTGTTGTCAGAATTAGGTGTGTGTGGATGTAAAACATTCTTTCAGTCCTCTTTGGGTAAAAAACTTTCATACCGAGGAAAAAATGTATATTTATAGGATATCCCAAGGAAATGATGAGATATTACCTATACAATCCCTTAGATAAAAAGGTAATAGTGTAAATACATGTTATGTTTCTTGATAGAGACCACATCTCTAAAAGAGATAGAGGGAGTGAGATAGATTTCGACGAATTCCAGGATCAAGATACAAAGGAGTTGGAACATGAACAGATTCCAAAAATCCCCATAGAAAAGGATATTCCAAAGATAGAAATACTACATAGTAGAACTATAGAGGTTTATAGAACTATTTAGATATGGTTTTCTAGCCACTGATAATGGTGAATCAATATTAATTGATAATAATGAACTTGTGTCCTATAAAGAATCAGTTAGTGGCAGAAAAGCTTCCATGTGGAAATAACCCATGAATTCTATTATGGATTCGAAAAACTAAAAACAATTTTAAAATTTGGTAAATCCTTTAGTTTATTTAAATATTGTTGATTAAAAATTGTTATTGAAGAAGAAACCGTACATAGAAGGTTGATTCAGTGAATATAAGGCAACACAGGTTATAAAAGGGTTTAAATAGTGTCAAGGCATTAACTATGATGAAACCTTTTCACTAGTTACTATAATTAAATTCATCAAAATTCTACTTTCCATGTCACATTACCATAATAATGAAATAGTAAAATGGATTTAAAAAATCCTTCCTTAATTGGAACCTTATGAAATATGTCTATATGGAACAACTAGAAGGGTTTGTGACTCCAAAAGCTACCAATAAGGGATGGAATTTATAGATTGAATCAAGAATCCAAATCATAGAAAATTCACTTTGATGAATCGATAAGAGAATTTAGTTTCATAAATAATGAATGTGAGCCTTATGTCTACAAGTAGTTTATTGGGATTGTGGTCATTTTCCTAATAGTATATATTAATGACATATTACTAATTATAAACGAGATACTAGTATTACATTCCATTAAGACATGGTTAAACACGTGCTTCTAAATGAAGTACTTGGTTGAAGCAACATATATTCTTAGGATCAAAATCCTTTGTGATAAATTCAAGAGCCAATTTGGACTAAGTCAATGTATATATATTGACATGATATTAAAGATATTCAGTATGGAACATTCCAAGAGTGGATTTTTTTTATGTTACTTGGCATACATCTCTCTAAGAAAACGTGCCCTCAGACACAATATGAGAGATAGAGGATGACAAGGATCCCATACACATTAATGATAAGGTCAATAATGTATGAAATTTTGTGTTCCAGTATTGATGTTGCATATTCCTGAGTGTAGTAGGAAAATACCAATTAAAACTAGGAGACTTACATTCAATGGTAGTCGATAATATCCTAAATTATCTGAGTCATACTAAAAATATGTTCCTAGTTTATTAAGAATGTGGGGAGCTAGTCATTAGGGTAAATATAGATGCTAGTTTCCAAACATGTTAGATTGTTTTAAAAACAAAATCAGGATATGTATCCATCCTCAATGGAGGATTTTTGAAATGGAAGTTCTCAAAGAAAGTAGTGGTCACCAATTCTAAAACATAGCCTAAGTATATTAAAGCTTATAATATAGATAAAAAAATTTGGATACAAAACTACATCTAGAAGCTTGATGTGATGCTTAGAAGTAAATATCCTAGCACATTGTACTATGATAATAATTTAGTGATGAATTTTTCCAAGAAGCTAAGGTCTCCTTAGTGGATAAAGCATGTACTTTTTAAGTAGCATCTCTTGATGGATTTTTTTCATAGAGGTGAGGTCGCAATAAGTAGAGTTTTCACATAGGAAAACATGATGGGACCATTGACTAAGTACGTATATTAGTAGAAGAATGAATATCATGTGAGAGTTAGTAGACTAAAATTCATCATCAGTTGTCACTAGTTCAAGTGGGGGTATATTGGAGTCGGTTCCCTAAAACTAATGACTTTGTAATTTATATTTCTTGTATATTAAAATACTTTAATATTAATAAATTTCTTGTCTCATATTGATTATTCTTCTATTTACCATTAATGTGATAATGTCCTTAAAGTATTTATCAAATTGAAACATCATAACAGGTCTCTACTATGATGAGAACTATGATGTGTTATGATAATATTCAAGAACATATAATTCTTATGGTTGAATGGTATCATCTAATGGGACATAGATGATGAAAAATATCATATGATTTATTATAATAAGTGGATGAGGCTTCATCTCCTGAATTTTTTACTTGGTAATCTCCAAATGGTAGATTATAATGATAAAACCACAAGTAGGAATTCAAAATATTTTCATGTCATTGGATATTCCTACATATGTATGTGTGTAATGATCCTTATAATTGATATTATTGTTAATACATATCAAGATTCATGTACTTTGATAGATTGGTGAAAATCATGACAATATATGCTCATGGTGAGGTAGGATACATTGGGTGTATCATGAGTAATATTGAATTAATGAGTAATTTAATATTGAATTTTTCTCTTTTAGTTTAAGGAAGGTGATATCTTAGGCACTTTTATTGGAATGGAACTATTGAATTAAAATTCAATCACTATAGTGATTGATGAGTTCATTTTAGGAAGTCAAATAAAGATATATCAATCTTATAGGTTGATGGCATGAGTATGAAACATAATTTATGAGATATAAAGATAAAGGGATTATATTACGCATTGATTGGTAATAAGTAGTTATTGTCATTATGACATTAACTTCTTCCTCAATGGGTTTATTTGCATGTTGTTAGATGCTGATATTGGACTTTAGGAAAGCCCACCTAATACCATTGGTGAAGAGTCCTATAGGGTCACACACTTAGTTTTTCCTTCGATATCAATTAAATTCTATTTGAATTTAATAGTTGGAATAAAAGTTATTCTCAAGAACAAGAAATAATATTTATTCAGGATTTATTAGTCATAAATATTTAGTCACTATATTTATATGAGTTTCATATTAAATAAATTTTCGTTCACAATACCATGAATATGATATTTATTTATTTATCAAATGGATAATATTTATTAGTTGAGGTTCAGTAAATGCCAAGGAAGGTGGGAGGGATGAGTTAAAGGCTCAGTAACTGAAATAATATAATCTTAAATATCATTTAAATAAATAATGAATTGTTTGTTTAATTAAAATTATATTTAATTTTCACAAGTTAGTGCATACCATGATATAATAATATTTATTATTATTATTATTATTATTATTATTATTATTATTATCGCTACTACTACTACTACTCAAAAAGTGCATTTAAGAGACCCGAGATCAAATCCAAGTGGAGACATATTTCCGGGTTACTGTAGTAGATAATGTATCAGGTACTTTTCGATACTATAGCAGTTGGAACTATTCATCTGTTTGGTCTTTCAGGCCATCAGTTTGGTCCTCGAGTCCTTCAAGGCCTTTGGGCCAGTAAGGCTTTCAGGCCATCTCAAGGCCTTCGAGCCACAAGAAATTATGCTTAATGGACCAAGTAGACTCTACAAGAAGTAGGCTTCAGATGAGGATTTAGAGCAAGTACATTCACTAGAACATAGCTAATGAATTTGGAAGAATGATAGGGTATGGAAACTTCCATTGGGACCAACCTATGCATTCATGCGAAGCCTAACCTAATAGTCATGCGAAAGTGGAGAGTCGACATCATGATATAGACATTAGGGAGTAGTAGTTCCAAGTAGTTATATTCTGGATGAATTCCTATAAGTCCTTCGGGTCATGTAATGTCACGAAGCCTACCAGCTATGTAAGGGTTCCCCTTCAACCCTTAAAAGGGGTATTATCAAAAATGAATAAAATATAAGACCTTTGGGCCATTTGGGGGTGTTGTGAACAACTCATCTTATCCCTAGATAATTATCTCAACAAATAATATCTCCAAGGTTCATCTCAAGACCAATATAATTTCATCACTTCATTCTTCCTTCTCAAGATCAAGAGGAAAAAATAGAAAATCCTCCAACTTGAAGGATTGTGTTGTGATCAAATTCAATTGAGGCAAGATGGATGGTACCTCCACACTAGCACCCAGATTTCCATCAGTGACACTCTAATTTTAGGGATCATTCTTAGATCACTAGTAAAGGGATTATACTTTTCATCCTCTTAGTGTAAGGGATGTATAACTTGTATGAGGTTTGAATGATAAAAATATTCATCAAAGAAATAATCTCCAAATCGAGATACTTCTTATTATTAAATAAATTATAAATTTAATGTGAAACTATCTTCTATATGTTCAAGTATTCCTTTTGTCTAGTTTATTTGGTTATATTAATTAGATGAGATAGTTATTCTTCATATTCTTTTAAATTATTCATTAAATATAATAAAAATCCATCCTTGGGAATGGGCTCAACCATCTTCTTTTATGCCCAAAATCTTCAAATTTAAGGTGATGTAATTCAAGGGTAGAACTTAAGGATGATTAAAAATATTTAAACACTTTATAGATAGATGAAATATCCATCATGGTGTAAGTTTATTGGAATCATGTTGCCTCCTCACAACACTTCAAATAGTTTTAGGCATAGTAAAGAGATATATGGAGTTTCCCCCTTGAGGGGGATTTGATATTGAACAACTTCTAGATAGTATCATCACATATAAATATAAAATTTTGCTATGTGATAGAATTTAGTATTTCAAAAAACTATTAAGTTGAGTTGAAAGGGTTGAGACTTCTAAAAATCAAGACATCTAAAGTTTCATATGTTGTAGTTCCATATGTTGAGATTCCAAATTTCTAAAGTTTTAGATGATGGATTATATCATTGAAGAGGTATGTTGATCCCATTCTCCTATTCTTTTATTAAAATATTGAATTCTTTGTTAAGGTGCAAAATTATTTTTTTAATGACAAGAGAAAAGTAACTTGAAAGGAGAGAAAAATTATTTGGTTTGAATAATTTTAATCTCTTTATTAAGTTAACAATAAGAGATTACTTGAAATCATTTTTAAAAATACGCTAAAATAAGCTTCTAAGTTGGTATCACATGATAATATTATTTATAGAGATATTTGATGTCTAGATTAATCTCCCTTGTTTTCTACACTAAGAACTGTTCATTTAGAATTAAATTTAATTAATTTATAGATTATTTCCTTAATAAAAGTGATATCATCCTTCTCTCAAGAGAATTGGGTTTTATTTTCAATCGGGAGGAGAAGATGGAATTTCAGTTGTGAATGGAGCATTGGATAAGTATGAAATTACCTTACTCAAGAATATCAAATTTAGTTGATGAAATATTATTTATACCTATTATCAATAAGATGGAGAGAAAAGGATGATAATATTGAATTTATAATTGAAATGGGTACTGATAAAAAATCCTAAGGGGGAGATTAATGTACCCAAATAGATTGTGATGTAGAGTGTTTTATGTATTATCAATAAGAAGTAAATTCAATATGTGTTGAATTAAATATTAATAATTAAGTTGAAGATATTGGTGAAGAATAAATAACAGGAACAAAATGAATGAGAAGATATATCCTTCTATAATTAGTATAATGAAAATTTATGAAGTGAAAGACATAATTAGATGATGATTGAAAGGGGATGAACTAATGGAAGTGTTTGAACCAACTAGAATATATATTTTTTGATGACACTAATAGAAAATAAAATCCATGGATGAAGGTAGGGGTATTAATAATATGAACTATAGAAGAAGTCTTGTAGAACTAAATGGATAGTTTCATCAGAAACAAGGATGCGTTGAGAATAAAAAGTAAATGGTTTCGGGAGAGGATATGTTGAGGATAAGTTAAAGTATTTAGAATTAATTATGAGTTGAAGATAATTGAAAAATTTATATAACAATATATAAATCAGAATCTAGAAACAAGTATATTTTAGAAGTTGATGAAGTATGGATGTAGAATATTGTAATTATAAATTATAGAATAGGAAGTGTTTCTCAGAGAAGATGGAGTTTGAATTAAGGAGAATAAAAGCTATGGATGGCTATGTAAGATTAAATCCAAAAGTTCCACTATCCATGTAAGAAAAAATAGAAGATTTTGAAGTATGCATAATGTATAACCTATCACTTATGTTGGGATTATATGTTTAAAAATTTTGATATTTTCAAAAGGATAATTGAGACTGATATTGAGGATAGTCAAATGAATATTTGATGGAAAATATTAGAAGAGTAAATTTGATAAATCTTTAATGATCATATCAGTAATAAATATCATGATGATTCATGTGAATCGTCATTCAAACTGATCTTGAAGAAGTGATTCCATAAGCTGATATCTGGAAGGATCATTTATTGAAGATAAGTATCTAGAATTAATTACTGAGATGGCCAAAGTCCTTAGTATATTTAACATTTATAAAATGTTGAAATCATAATGAATGAAAAAGAGTTAGCTCGGTCCAAAAGATGAATCTAGATACAAAGGTAATAGATATTGAATACAAGAGGTAGAAAAAGATTCATAATAAGCTTGATTCGGATGATATTGAAGACCAATGCTTTGTAATGTTGGAGATTGATCTAGATGAAGAAGAAGTTTAGGAGCATAAGTGAAATCCAAAATATTCATGGATATAGAAGAATAACTCAATAAGATCCTGGGTAATGGAAGAATAATTTTTAATTGATCATGTAAGGTGTTTCAAGATGATAATTTTCATAAGTTTAGAATATTGAAATTTAAGGAGAGAGGAAGATAAGGAATATCAGAAGTTCATAAGATCATAAGTGCATGCTGGAGTAGAATAGATACAAGATTTAAAATTGATAAATTGTTTAAGATCAAGAAATAAGGTAGTTGAGAGAGGTAAGTCTAAACCAACTAAAAGGTTTGTAACATAAGTGTGATGATTATAATTTTTACTTCAATATATACATATCATGAGTTTTAAGTGAAGTGCCTTGTGGATCATGCAATCACTCTAAAGGGAGGTGAGTCAATGTGACCCTTTTTTATTAGATTTCTCTCTCTATTTTTCCCTGATTAATATTTAAACCACTATCTCGGTTAGGATGTATGGATATAGTTATACACCCCAAACACATAAAACCATGTGTAATATAGTAAATAAACAAGATACAAAAGCACAAAATATTTTTTACAAGGTTCTATCCCAATGTGGGTATCTAATACTTATTATGTTTGGGTCAAGTCTGATATATAGATTATCATGAATAAATTTCAATGATTACAAAAGAATGAGAAGGTATCATCCCTAAAACGATACTTACAAGGGGTGGTGATGTATCATTTGAAACCCTTCGGAAGGTATCATCCTTGACCCAAATCTATCTTGTGATAGTTTCAATCTCTTAATAGCCCTTCATCATCTTGACTGGTATGAATATGATTATATTGGATCCCTCTAGTCTTCTAGGGTCATCTTTATGAACTCCTGAATAAGATCTCTAATCTATTCTTGTATGTCACTATATTAACTATCAAGACCTCTTTCCTTAAAAATAGTCCTTTTACTACCAATCTATATTTTGGTATAGTATCTTGTATGTCGGCTTTGTGCTCCTCAATTCAATCTCAAAATGTTCAAAATGTACGGACAAAAAAAATCTTCACATTATTTTATTCCTAATTATTCTTAAAGTTTTTCAACACATAGATTATCAATAGGAATCAATAGTATCATCTTTCCTCAGTTCTTATCTTCTTTCTTCTAAATCTTCTTTTATGATATAGATATATCATAGGGCATGACCTCACTCCTGCTTCTATTTCTTCTTATTCTTCCTCGACACATAGCATCTAATCATCAAAGTATAACTAGATTATATCTATTTGATATATAGATTCCTTTTAAGGAATTTATTATCAGTTATCTTATTATTCTCTTTCTTCAATACTTAAGGTATTCAAAAATATAATACAATATTGGGTTTTTATCTCTCAATCCTCTATTTCCATTCCCTTCTTATTCTCTTTATCTACTCAAAATCATGTGACATTGTTTCCATATTTGAATATAGAAAATCCCCCCTTGAATTGCGGTAGTGTGATCTTATCCATAATTCTCAATATTTAAATATTCAATAATAAATACCATATCACCATATTTAACTTTACATGTCTCTTGTGATTCTCATAATCTTTTTGAACTCTTATTCTCTATAAAATCTACTTTCTCATTACTTCATGTCAGCATGTGCATATGCAGAAACCCTCATAGTGTCGAAGCCCTCATCATGACACATCCTTCTTCTTCAATTATCACCTTTATTATTTTTATCTAGAATCATGGATATTCAAAGCATTATGATATTTAATATTTGAACTCCAACAGAACATCATTCCATTTTAAACACCAAAAAACTCATATTTTGATATGGTTATATCATTTAGTATGATATGAAGATATCATACCTTGAAATATGCATTTTCTTAATTGGATACCATTATATATCATCTTGGTTACTCTTACATATTCTTTGGAAACTTTGGGTTAATTTTACACATCACCTTATTACACTTACATTCCTTCAAGGAAGTATTATTTACTCTTGAATATCATCTTGGAAGCCTTTTCATATCCTTTGAAGTCTTTTTATTATTCTTATGCATGATCCCATTAAAATTTATGTATTTATTGGAAATTTGGATTTACTCTTACATATGAGTATATTATTTAGTATGACATGATGATATTGTATCCTATGATTTTTAGTTTTCAAACTAGAAACCTTTATATATTTATTATTAACTATGAACCTTTATGTATAGAGTAACTGAACTTTACATATCATAGTGTAGCTTGTGAATTTTCTAATTTCAAATTTGCACAGCCTAGGATACACTTATGATTAATAATATTTTTAGATTTACTCTTGTATATTCCTTAGACTCTTGGAGTGACTATTATGTATCTAGAGTAGTTTGAAACACTTTTCCAATTTTCCAAACTGTAAGTTCTGAACTACCCTTATGTACCAGTTCCAAATGGGCTGTGAGCCTGGAAGATAAATGGGTTTGTGGTGGGGTGGTATTCCTTAAAACCCTATTTTTAAAATGGACATATATAGATAACTTTCATGGGTAGTCGGACCAAACCAGTAAACCTGTACAGATATGGGTTTTCCCATGTGCCGGTGACTTAAATTAGATAAAATAGAATATCAATCTATTAAAAAATCAACATATTAATCTTCCACACACATCTTAAATGATGAATTCAAGTTTCAAGGTGTTTTTATTGCACATTCGATGCACCCCACATGCATGACTAACACGCCACCTTTAATTCCTCCCCTTCCTTTGAGAATTCTATCCCCAAGGTCTCATCAATGCTTCTATATGTCTATATCCCCTCCCTCCCCTTAAGTTGTAACTTCATTCACTATTTTTTGTCACCTACCTCCCTCTCCAAGTAAGTTCTATTGGAGGTGGAAAATTCATAAGGGTGCAGATGTTGCAATGCCTGGATGAGTTTGTATATGGCCGGCATATGAGCTAGTAATAGGTGAGGCATTACGGTGTTGGTGCATGGATCGCGATGTGGATGGGATCGCATGCAAGAGGCTTGTGACGTAGAATATGAAGCGTTGTAGGTCACTATAAAGTTATGTCAGCATGAAGCTTGATCTGTTCCACATGAATCTATTCTCCATCACTTATGGTCCCCCACCTCCCTCTTCATATTCATCACCAAAATCCATCAATTTGGTATCTATACTCTTTTTCTCTATACCCAAAACAGTACCACTCTACCACATTATCACCCAAGTCCATAGAATATCATTTTATAAATTTTTTTCACACCAAACCATCATCCTGATGCCCTCAAAAATGTCACTGGTAACCTTCCTATCTCCAGACCCAACACAGAACCATGCATGCCTCTCCTTCATCACCACCACAGATAGTCCCCTCATCATTTCCTTAAACAAAACTATGTGTGCCTAAGGCCACCTATAATGCCATCCCAAACCTATAACTATTCGAAGTTGATCTATCCAGGATTGGCTCCCCAACTTTGAGGGTGCCTCCCCCGACACCTTGATGAATCACCCTCAATACATCACAATTGTTATTTATTATTATTATTATTATTATTATTATTATTATTATTATTATGTTTTTATATATTTCACCATTTTGAATATCAGAATTAAAATTAAAAAAAACTTATTTTATTATTTATAGCTTTTATTTGTAACTATGTATTGTATTATTTTATAAACATATTTATATTAGTTTTTGGTTTATATATATTAAATACTAACATTTATTACAAATTTAAAAATTATAAGACCAACACGGAATGTGGTTTTTCCACAGGCTTGGTCACATTCTCTATAGTGTAGGGCAGGATAAATAAATCCACTAATTTGATATATGGGATTTTCTAGGTTCAAGTCCATGTGGGTTTTGATCCCCCCACTCTGATCTATTTGTTTATCATTACAACCCTTACATATTCAGAGTAACTTAAAAGGTACTCTTAGGTTTCATCTTGATTACCTTTACATATTCTATGTCATTTCCAAATTTTTTCTCCACCTCAAAATTATAGAAATCATATGATAATCTATTCATGAATTATCAAGGCATCTCCAATCATTCCAAAACATTTCAAAACAACTTAAATTAATTTGAGAATCGTTGTAATATTCCCAAATCAATTAAGATTCATTTCCAAAGCCCTGTAGATTATGAGTACTCATATTTGAGTGATTCAATGGATCTCTATTACCTCAACACTTCCAGCTTCAAACTCAACCTTCTATAATCATTATGCAAGTGATATTCTCTATATATTATAGTTGCCTTTATACATGACAATCTAATGATAGATTCTCATTCTTCCAAAAATACTTTATTCTTTTTCAATCATATTTCCTTGAGATTTTCAATATCCAACTTCTCAAATTCCTGAGAAATATGTTGTAAACATTTATTTTACCATCCATCATCACTTTTCTTCAATACTCATTAAGACCATCTCCAAAATCATTAGATTAATGGGATAGTATCATAACACCAATCACCATTACTCCTTGACCATTACCAAGGGTGAGATATTTGGATTATTTATTCATATTGGGCCCTTTCCCCCATCACCCAATACATATTTATAGTTATCTTATTAATTGGAAGAAAATACAATCATCATAATCCATTTAGAACTTCAATCTACCCCCTTTGGATTTTTTGTCAAAACCTTTAACTACCTCACATAAATCACAATCAATATGTATCCAATGGTTCTCCTTTTATCTCCCCTTATTGAAAGAAAATAAAAAGGTTCAATAATAAGGAAAGGATATACTAATATTATACTTCATTCCTAACTGAAACTTTATCTTATCCCCCTTTTTGAAACCAAAACCTGATTCACTTGAGATAAGGGTGACTTCACATTTCACTTAAGTAATAATCCATAAACTAATCGGTTTTAAGTTTTTGTGAGATAACTTGGTATAAAAAGCAAGTGTGATTAATCAATATATCAAAGGTCTCCATAAAAATGTTCAGTAGGTAATTTTAATAAAAATATATCTTCTTAGGGGTTGTTCATGTAGTTTTACAAATAAACACCTACACTCATCATTAAAAAACACATTAAAAACATTCAAGTGCAAGAATTTATCTCCCCCTTCAATCTATATTTGAATTTAATATACACTCTCTTTTAGTAATAATATTTGATATAATCTAAAAAAGTATGGGATAGGGGTTATCATACCTCAAGCTCTTCTTTCTCTAAGAGTTTTCTAGATTCCCATGTTTATGTAAAATAATATCTTTTAGTAGCTGGATCATCTCAACTCCATCACAAGGGAAACACTCAAACATTATTCATCATAATTGGTCTCCTTTAAAATAAACCTTAATCATATAATTTGTGATTATAATTAGAAATGTTTTAAGTATGCATCATGATATCAATCAAAGCATACAATGATAGATAGATCTTCATACTACATAGTTATCACATCATTCACCAAGTTCTCTCTTACGTGCATCACCTTCAATTACATACACATAAACACAAACAAATAGATATGGTAATAAGGTGGGTTACTTGTTTTCTTCTTAATGATAACAATGGTGATGATATTTATTTATCAACCCAAAAAAATATTTTCTTTTTAACTAATTTTTTTATGAGAACTCTTCATGAGTGCTTCTTTTTTGATTTTCCAGAATTGAGATTTCATGGGAATCATGGTTTTCCTATTATTTTCATCTTTATTCTTAGATGGAGTAATTGTTTTCACATTAGTTAGAAATTCACACTCACCCTTTGATGCATGCTCCATATTTTTTTCCTTTTCCAACTATAGTGGCCATATGATCATGCATTCTTTAGAATCATGCTTAGCTCTCTCCTTATGTAAATTATCATTTTTCACTAACTCTTTATAACCTATTATCCATGTTAATTATTTTTTATTAGTGTGTGCAGTATCTTTGTAACTTCTATACATTTTTTATTTTATCTTTTAGTTACCCTTATTTAGTGACTTCTCAAGTTATTCTTCTTGGATGTTTTCCACCAAATTAATCTTTTTATTTCTCCCTTAAATTGATTCCCTTATTTGTTCTAGATTGCCTTATTATTCTTGGATGCTCATGGACTATTTAAAATGGTATACGATGTGGCATTTTCTTCTATAACATAATTATCTCCTCTTTAGTGTAGTAGCATTTTTATACTTCTTCTTGGGTGTGCTTTGTTCAATAAACTTATTTTTTCTACACCCCAAGGATGATTCACCTTGTCTTATCACTTATTTATTCATTTTTGTGGTATTATATTCACATAATAATATTAATTGTTCTTGGTTGATGTGAACCTGCACTCATCATCATAATGTTCACATATATTGCAATTTTAATCGAAATTCTCTAATCTCTCAAATCTATTTTTTTTATGGATTCATCTTCTTTTGTGGGTTTTTCCTCTACTCATATTTTCTCCCCCTTAATGTAGGAATTCTTTAATCTCAATAAATCAAACAATTATTCCAACATTTAATTTCCCTATTCCCAAAACTACAACAACACCAACAATGACCAACAAATTCTGTTCTCTTACCTTTGGTTGAAATCTAGAAAAAAAGAGCTTGTTGTTTTTGGGCATAAATTCAATCCTTATGGGAACTTCTTAGGGATAATATTTTATTTCACATGATCATATACATCCTTGATTTTATGGTGAATTTATTACAACTTTTTTCACACATATTTTTCAAGATATTTATTTAAAACATGTTTTAACAGATTAAACTTTGGTACAAATAGAAATTTCTAGGACAAGGGTCACCTTTTATTGTGAGATTATAGTAGATAGGTCCTTAGATGTTGTAAATCCCTTATTGTCACTAATATGATTATTTTAGAAGAAATAATCATTTTAGAAATTTCTATAGAATAAAATATCTTATCAGCTTCAAGTAAAGATTCAACTTGGGTGATTTCCAGATTTCTCAAATTTAACTCCGGCCCAAAAAAATTCAGATTTAGAATATTCTTTTGACCATAAATGGATTTCACACTATCTTAAAATTCCTTTCTTATCATATCGATACAATATTTATACAACCTAGTAACCTCTTGTAGATATTGTTCAAGCTCTTTTATCCTATTTTATTTGATTTCTAATTGATCATCTTTGATATTTATAGAAATTATGTATATTTATTTCAACGCATGCAACTCTTCATCATGTATCTTCCTCAACCTTTCATTATCATAAAATTTCCTTTGAAAATATTCTTCTATTGGGGAAGGATTTTCGTTATAAATTATTAAAGATTATTCCTTGGCATCAACAAGTTGAGTGAGAGTTTTTCTCCATTGTAACATTTTAAAAAATGCTTTCTCTATTACATCATATTCCAATTCTATAGTGTTTTATCATCAAGTAGACCCTTGATATATCCAAATATGCAACTGAAAACTTAAATAGAAACTTTATTCAAATAATTATTAATATAATAGTAGAGGTCTTCAACTATTTTAATAGACTCATTCTCTATATACTCTTCATAGTCTAAACGTGATTCTTCTAGAGGATTATTATTAAAAGATTTAACACATGAAATACCACTTTAATTACCTTAAATTATTGGTGTACCCTATTTATTCTTTGACTTATACTTAACTTATTTTCTACATTCTTCTACCATTTCTTTAAGGTTTTGGATAAAAACTCTATTTTTTCTTTAATGATGATTGAAATTGTATTCTTTATCTAAGAAGATTCTAAAATTTATTCAAATATACACTACATATATATATATAATAAAAAAACTAGGAAATAATATAGATACAATCAAAGGAAACATGGACTATCTTTGATACCACTTGAAGAGCCTAGTGGATCATATAGTCACTCTGAAAGGGGTGAATTAGTGTGGCCCTTTTTTACTAAATTATTATCTAGTTTATTTCCCCTATTAATATTTGAACCACTATATTAGTTAAAACATATGGATCTAATTATTAACTCCCAACACAAAACAACACATAAAATGTAGTAAATAAACAAGAGACAACATCACATGGTATTTTTTATAAGGTTTGATCCCAATGCGGGTATCTAATCTTTGATGTGTTCAAGTCGAGTCTGAGAAAAAAATTATCACTAATAAATTTCAAAGATTAAAAAATCCTAAGAATGTATAATCCTTAACTCAATACTTTCAAGGGATGGGAAGGTATCAAACTTAACCCATAGGAAGGTATCATCCTTTACCCAGATCTATCTCATGATAGTATCTGTCTCCTGATAGCCTTCAGTCTTCTAACTGGTATGGATATGATTATAAAATATCCATCTAGTCTTACAAGGTCTACCTTATGAACTCTAAAACAAGGTCCCTTATCTGTTCTTAGATTTCACTGCATCAACTATTGAGATCTTCTTCCTAAAAAATAAGTCTTTGATTTCCAATCTATCTTCTAGTATAGTAGCATGTACGTCGACCTTATTTTTATCAACTCAATATCAGAATGATTAATATGTATGGATGTCATGTTTATTCACATTATCTTATTCCTTATTCTTATTCAAATTATTTTACATGAATATTATCAATGGAAATTAGTGATATTAGTCTTATTCATTTCTTCTCTACTTTATTCTAAATTTTCTTCTATGATATAGAGATATCATAGGGTAAGACTTCACTATCATTTCTATTCTTCTTCTTATTCCTCAAATAACGTGATCTTCTCCTTAAAATATCATTGGATTCTCTATCTTTGATATGTAGAGTCCTCTTAAGGAATTTATTACCATTTATCTTCTTATTCTATTTCTTCAATACTCAAGATATTCAACAGTAGAATATCATGTGGGGTTCTTCTCTATCACTCTTCTATTCCATTATCTTCTTCTTATTCTTCTTCTTATCTTCTCATATTCACATGAATATTGATTAGGTATTTGAATAAATAAAATAAACTTTGAATTTTGGTCTCATGATCTTCTCCATAATTCTCAGTCTTTAAATATTCAATAACAAATACCTGATCTTCATCTCTAAATTTCTATATCCCTCATGATTCTTATAATCTTCTCAACCTATTATTCTCCATGAAAACCACTTTTTCATTACTACAAGTCTGTATGGGAATATGAAGAAACCCAAATGACATGGAATCCCTCTTCATGGTGAAATCGTCTTCTTCAATTATCACCTTAATTTTTTTAGTTAGAATCATGTCTATTAAAAGCATCATGATATTTTATCTTTGAATTATAACATGGTATTGTTTTATTTCAATCATGATAAATCTTATATGTTGATTAATTAATATCATTTAGTATGATATATAGATAATTTACCTTATTATTTTCAATTTCTTAACTAGTGACCCTTACATATAATCATTAGGACTCTTATGTATTCTTTAAAAACTATAGGATAATCTTAAAAATCACCTTATTTATCTTATATTCCTTCAAGGAATTCACACTTTATCTAGTGTACCACCTTGGGATCCTTTATATGTCCTTTTAAGTCTTCATATAACTCTTATATATGATCCTATTAACCTTTATGTATACACTATAAATTTTGATTTACTTTTACTTATAACCATATCATTTAGTATAATATAGAGATATTTTATCCTAAAATTTGTAGTTTTCAAACTAGAAACCTTTACTTGTTGACCTTTACATATTACCTATGAATTGTGAACCCTCATGTATCAAGTAACTGAACTTTATGTATCACAATTTAGCTTGAGACTTTTCTAATTTCTAGTGTGCGTAGTCTAGGGTACTCTTATGTATTCATCATTGTTTTATAGTTACTATTATGTATGACGCAGACTCTTGGAGTGACTCTTATGTATCCAAATTATTTTACAACACTTTTTCAATTTTTCTGTCTACAAGTTCTAAATTTTCCTTACGTATTTGGTGTAATTCCATGGGTACTCTTATATATCATCCTGAGTACCTTTACATATTTCATTCTTTTTTCAAATTTTATCTCCAACACAAAATTCTAGAAATTATTCAAATAAACTCAGAATCTATTCAATAATTCTTAGGGAATTTCAAATCATTCCAAAACATCTCAAAATATCTTAATATTTACTCTAAAGTACTTCAAATTCATTTCCAAATCCTTATAGTATATGAGTACTCAACTGTGAGTGATTCAAGGGAACTAAACTACCTCAACACTTCCATATTCAAACTTAACCTTATTCAATCATCATTTAATTGGTATTCTCTATATACTTAATCAGCCTTCATTCTTGATAATTCAATGATGTATTCTCACTTTTCCAGCTATCCTTTATACTTATTCAATCACAAATCCTTGAGTTTTTCAATATTCAACTTCTCAAATTCATAAGAAGCATGTTGTATAAAGTGCTTTCACCTTCAATCAGCACATGTATTTAATACTCATTATGATTGGATCTTAAATCATCATATGTTTAGTTTTCTTTCACAACACCAAGAAACATTACTCCTTTCCCATTTCCAATGGAAGAATATTCAATTTCTTTATTCATATTGGAATCTTCCTCCATCACCCAACACATATTGACAGTCAACTTATTCATTGAAAATAAATACAATCATTACAAACCATTAGGATCATCAGTAAGTTATGATTCTATATAAGAATTAAGGAAGGGAGGAATAAGATTAATTGAGAGTTAAATATTAATAAGTCCTATTCAAA
The DNA here is from genome assembly GCA_963277665.1 of Viscum album. Lineage (NCBI taxonomy): Eukaryota > Viridiplantae > Streptophyta > Magnoliopsida > Santalales > Viscaceae > Viscum > Viscum album. The sequence goes on from OY728155.1 coordinate 143,347,650, forward strand.
CCAGATTTATCAAAAGCATTAAAGAAAAAATACTAAGAATTAAAAAAGTGGGAAATTCAAAGTGAGAAATTCCCATATCCAACACTTTAGTATTTCACATAGGTTTCAATATTCAGTGGTGTATATAAATAAAGGAGAGATCATCCGAAGAGGATCTTATAAAATGGAATGGTATCTAAGAGAATAGAGGTAAAAGTTGAACTACAAGTTTTGAATGTCATTTGGGTTGAATAATTTAAGGATCCAAAACTTGAGGTTCTAAAATTTTATTGAGAATATTATGGAAGTTAATAAACCAAAAATTTGTAAGCAATGCTATAATTTAGTTGCAACCTACCTAATTTCTAGATGATGAAGTGCTTGAAAAAGTATTTGAGAGTCTGAAAGTTGTGAGATACCACAAGAACTAGGCAATTCTAGCATTCTGAAAACAATCCATAGAAGTTCTAAACATTGAATCACTTTAGGAAGTTTAGATTGGAAGTTATGAAATTATTTAACTAGTGATAAAGACCAATAATTAGTTATAACATGCATATCTTAGGGATGTTGAAATCTTTAAGAAGTTAGCATATACTGATTTTGAAATATTGATAAAGTTATAGGAAGATCATCAATGGTTTCAAAAGCAGTATGAAGTGTGTAAGAAACCTAAAAAAGGAAATCTTACTCATTATATTTTTTAGGATACAACTGGTGGGATCCAATATAAAGAAACTTTTATGAGATACCTAGATATTAAGAGATGGTAGTGAGTTAAGGATGATAATTTCCTACCTAAGTTAAGGATGATACCTTCCCATCTAGTGTAAGTTTTTAGTTAAGGATGATACATTCTCCACTATAGTAATCTCTTTTCTACACTAGTAATAAAATTTATATCTTAGACTCAATCCAAACAAAGTAAGGAGTAGATACCCATATTGGGATAAAACCTTGTAAAAATATCATTTTTTATGCTCTCTCCCTTTTTTTATCATTCATGCAGTGTAAATTTGTTGGTTGATGCATATGAGATCCTTTTATCATAACAAGTGTAGATATTTTAATAATAATAGGGGTAAAATTTAAGTGATGATATTTCAATTAAATTAATTTACACTAATTCACTAGCACCCCCCCCCCCCTCTGTGTAACTACATGGTCCATTGGGCACTTTAGTTTGCTACCAACAAATCCAAAGATGGATATTATTCAAATATATCTTATATTTATGTTTCATTTTTTTGGTAAAGTTTTTATGGATGTTTCATAATCTTTGAGTTGAATTTGAGGTGTTGGGATTGATTGGAGAAGATTTATAGAGTGATTTATTAAATATTTGTAAAGTGATAGAAATTTAGCTAAGAGTGGTTGTAAATATTCCCTATGAAGTCATATATATATATATATATTAGTTGATAGATTTTTGTAGGGTAATTTGATAGGTTATTTACCATATGTGTAAATATTGAGGTCATGTATATCATTAGCGGTTATAAGTTGTGTTTAAGTAAAGATAAGTATAATTATGTTTGTTATATGTACCAACAAATATTTTTTTTCATGAAAAACATTTTCACATGATTGACCAAATATGTTTTTTGTATGGTTGAGTGTATACTCTTGTATGGGAATAAATTATACGTGGGAATTTGAACGTAATGTGTCCATCAGTACAAGTTATGTATTCATGTGGCAGTAATACATACACATAAAGGAAGGTGTGTGAGATTATTAATGTTATATACAGAGATAGTGTAAGTGGTTCTAGGCTAAGGATTCCATAGATACCAAACATGTATAATGTCTGAGATTGTGAAGGCTATAAAATCATGTTGTATTGATATGTTTGATTTTGTGAATAATACATATGTATTTTTCTTATCCAAGTCATACATAATTAAATAAATTTTAAAAAAACTTGTTGATAGCTCAGTATTGTGATATAGACAATATCATTGATATATTAAGCTATCAAGATAAAGGTTTTTAAATAATGTTGTTATAGCCTATTAATATTTATTATTTATTTTATAGATTATATACAATGTGAATCTTTAAGTAATTAGTTAAAAAAATATTGTAATATGGAGACTAAAACTTGAACTTTTATAAGGGGATGTATGGGATTATTCCATGACTGGTACTTTTATTAGTAGAGCAAGAAGTATAGTTGAAACTTCCATAAGGTTTTAATCATTAAATGGGTGTATTAATGAATCAGTAGATGTGCCTACAAATATTTGAGGAGATTCACGGTAATTGGATGTCTTAGAACATAAATTGTTTTTCTAACGGACTAAGTTGGGAGTTGACATATGGGAGTTTAAGGATATAAATGAGATAAAAAGGAGTGTCTTTGAAATTATATTTTCTCATTTCCAGTGAATTTCATTGACTCAATAAAATTAAAAAGAAGTTTATTTATATAACTAAGGAATAGGAAGAATTTTAGTATATTTTTCCTTTGTTTCACTTTTATTAATAGTGTAATTGGTCCCCATCTTTTGTAAATAGTTTTTGACATGTTCCATAACTAGTAGGTAGTGAAACTTCAGTTTTTAGAAGGAGGGAAGCTTAGGAATTACTAGTAATTTAATATTAAATCCTATAAGACCACATAATAGTGAATTAAGTGTAGTGTGAGTGACATTAGTGATATTTTCACTTACCTTTCATCTAGTTTCTTTACTGGGGGTAAACAAAGTAAATATTTGTAGTTAATGTGCATGTTTTACCATTACAAACAGATAATCATAAAAATGAAAATATGATGAAGTTTATTCATTATTATTGAATTTGAGAATGTAATAAAGTATAAATAGAATCTTGGTTGAGCTCCAACCAATGAAATGATCAATAACATGCCTATATACCCCATGATTGGTTAAGACTTCGAGCTAGCATAAAAAGTATCAAAGTATGAAGGTTCTCATGCATGTTATATTTCCAACCTCAGGTAATGTGAACACCAAATATGAATAATTTAAAGGTTATGGGTGGTAGCAAAATCAGTTAGACTCGTGCCCAAAAAAATAATTAGTTTCTTCGGATAAATCCTTTGAACTAGATAAGTGCAACCCCAAAATATTCATAGAGGGAGTCTTTTCTCATATAATTTATAATTAATTTATTTAACAAGAATTACCTTGTAAAGATATTTCTTTTTTCATTGATGAATTTGGTTAACCTTCTTATTATACCATCATTGCGAGGAATAAAACAAAGTTGGTATTGTTTATTTGTATCCATATATTCTCTATAAACCTCAGAACGTCAGATTTGGAAATCAGGGTGCTAGTGCAGAAGATCCAAATGTCTTGTGTCATTCATTTTTTATTGCAACAAGAATACCTTTAGCCTTAAAGGATTCTATTTGAATCTCTCAATCCTGAGAGAAAGGAGGAGGATGATCAACTCTCATTCTTGAGAGTGTTGTTGAGAATTTCTCTCTAGGGAATCAAGATAATTCTCTACAAAGAATATCATTGTGCACAAAAAATCTCTTCATCTCAAAAAATTATATAATCAAGTTAATATACTTAGGGTTAGACAATTAGTAATTCCCCAAATAACTTTATATAATTGTTAACTCTAAATAAATCTCATGTAAAATAATAATAATAATAATATTATTATTATTATTATTATTATTATATTCCATGGCATGTTCTAACTAGTGGATATTTAAAAAAAATTCTTAAATAAAATAAAATTTCTTTAAATGATATTAAATAAAATATATCATTTCATCTGAACCTTTAACTCAAGCCACCAATCTTCTTTGAAATTTATCAAACCTTTAATAATAAATATTTATTTAAATAAATAAATATCTCTATATTATTCATTGAATAAATATATAAATATTATATTCACTAACTGACGAATGAATATTTATTTAATATCTTACTCACATATATTTCCTACTAAGATAACCACTGATTGCATTTATACAATCTACATAAATTGAAAAATTATTATTCCTTGGTCTTGAGAATAATTTTTATTTTAATATTAAATTCAAATAGAAATTAACAAACATTCTAGATACACTTAGTGTGTGGCCCTCTAGTCCTCTTTCACAATGGAGTTAGGTGAGATGGCTTAAAGTCCAATTCTAGAATCTTGAAACACATCAAGGAACCCATCGATAAATAAGTTAATATATCAATAAAAAATATCATACGAATACTCACTATGTAATATAATCCATTTGTATTGATATCTCATAAAGTAGGTTGCATACTTGTTTCATTAACCTTTGTGTTTGATATATCTTTCTTTGAATACCTAAAATGAACTCATCGAAAACCCGCCATGGATATAGACTTAATCAAATAGTTCTATTTCAATAAAAGGACCAGAGATATCTACTTCCATTAAAATTGAAGGGATAAATCCTTTATTGGATTATTCATTAATTTCATATCACTTATGATGCACCCAACATATCTTAATTCACCATGAGCATATGTCATCATGGTTTTATCAATATATCAAAGTATGTGATTCATTGTATACATTAATAATAATATCAAGTTTTAAGGACCAATACACACATCTAAAAATAAAAATATCCAATGACACATATAAGATATGGAATTCCTATTGGTGGGTTTGTCCTTATAACCACCACTCCTGGAGATTACCAAGTGTGAAACTTCCTGAGAATATGCCATTCCGCATATGATAATTTAATGCCTGATAGTCTAAATATCGTATGCATATCATCATATAGATGTCATCCAGACAATAGGACATGTTTTTTAGAATAATTTAATGAAATTTTCAGGTTCTCATCATAGAGGGGAACTATTGTGACCTTTTGATGAAACAAATACTCAAAGGATGTTATCACATTAATGTTATACAGAAGAAAACTCATTGTGTGGTAAGATATTTATTAATATTTGGGTATTTGAATATACAGGTAATCAAAAGTTTAAAGTAATTTGGTTCCAGGGCACAAAATCTAATAAAATCCCACTTACATGGGATCCAAATACTAAAAAAATTCATTCTTCCAGCTCTCACAAGATATTCATGATTTTTATGAGATAAGTATTTATTCAATGGGTTTGCCATGTTATCCTCTGTGGAAACTCTTCTTACTACAACCTATTCCCTCTCCAAATACTAATAAAATTTAGTCTTCTAGCTCTCACAAGATATTCATGCTTTTTATGAGATAAGTATTTATTCAATGGGTCTTCCATGTTATCCTCCATGGAAACTCTTCTTACTATAACCTCTTCTCTATAAGAAAAATCTATTAATTGGCGATACTTATGAAGTATATACTTCATCTGTAGATGTAACCTTGGTTCCTTGGATAGGACCACCACTACCATATTATCACAATACAATATGATAACATCTTTACCGATAGGCACCACATCAAGATCCTAGAAAATTTTATGTATCCAAACTTCTTCTTTAGCTACACCTTGGGTCAAAATATACTTGTACTATGCCATAGAATCAAATACCACTGGCTTCTTTGAGATATTATACCTCATAGATCCTCTATTCAGGCAGAATACATATCCCAACTGTGGTTTTAGATCATTATGGTCTGTCTGGAAACTAGAATCCATATATCCACTGATGACTAGTTCACCATATCCTCTATAAACCAGGAATATACATTTAGTATGCCTCGGATAATTTAGGATGGTATTAATATCAATTAAATATTGTTCTTCTGGGTCTTCTTGATATCTACCTACCATGATCAAGGTGTAGGAAACATTAATCCTAGTACATAGCATGCCATATATGGCATATCTAATCACTAATGTATAAGTAATATTAATCATCCTATATCTCTCTCTCTCTTATTATGTTTGACACATTTTATTGGAGAGATGTATACCAAGTGAATTTGGAAATAATACCATCCTAGATTGTTCCATACTAAATCACTTCAATGCCTTATCAATGTATGTACCCTGACATAGTCCAAGCATCCTAATAGATACATCATGATGGATCTTGATCCCTAAGATATTAGTTTCTTTATCTGATTGTTTCATGTATAAGCATTTTTTAACCATGTCTTAACAAGATGTAAGATCGGTATCTCATTTCTCATCGGTAATATATCACCAACATATATTTCCAAGAAAATGACTACATTCCCATTAAATCTCTTATAGATATAGGGAACACATTCATTCTTTATGAAACCAAATTGTTGTATGGATTCGTCAAAATAGATGTTATATGATCTGAATGCATGCTTCAACCCATAAATGGTTCTTTTTAACTTTAATATCATATTAGCATCCTTCTGAGTTAAAAACCCTTATAGATGTGTGATATAGATATATTTCATAAGGTTCCCATTAAGGAAGATAGTTTTAAAATCTATTTTCCAGATCTCATAATTATGGTAATCTACTATAGTAAGAAGAATTCTAATGGATTACAGCATGGGGAATGGTGAAAAAGGTTTTTTCATGGTCTATACATTGATGTTTCTTAAACCCTTTATTCACTAGTCATGGATTATAGATACTTACTTTATCATTCATGTCTAGATTCTTCTTGAATATCCATTTTCACGAAATAGGTTTTACATCCACTAGAGGATCCACCAAGACCCAAACTTGGTTCTAGTATATAGAATATATTTAAGAATTCAGGTATTATTTCCACCTTGAAACTTCTGATATTTTTATTGCTTCCTTTTAGGACATAGATTTATCATCATAAATTAAAAATGAGTCACTATCCTTGATGACAAGAAAACCATGTCTCCCTAGTTATTTAACCTTTCTAGTGATCCCACATAGTACTTTTGTCTCTAAAGTAACCTTTTCAACAAGGATTTATAGAATTTTTTCTTATGCCAACTCTTGTATATCTTAATCCTCGACTTTATTAAAGTCGATATTTCTCCCAATATCACTTTTGGAAATGTTCTCACTCTCAAGAAACATGGCATGTTTGGTCATTATTAACTTTTTATTAGAGGGTTCATGTAAATAATATTCCCTTGATTCATTAGGATATCCTATAAATATACAATTAGTGCCTCAAAGTGAAATTTTGTTTCAAGAAGTTCCCTTAACAAATAATTCACATCCAGATACTCATAAATTTGATAACATGGATTTTCTCCCATGCCATAGCTCGTATAATTTTTTTTCTGATTTAGTTGGAACTTGGATTAAGGTGTATGTTTCAGTCTATAATGAATATCCCCAAAAATATAATTGAATACTCGCATGAATCGTCATCAATCTCACAATGTCCAACAAGTTTCAATTCTTTATTTCACCAACTCCAATCCATTATGGTTTATAAGGAAGAGTGAATTGAGATAGTGTCCCAAACTCTATTATAAAATCAATGAACTCTTGGTTAATATAGTCTTTTCTATAGTTTGAGTATATTTTCCTAATCTTATTATCAAGATGATTCTCTAATTCATTCTTAAACTCCTTAAATTTATCAAAAGACTCATACTTATACCTCATTAAGTTGAAAATTCCATATCTTCTAAAATCATCAATAACATTTATAAAGTAAGAGTATACACCTCTAGATTCAAATGGAAAAGGTTCACACACATTTTTATAAAATAATTCAAGAAGCTCCATGAACCTTTCATCATATCCACTAAATGGATATTTATCCATTTTACCGTATAAAAAAGTGTGATGTATATCTAAAGGTTTTAGTTCAACATAATCTAAATACCTTCATTGATATAACTATGTAAAGTGTTTCTAATTTACATGACCAATCAATTGATGTCATAATTGGGTGTGATATGAGCCATGTGAAATTAATTCATTGTTAATTGTCAATGCTTAGTATTCATATTCTAGTACGTAAAGACCATTACTAATATGTGGCATCCCATAAAATATATATTTATAAAATTATAAACTCTTATTTCCTAACTTAAAAATAAATCCATATATATCTAAACTAGACATAGATAAAATATTTTTTGGTTATAATAGGAAAATAATAGGAATTCTTTAAAAATATAATTAAACTCATCAGTAAAGTAAGATGGTAGTCTATGATAGTTGTTGCAACCAATCTTAATCTGTTGGAAGCTTTAAGATCCACCTCACCTCCATAAACCTTCATGAATCCACTTGTTTCTTATATTTGGGTGCAAATATAAGCACCAAAAGATGTATATAATACCCAATTTGTAGAAACTGAAAGATTTAATTTGCTAACAAAATGCACCTAAAGCTTCCCCTTTCTTCTTTAATGAGGTTTAATTATTCTTCTAGCAGTCCTTCTTGCTGCATACAAAACATTTCATATCTTATTACTTAGTGTACCTCTTGATCTTCCTCGTCTTGGTAGGGAAGTTTGAAGACACCTTAGACTTGGTGTTAGTATTAGTGATTTTTACCTTTCCCTTCATCTTATTCATCATAAGGACAGAAGGTTTTTCATGCATCATAGATTTATCATCCTGGAGAATCAGAGTTAGGAGATCTGGGAGTGAATTTTCAATATTTTTCATATTAAAAACAAAACTAGAGAAGATATAAGGTATTGAGATGATCATGAGGTTTGTGAACAATTATTTGAGTAGCTTGAGACCCAGAATTTATAGATTCTCAATATAGTCAATCATCTTGGCTAAATGAGGCAAATCTGGTAAACCTTCTCTTTGATTTCATATAAATAGTTCCTTGTAGATATCATACCACTCTTGTCCTACCTTCTTCTAAAAAATATCACAAAAATGGTACAACATGTTGTATGTATATGTGTCTTCCTATAGCTTCTAGGTATCACTAGTCATGGATGATAACATGAGGCATTATGCATCCAATGCATCATTTACATGTTTCCATAAGACATTATATTCCTCCTCACTAGCCTCTTTAGAAGGATATTTAGGAACTAGATACTCTAGAATATATAACTTAAGCTCTTGGCATAGTATAATTCACAAGTACCCATGCCACACCATGAAGTTTTTTCCAATCAAGAGAATGTATTTCTTCAATATTGATCATAGGGATAATTTCAATGTCATATTAATTTCAATTTTCTATAACAAATAAAAGTAGGTTTTAGTACTTTATCTTTATTATAAAGTGTGATGTAATAAATTTTTATTTTATTAGTCTCCTATAATTTTATAAATTCCCAATATCACTCACTATTGGATTCAGAATATATTTTCATGTGGACGTTCTAATGGAAATGATCCATATTTCCCTTCTCATGACCCAAATAAGGGCTTGATGAAATTACTCGATGGTATTTAAGTGTTATTTCAAACTACATTAACTCATGGTTCCTTGATCCATTGAGTGGAATCCCTGATATTAAAATCCTGAACTTGGATTTCCTCAACACTTTCCTTTAAGTTACACCAAGTCTTGTGAGGGAAACTACTCTTGATGGTAAGTTTTTTAATTCAACCCAAAACTTTCTTTAGAACTCCCTAATAAATGGAAGTATCCCAATGAGGTCCAAACAAACACTTAAATCTATGGTTTAAGTCTAAATAAAAAAATTAAAGGATTTTCTGACTTAATATTCACTTTGAGGGACTTTTTTATCTTATGTGAAAATATTATTTGTTTTATCCTTTTATATGCTTATTAATATTATATGGATATTTCATAATTAATTAACCATGTATTGATAAAATAATTTACACATAATCCATTTATTTTATTTTATTTTAGCATTCTTACTATTCTATTCACTTTATGTGATCACATTTAAGCATCAAATAAACATGCATCACATAAATGAATAAATAACCATACACAGGACAAGACAAATTAAACATGTGGTGTGATAATGATCTTTAAACTTCTTGATGATTTGTTGAGAAGATGATAAACCAAACCTTGACCTTAGGGTAATAACTCCTTGAGTCAGGCTAGGATCTAGTTATAGCATTCCACCTTTAATATGTTTATCTCCTTGGCTTGTTTCACTTCATCTCAGTCAGAAACCATATCCACTAACTTGGGAGATCCTTCCTTTATATATTCTTACTCACACATAGGTGAGGGGAACCAGGTGTTTGGGATTACATAAAAGAAATTGTGGACATGAATCATTGTACATAATAAGGAGGAAGGGATGATATGAATATCACCATATTTAATTTAATAATAAATTTATCATAAAACCCATGCAATAAATAATTAAATTAAATAGAAACCAAATACATAGGTCAATCAAGATCATAATCATCCACGCATGCAATAACTATGAAATTAAACTAGCTATAATTCATTTCAATTCTCTCTTTGATAAGATAAATTTTTTAAATTAATAAATTAATTATCTTATTAATTAATTAATTTATCTTAATTAACCATCCAAACAGTCCTTGAGATTCCCATCCACTATAATTTTAAATAAATTAAATTAATTAATTTAAATTTAAATTTAATTAAGTACACGGTGTGTACTGGAGGTGGCATGACATGTACCCTTCTGCTTATGTTTAAACCCATTTATAGAGTTTCACTATTAAATGGTGTGTTCCTTCACACTACATGGTGTGTAACTAAACCAATATATGGTCATTATCATGTAATGTATACTTACATGAAATGTATGCCTACACAGTGTGTCGTGATATACATGGAATGGTTTTCTATGAGTCAAGTCATGTAGTCTGTGCAACGTGTACGACTACACAGTATGACTTGAATAAATACAGCATGTACTACTGGTAATTCTCATAAATTAAACTATGTGTATGAAAAACATACATGTAGTGTATTTATATAATAACATGGAAAATAATTAATTGATAATCTAATATCATCCTAGAACTGTCAAAATCACTCAATGTGTATTTCACGTGGAAAACCTCGTCATGGGTGTGTACAAATAGATATATGCTGTGTAGTTCAATTTTATTGCTTTAATTATTATTTTTTACGTGTTGACTCACATGATACGCCTATCTTGATGTGTTACTTACGTGAGTTGGACCAAATTAAATAGCATGTACAACTAGCTATACAGTATGTGATTTGTTATTAGCCACATGCACTATATTCCTAGGGACTCAATGTGTATACTTCAAGGGTCATTATGTGTTACATGAAATGTATAGCTTACTACATGTCATGTATTGCACAAAATATCATGTTTCTCGTCTGGCAGTAAGGTTGTAAAAATGGCTTGACTAAGATGAGCCTGAGCTTAATAGGGTCGAGTCAGGCCACGCCTAAAGTGGAATTTTTCAGGCCACTAGCATTGTTCAGGTTGGGTCAGGCCAACCTACATAGTGTCGCTGCTTGTCCTAGGCATGGTCTCAAGCTAGCCAATTTATTTTATTTTTTAAAAAATATATATATTAAATTTTATCATATATATATAATGTAATTATAATAGACGTGGTGCCTGGACCAATTGATCCAAGCGTAACCTTAGAACCCCAAAGTAGGGGGTTTGAGTATCTCCTATCACGGGTATCCATGTTTATTTATTTTCTAGGTTTAGTTGAGATTTAAGGTTGGGCTTGGGCTAGGATATAACGGTCTAAGATCAAACCAACCACCACCATTCCCAAGCCTAGCCTGGCCCACTCTAGGCTACGCAATGTGTATTAATTACATGTCACATATTTCGACCACACAGTTTTTGTAATCCTTAGTGGGATAAACCATGTGGGGTTACATGATGTGTGATCTAACTACATGTTGTGTATAGCTTATCAATCCACCTTCCAACTGTTGAACAATACATGGAATGTAATGAAACCGCATATCAAACCCCCATATGATATGTTGTGATTTACATGGCTCATCCTTGTGTGTTTTACAAAAAAAACATGATGTGTATGTTTCTATTACACGTTGTGTATCTATGTCATTCAGCCAGAATCTATAGAACCTATGGATGGGATCTTGGAGAAATCTCCATCTATTCTTAGCTTGTTCTTGGAAAAATAAAACTGAATGATCATGTTATCTCAACATTCAAATTAAATAAATAAAAAACTCAAAATGAAAAACTAAAAATAAAATTCATAATTGATCAAAAAATAATAAATAATTATAAATTAGTTCGTAACCACTCTGATATAACTTGAAGGTTCTGGAGGGTAGCGGAAGCGGTCAATCCCATACCCAACAATGTTTTTCATCGGTTTCTTCAAATAAATCCTCATAACAGGATGAACACAACCCCAAAATATTAATAGAGATGATCTTTTCACATATAATTTATATTTACATTGATTTGTGGGGGAGGGGACATTACAAATAAAATCATACAATGCACACATGAAATAATGGACTCAATGAGGCTCGAACTCAAGACCTCATCGAGACCCACAAGGGAAGCTACCACTAAGATTCACCCTAGGGGATCAAACATAATTTATAATTAATTTATTTATTAATAATTACCTTATCCTAATAATTCTTTCTTCATTAATGAATTCAGTTTACTTTCTTGATGTATCGCCATTATTGGGAAGAATCCAAAGCAGAATTCCTCTAATGGTATCCACATGTGCTCCATAAAACATGAAATGTCAGCATTGGAACTTTGAATGCAATCATAAAAGATCCAAATTTCTTACAATGTTTATTATTGAACACAACAATAATTCTATTGGTCTTGAAATATTTTATATGGTTCTCTCAAACTAGATTGGTAGAAAGTATTTGATAAAATCTCATTGCTGAGAGTGTTATTGAGAGGTTCTCTCTAGGGATTCAAGAGAATTATCTAGATAAAATATCATTTTTCACAACAAACCTCCCAATCAAACAAAATGATATAATCAGGTTAATATACATAGGGTTAAACAATAAATAATTGTGCAGTGGCCCTTATATAATTGTTAACTCTAAAAAACACCATGTAAAATAATAATATTATTATTGTTATTATTATTATATCACATGACATGTGCTAACTTGAAAATATTTAAATATAATTTCTTAAATAAATTAATATTTATTAAAGTGGTACTAAATAAATAATATCATTTCCTCTAGAACCTTAACTAAGGTTATTCATCCTCCTTGTCATTTATCAAATAATGAATAATACATATTTATTTAAATAAATAAATATCTCTATATTATTCATTCAATAAAAAATATTATCTTCATTAACTGGTGAACAAATATTTATTTAATATTCAGTTCACATATATTACAAATTGTAATAACCTGTAATTAAATAAATGCGATCAAAATAACCTGAATAATTATCATTCGTTAGTCTTGAGAATAATATTTATTCTAATATTAAACTCAAATAGAACTTAATTGAGATTATGGATACACTAAGTGTGTGAACCTCTATGCCTCTTTCTAAGTGACAATAGTCAAGCTGACCTAAATTCCAAGATTAGTCTAGAAACACGTCAAGGAATCCATAGAGAAAGATATTAATGTTATAATGATAAACTCATATGAATCCTCATTATGCAATATAATCTCTTTGTCTTAGTATCTCATAAAATAGGTTTCATACTTATATCATAAATCTATATGCATTATATATCTTTCTTCGACTATATGAAATGAACATGTTTAAAAACAACCATGGCTATAAACTTAGTCATAAATTTCCATTTCAATCAAAGGTCCATAGATATCTACTTCCATTAAAATTGAAGGGACAAAACCTATCTTGACTTATTCATTAATTTCATATCACTCATGACACACCCAACATATCTTACCTCATCACGAGTATATATCATCATGGTTTTCATCAATACATCAAAGTGTGTGATTCATGATATACATTAATAATAACCATAAGTCTAAGGACCAATATAAACATCCACATAACGAATATCCAATGACACATATAACATATGGAATACCTATTGGTGTTTTTCCTCATAACATCCTCTCTTAGAGATTACCAAGTATGAAACATCATGATAAGAAGCCTCATCTACTTATGAGAATACTACACCTGATAGTATAAACATTATTTTTGTCTCATCAGGTAGATGTCATACAAACTACTGGACATGTGTTTTATAATACTTTTGTGGTATTTATATGTTCTCATTGTAATAAGGAACTGTTATGACATTTCGATACAATGAATACTCAAAGGACATTATCACATTAATGGTACTTATCATGTGATAAGATATTTATTAATATTCAGGTCTTATAATATACAGTTAATTGAAAGTACAAAGTAAGTTAGATCTATAGAACCAACTCTAACAAAATTCACCCCTAATATACCAAATACAAGGTGTATGAAACTCCATGTGGTACACTTCATGGGTTATCCATCACACAAAAACACTTTTTTTACCTCATTGTCATATTCTATATCTCAATACAAGAATCGTATTCATGCTAACATTAAAATTTCATCATTACCTATAATACTTCATGATGAAAATCGATTAGTGATAACTAAAAAAACATACTTTGAGATGTTATTTATTATTATACTTCACAAAATGTATATTATTATACACATATATGTAGCTAACATGAAGTAATGATTAAGTGAATTTTTCCTATTGTATGATATGCTCTATATATTCTTAAACCCTTTAAAAGTAATTAAAAAATAACACAAAAACTTTTCTATCATATCATATATGATAGGATACCAAATCATCCTTATGTTTACTTCACTTTTGGGGGTTTTTTTAACTCATTACATATATATGTAATTCCTACCACAACATCATGTGACTATCTGATAAAATCCTCCCACGTAACTCTTTAGTAAGTAAAAACTATGAAGTAAACTAGTTTGAATAATGGGGAGACTTAGGAATAATATTCTTAATGCTCAAATCCTTATAAAAATACCAACTCCTTAAATTTACAACATATAATGTTACAATGTTTTCAAATTCTATTGTCTACTTAGAAATTTTCTAAGTACATCATCATCATCCTTGAAACTCTTTCTATCAAACTTTTTCCTGGAAATATTTTAGTAACTAATATAAGTTTTACACCATATGCTAAAACATTTAGGATACCAATTGAATTCCATTTTTTCATGTTAACTAATGTAACTTTTATATCTTTTCTTTTCCATCATATTCTAAGCCTTTTAGGGTATCAAGTGAAATTCACTTTGTATTTTGATTGGCATAATCTTTTGCGTGTTAACTTGTAACTTCTATAAGTCCAAAAATTCTTCCACTAGCCTCTTAAAAAATATATCCTTTTCAATATATCATTCTAAGACACACAAAATCCTTTACATTTTGAAAATATCACTTATTTCCTTTTATTGGGAATACTTAACAAATAAACTATTGTTTCTATATCACATGTGGAATTTTATGTGTTTGTAAATTTTACTGAAAATAAGTCTTTACCAAATATGGTGGAATCATGTTCCTTTATATTCTTGGATAAATGATTTATCCTAAATAAAACAACTTTTATCCTAGTCTCCCATTTATAATGTTATAGAGTTGGATGAATCATAAACCATATGAATCAAAATACTTATCTCATTCATTTAAAAAATAATTGTTGCATCCACATTCAATCAAGAGAAAAATAAGATAAATCATACACATATTTTAATCAAATTCATTCAAGATTGAAGTAATTCTTGCATACAAGTTTTCAACGCAACAACTCTTTTACTCCATTACTTGATATCAAACTTCAAGCTCCCATATTCAATCATTTATTTAATTCTAAGCTCTTGTATATTTATAACACTTGTAAAACATATAGTTGGTATCATATACCATTCAAAATAAAGAAAATGAATTCTAAAATATTAATATTTGAAGTGGACTCTCCATGAAACTTCTTAAAACCTTTTAGTTAATTCAAACCTCCTCCAATGGATAGTCTTACCATAATAAAATAATTCCCCTTCCTCTTCTTCAACCTATCCAGTGGTGTGGACTCACCACATCCTTTTTTCTTCCTATTCTTTCCAATACTTTTACCCTTATCTTTTTACACCACAATCATGGTACTTGATCATGGAACACCTATGTCACACACATATATCCTCAACATATTGATAAAATTTGGTAAAATTTTATTGAACTCATTCAAATTATAATTCATAATAAACTATTAGAACCTTTCCGAAAGTGATTGTAGAATGAAGTTCATGGAAAGATCGAGCCTAAGAGGTTAACTCATCCTCTCCAAGTCATTGATGTACCTGATAATATTGAGTACAAGAGTTGATACTGAGGTACCTTCTGCCATTTTGTACCAAAAAATATTTTTCAATGCCTCATATCTTTCATGACTATATTGTTAATGATAGAGCCTGTCACGAACCGAATCTGGTCGCCATCAAACCAGCACCAAACCCGGCTCATGGCAAGACCCGAAGGGCGTTCCCCATCCCCACGGGCTGGCACAAGTGCCCGGGTATCATAAAAAATTCATTTGGGAACGATTTACCCGAGTTTGGGTTCATAAGATAACCAAAAACAAACAACAAACCAAATCTGAAAAATTATGCCAAACAAGAATTAATAAAAATTCAGAACTTAGTATATGAGTTTAAACAAGACACAAGAGGTCCAAAGGTACATAAAAGTAGCAGCAAATAGCCCATGAGACTCCACATGACAAGGGGTCATCACCCACAAGTCGTCTCCACAACACCGCACCATCGAGAGAAACTAGCAACCCGAACCGCCATCGCCCAAGGCCTTTCCTTTGCCTGTGTCAAACATGATCAAGTCTACTTACACCCAAAGGTGTAAGTAGGGTGTGAGACTAAGCCCAATATGATATCACCCAAGGATTTCAAGTGATAGGCATTTTAAAATAAAAGGCTTGCAAGAGTTATAAATAGATAATAGTGGCATTTATTTCTAAAAGTGCAACTTTGAAAAGAAAATAACTTTCAATGGGGATAACTATAAAGAATCAGTTAAATTGAATAAAACATTCAAGCTGCTGGTTTTCACATCCCAAAATACCATAAAGAAAGTTTAAATGAAAAAAAGGCCACGAGCACCAAGCGTAGGAACCCCCCTAGGTACTAGTTTGTTGTGAGCCCCAAGTACCTCGTACCTCGGTGAAAGTAACCATAACGAAATTCGTTCTCATGCACGAGCCACTAGTAGGGAGCATACCCATAACCTAGTGGTCTCCAATCATCTCCATTATAGTTTTTTTAGTGTTATCCATGTCATACTTTCTAAGTGAACCATGGTCAAAACCCCTCCGTTCACTAGCGTACTAGTACACGTTAGCCCTCCTAGATACCCGGGTTTCCCGTATTGTGCTCAAATAGTCACCACATGCTACCAAAATCAATATTCACATATAAATATCAGTTCTGGTCACACACATTCAAAACAGTATCTACACCTTCTTTTCACCTTTTGCATAACTCAATAAACCATTTATAATTTCCATAAAACAATTTCAAGAAAATTAATCAAATGTTGCACATTAAATTCATCTAAAATCCCATATTTAAAACCAAATGGAGACCAATATTATACCAAAACATAAATTTCAGCATCAAAAAATTTTTATAAATCCAATCCCTGAATTATAAAACAACACCAAGAGGCACAATATGGGTTACACATGTAAAACACCCATTTTCACACAAGATTGGCACTTAAAAATCTACCACTTTTAGAATGCTACCCAAATCAATTTTTGAAATCAAAATACTGAATTATGAACATAATGGAAACCTAAATATAGAAATCCAACTCATTATACAATACCTACATATGAAATCACCTACCAAAAGAGTCAAAACCCCCAAATCCTTGTGCGTCACTTCAACCGCACCTCCGCCGCACCACAAAGGAGTAAGATTGAACCTAAAACCAGGGGATTGGACCACGAAACTCAAAACTAAAACCCTAGGTACGAAACCCCATATTCTGGACATTTGGGGATTCAATAAAAAAGGAAGAAACCCTAAGAAGAAGGGAGGAATAAGGAAGAGAAACAACTTACTTGAGAATTCTGGACGTTTTTTGGAGCTTCAGAATATCGGCCCTAAATCGTGATCAATATGAGTTCCAAAGAGGCGAAAACGAAGATGGGGGTGTGGCTGGGTTCGATGGTAATGTGTGAGAGGTGGAATCACCGAAAAAGGATAAAAAATAAATATTTTATGAAATAATTACAAAACAATTTTAAAACTGGAAATGGGCTTTCGGGTTGGCCCAATACCTGATTTTATCACCCAAATCCATGTTTCTAATGAATTTTTAAGGGGCCCAAAATTATTTTGTGGTTTTAATATTTAAATGAAGGTCATTTAGGAAGTTGAATGGTTGAAAAATGTTGAAAAACGAAGGAGTTATTAAAGAAACAAAATATACTTTCAAAACTGGAAATGGGCTCTTAGGTTGGCCCAAATTTTGGAAACCCACTATTTCCTTTAAAAATGCATGAAAAACCACCAAAACAAATCAAGGATATAAATTAAATGAAAAATACCTCTAAATATTTCATGTATGTGACAATTCCCCCCCCCCCCCCATGAAGGACTTTCCTCCCCGAAAAGTCAACATGAGGCTTGATTGGAAAACAAGAACGGGTACTCTTCCTCGACCCACGACTTTCGCTCCCATGTCTCATGTGTATCATTTCCATGCTGCCATAGAACCCGGACTAATGTAATAGACTTCCCTCGAAGTATCTTCTCTTGGGAGTCCACTATTTTCACTGGCCTCTCAACAATAGACAAGTCAGGCTCTATCTCCAGTTCTTCCCAACTCAACACATGGGACGGATCCGGGTAGTATTTCTTCAACTGAGAAACATGGAAGACATCACGGATGGACGTCAACTGATAAGGTAAGGCCAACCTGTATGCCACCTTTCCAATACGTTTGATGATCTCAAATGGCCCGACGTACCGCGGAGTCAGCTTACCTTGCTTCCCCAATCGATGATGGCCTAAACGAGGGGCCACCTTCAAGAATACTCTGTCACCCACAGAAAACTCTAGGTCTCGACGCCTCCGGTCAGCATATGATTTATGAAGACTCTGAGCTGTCAATAAACATTTCCTGATTAATTATACCTTCTCAGATGTCTCCTGCACCATACTCGGCCCCAGTAGTGAGGTCTCACCTACCTCAGCCCAACAGAGGGGGGACCGACAAGGCCGACCATAGAGTGCCTCAAAAGGAGCCATTCGAATCGAGGATTGGTAACTGTTATTATAAGCAAACTCAACCAATCCCAAATGGGTATCCCAAGAACCTCCAAAGTCTAGGACACGTGCACGAAGCATGTCCTCCAAAATCTGATTCGCCCGCTCTGTCTGACCATCCGTCTGCGGATGGTATGTTGTGCTCATCTTAATCTGGGACCCCAAGGCCTTCTGAAGGCCTTCCCAGAATCGAGATGTGAAACGAGGGTCTCTATCAGAGACAACTGCTGATGGCACACCATGGAGTCTCACCACCTCCTGAAGATACAAACGGCCCAACTCATCCACTTTAGATGTATCTCTGATCGGAATGAAGTGGGCTGATTTGGTTAGATGATCAATCACCACCCAAATGGCATTCTTAGCTCGAGGTGTAAGAGGTAATCCAACAATGAAGCCCATGGCAACCTCGTCCCACTTCCAGGTAGGAATGGGTAGTGGTTGGAGCAAACCGGAGGGCCTTTGGTGCTCTGCTTTCACCTACTGGCATGTGTAGAATCTCGACACAAAGTCCGCTATGTCCCGTCTCATACCAGGCCACCAAAACTGCCGACGGACATCATAATACATCTTAGTGGCACCCGGATGGACAGCCCACTGAGACTGGTGGCTATCCTCCATCACCACCTTCTGTAGAGATAACGGCACTACCGAACGACCCTTGAAGCACAAGATTCCCTCGGGAGACGACGACCAATCAGAGGATGTCTCCCCACCATGAAGAAACTACTTCGACCGCTGACAAAGCTCATCACTAGGTTGTTCCTGCTGAATCAACTCCAACAAGGAAGGAGTCAACTGGATGCTCGCCAAGAATGCCCCTCCACTATGTTCCTTGGTCTCCACATGCATCTGAGAAAAGATCCCCATCAATGTCCACTCATCACTGGACTTCCTCAAAGCCTGCACTGGAACCCTTCTGCTCAAGGCGTCGGCCACTACATTACCCTTACCTGGGGTATAGACAATGTCAAAATCAAACCCCTGCAAGTACTCGATCCAGCGACGCTACCTCATGTTGAGGTCCTTTTGTGAGAAGATATAAGCCAAGCTTTTGTGATCAGAATAGACCACAAACTTCTCCCCAAAGAGGTAGTGACGCCACGTCTTCAAAGCATGCATCACTGCTGCCAACTCCAAGTCATGGGTTGGGTAGTTCTTTTCGTGTGGCCGGAGTTGGAGAGAGCCCTACGCAACCACGTGATCATCCTACATAAGCACGCACCCAATACCCATACCTGAGGCATCACAATAAACCACATACCCCTTTCCTGCCTCTGGTAAAATCAGCACGGGGGCAGTAGTCAATCGCCTCTTCATCTCCTCGAATGATGCCTGACATTCTGGACCCCGTACAAACTTCACCCCTTTCCAGGTGAGGGTAGTCATCGGTGAAGCAAGCCGAGAGAAATCCCGAACGAATCGCCTATAATAACCAGCCAGGCCAAGGAAACTCCTAATCTCGAACACATTCTTCGGCTGATCCCATGACATAACCGCACTAATCTTATCAGGGTCCACTGAAACTTCATTCTCTGAGATCACATGCCTGAGAAATCTCACCTCCCTGATCCAGAAACTGCACTTTGACAACTTTGCATAGAGGCGGTGATCCCGTAATGTACCCAAAACGACCCTCAAGTGATGTTCGTGTTCCTCCTCAGAGCTAGAGTATACTAGAATGTCGTCCACGAACACCACAACAAAGGAATCGAGATATTGATGGAAAACCCTATTCATAAGTGCCATAAAGACTGCTGGAGCATTTGTCAATCCAAAGGGCATGACCAAATACTCAAAGTGGCCGTACCTGCTTCGGAAGGCTGTCTTTGGGATATCTGACTCCTTCACCCTGAGTTGATGATATCCTGAATGCAGGTCTATCTTTGAGAACCATTTTTCCCCCTTCAACTGATCAAACAAATCATCTATTCTCGGTAAAGGGTATTTGTTTTTAATTGTTACCTTATTCAGCTTTCGATAGTCAATGCACAACCGGAGGGATCCATCAGCATTTTTTGCGAATAATACAGAAGCAGCCCAAGGAGAGACGCTCGGGTGAATGAATCCTTTGGATTCTAAGTCGTCCAACTGTATATTTAATTCCCTCAGCTCTGTGGGGGCCATGCGATAAGAGGGAAGAGATATCAGCTGTGTTCCTGATGCCAGATCAATTGAAAACTCCACATCCCACTCCAGGGGAAAGCCTGAAAAATCATCTGGGAATACCTCCGGAAACCCATTCACTACATGAGGTAGTGCACCTTCAGGGGAAAGACCATCCTCTAGCATAAGAGAAGATAACTGGAAGATAACACTTCCCAACTCTGGGAGTGGAGGCCCTGCGCGACCTGACTGAGGATCCCATTCTCCATGAAAAACCTGACGACTCCCATCAGGTGCCGTGAAACTCACACACCGTCTGTAGCAATCGATGTGTGCCTGGAAGTGTACTAGCCAATCCATCCTGAGTATGACATCAAAAAGTTTCATATCTAAGACCAAGAGGTCCCACTCCATCTTGACCCCTGACACAGAAAGCGCACATGATGGGCACCTGAGACCCTGCTCCTTCTTTCCCAGCGGTGTCACCAACTCCATTGCGAATGACATCAAATAAGTTGGCAGATTCAGAATGTCCACAAAACGGGCAGAAATGAATGAAACAGAGGCACCAGTATCAAAAAGAGCAGCAGCTATAGAAGATGAAATCAAAACGGTACCTCGAACAGTCGACGGTCCCGCCTCTGATCCTGGTGGTGCATGATCCACCGCATGGAGATGTCCAGTCTCTGCTTGAAGACGACCGCTAGTCTGTGGCTGTGCCCTGAACTGGCTCTACCTAGAAGATGACCCAGCCCTACAACCACGGCTGCCAAATCAAGATCCCCCAGTCCTCGACGGCTCAGACTGTGCTGGCACTCCTCTGGGAGCCATGGATCCTGCCCCACTTTGAAGTGGACGCGCTATCCTGCAAAAGCGTTGCATGTGTCCCATACCTCCACACTGGAAACAAGTCTTCGGAGGATGAGGGCATGCTAGACGGATGTGCCCGGGCTTCCCACACTGGTGGCACACGACCGATCTCGCATCAGAAGCCGCTGATGACAACTGCCTAGAAGAGTTCCCTGAACTACCTCCTCCTTTCTTCACATGATCCTCCCGCTTCCTTTTCTTCTCTGAGGAGCATCCACTTCCCACTGCTGATACAGAACCATATAAACCAGCCCTGCCTTTTCTATCAATCTCCACCATGCACGCCCGATCAACGACCTCAGCATAGGTCCTCAGCTTAAACAAGAACACCTGGGAGTATATCTCTGGTCTCAAGCCTTTCTCAAACCTCTGGGCCTTCGCTTGCTCGTTAGAGACAATTTATGGAGCATACCGAACCAACTTAGCAAAACGGTTGGCATACTCCATCACAGATAGATTTCCCTGAACAAGTTCCATGAACTCTCTAGACCTGGCATAAGCCAACACCTCAGGGCAGTACTGTTCATTGAAGACAGCCTTGAAACCTCCCCAGTGCATCTGCTCATTCTTCCCAGCCTGAAGCACTGACTCCCACCATTTACGGCTGGGACCCTCCAACAGAAAGGAGGCACACTTCACCCTGAGCTCCTCGGGTGTTTCCAGGAACTCAAACATACGCTCAATCTTCTCGAGCCATTCCTCTGCTTCTTGGGGTTCTGAGATGCCCCGGAAGGTTGGAGGCTTATTTTTCAGGAAATCCTGGGCCTTGTCCTTTCTAGGACCAGTCTCATCCTCTCTAATAGGAGCTGGAAATGGAGCTGGTCCACATCCTAGAGCCTGGACAGCCCGGACCATGGCCTCGACTAGCCTCTGATCAATTGGTGTGAGAGAACTCTCTCCGGCTTCCTCCCGTGGGTGCGTGAGAGCTTTCCAGGGAGGCATGTTGCTACAAAATGTAACAGTCACAAAATAAAAATCAATACCACAATTCTGAAAATTTTAATCAAATACCTCAAATATAGATAATCAAAACACATTTCAGTAATAAAATAAACAACTACAACACATCCGCATGATGTCCACATGTGGTCTGCAGCCCACACGTCTCACCTGGAAGTGAAGTCAATCTTTAAATTCCAACATCCCCTGGTGACTCAAGGTATGCCATGAGAGGTGTGGTCCAGACACCCTACTCACAACCAAAACCCCGAGCCCCGACAGTCCTAGCTCCTGTCTATCCTGACTCATCCCAAAATAACAATATAACCCAAAAACATTAACCTCCTCTGATACCATTTTGTCACGAACCGAATCTGGTCGCCATCAAACCAGCACCAAACCCGGCTCATGGAAAGACCCGAAGGGCATTCCCCATCCCCACGGGCTGGCACAAGTGCCCGGGTATCATAAAAAAATCATTTGGGAATGATTTACCCGAGTTTGGGATCATAAGATAACCAAAAACAAACAACAAACCAAATCTGAAAAATTATGCCAAACAAGAATTAATAAAAATTCAGAACTTAGTATATGAGTTTAAACAAGACACAAGAGGTCCAAAGGTACATAAAAGTAGCAGCAAATAGCCCATGAGACTCCACATGACAAGGGTTCATCACCCACAAGCCGTCTCCACAACACCGCACCATCGAGAGAAACTAGCAACCCGAACCGCCATCGCCCAAGGCTTTTCCTTTGCATGTGTCAAACATGATCAAGTCTACTTACACCCAAAGGTGTAAGTAGGGTGTGAGATTAAGCCCAATATGATATCACCCAATGATTTCAAGTGATAGGCATTGTAAAATAAAAGGCTTGCAAGAGTTATAAATAGATAATAGTGGCATTTATTTCTAAAAGTGCAACTTTGAAAAGAAAATAACTTTCAATGGGGATAACTATAAAGAATCAGTGAAATTGAATAAAACATTCAAGCTGCTGGTTTTCACATCCCAAAATACCATAAAGAAAGTTTAAATGCAAAAAAGGCCATGAGCACCAAGCGTAGGAACCCCCTAGGTACTAGTTTGTTGTGAGCCCCAAGTACCTCGTACCTCGGTGAAAGTAACCATAACAAAATTCGTTCTCGTGCACGAGCCACTAGTAGGGAGCATACCCATAACCTAGTGGTCTCCAATCATCTCTATTATAGTTTTGTTAGTGTTATCCATGTCAGACTTGCTAAGTGAACCATGGTCAAAACCCCTTCGTTCACTAGCGTACTAGTACACGTTAGCCCTCCTAGATACCCGGGTTTCCCGTATTGTGCTCAAATAGTCACCACATGCTACCAAAATCAATATTCACATATAAATATCAGTTCTGGTCACACACATTCAAAACAGTATCTACACCTTCTTTTCACCTTTTTCATAACTCAATAAACCATTTATAATTTCCATAAAACAATTTCAAGAAAATTAATCAAATATTGCACATTAAATTCATCTAAAATCCCATATTTAAAACCAAATGGAGACCAATATTATACCAAAACATAAATTTCAGCATCAAAACATTTTTATAAATCCAATCCCTGAATTATAAAACAACACCAAGAGGCACAATATGGGTTACACATGTAAAACACCCATTTTCACACAAGATTGGCACTTAAAAATCTACCACTTTTAAAATGTTACCCAAATCAATTTTTGAAATCAAAATACTGAATGATGAACATAATAGAAACCTAAATACAGCAAGCCAACTCATTATACAATATCTACATATGAAATCACCTACCAAAAGAATCAAAACCCCCAAATCCTTGTGTGTCACTTCAACCGCACCTCCGCCGCACCACAAAGGAGTAAGATTGAACCTAAAACCAGAGGATTGGACCAAGAAACTCAAAAATAAAACCCTAGGTACGAAACCCCATCTTCTGGACATTTGGGGATTCAATAAAAAAGTAAGAAACCCTAAGAAGAAGGGAGGAATAAGGAAGAGAAACAACTTACTTGAGAAATCTGGATGTTTTTTGGAGCTTCAGAAGATCGGCCCTAAATCTCGATCAATATGAGCTCCAAAAAGGCGAAAACTAAGATGGGGGTGTGTCTGGGTTCGATGGGAATGTGTGAGAGGTGGAATCACTGAAAAAGGATAAAAAATAAATATTTTATGAAAGAATTACAAAACAATTTTAAAACTGGAAATGGGCTTTCGGGTTGGCCCAATACCTAATTTTATCACCCAAATCCATGTTTATAATGACTTTTTAAGGGGCCCAAAATTATTTTGTGGTTTTAATATTTAAATGAAGGTCATTTTAGAAGTTTAATGGTTGAAAAATGTTGAAAAACGAAGGAGTTATTAAAGAAACAAAATATACTTTCAAAACTGGAAATGGGCTCTTAGGTTGGCCCAAATTTTGGAAACCCACTATTTCCTTTAAAAATGCATGAAAAACCACCAAAACAAATCAAGGATGTAAATTAAATGAAAAATACCTCTAAATATTTCATGTATGTGACAGAGCCTTTTAATTTAATCTATCGTCATATAGGCATCCATGGTTTCATGTTTTTTTTTAACTTAGATTCCATGGTTATGAGCATGAGTGTAGAAGGTTCCAGTGAATCCATTAGATTCTTATTATAATCATCTATGTTTGTTTGTTGAATAGATTCATCATTTGGTTGTTTAGGAAGGTGTTCCTCCAACACATAGAATTTTCCTTCTTGCTTGAGAACTATTCTTAAGTTCTAATAGTAGTAAAGGAAGTTATTTCCATTTAGTTTTTGATTATATAATATCAATCTGAAGGTAAATATTAATGATGAGATGATAACATAATCTACAACATGAGTTTTATCAAATGGTGTGCCTTCAGGATATAAAAATTATAATAGGCCAGCTATAGAGTAGGTTAACCCTTAGAGGGGGTGTAGTCTGTCTTTGCCAAGGGTGTGTCTGTTGTTTCTTTTGTTTATAGACTTTTATGACTTAATAAATTATAACCATTTAATAATTAATTTTATTAAATGGGATCCTAATAATATAATTACCCCATTAAAATTTTATTATACGACTAGGTTTCATAGTTTACTGAGCAATGAATCTGTTGTAGCGTTTCTCTCACCACTTAGTTATTTAGGTAGGGAATCATCATAATCATATATGACTCTAAAATAGTTGAGATGAAAACTCTTTATCCAATACAATACTCAAAATTATTTCTCTAGTATCCTAACCCTTATGGTTTCCCAACTAAGTTTAACCCAAAGAAAACAATGATATTTTGTTACCTAACTCT
Organism: Viscum album; assembly: GCA_963277665.1. Taxonomy (NCBI): domain Eukaryota; kingdom Viridiplantae; phylum Streptophyta; class Magnoliopsida; order Santalales; family Viscaceae; genus Viscum; species Viscum album. Next base: position 143,373,976 of record OY728155.1, read on the forward strand.
TAGGGTTAGTCATTTCTACCATGTCTTACATAAGATAATCTATGATCACCCTGATATAGTAGAACCTACTTGGTTGAATGATTGAGGTATTGACATGTGTCACTTTATAAGGAATCTAACTCTTAGTATTTAAAGGGTTTGTGTATTTCCTTTTTTTCTTTCCCTGGCTTCGGATGGTTCAACTTTGCCTTGGATTTCTCTTCCATTTTGTTCGACTCCATCGCGTACGACCCCACTTTGGTCAAGTTCAATGGATCCCATGGTGTTTTGGATTGTGTTGGTGTCCTCGGTGATGGAAGTTATATTGTGTTATTTTGGCATGGTGGTGTTGTTCCTCATTCTGGAGATGTCGATGAATCCCGCTCTATCAGTTATCCTCCATCGATGTTTTCGGGTGTTCTGATGTTTCTTTTTCTGACCCTCCCTCATGCCTGTCTCTAGTGATCTTGCTTTCCAGATTCCAGTGTGGCATCGGTTGTGTTTCCAGTCCTGATGGTGATGGTATGGGTGACTCAGACTATGTAGGGTGGCAACATGATAGATGGGTACTAGGAAGGTGTGATGTGCGGGATCTCATTAAGGGTGTGATGTGTGGGATCTTCTTTCAACTTGAGGTGAATTTTGTTCTCAAGCCACTTTTTTTGGTGTTGGGGTTTGTTCAAACTCATTCTGAAAATGGTGGATCCCCTTTAGTATGATGTTTTTCTCTTGTTTAGTTCTTACTTAAACATAAAAGTGATTTTAATCATAAATAAAAAAATAGTTTGGAGTAAATATAGCTTATGCACAAAGTATATGAACTATTCATATAAAGGTTTATAATTATATGAGAATAAAACTCTCCATGTGAGTAATCCTAGAGCAACAAATATCCAACACCTTCCTTTCTAGAACAAGGCCCAAGGCTCCTGCATAGTGGGAAGTCTAACCCAAAGTCTCTCACCCTAGGGAGACATTACTCAAGAGAGAATCAAATTCATCTTAAATCTAAAACCTAATATGTATAAATTATATCCAATAACGAAATTCAAGTTAATGACTTTAATTACAAACTGATATCAACATAGATGAAAACTAAATCTTATGTTGTCATACCTAGCTGTTATTCATGGCATGGAAATATATAATAATAAATTTATCAAATAAATTAAAGCATACATAACATTCACATTTCATAAAAATTTAAAAAATATGAATATTAAAAAGAATTAAACAAATAAATAAACATTTTATTTAATTTCCAAACATGAGAAATTCATTTATGACAAATTTTTAAATCAAGAATTATAAACATTTTATAATTCATTATGGAAAATCCATAAATATATAATTATAAACACTTTATAATTATTCTTACTATGAAATCTTTCAAATTATTCATTATATGATATTTTACTTTAATATATGACATTTCATGAACTATAAAAATCACATATTTTAATTTATATTATTTAAACATCTTACATAATTTATATATCACACATTAACATTATTTAAACCTTTGATCGTATCATTTATCAAAACTATTTTAATAAGGTTTAAAAAAATTCCAAATATAATCCATTTAATTTGAACATTTCAAATTAAACATTATTAAAAATTCATAATTTTAGATATACACTTTATACTTTGCCTTATTTTTACAATTTATAAACCTTTTATAAATTACACCTATAATTTCTATATAATCTATTTATATGTAAATTATAATTCATGCTATAAAATTTTGAGAAAATATTTTAATATTAAATCTTAATATTATATAATATTGATTTGTAAATGTTTCATAAACAATGAATTAATTAATTATAAACTCTTTATAATTAATTAATTTATAAAAACTTTGTAAATAAATAAATATTCCTAAAATACCTTTTATCATTATTTATAAACAATTTATAAATAATAAATTTCAATTCCTAATTGGAAAATAAGAAAAACAATTTTTCTTCATTAATCGTGTTTTGCAATTGAGGTTGAATCATAGAGTACGGTTGATAGCCTTGTAGTGATAAAATATTTTTAGAAATTTTAGTCCTATTTTATGACTGATAGAAACATTGTATCCTATAATTGATATGTAAGAGTGTACTCTTATGTATCATATTATATTTTATGATATACACAAATATCATAATGGTGATGTTGTAGTTGGTGTCCTAAAACCAACTGTTTGCACATTGATTACATGTATATTCAATATACTGAATATTAATAAAACTTCTTATTACATATTGTTTATTATTTTGCATGAATCTAATGTAATAATGTCCTAGATTCTATATTGATTTGATAAGGTCATAGCAGTTCTCTGCTATGATGAGAACCTTGATGTGCTATGAAGATATTCTCAAATAATGTTCTGCGGTTGGATAATATACTATAATGGGACACATAGTACATAGATTGTTAGGTGTGAGTACTCATAAGTAGATGAGGATTCTTCTCATGAAGTTCACACTTGGTAATCTCCAAGATGGAAGATTATTATAAAAGACCTAACAGTAGGAATTCTGTATGTTTTGGTGTCATTAGATATTCCTATCTACAAGCATGTGTGATGGTCCTTAAACTTTAAGATTATTATTAATGCATGTTCCAACTCACGTACTTAGATTTATTTTATAAACCATGATGATAACAATTCATGGACAAGTTGGATATGTTGGGTGCGTCATGAGTGACATGTCATTAATGAATAATTCGAGGAAGGATTTTCCCCTTTGATTTTTATAGAAGATGATATCTCAGCCCTTTGATTGGAATAGAATCATCTCATTAAATTCCATGGTCATGGTGTAATGACGTTTTTATTTTAGACAGACTAATAAAGAAATATCAAGAAAATACATTGGTGACATGGATGTGCAACCTACTTAATAATATATTGTGACAATATGATTATATTGCATAGTGAGCTTTCATATGTGGTTATTTACTTTACAACATTAATTTCTTTCTCTTTTATTCCTTAACCCATTGCTAGACAGCAATCTTGGGCTTTAGGCAAGCCCACCTAATTCTAATGAGAAAGAATCTTAAAGGGTCACACACTAAGTGTTTCTATTGATATCGATTAAATTCTATTTGAGTTTAATTAATGGAATAAATATTATTCTCAAGTCTAAGAAATAATTTTATTCAAGTTATATTGATCACATAAATTAAATAAATATTTATTCGTTAGATTGTGAATAAAATATTTAATTTATTTATTGAATATTTTAATAAAAAAATATTCTCTATATTTTGAATAAAATATTTATTTATAGATAAAATATTTATTCAGTTGTTCAATAAATTCTAGAGGAGTTCGAAAGAACCAAGACTGAGTCTGGTGATAAATATTAATCAACAAAACTGTTACATAATATTTTTTATTGCGCAAGTTGGTGTGCACCACAAAATAATAATAATATAATTATTATTATGTGGCATGGGGTTTATTAAAGGTATTAAATTTTATTTAATGGATTGTATTCAATTAAATAATATTTTAACTTAAATCCTAATTCTATAAATAGAATGTTAAGTCTATTTTATAGAGTATCCAAAAATTGAGAATAGAGAATTGTTGCATACAATGAATTATCTCTCAACCCCTCCTCTATCCCTCTCAAGAACGAGAAAGTGAAAAAGATATTTCTTCAAGACCGAAGAACGAGTGATCCAGACCAAACAATGCAAGACATTCGACTCACCGCGATAGCACCCGAAGATCAAGTGGTATTACTCAAAGATAATAGGAGTACGTGTGGATCACCTCTATAGAGATTTTATCCTTGGATCCTCACAGCAAAGTGAAGGTAACCCGAAAGGGTCTTTTTGGATGATCAACTTTCACCGATAAAGAAAGTTACTAATCCCAGGTATTTATTTCTTAATATATTATATAAATTAATTATAAATTTAATGTGCAAGATCCTCATTCTTGGTTTTGGGAAATGATTATTAAAAGAAGTTTTAATATATCACTCACCTCTGCATGCTTCAGCTGTGCTTGGAACCATCAAGTGGTATCAAAACGGTCACATTTAAATTTATAATTTTTTATTTTATTGTTGATCTATGCACAATTTTGGTTATATTTTCATTTTATATTATTTTTTCTTTAATCCAATTTAGATTAACATGTTATCGACATATTAATCATGTTCATTAAGTTTTTCATTTTCTTAAAAGTTTAAGAACAAATAAATAACCAAATATTTCATCGGGAAGTGTCAAATCTTTGGCCGGTAAAACTGGGTTACACGGCATGTTGCTAGAGCACACACCGTATATCCATGTGCATTGTATCTATATGCATTGAGCAATTAATTACACGCGGTAATTTTATTATATGTCGAGCGTTGACCAGGTCAACCTGGCACATGGAAAGAGGATACAGGGTGTGTAGCTGGAATATACACATCGTGTAGTCTAGCCGAGCTAACACGCAGAATCACCAAGCGTGTGACTTGGATATACAACAATCGAGGTACATGGTGTGTAGTTTGATGTACAAGCCATGTAGTCTCCCATTAATGGATAAAATTAAAATTACATTAAATTTGAAAATTGCAATATTAAAACGTTATTTTATTGATTGGAACACCATTGTGTGTTTGACAATTTAATAAGGGTTTTAAAGAATTTTAAATTCTCAATTAATTTATTTTATTTAATATTTCATTATTGTTTTTTCTATTTATTATCCATGAATTTCATTAATGATGGGTATCTCCAAATAAGATCGGATGTTCATTAAGATGAAAGGGAATTTATTAATTAATTAATTAATGAAATCACGTTTATCATAAATAATAAAAGAATGAATAAGGAAATGAATGATAGCCATTTACTTTTTCATATTAGTTTCATGTATAAACATTCATGAGCTTGACCAAGACCTGTGTATGTGTTGTATGTTTTAATTTAATTTATTGCATGAGTTTTTAATTATTTAATATTAAATTAAATGATTTCCTACAAGTCATATCTCGCTCCATTATTATATAGGACCTGCGTGTCCAAGGATATTTATGTAATCCCTTTTAACCAATCTTTTGGTTCCCCTCACCTGCATGTGAGTAATAAATATTTTTAATTAATGAAGCATCCCAAGGTTCATGGAGTTGGTTCAAGGTAGAACCATAATTATGTCAACCTAGGTGATATATAGGTGGATAGGTGGAATATTGTAACTCATGTCTAGACTGGAAATCTAAGTTATTCCCCAAGGTCAAAGGTTGATTTAATGTTTTCTCATTAAATCAACCATTAGATAAAGCTTGTGAATGGGTCATTTAATTAATTAGTTATTTATTTCTATGCAATTATTTATTTTATGGATGCAAGGTTGTGATCACATAAATAAATGAATTAATGTGAAATGATAAAAATTAAATAAATGAATTATGCATAAATGTTTTATCCAATATGGTTAATTAATTAAGTAACATCCACCTAATATTAACAAGATGTTTAAAGGATAAAACAAGATAAAATTTATGCATGATAAATTAAAATCTATCAATTAAATATTAAGTCAGACTAAGTCTTCTGTTACTTGATTGGGAATGAAACCATAGAATTAAGTTTAGTACATGGTCAAATTCTATACACTTACTTTTATCGGGGAGTTCTAATGATAGTTTTGGGTTGACTTAACCAAAATTTTATTTATTTTAATGATCAAATTATGTTCAATAGAAATTTGGAGGCTAGTTTTGAGGAAATCCAAGTCAGGATTTTAGGATAGGGGAATCCACTCATGGATCAAGGAGTTGCAAGTCCACAGTTAGCAAGACTACCTACCTAATTACTTTATTAGGGTTTTCATATCCAAAGTCTAGATCATTAAGAAAATTAATGGGGATTCTTTTTACTAGAATGTTAAAGAAACTCGACATTCTGATTTCAATGGTGAGGGATATTGAGACTTAAAAAATAGTGGGAGATTTAACAAATAAATAAATAAATATTTAATTTATTATATCTCACTTATTTTGTAATCAAGAAAAGTACTAATAATTATCTCTTTAATTATAAAACAAAATGAAAATTTCATCATCCACATTATCCCTATGATCAATATTGGAGAAAGATAACCTCCTAACTAGTAGTAACTTCCAATAGTGGTTTAGATGCCTTTGGGTTTTGTTACGCCATGAATGGAAATCTTACATGCTAGAATCCTCAATATTTGATCTTCCAGCTAAAGATGTGAGTGATGAAGAGTTCCTTATCTATGAGAAAAATTGAGCGATGTGGTCGACATTCAATGTTTTATGTCTTCATCGATGTCTAATGAACTAAATAAGTCTCATGAAAACATGGATGTGTATAGCATGCTTGAGCATCTTCATGGTCTTTACCATGAGAGAGATAGATAGGAACGATTTGAGATTTCCAAGGAACTATTTCAGAGAAATCTTGGAGAGGGTTCACCAACTGGGTCTCACGTAGTCAATCTCATTTTCTACATTAAGCGCTTAGAGTTCCTAGGTTTTAAACTCTCCAAAGAATTGGCCACCGACCTCATTTTGGCATCACTCTCTCAGAGTTTCTCCAACTTCATTGTGAATTTTAATATGAACAACAATGATAAGTATTTGTCATATCTTCCTACTCTTCTTCTCCAGGTAGATAAGGATATAAAGCGTTAAAAACCTTATGTCCTTATAGTGAACAAACGGAAAGGGAAAGAGAGTAGATTTAAGCCCAAAACTTCTTCACACCCTTCCAAGAAGAGGAAGATAAAGGGGAAATCAAGGGAATAAGATGTTGTCTATTTCACATATGGAAAGAAGGGCCACTGGAAGAAAAACTACACCCAGCCAAAGAAGCTAGGGGAGGTTTCAGGTTCATTTGTTATCAAGTGAAATTTATCTACTCCTAAAAATTGGGTATTAGATACAGCTTTTGGTGCTCACATATGTATTAAAATATCAGAACCATGTAGATTCCAAGAGATTTACCAAGGATAGGTAGATATTTGAGAATCCAACGAATCTAGACTTTCTATTGTAGATATCAAGGACTACCAACTCATGTTGTCGACTGGAATGATCTTGGTTTTAAAGGGTTGTTATTATGTTTTTTTAGTTACCAAAAACATTATTTCTATATATAAACTTGATACAGATGGATTTATTTTCAAATTTGGGAATAAATGTTGCTTCTTTTATAAAGATAGCATCTATTATGGTAAGGCACATTTAAATAACAGTCTTTATGTGTTAGATTACACAGACAAATAATGATAATCGATAACGAAGTTACTTCACATGACTCATACCATACCCAACTTTGGCATCACTGTCTAGGTCATGTAAATGAAAATTGATTAAATAAATTACATTAGGATGGATATTTAGATTCTTTTGAACTAAAAGAACTTGGTGTATGTCATGCATGTTTACAAGGAAAAATTACCAAATCCCTATTTAGTGGGAAAGGTGAAAGGGCTAAAGAGCTTCTGAAATTAGTTCATACTGATGTGTATGGACCATTTTCTATTGAAGTAAGGGGTGGGTACTCATACATCATAACTTTTACTAATTATTTTAGTAGATATGGATATGCATACTTAATGAGGTATAAGTCGGATTCTTTTGATAAATTCAAGGAACACAAGAATGAAGTTGAGAACCAGCTTGGTAAGAAGATTAAGAAACTTCACTTAGATCATGGTGGAGAATATCTTAATCAAGACTTCATTGATTATTCACGGGGTTTAAGGATTTTATCTCAACTCACTCCACCTTATATGCCTTAGTGGAATGGTGTAAGTGAAAGTAGGAATCACACCTTGTTGGAAATGGTGAGATCAATGATGAGCCATGAAAGTCTTCCATTATCCTTTTAGGGATATATGTTACAACCATCAGCATATGTACTAAACCGAGTGTCAACTAAAGAAACATATGGTATATCATACCAATTATGGAATGGAAAAAAACTCATGTTTTGTTACTTACATGTGGGGGAGATCCCCCAAGATCTTTCCTCCTCCCCCTAGGGTTTCTTCCCCATCAAGCTGGAGAGTCTCCTTTAGGCCTCTGTTTCTTTCTTTTCTCATTCCCTTGATTCTAAATCCTTTTTTTCATCATTTCATCCTTAGGATCTTCCTTTCATGTGGAATTATCTCCTTCGAAATCCATGGATTCTGGTGTGCTTCTTCGATGGTGAGTAGACCATCTCATTTCCATTCTTTCCTTCTATGGTCTTGTGTCTCTATTTTTTGGACCTTCAACCATGAATATTCCCTAGTCTATCGATCAGATCCATCATGTCAGACTCCATTTTTGGTCATTTTCGGTGTTCTTCATAGTGGTTTGGGATATACTGGGGTTCGTGGTCGAGGTTCGTTACTGAGGCCTTTTCCTGGCTCTTCCCTTCTTTTATTCGCTTCTGATATTTTCCTAGTTTTTTTCTTTTTTTTTCTTACTCAATATTGATGTCTTTGTTTGGTGATAGATTTTGTGCATGTTCACAATGGTTTTTTTTTATTCTAGTTCTTTTCATCTTAGCTGTGATTCTCTTATGGTTTTCTTTATCTCTTTAATTTCAAGTTTCAACTATTCTGGTCGGATGGATTTTTTTGGTGTGACACCGATGGTGGTTCAGAAGATTTTGTTTTGTGGTCCAGTCAAATGTCACCCCTCTCTAATTAGGAATATCCTCTCCAAACTCTACTATTACCTCTAGTTCCTTCTCACCAAACTAGGTCGACCAGATGCATTGGAGCTTGGTGAGGTTTTGGGATGGTGTTGTTTGAGATGTGGTTGGCATTTCAGAAGGTGTGACCTAAAAGATGGTGGATGCTTCGATGGTGGTTTATTTATTCACAACAGTGATGCTGCAAGATGTGTGTTTTTGATGATGATGTTGGTTCTTTTCAATGACGATGATGTATCCTGATGGCTTCCTCACTGGCGATCGGTGATGGTTGGTGAAGAAGATAGTGTATTTCCAATGTTTATAATGGTTAATGGCAGGAGAAGCGACCCCAGCTGACACAGGAAACTCAAGAATCAAGGTATCAAATTTTGAGTTGTTTTTTATTTTCAAATAAGGCATCTGGTTGTGTTTTATTACAACTTTTAATTCCTGTCTGTTGATGTACTATATTTTGGGTCTGTAACATTAGTTACTGCTTATCCTTAAAGAAGCTATCTTGAAATAAAAAAAATTGAATTTAGTAGTATTCTTACTTACATGTGTGGGGTTGTGAAGCATTTGTTAATGCCACTTAACGTAGTGAGATTTCACCCCAAAGCACAATGTGTATCTTTATAGGATGTACCAAAGATACAAAGGGATACTACCTATACGATCCTTTAGACAAAAAGGTTGTGATTGACAGATGTCCCACGTTTCTTGAGGAGTATCTTACCTCTAAAAGAGATGGTGGGAGTGAGATAGACTTTGATGAAGTTCAGGCTCAAGATACAAAAGAGTTGTCATAGGAACAAATTCCCCAAATCCCCATGGAATAAGAAATTATTCCAGAGACACAATTATTATTTAGGAGTACAAGAGGGGTTAGAGAACCAAAATAGAATGGTTTTACAGTCACCGAGGATAGTGAGTCATTATTAGTTGGTAATAATGATCCTTTAACCTACAAAGAAGCAGAAAGTGGAACAAATGTTTCCAAGTGGCAAGAATCCATGGATTCTGAAATGGATTCCAAGTACCAAAACTAAGTCTAGATTTTGGTAGAACCTCCAGTAGATGTAAAGCATGTTGGTTTCAAATGGGTATTAAAAACATAATAGGACATGGAAGGAAAAGTCAGTACCTATAAGGCATTATTGGTTTCAAATGGGTTTAAACAGCATCGGGGCATTGAATATGAATAAACCTTTTCACCAGTTACAATGCTAAAATCTATCAGAATTCTACTTTCCATTATGGGTTTTCATGATTATGATATTTTGAAAAATTATTTCAAAACAGCCTTCATTAATGGGTTCCTTCAAGAAGATGTCTATATGACACAACCCGAAGGTTTTGTGACTCCAAAGGATTCCAATGAGGTATGAAAGTGCAAAGATCCATTTATGGATTAAAGAAAGAATCTAGCTCATGGAACATTCATCTTGATGAGGCCATAACAGAATTTGGTTTCATAAAGAATGAATGCAATCCATGTGTCTATAAAAGGTTTAATAGGAGTGCAGTCATTTTCTTTATAGTATATGTTGATGACATGTTACTCATTAGAAATGAAATACTATTCTTACAATCTGTTGAGACATGGTTGAATAAATGATTCTCTATGAAGGACTTGGGTGAGTCAGTATATATTCTTGGGATCAAGATCGATAGTGAAAGATCTAAGAGGTTGTTTTTCCTAAGTCAAAGCATATACATTGACAAGATACTAAAGAGATTTGGTATGGAACAATCCAAGAGGAGATTGTGGACAACATCACATGGAATTCATCTTTTTAGGAAAATGTGTCCTCTAACACATGAGGAATGAAACAGAATGACAAGGATTCCATATGAATTAGTGATTGGGTCAGTCATGTATTTTATGTTGTGTACTAGGATAGATGTGGCATATGTATTAAGTGTGGTGGGAAGATTTCAAACTAATATAGGTGAACTTCGTTGGATGGAAGTCAAGACTATCCTTAAGTATCTAAGTCATACTAAGGATATGTTCTTGGTTTATAGAGAAAGATAAGGAATTAGCCATCAGAGGATTTCAAAATTCTAGTTTCCAAACTGATCAAGATGACTTGAAGTCACAAACGGGATATATATTTACTTTGAATGGAGGTTTTCTGAATTGGAAGAGCTTAAACAAGGTTGTGGTTGTAGATCCTATAGTAGATTCTGAGTATATTGCAGCTTCAGAGGCAGCTAAATAAGCAATATGGATGTGTAACTTCATCAAATATCTTGATGAGGTATCTAACAGTAACGATTGTATCACACTATATTGTGATAATATTGTAGTGGGCTCTTGTAAAAGATACGAGTTTGCATCAATGGATGAAACACATACTTCAGAAATATCATCTCTTGAGGGATTTTTCTCGGATAGGTGAAGTTGCAGTGAGCAGTATTTCTACAGAATACAATATGGTGAACCCCTTGGATAAAGCCTTGACTCATAAAAAACATTACTATCATGTGAGGTCTAGAGGATTGAAGGTTGTAGGTAGTTGGCTCTGGTCTAAGTGAGAGTTTTTTGGAGTTAGTGTCCTAGAACCAACTATTTTTACTTTGATTACATGAATATTAAGTGTATTGAATATTAATAAAACTTATTATTATTGTGAAAGTTAGTGTGCACCATAAAATAATAATAATATAATTATTATTATATAGAATGTGGTTTATTAAAGGTAATAAATGTTATTTAATGGCCAGTATGAAATTAAAAAATATTTTAACTTAAATCCTAACTCTATAAATATATGGTTATGTATGTTGTGTAGAGCATCAAAAAATTGAGAATAGAAAATTATTGTGCATAATGAATTCTTTCTCAACTCCTCTTACTCTCTCCCTCTCATGAAAAAGAAAGTGAATGAGAGATTTATTCAATACCGGAGAACGAGCATTCAAGAACGAACAACAAAAGAGATTTGACTCGTCACGCTAGCACCCGAAGATCGGGTGTTGTTTCTTAGAGATCATAGGAGCACATGTGGATCACAGCTAAAGGGATTTTATCCTTGGATCCTCACAACGCAATGAATTTAATATGAAAGGGTCTTTTAGGACAATCAACATTCACCAATGAAGAATGTTCTTGTAAGTTTCCAATCAGGATGATTGTATCACTGAGAGGGAGAGGGGTGAATTAGTGATACTTTTTCTTTTATGTTTCTCTAAAACAACCTTCACCTCCTATTAAAGATTCAATTCCCTGCTAAAAACAATTCAACCACACACCAAAGGAACACAAGTATTTACAAGGTTCACAATTCAATAAGAATAGGTATGTCCTTGGTATGGTTTGGAAATGATTTAATACCACACAATCCATTAGAAATCAACCATTTAATTACAACAAGTAGGATATACCCTTTCACTCATTTAGCACTATGTAAACAATTCCAATAGTGTGTGTGCACCCTCTTAGCATAAATAAGGTAATACAAAATTTATGTAACAACGAATGTTAACTATTCTCATTTTCAATTTCCCAAATGTATTCAATTGTAAACACTTCTTCAATTTCTTAACCAAAGAAGGTAAGAAATTATTGGAATTTGTTATGAAAACTCAATCTGATTTCACCAGTCTGATTCCTATGAGTACGATTCTTCACGATACAATTCTCCCTAGTACGAAAAAATATGACTTTGACAGAATACAGTAGAGATTAATCAGCACCAATTCTATTCTGAGTACGGAAAACTCAGTACGATACTCCCTATATGATTCTTCCTCAGTCTGGAAATCCCAAATCTGATTATCCTGCATGATACGATGATCATCTTAATACAATTGATAATATGATTATGGTAATCAGTTGAATATGATTAGCACTGAGTGCAATGATCAGCTAAACACAACTTTGTGATCTTGTCTCTTTTCCTTTCAGTTCAATCCGTCAAAACTTCTTCAACACAAGTGATTACAGAAAATTCTTTCTCTCTGTTAAACTCAGAGCTTCTCCCTCATGAATAGTACATCATTCATTAGAAAGTACAAAGTACTTATCCTTTTATAGGTGACCCATGAGAAGTTTGGTCGGGAATTCCAAAAAATTCCTGCTCACATAAATTCACCCAAATGTAAATTTTCCCTAAAATCTCAGGTGTATTTATGACTTTGTCAACACTTCTTGAAGCTTCTAGATTCTTACACAAACTTCACTTCCACTTCTGACTTTCATTTCAATTGCCAGTCTGATTTCAATTCATGATTCCAATTTTTTTAAACTGATTTATTCAAAACAAATCTCTGTATCAATTATAAGAAAGTATATGAAGAAATGGATACACCTCTGAATGTTAAATAGAATCATTCTTTTGAATGTTGAGCTCCCCATTGATAGAATGTTCAGCAAACTCTTTCATCTATGCAATTCAAACCACTTCTTCCTCTTCACCTCTTATCTTGACCCACTTGAAAATTCATTATGCTTTTATCATGACTTCCTTCATGACTTTAAATTTATTTTAGAACCGTGTTAGCATTGTTAGAATTCAATTGGAAAGTATTGTAACTTTCCAATCTTTCCAGATTCCTTCTTTCCTTCAGATACTGAGTATTATTTTCCAGAGTACAATCTTTCTGAGAACAATCTCTTAGGTACGATCATTCTGGGTATGATCATTCTGAGTACGATCTTTAGCACCTTCTTTCTTTCCTTTCACCCAGATATGATAAATCTAGGTACGATTTGAAATACCTATTTTCCTTTTTCTTCCAATAATCATACATCATAAGTTCGTCAATCAACTTATGATTTATGTGAAATTAAAATCATAAAAGTATTGTCACATTTAATTAATTGTAGTCATGCAGACTCTGATTCTTCAACACGCTACTACAAAACCTGGATTTAACAGCGCTGGTATTTAGTAGTGCTAGAAAAAAACACTGATAAATGGAATATTTATCAGCGCTCAAGAAAGCACTGATAAATTTAACCATTTATCAGTAATTACTTTTAGTGATGAAAAAGGGCATCCTTTATCAACACTTTATTTATAATGCTAATAAAGGGTACCCTTTATCAATGCTTTATTTTTAGCACTGATAAATATTTCTTTCATCAGCATTTTTTAGCACTAATAAAGGTATGAATAAATAAAATAAAACAATTAAATAAATTTAAAAAATGATTTTATTAAAAAAATATTGCAAATTTTATTAATTAAATAATTATTGATAAAAATGAATAAATTCATTATACATTATTAAATATTAAACATTTTATTAATTATATAATTATTATAATTAATGTTATTAAATTATATATATTAAATATATATATATATATATTAATGTGTATAGATATATATTATTGTATATAGATATATATGAATATATATAAATATGATTTATATATTACAAAATATTTATGCGCTTTACATTAAATATTCATATATTTATTGAATAATGGTTTATAATTAAAAATTATTATGAATTAAAAATATTGACTAATTACATAGTACTCGACATATAATTGAATGTCGTTTGATTTTTCAATTTAACATAGATCAAATCTGTGTAATATTGATTTCACATATACATAATTAATGCATTTTTATATAAAATGCACACACATAAAACTTATCTATTTTTCCAATATTGTTAAAGTGTACTTATTCTTAATTTATTCGATTTCACTCATTTTTAACATATATGCATGCACTTAAAATTAGATATTCATTAATAATGTTAAAAATATATTTGTAAAAAATATTTATAAATAAATATATTTATAAATGTACATTTACTATATTTTTATAATTATATATCTATGATTATAAATAAATAAATATTTTTTAAAAATTATTTATATAATTATAAATCAATAATTATATATATTTAAATAATTATTAAATTTATAATATATTTACTATATTTATATATATATATATATTAAATATATATATATATATAATTATATAAATATATATAATGATATAAATATTATTTTTTAAAAATATTTCTATAATTATAAATAAATAATTATAAAATTGTAATAAATATATTTAAAAAGGAAAATATTTACTATATTTATATTTATATATATTTATCAAGTATATATAAATATTTACAATTTTTTATTTATAATTATAATTGTAAATCCTTTATCACTGCTTAAGTAATAAGCACTAATAGAAGCATCTTTATCAGCACTTTTTTCATGCTAATAAAGATGAGGCTTTATCAGCGTTATAAGTTTAGCACAGATAAAGATTGATTTTTCCAGTACTAAAAAAGTGTAGATAAAGAGTCATTTTATCAATGCTTAAGTAATAAGAACTGATAAAAGGACTCTTTATCAATGTTTATTTGTAAGCACTAATAAACGTGTCCTGATCTAATTAAAAAAACTCTAACCATTTTAGAACCCATAGCAATATCAGAAGATTTCTATGGAAGCCACCCATTATTGGAGCTCCTCGGTGAATCAAACCTCGAATCACACCACTCGAATGCCTCTCTAACATCTCATATAACATCCGATATTCGATTGAAGTTAGGATTTTCAAAGAGAGTTTTATATTTTCTTCAACCTTAGGCCTTCCGATTTTCTTTCTATATTTTTTGTTTCGTTTTTGATTTATTCTTTAATGATGTCATTATTTATGGTTTTTTGATTATATACTAGCAAGGTAGGTCTTCCAATTTTCTCAGTTTCTAATTTTGATTCAACTCTTGATCTCCCATGGAGATTTTATTATTTTTATACTCACATGGAGTGACATGGAGTTTAGTTGGTTGTTTTATTTTGTTTTCATTTCCCAAATTAATCACCCAAAGCTATCATACATATTTTTCATTCTTTATTTTATCAATGGTATTTTATACATGTGAAATTTTAGAAATTGAAAATATGGATTTTTTGTGTGAGGGAGTTGAAGGTAGGTTAAGGGATTTATTTTATATTATACTGATTCGTGTCTTCTTCTTTCTACTTATTTGGGTTGTTGTGGGAATCCAATGTATGGATCCTTCATGGAAGTTTTTATTTAAATTTTATTTCTACTAGTTTTACTAATTTTTTGGGCCAAATCATTCTCACTGTGTTGTTTTTCATGCCCCGGTGCTTGTTTCCAGCCCGAGGGGGATCAAGAAAGTCCCTTGGACACTATCATGGTCCAACTTAGGTGGTTGATGCTATATACTATTTTCCATCTACATTATAATTTTTCATCATCATCCTACTCCCCCTCTCTCAATAATTTACAAAAAAATATCCTTTTGAGATTACCCATTTCTAGTTATACTACTTTTTTTAGACCTATATACCACTATAAGAAATTATAATTTCTTGCTCATAAATGTAGATTTTCAAGAATTTCTCCCCCTTTTTGAGTATTTATTTAACTAATAACAAGTGGATTTCCATGAAATCACTTTGATAACTAGCTATATGACATGTGAAAAAATAGTATGTCAAACCTTTTTACTATCAAAAAAGTTGGCATATAATGAATCTTCCACACTCCATGATATAGATTGAAATTCCATCCACAAAATTTGAAAGTTTTATTCAATTTTCAATGGGTTTCAACATGGGTTTTTAATATTCTTTTTGAAATCTATAAAACACTTCCCTCACATACATGGATTGGAAAATAAATATCTCATGAATTCCATGAGTCACCTATAAACTAAGGAAAATGTTAACTCGCTAATCATCAACATTTAATCATTGGTCATTGTTAATGTAGAAAATTATTATCATCATTCGTCTCTTGGACCTATAAATATTATTTCATCCACATTGATAAACACTTTCAATCTATCCATAAAATTATTTTTCATGTAATGATTAAGATCAATTCCTCATTTTTTAAATTAAAATTTCTTTAATAATTTATGTAACCTTCAATACCAATATCTTATTTCTTATTTCAATTCATACATCAGATTTGTTAATTTAAAAACATTATTCTCATATTAAATAATGATAAAACTATCTATTTGTTTAATTTAAACCTCCTATTTTTGTAATCCATTAGTAAATGCCAAGTTTACAACCAGTTGGAGTACCTTGAATTTCCTTGGGATGGGTCGGTGTGGTGATATGACATCCCAAGAGTCTTGAGATGTTTTCAAATATTGATATACCATTAATTTTAAATGTAATAATTCTTTAGGTTGCTACATCACTTGTTCCAATACAGTTTTATATCTTCTATTTGATTGAATGAGAGTTTATTATTCTAGTTTATCATATTTGAGTTTCTTATTACTCGTTAATTGCCTATATTATATTTTAATTTGTTTAGGGGATTTAAGAAAGATTTTATGTGAGTTAATTCTTTTCTTAAATTCAATTACCCATTTTCTTCATCATACTTAAATTCTTTGAAATAATCAAATATTGAGTTTCCCTTATTAGAATTTTCTAGAACTTTCACTTTTGATAATGAATATCTTATGTGTATTTATTTATATATTGTATAAATTTAATCTTTTATGAACCCAATAGGATGGATATGTACTGAAAATGGATGCATTCTAATCATTACAAAAATGAATATGAAGATGGAGTTAAATATTTCATCAAGTTTTCAAGAGAGTATGCAGAAGACCCTTCTAAAATCCTCTATTCGTGTTTATGTTGTTGTTATTCAAGACAAATTAGTCTAGAATAGTTGGAAGAACATTTGATTTATCATGGAATAGATCAAATCTATAAATGTTGGACTAAAAATGGGGAAAAACTGGATGTGGACATCGATTGGGATGATACTGCGGTTTATGAATCATTTGATATAAATACCTTTGTAAAAGATGATTGAGATTACATGGAAGAAATAAAAATGGAAATTTAATATGACCTTCATGATTGTCCAAATTTGTTTGAGGAGTTAAATAGTTGTTCCAAGAAACCATTTTATACTGATTGTACTAAATACACAACATTTTTAGTTGTATTAAAGTTATATAATTTTAAAGTTGGCAGTGTATGGAGTGACACAAACTTTACAGAACTACTTGGTCTTCTGAAAGATATGATACCAGAAGAAAATAAACTACCATATCAAACATATGATGCTAAATGAATGTTTCATTAAATGGGAATGATCTCTAAAAAAATACATACTTGTCCAAATGATTGCATATTATTTCACAAGGACCATGAATCACTCATAAAATTCCCTAAGTGTGGTGAAAATAGATATAAGAAAAATGAATCAATTCCTTTGAAATATATATGGTACTTTCCTATCATTCCATAGTTTAGAAGACTATATGGATGTCAGGAAACTGAGAGATAGTTAACATGTCATAAAGATAGAAGAATTAAATATGGGAATAAACGTTATCAAGTATATTCTCCTTAGTAGAAGAAAATTGATTATGAGTTTCCTAAATTTAGAGATGAGCTAAGAAACTTTCATCTTTAATTATATATAGATGGAATAAATCCTTTTGATGTACATAGTAGTACTCACAATACAAGGACCATCATGTTGGTAAATTATAACTTGCCTCCTTAGTTATGCATGAAGCGCAAATACATTATGTTGGATCTACTTCTATCTAGACCAAAGAAACCCGGTAATGATATTTATTTCTATTAGGCTCCATTGATCAAAGATCTGAAATTGATGTGGGATACAGGTATTAAAATGTATGATGCTCATAAAAGTGAAGAATTCACATTGAGGTCCATGTTATACAGAATGATAAATGACTTACCTGATTATGGAAATTTATCACGCTATAGCATTAAAGGAATGTTGGGGTGTTACATTTGTGAAAAATGCACATACTTAGTTTGGTTGAAACATTCCTCGAAGACTGTTTTTTTAGGACATCATAAATATTTACCTCGATGACATAAATATCAATCCTAGATAACAGCATTCGATGGGAATATAAAACAAGGTACAACACTCTCTCCTGCAACGGGTGATCAACTATACAAAAAAGTAAAGAATATTGACACTATTTTCGGTTAAACCATTTTCAAAAAACCTTACAAAATCATCTTGGAAGAAAATATCAATTTTCTTTGAATTACCTTATTGGAATTGTTTGTATTTCAGACATTTTATTGATGTCATGCATGTAGAAAAAAATGTATTTGATGGTGTTATTGGCATGTTACGAAATGTTCCTAGAAAAATTAAATATTACATCAAGGCTAGGTTGGACTTGATTGAAATGGGGATAAGGGAAGAGTTGGCACCGGTGAAGGGTAAAAGGTTGAATTTTCTTCCTCCAGTAGCTTACACTCTATCCAGACAAGAAAAATTGAAATTTTTCCTTTTTCTTATTAGTGTAAAAGTTTTATAGGGGTATTCATAAAATATCAAAAATGTTGTGTCAATGACTAATTTGAAGTTACAAGGACTAAAATCACACGACTACCATGTTTTGATGAAAGATTTAATACATGTTGCTTTCTGATGCATTCTTCCTCAAAATGTACAACATACATTAACCAGACACTGCTTCTTTTTCAAAGCCATGTCCAGACCCAGTGAAGATTATCATCATGAATAAAGAGATTTAAGTCATATTATGTAAATTAGAGATGTTCTTACCAACTTTATTCTTTGATATAATGGTCCACCTGATGGTTCACTTGGTCATAGAGGTTCAACTATGTGGTCTTTTCAATTATAGATAGATGTACCCCATTGAACAGTAAATGAATATTTTTAAAGGGTATGTCAAAAATTGAAGTCCTCTATAAGTTTGTATTATAGAACGATATATTGTTGAAGAAGCTATTGAATTCTTTACCGATTACCTATCAGATGTTGAAAGAACCAGTCTCCCAAAGTCTCATCATAGAGAACGCCTTATGGGTGAAGGGATCTCTTAAAGATATGTTATTATAATTACCTTGATAGAGCAGGAGAAATCACATCTTTACATATTACATAATAGTGAAGATGTTGATCCATACATTAAATCCCACAAAAATTATTTGAGATTTGAATCCATTAAGGGTTGAATGATGGATATCAAATACACATAATCAACAGTTTATGGAATAGATTAGAGATAAAATTTATAAAGAGTTATATGAAAATATGAATTCAATTGTCGAACAATTTAGCGGATAGCTAGAGGACCGAATCCAAATGTTATATCTTACATTGGTTTTGTAATCAATGGTTATACATGCTATAAAAAATAATATGATGACTTTAGTACATTGCAAAATAGTGGTGTTACGCTTGTGGATAAAGTGATTCACATATCTGGTTCTAAGAATTGAAATCTAATTTATGCAAATATGTCATATTTTTTCATTATAAAATAGATATAAAAGTTGGATTAAACCATATTTCAAGTTTCGTTTTCCCATTGCAAATGGGTTGACAATATCAATGGAGTGATAGTTAATGAAATGGGCTTTGTGAAGGTGGATTTCAATGTGGAAGGGGAAAAAGATGATCCCTAATCACAAGTAGTGAAAGTATTTTTGAATTTCAATGTGGAAGGGAGAAAAGATGAGTCGTAATCACAGGCAGTGCAAGTATTTTATATCTCTGATCCAACAAACAAGAATTGGTTGATTGTCCTACTGGCGACTAAAACAAATGTTGATTTAGATAAAAATTCAATCAAGGGTGATCCATTCATTGGGATATCATAATCAGTTCATATTGGTTCCAATGTAGACAATGTCTTGTACGTTATAGGGGACCACAAAGAGGGGATTTGGATTCTCGATAGAGGAACTAAATCCTTGAAACCATTAAAAAAAATAGGGTTTAATGATAAGGTAAAAGTGTTTTTTAATATATTATGTTTTTCCTCATAATATTATATATTCTCTATTGCAATAACATAATGTAAATTAAATGTTTGACTACTCATGAAGACAATGTCTTCTGCACATGATGTAAGAGAAAACTATAATGAAGGAAACCTTTTGAAAAGATATAAAGGTAATGTTATGATATATTTATTTATTTTAACGAAAAATTATATAATGAAACATTGATTTAATTTTCATTATTCCTTGTAGAGTTCGTTTATTTTAGAATATTTTTGTCCATGTGTCATGTCTTCATAGGAAGAGAAATGATGTTGTCTCTGCTCAATCACAAAGGTAATCTTGATGTTTTCACTGTAAAATCATTGTCCATATAATTAATGTATAGTTTTAAATTTATGTTTAATTTATTTCTTTTTTGTATTACTCACATAATAATTGTTTTCTTATACAATTTGATTATTTTGTTTCAGTTGGGGTGTTATGTCCAACTTTCAGGATTCTTCTCCCTTAAAACCTTTTCACCCCTACAGTGGTGCATTTATCACTTTCTTTTAAGTTACCTCCACTATCTTTGCAGGAAGAAAAAAATGTTGTATTTACTTAATCACAGAGGTAATATTGATGTTTTCACATTAAAATCATTATACATAGAATTAATTTATTGTTTCATATTTATGTTTAATTTATTTATTTTTAGTATTACTCACATAATAATTGTTTTCTTATATAGGTGGATTCTTTTGTTCGAGTTGGGATGCTCTGTCCAACTTTGATGCTTCTTATCCCTCAAAACCTTTTCACCCCTACAGTGGTGCATTTATCAGTTTTTTTCAAGTTACCTCCACTATCTTTATAGGAAGAGCAACAATGCTTCCTTTGTTCAATCATAGAGGCAATCTTGATGTTTGTACAGTAAAATCATTATCCATAGAATTAATGTATTATTTCAAATTTATGTTTTATTTATTTATTTTTAGTATTACTCATGTAATACTTTTTTTATTATATAGATAAATTATTTTTTTCGAGTTGAGGTGCTATGTCCAAATTTTATGCTTATTCTCCCTAAAAACATTTTCACTCCTATAGTATTGCATTTATCACTTTCTTTCAAGTTCTCTCCACTACCTTTGCAGGAAGAGAAACAACATTGCCTATACTCAATTAATGTATTATTTCATATTTATGATTAATTTATTTCTTTTTAGCATTACTCACATAATAATTTTTTTCTTATACAGGTGGATTATTTTTTTCGAGTTGGGGTGCTCTATCAATCTTTTCTTCCTTTCTACACCAAAACATCCATAGACTTCTTCTCCCTCAAAAATAGTCACCGCTAAAGTGTTACATTTATCACTTTCCTTTAGGTTCCCTCCACTGCTCAATCACAGAGGTAATCTTGATATTTTCACAGTAAAATAATTTTCTATAGAATTAATGTATTATTTCATATTTATGTTTTATTTATTTATTTTTAGTATTAATTGTAATAATTTTTTCTTATATAGGTGGATTCTTTTTTTCGAGTTGATGTGGTTTTTTCGAAGCTGCTCATGCATTGTTGGCAGTTTGACAAAGAAAGTCAATGAAAATCATGGTAACATTGACACTTTGAATTGTTTTGAGACTTTAGAATGTGTAGGGATCATCAGCACATCAATACATCACACGATGTGACCAGTATGACTCCAAGAACTTATTTCTATCTTAAATTGACATTAATTTTATTAAAAAAGATAACTAACTCAATGTGTCTGTTGTCAGTTTAAAAATTGACATTTCACTTTAAAAAAATTTACTCACTAAAAACTAAGCAAATGCACTTAGATTTTCTTGATAATTTAGGGAATCAATTCATATATCACTTGTGACATGTAGGAATTAGTCTCACATCAAATTGATACATGATGTGATCCTTATGAGTCAAAGGGTGTGTTTCATGTTTAAAATGACATTTTAGTAAAAAAGATAAGTGACATACTCAAAACTGATAAAACACATTCATATTGTTTTGATACTTTAGGAAAATAATCCATATGTGATTTGGAATGTGTAGGAATCAGTCAAACCTCAATCTGATGCACGGTGTGACCAGTATAACTCTAAGTGCGTCTTTATTTAAAATTGACATCAATTTTAGTAAAAAAACAAACTAACCTACTCAAAACTGAACAAACACGTTCAAATTGTTTTGATACTTTAGGACAATGATCCATAAGTGATTTAAGATGTGCATGAATCAGTTTTACCTCAATTTGATGAATAGTGTGATCGATATGACTTTAGGTACATGTTTTTATTTAAAATTGACATCAATTTTAGTATAAAGTCCAACTGACCAACTCAAAATTGAGAAAACACATTCAAATTGTTTAAATACTTTAGTAAAATGATCCATAAGTCATTTTTGATGTGTAGGAATCAATCACACCTCAATATAATGCACAGTGTGACCGATATGACTCCAAGTGCGTCTTTTTATTTAAAATTGACATCAATTTTAGTAAAATTAACACTTTTTATTAATTTATTTATTTATATTATTACTAACATAATAATTGTTTTCTTATATATATATATGTGTTCTTTTACTTGATCAGGGGTGTTTTGTTCATCAATAGAATGAGTCGAGTCAGGATTAAAAGATAAAGGAATATTTATGTTTTTTAATGTATGTAATAATTTGTATTTATATAATTTGACAAACCAATGTTTGAAATTTCTATAATATAGTTTTTTTATTGTGTTTGTGTTATAAATTTCATTTGATTTAAATCCAGAATTGGGAATTTTTTTTGTTCATATCTAGTGTGTTTTTGGTGTTGTGGTGTGTTGTTACAGCACACTGCAGTATGGACCTTTTTTAGCATATTTTTTTGCATCGATAAAGGACCCCTTTATCAGTGCTTTTATAGTGTAGATAAAAGACCAGGGATTTTAACCTCACTCATGTAGTCAGCACTTTTCTATCATTGATAAAGGTCATTTATAGTGATGTTAAATGCTGGATTTGTAGTAGTGGCAATACAATCACTTCTTTTATATCGGATCCAGATTGAATCTGATGACCATTTACATCCAACAAGATGCATTCTCCATACAACTAATTCTCTCATTCCAAATTGTGATCAAATCCTCATTATGATTTTCTTCCATTTTGGACCCAAAGGTGGGTCTGATTTCTTTTGAAAACAATGGTTAGTATAATTTCCACCAAATACAAAGTGACATGATTTCCTTTCTTCAAAAAATTTTCTTGACAACAGAAGACAACACTCAAGAAAAATCACCTTCATCATCAGCTTGGTTCTAACAATATCCCCCTTTGGATTTGGTTGTCAACCAAGTTTCATAAATCGCTAAACTCTGTATCCTCAAGAAATATATTTCTTATCAATAATTCTAAGCCTATGTGAACTAACTCATTATAGGAAAAACAAATTATTGACAGCAAAAACATGTTGTCCAAAAGTAGTGATTATGATAACCCTTTTCATTTTCCATCCTCATCTCTTCTTAAAACTCCCTAGAATACAAAACAATTTCTTTTCCTACAACCACTCCAACAAAAAATTATAATAGTTCACTCACAAAACAATGTTGAATTCACAGATTACTAACAACTCCCTCTTTTTTATGAATTCAAAAGGATATATTTATGAAACAATATAATTATCCCCCTTGACAAAATAATCAAAAGCTAATATGAGAGAGGACAAAGAAACACATACCTCAACCTTGATGAGAAATATTTTGGACACTCATGTTCAACCTTAATTTTGAAAAGGATTCCTTCGATAAAGATTTTGTGAAAATATCTACAACTTGTTCTGATGTTAGAACATACTCTAGTTTCAATTCATTCTTCTCCACATTCTCTTTTATGAAATGATATTTTATATCAATATGTTTTGAACGAAAATGTTGAATAGGATTCCTAGTGAGATTGATTATTCTTTGATTGTCATAACCTAAGAGAAAGGGTAATATCACTTCAACAAGTAAATCTTCCAATTGAGTTTTCATCCACATAAGTTGAGTAGTGGATTGATGGCTAGCAGTATACTCAGCTTCAGTCATACTAAGAGTTATTGAATTCTATTTCTTTGAATTCCAACAAAGACAATTCTTTCCCAGAAATAATACTCCACTAGATGTGGATCTTTTATCATCAACATTTACAGCCCAATCAACATCTGAATACCCAAACAATTTAATACTATCTGAGTTGTCATACCTAATTCTAAATTCTATTGTGCCTCTGATGTATCTGATAATTCTTTTTCCAGAAAGTAAATGTGATTATTTTGGAGCACTCTGAAATCTTGAACATAAGTTAACAACATAAATAATGTAGGGTCTTGAGGCAGTCAAATATAACAAAATTCCAATCAGATTTTGAAATTCTTTTTGGTTGACTTCTTTTCATTCTCCATCTTTAGAAAACTGTGTTACCACTAAAATTGGTGTGGAAACAGGTTTTGAGTTTTTTATGCCAAACCTCTTGAGAAGTTCCTTAGCATAATTTTCTTGAGAAAGAAAAATGTATTCCTTCCTTTAATATATTTGTAACCCAAGAAATTATTTCATTTCCCCCAGCATGGATATTTCAAATATTTCTTCATTTATTTAGAAAAGATTTCACAACTTCTTTCATCATTCCCCACAAAGATAATATCATCAACATAAACAATTAAAATGAGGGAATACTCTTGATTTTCTCTGATATAAATATTGCTATCAACTCTTCTATTCTTGAAATTCAACTTACTTAATCATGTATCTAATTTGGAATATCATACCCTCAGAGATTTTTTTAACCTATAAAAATCCTTTTTCAATCCACACACATAACTTTCATATTTCCCAAAAACAAATCCATAAGTTTTTTCAATATAAACTTCCTCATCAAGATCACTATTCAAGAATGCAGATTCAGAATCCATTTAAAAGATATTGTAGCCTCATTGTGAAGTAATATCAAGAAAGATTCTGATTGTTTCAAGTCCTACCACCGGAGCAAAGGTTTCATCAAAACTAATAACTTTAATTTGTGAATACCTTTTTCAAACCAATCTTTCTTTTCTTCTTATCACTTCACCTTCTTCATTCATCTTATTCTGGAAACCCTCTTTGTGCCAATAACATTTTTGTTTTTAGGTTTGGTTATGAGTTATCATATATCATTCTTTTCAATTTGATCTAACTCTTCATTAATGGCTTCAACCCATTATAGATACTCAAAATCTTCTTTCACATCATTTGGATCCACTTTTGAATACAAATAAGTACGTGTAATATCATTTGTTGTTCTTCTTGTTTCAACCTTCTGATGTTGATCACCAATTATATTCGGAGCTTCCACTTGTTTCCTCAACCAAGGATGAGGTTTTAGAGTATCTTTATCTTCACTGGAAATAGCTGAGTCTGATTCTTCTTCTTGATTAGGAGTACAATTGTTTGTATCCTTATTAGAATTGTTTTCGAAAAAATCTTGCTCAACTTTCTCATCTGCCATAATATATTAATCTTCATCTACCTTTTCAATCATTTTTACATCAACTAAATCAAAAATTCTTTTGGTTTCTTTTTTGAAACATCTATATCCTCTTCCTTCTGGATCATAGGTAGTAAATATTTCATCCTCACCTTTCTGCTCAAACTTTTCAAAGTTTCCACCTTTCTTCTTTATGACACAAGGACTCTTGAAAACTCTTAAGAGTTTTAAACCTGTATTTTTCATATAAAACAATTCATATGGAGTCATACCTGATCTTAGCCTATAGAAACAATAGTTTTTAATGTAAACAATAGTACTCAGGGCTTTCCACCAAAAGTAATGAGAAAGACCATGTTCATGTAACATAGTTCTTCCCATTTCCACCAAACTTCTATTCTTTCTTTCAGTAACCTCATTTTGTTGAGGAGTGTATGGGAAACTATACTCATATAGAATTTCTAGCTTCTCAAGATAACTTTTGAATTGTTCACTTCTGTATTCACCACCATTGTCTTTTCTCAACTTCTTTAATGAATACTCACATTCTTTCTCAAACTTCCTTCTAAAACTTTTAAACATTTTCAAAGCATCTGATTTATGATTCGTATACATAACACAAGTAATGAGAGTAAAATCATCAATGAAAGTGATAAAGTACTTATCTCCATTTGTTGATTGTTTTATCATTGTTTTTCAGACATTATAATGAATCATCTCCAAGTGTTGTTTTAGGCGAATCTCAACTTTCTTATGAACAACATTTATAATCTTTCCTTTCTGAAAAATAGTGCAACACCAATCTCTTCTTCTTGGAAAATCAGTAATGTCTCAGACACTATCTCTTTTAGATAACTTTATCATGTTTCTTTGACACATGTTTCCCAACATTTTATGTCACAATTGATTCTCTTCCACTATACTCATGTAACAAGAGTTTTATATTTCACTAACTTGAAATAAGTTTCCTTTTGTATGTTCGCCTCTTGTAACATTTTTTCTATCTTCTTCACTTTTCAAAACAAACCCATATTTTCTAAAGATAAATTTTTTACCCTAATCACACAATTGTGAAACACTTATAAAATTGTGTTTTAGCCCATCAACATACAAAGCTTTCATGGATTTCATTTTTTATTTCCCAATGATGGTTGGTCCAACACCTATGATTTTCAAGGATTCATCATTTCCAAACGTCATTGTGTCTTATTTAAAATATTTATCATTATTTAATAATTTAAAATATCCTGTCAAATGACAATAACACCCACTATCAAGAATCCAAGGTCGTTCTCCTTTTATAGCTTTCAAAGTAGTTTCAACAATAAGATCATTTTCTTCTACCTTTTTTTTCTTCATCTTCGGCTTCTGAGAATTGTTAAGAATCTTTTTTTGTGTTGGTAACAAAACAATACATCCTTTTGCAAGATGTCTAGGTTGTTCATATCTTTCACAAATAGTTTATGGGGGTTGGAACCTATTTTCAATCTTTACTCCAACATTTTTAGGTTTCTTAAAAACAATTTTCTCAGACTTCTTCTTTTGAGGGAATTGACTCCCCCTCAACCTCTAACTTTCATATCCTTTGGAATAATAGTAAATTTGTTGGTTGAACCAACACATATTTATTGTATGTCCAAATCCACCACAATACCAACAATAGTCATAGAAGTTCTATTTGCCTCTAAAAATTTTATATTGATTAGAATTGTGAATACGTTTCTCAGTCACATTCTTCTCTTTATTTTATGAGACACCAAACTTTGAATTGTCAATCAGAGTCTTCCTTTTCTTTTCTACATTATTGGAACTATAAGTATTTGAAACTTTTCTAGATTCGTATTGTTTCAAAACTTTTTAAGACTTAGGATTATTTGATACTTATGAATTCACAAATTTGTTGGTCTTGGCCACATACATAACTTTCTCAACTTTATTCTTTTAAGAAACAATTCCATCCTTATTTTCAACCTTTGAAGATATCTTTTGTATATTCTTCTTAGGTTTATATTTTTGAGAACTTTCACCAACTTCAAAGATAGAGTTTTTGAAGCTTGTATTTCTTTGTTCATCTTTTGAAAGTTTTTGTTGAACTAGTTCCAAATCTTCTTCTTTTGCCTTCATCTTCACCTCCAGATACTCATTACAATTCTATTTTTCTTCAATATATTTCTTCAAATAATCTTTCACCAACTTCACTTTCTCATCATAAAAACATTCTTGATTTCTTATTCAGGAACATTCATCTTCCAACTTTTTGTTTTAATTTTCAAGTCTTCTAATATTTCTCAAGAATTATTTCAATTCTTCTTTCAAATGTATTTCAAGTTGAGTTTCTTATTCTTCGGAACTAATGATTCTGAATTCTTTATCATTCATTGTTGAAATAAAATTATTTTAAATACCATACTCAACTTATTTTTAAGATTCAGAATCACTGCCTTCATCTTCTTTATCTTTAGATAAGAAACTTCTTATGTTGGATTTTAGGAATTTGCATTCTTTCCTTGTGGAATACAATTTTCCTTTTTCACCCTGTTTCTTTCACAATATTCTTGGCTTTCTTTATTATTATTCATTGTCCTATTCTTTCTTTCTTCAAGGATAATTGACAGTAAAGTTCCCAATGGCTCCACATTCGAAACATTTCATAGGAATTTTCCCTTTTTATTTTCCTGTACCTCTTTTCACATTTTTAGAAAAGGATAAAATATTGTCAAGATTTTTACATACCCCATCTTTAAAATCTGATTCACCGGCTTCATCTTCAATATGAATCTTCTTTGACTTTTCTTTCTTTGTATCCTTGAAATACATTTCTCTATCAACTTTTGGGTTTATTTTCATAGCTTTCTCCTTTCTAATTTGATAAGTGATGAGAGTGTTATGTAAATCATCAAGAGATAATGGTTTAGGATCTCTGCCTTCCAATGAAGATGTAGGATCAAATATGTATAATGAGATGCTCAAATACAAGAGGGGGTGAATTGTATACTTCAAAAAATTCCTTCGAAACCTTTAAATTTGATATAAGAATTTCTTCAGGAAAGTTTCTTAACCTTATGAAAATCTGTTTCTTAAGGTTATCTTTTAACTTTAAGAAAACTTAGTTTAACAAATTTAAACAAATATTCACAAAGCCCTCTAATAAAAACTATTCTTAAACTTTACAACCTTAAGATAAAAACTTAAGAAAGATTTTATTAACATAAAGAATCTACCTTAAATTGTATAGAATATTTATTACAATCAGAGAAATAGAATTACAAAGTAGAAAAAAGTTATACTTTCTAAATTTAAAAAAGTTAAAATTATAGTAGAATAAAGACAACTTGAAATATAAAACAAGTAATAATAAGATTCTTTTAACCCAAAGAGAAAGGTATCCAATAACCTTGGATAAAGGTTCCTTGATTTATAATTTCAAGAAAGTTTGTCTTACCCAAACCCAGGTAAGCCCTCAATCCGAAGATTGGTATTTGTCTTGTTATCCCTGCAAGTCCTCAATTTAGAAGGAAATCGAAACCTCTATCTTTCAAATTTGGAAGCCCTCAATCAGCATGATCAGATTCTGCACAAAGCAAGTCTAAACAAGTTATTCAAGCCTGAAAAAGTTGTTCGCGACATCCGCATGAAGCACCGAGATTTGTAAGAGCCTCTCTCTCTATAAATCACTTCACATATTGTTCAAATGCATCAAGTTTATCCACTCTCTATGATGAATTATTTTCTTGTTAAAATGGACTTTTATTTATAGGAAAAAATTCCCAATGGTTGGCTCCACTCCAACGGTCATATTTTCCTTAAATTTCATAGGGACCTAGACTTGTGGCAGACATACAAAGGTTAGTTTATAACATATTGTATGAAATAATTTCAAGTATAAGAAACAATGTTAAGTTAAAGATAAACATTATGTATAAGTAAACTTGGAATCTGATAATATTGGAATGATACATTAAACTACTCTAACATTATCAGGAAAATGGATTCTTAGGAAAAAGTAAATTGGATTGTGAAAATGGTATCATATTTTTATCATAATCAGTATCATGAAATGGAATGACTTTTGTACTGGATTCGGAATCATAAAACAGAATGACTTCTGTACCAGATTTGGAATCATAAAACCAGATGACTTTTGTACCGTATTTTGAATCATCAAACAGAATGAATTCTGTACCGGATTCGAAATCATAAAACAGAATAACATTTGTACCAGATTCAGAATCATAAAATAGAATGACTTCTGTAAAGGATTCAGAATCATAAAACAGAATGACTTCTATACCGGATTCGGAATCATAAAGCAGAATGACTTTTGTACCATATTCGAAATCATAAAACAGAATGACTTCTGTACCGGATTCATAATCATAAAATAGAATGACTTACGTTAGTATAACAGAATGACAAATTCTATAAGTATAACGGAATAAAAAATTATATAAGTATAATGAAATGAGAAATCTGTAAGTATAATGGAATGAAAAATTTGGAACTTAATAAAAATTTAGAACTTAAAAAAAAGTGTTTGTGATATTCAAAACATAAAACCATAAGGAATAGAGAAGTCATAAGATAACCTTATTGACTCAACAATCTCCCCCTTTTTGTAAAGTACAAACAACTTTTCTAATGAAGAATACATTGACTTAGATAAACAAGTATGAAAAACTTATCTCCCCTTGGAATAATATTTAGGATGAATACGACTAAATCCCCCTTAGGTTATGTTTCCCAAGGATCGTATTCTTGATCTTTAGTATCTGGTTTTATTTCTTAAGTAAATATCTCCCCCTTAGATAAACATATCTTCTTAAAAGAAAACTCCCCCTTACTTAGACATTATCCTTTCTTACCATACTCCCCCTTAATAGATTATCTTCCTTTGGATTCTTCATTAAATTCTCCCTTCAAATAAATTCTCCCCCTTTGTGATTTTCAAAAAGGAATGGAGAAGTATAAGATGTACTTGTAAGGTTAAGGAAGCCTACATTCAAAAACAAAAGAAATATATGCAAGATAACTCTTAAGGAAATTTTGTAAATAAAGTTTATATTACAACAAATCATCAGAAAAAAATATCATTCATCCTTCTTCTACTCGGACAACAATTTCTTTATCAAATCTTTGAGTTTATTTACTTCCTTATGATCCTTTTGAAGCTTCTTCAGCAAGATCTTATGATCCTTGTTCTTATTTTCTAAGTACAGGATTCTTTATTCTTGATCTTTGATTATATCATCTTCATTCTCAATGAACTCTTCTTGTGAATCCACCTTTTCACAAATTTAGCTCTGACTTTCTTCTCACTAATTATAGATTGAGAAACGAAATTTAGTTGGATAACCTTCTTAGAGATTGATTCCTTGACCTTATTGAAATCAGTTTCACAGGTATTGAAAGCTCCGTTTGTTGAATACATAATGTCAATAAACTTCCTAAGCTCTTCATTGATGGTTTTGGTGCGGTTAAAGACTTTCTTACAAGTCACCTTTTAAGATTTATAATCAATCAAAATATTACTAAAGTCTGCTTCTTACTTGACCACCATGTCCATAAGCATATTGGTCGATTCTGTCTTTTGATTCATTGTTTCTTGCATCATTTGACTCTGGGAATCTATATTTGCAAGAACCTGGATAGTGCTGACCAACTTTCTTAAAGATATCTTGAAAAATTCATGTTCAAAGGATGATGAGTATTCAAAACATGAAATATCTTTTCCTTTCTCAACTCCTCTTGGAGTTAAGGAAGATGGTTTCTCTATTCTCTTATAAGGCTTCTGAGGCGTTTCCTTATCAGATGAGGCAACCAAAACATTCTTGCCTTTTTCAGGATTTCAAACTGGGGATTGTTCATTGGATACTTAGATAACATTAATATCTTCATGTTCATCTTGTTCCCCTTCAAACTCATGATATTGAGATCCTTCTTGTCTTTCTTCTTCTTAAATTTATTCCTCTTCACCACCTTGTTGATCAACCTCTTCTTTCTCTTCTTCTTCCATTTCAACTTCAACTTATTCTTCATCTTCAACATCTACTTCTTCCTTAACTTCTTCTTCAACTTCTTCTTCAACTTCTTCTTTAGAAACAGATTTAGAAACTAAACTTAGAGGAGTTTCAATGTAATCTTTCACTTCCCTTAAAACATCATCATAGTCTTCTTGAATGATCAAATCTTTTATTTCTTGAACAGCTTCTGATAAAGATATAACTTTCTTGGATTTTTGGATTTTTGGAGTGACAGTCGGCTTCTTATGAACAACTTGAGGTTCGGGTACTTCTTGAGATTTATTTTCTACAGATTTTAGTAAGGACTGACACACTTGAGCTTCCAAGGATTTCATCTTTAGGATTTTCTCCTTCTTTGCTTTCTCAATATTTTCATCTTGCTTGATTTTTAAGGCCTTAACCTCTGCAGGGTTTAGGCCAAAGGAAGGATCTCCTTCCTTTATAGTAGCTGCCATTTATCTCCACTTTGCAACTGTTGCATCAGAATAGGCTTTCAGTTTCTTTGCAAGAGGAGGTGCTGATACTGGGACATCAGGAACTGGTACTGGCAAGCTTGGTTCTTCATGTTTCCTTTTCTTGGGTACCAATTTTGAAGATTCTAGAACATCACCTTTGTTCTGGAAAACCATTTCTTCAAATCTTTTGGATTCCTGTATAAACTCTACCTTCATCCTCCTTAGATTGTCATCACTCAGCAACAAAATCTTGAAAATCTTTGAGACTGATCGGCATGGGACATTCAACTCTTGAAGGCACATAATAATTATCCTGGAGATAGTTGTCGGATACATAAGAATATGAGATCTGATGGTTCCGCCTTTTATTGCCTGGATGGTGAGAAAGATATACTTAACCAAGTTGATTTTCCTTATGTTGAAAAGAAAATCTAAAATAAAGATATCACATATCTTTAGAGAGTCCTTATCTTCTTTTCATGGAATAAGAAAGCCTTTCATCCAGAGAGCTACCATCTAGTGATTTGTTGTAAGATTCATAATCTTTATATTCTTAACATACTTAAGACCAAGATAATCCAAAGCCTTGACTTTTTCAAAAGAACCTTCCTTATCGGGAAGTTTTTTAGATCATAGAATAGCTTCCCCTTCATACGGTATGTTGATAACATTTTCTGCCTTCTTATAGGGAACTGTATAAGTTTTATCATAACATTTGAACTTAAACAAGTCTTTTCCATCCTTTTGAAAGAAAGTAATGGATTTATATAATTAAATAACCAGGTTAGGGAAAACCAGATCCTGACTTTTCTCCTTAGCCACACATACACTTTCCCATCCATTAGTTCTTATCACCTTAGAGATAAGGGAGTCATATTTTGTAAATAAGTTAGGGAATACAAACCTTTCCCTAAAGATTGACCAATCCTTTATTTACTTGTTAATCGGCATCTATTCTTATGAGGATTTAGGAGTCATTCGGGGTAAAAGAGACAAAGTAATCGGAATGAAGACTTTTATGGCAGGCATAGAGGTTAGTAAAAGTGGTGCGGCACTTATAAACGAGGCACCACTTATATATACATAGCTATGACCTTTTAACTTTCATAAGATAATCAAACGGTTGAAAATAACATGATCTGATCTGATGGTTGAGGATGATTATAGGAAATATGAATTCGGATATTTTTTTAGTAAGGTAAATCGGGATTTAAAATTTTGAAATACCAACAACTAAAACTTAAGAAAAGAAAATAAAGAGTAAGAAAGTGTACCTTTTGGAATACTCTGAGGAATTTATCAGTATTATAAGAATTATCTTAGAAGTTTTAGATTCCGGGATTTGAATTCCAGAAATGTCAATTCAGAAATTTTCAATTTAGAAAATTTTTAATTCTGAAAATTTAAATTCATAGAATTTTCTACTCTGAAAAATTTCTATTGTAAAAAAACCTTATAAAAAGAGAAATAGAGAAAATAAACAATCATGTGTACTCCCCCTGAAATAAAAAGTAACTTAATGTTAGGAGATGATTTAAACAAGAAGTATATATGAATTATTACCTCACAGAGATCATTCCTAGCTTCTATTTAAAGTATTCAAATTTATCAAAAGGTAATGTCTTTGTAAAAATATCAGCAAGTTTCTCTTGTGTTCCGATGAATTAAATAATAACATCTCCTTTAAGTGTGTGATCCCTAAGAAAGTGATGTTTAATATCTATGTGCTTTGCACGAGAGTAATGGGCATGTTTTTTACTTAGAGCAATGTAACTTGTGTTATCACACATTATTTAAGTCTTAGTAAAACTCATACCACAGTCTATGAGTGTGTGTTGCATCCACAACACTTGAGCACAACAAATTCCAGCTATTACACATTCAGCTTTAGTAGTAGAAAGTGCTATAGAATGTTGTTTCTTTCAAGACCAAGAAACTAAAGAATCTTCTAAGAAATGTCAAGTTCTAGATGTAATCTTTCTATTCATTTTATAACCACTAAAGTCCACATCCAAAAAACTTTTAATTTCAAAAGCATTTCTAGAGGAATAAAATATTCCCAAATCTAAAGGTCCCTTTAAATAATGAAAAATTATTTTTACAGCCTTTAAACGGGATTCTTTAGGATTTGCTTGAAATCTTGCACATAATCATACTGATATCATTAAGTAAGGTTTACTAGCTATTAAGTAAAGTAAAATTCCTATCATCTCTATATAAAATGTTTGATCCATAGGTTTCCCTGCTTCATTAATATCAAGAGTATTAGAGGTTCGAATAGGATTACTTGTACTCTTTGTGTTATCAAACCCAAACTTATTAAGAATATCTTTAATATACTTATGTTGAGATATTTAAGTTCCCTATAGTTTTTGAGAAATTTGAAAACCATGAAAAAATATTAACTCACCCATCAAACTCATCTCAAACTCAGATTTCATAAGATTCGCAAAGGAATCGGTTAAGGATTGTTGAGTTGATCTGAAGATGATGTCATCAACATAGATTTGGATAATCAACAAATATTTATTATTTTTCTTAATAAAAAGGGTTCGATCAATAGTTCCCTTAACATAGTTATTTTGAAGCAAAAAACCTGAAAGTCTATCATACCAAGCTCTAGGAGCCTGTTTAAGTCCATATAAATATTTGGTAAGTTTATAAAAATGATTAGGATATTTTGTATCTTCAAAGCCAGGGTTGATTTAAATAGACTTCCTCTTATACATAACCGTTAATAAAAGCACACTTTACATCCATTTGATAAAGTTTAAAATTAAAGAATGCTATAAAGGATACAAGAATAAAAATAGATTCAAGTCTTGCTATAGGAGCATATGTTTCCTCACAGTCTATACCTTCTTGTTGGTTATAGCCTTTAGAAACTAATCTTACTTTATTTCTAACAATAACTCCATTTTCATCAAAAAAAAATTCTAAAAAACCATTTTACTCCAATAACAGAAGTTTCCTTAGGTTTTTCAACCATGGTCCAAACTTGATTCCTTACGAATTCGTTGAGTTCATCTTGCATAGCTTTTATCCAATCTTTATCACTCAAGGCTTCTTCAGGAGTCTTTGGTTCAAATTGGGAGCGAAATACAACATGTTCAAATTCACTCCTTAAAGAACTTCTAGTTCTTACTGGTTGATTAACATTTCCAATCATGTTATCACTGGGATGATTCCTAAGTAACAACTGACTTGGATTTTGAAAAACTTTTTCATCAACATAGGGTAGAAAATCTTCAGGTGTAAATGTTTCATAAATATTTTATTGAACATTATCCTTGACTAAAAGATCTTCTATCAATGGTTGGTGATTAGTTTTAGAAAATATATCAGAAAATGATTCAGGTTGTTTGAAAACAAAAGGATCATTTTCATCAAAATTAACATGTATTGTTTCTTCCATAGTGTAAGTGTTTTTATTAAAAACTCTATATGCCTTAGAGTTAGTAGAGTAACCTAAGAAAATTCATTCATCATATTTTGGTGAAAACTTATGTAAGTTATCCTTGGTATTCAAGATAAATACTTTGCAACCAAAAACTTTAAATAAGAAACTTTTGGTTTTTGGCCAATCCATAACTCATAAGGTGTTTTATTAAGAATATGTCTTATTAAAACTCGATTTATAGTATAAAAATCAGTACTTATAGCTTCATCCCAAAAATGTTTAGCTATAGAATATTCACTCAACATGGTTCTAAACATCTCTTGAAGAATATGATTTCTTATTTTGACAACACCATTTTGTTGAAGAGTTCATGGAGCTGAAAAGTTGTGAGTAATACCGTTTTTACTACAAAAAGTTTCAAAATCACAATTTTCAAATTCTCCACCATGATCACTATGAATAGTTATCAACGGTACATTTTTATCATTTTTAACTTGAGATCTAAATTTTTTAAAATAAGAAAAATCTTCAGACTTCCTTCCAAGAAAATAGACCCAAGTAAATCTAGTGTAGTCATCAACTAGGACAAACACATAGTATTTACCTCCAATACTTCTAGTTTTTGTTGGACCAAATAAGTCCGCGTGCACTAACTATAAGGAATTAGAATGTGTGACTTCACTAATAGATTTTAAGCTAGATTTATGTTGCTTTACATATTGACAAGGATCACAAACTTTTGAATAAGCAAACCTAAGTTCCAGTAGATCCTGAACAAGTTATTTCTTAGAAAGTTTACTAAGATTCCTTAAGTTACAGTGTCCTAGTCTTCTATGGAAAAGCCATGATTGATCTTCAAATGCACTAAGTCAAGGTAGATCTTGACTTCTAAGGTCTTCTAGGTTTAAGTTATATACATTCTCATGCCGAAGGGCAGAGAAAATAAACTCATCCTTGGAATTCTGAACTAAACATTTATCATTTCTAAAATTCACAAGGTAACCTTAATCACATAATTGGCTTATGCTAATGAGATTGTGCTTAAGGAATTTTACAAATAGAACATTTGAAATAATAGCTTTACCAAGAATAATAATGTTACCTATAACAATAATTTCTCCTTGAGAGTTATCTCCAAAGGTTACTTTTCCACCTTTAGTCTTTAAAATATTTTTGAAATAGTCTTTGTTACTAGTCATGTTCCAGGAACATCCACTATATATATACCATAAGTTTTTGGTACTTCCTTCATTATCCTAAAAAAGAAAGAGTTAGGTTTTCAGAATCCAAACTTTCTTGGATCCAGGATTGTTAGATAATAAAAACTTGGGTAACCATATTTGTTTATAAAAATAACCTTCATGAAACCCAAGGTATTGAAATTTATTTAAAGAATAGTTCTTCTTCCAATGCCCACCACTTTTACATTTAGTACAAAAAGGGGATATTGAAGGAACAAAGTAATTGTTTCTAAAAATAGGTTTTTCATGAGAATAACCTAATCCTTGATTATTACCATGAGGTCAGATCTGTGAATACATCTTTTCAAAATTTTCCTTACCAGGAGTAAAATTTGCAAGAATATTCTTCAAGGAAAATATTTCAGATTTTAGTCTTAAGACTAAATTCTTATCCTCAAAAATAATATATTTAGAGTTAAGATTATCCTCTAAAACATATTTTTCTAAAAACAGATTTTTAAGATCCTTATAAAGTTTTTCCTTCTCAGAATTAACTTCCTCAAGTTTCTTAGAAAGATTTTCTAAAACATCATTTTTCTTACCAAGATCTTTTGTAAGATCTGAAATTTCTTTTATTAAAATAAATTCTCTAGAGTTTTCTTTTTCAAGTTTCTTATAAACCTTGAAATTTCTTATCTCAAGAAACATAGAAAATATATAAACTTCCTCATAAGAAGGTAAATCATTATCATTATCTGATGAAGAATATTCTCCATCTAAAAAAACCTTTATCCGGAAAATTTTCGCTTAAAGACATATTGGTTAAGGATTCTGTAGTTTGTACCTTAGCCATAAGACAATGATTTTTGAAATGGAGCTATTTCTATTAGGCCAATATTATTTTTCTTAGAAGATTCATATTCTGAAGAATCATCAGAAGAATCTCCACCACTGGCACTCTAAGTGTCATTGGCTTTCAAGACTTTCTTATTCTTTGATCTGTATAACTTCTTCTTGTTTCTTTTAGAATTTCGGTCTTTATTGTCTATTTTCTTAAGCAAGGGACAATCAGGTCTAATATGACCCGTTCTTCTACATTCATAGAATGTCACTTCTCTATCTTTCTTATCTTTTCCATATTTCTTTTTGTGTCTATATTGAAAGTTCTTTTGTTCAACAATCTTGTTCATCCTTCGAGCAAGATTTTCTAACTCATTTTCTGAGGATTCACTTTCACTATATTCAGATTGAATAACAACCTTATTATATTTAGATCCTGTAATTATCTCCGGAGTCTTAGCTTTCATATGATTTAGTTGTAAAAGAAACACCTCCATTTCCATTCTTCTTCTTAATATTATCAGCATCTCTCTTTATTCTGGTTTTATATTGAAGAAGGGTACCAAACAATTCATCAAGAGAAATCTGAGTAACTTTCCTATTTTCATCTATAGTAGTCCTCTTGGATTCCCATTCATTAGGCATGATGTATATAATAATGTCTACAAGAATCTCATCATCTAAACCTTTCTCTCCCATGGATTGTAAGCTGTTGACGATAGTCATAAATCTTTGTTTTACCTTATATATGGGTTCTCTATAAGGGAAGAAAAAACCATGATACTCAGCTCTCAGCATAGCACTTCTAGTTTCAATGACTTTGGAAGTTCCAAAGTGGTTTACTTAAATCTTCTTCTAAATACTATTTGCAACTTCACAAGATAAAATTTGGCTATATATATTTATAGTCATGGAACAAAGCAAAGTATTACATACCTTAAAGTTCAGCTATTATTCCACCTTTTCTGTATTAGTGAAGGTTCTAAGTTCCTTATCAGGAATCTTATAATCTCCAGTTAACATGATATAGTTGTCTACATCTGTGTTTATTACAAAGGTCTTCATTCTGTATCTCTAGTACTCATAGTCATTTCCATCAAAGATTAGTGGTCTAGTATGATTGAGATTATCTAGAGATCCAACATGAATGTCTGCCATGCCAAAAAATATTCTTTCCACAAAAATTTCAAGAAGTAAAAGTTTATAAAAAAAGTGAAGAAGTTAAGAAAAAGAAAACTTGAGCAAGAAAACTTATATGTGGATATAATTATTTCAAAAACCTCCTTTGATACTAATTTTACGATCAAATATGTATAATGATATGCTCAAATGCAAGAGGGGGTGAATTGTATACTTTAAAAAATTCCTTTGGAACCTTTAAAGTTGATATAAAAATTTCTTAAAGAAAGTTTCTTAACCTTAAGGAAATCTGTTTCTTAAGGTTAGATTTTAACTTTAAGATAACTTAGTATAACAAAGTTAAACAAATATTCACAAAACCTTATAATAAAAAATATTATTAAACTTTAAAACCTTAAGATAAAAACTTAAGAAAGATTTTCTTAACAGAAAGATTATACCTTAAAGTATATAGAATCTTTATTACAATCAGAGTAACAAAATTATAAAGTATAAGAAAGTTATACTTTCTAACTTTAACAAAGTTAAAATTACAGCGGAATAAATAAAACTTGAAATATAAAACAAGTAACAATAAGATTCTTTTAACCCAAAGAGAAGGGTATCCAACAACCTTGGATATAGGTTCCTTGATTTATACTTTCAAGAAATTCTATCTAACCCAAACCCAGGTAAGCCCTCAATCCAAAGATCGGTATCTGCCTTGTTATCCCATCAAGTCCTCAATTTAGAAGGAAATAGGAACCTATGTCTTCCAAATCTAGAATCCCTCAATCAGTACAATTGAATTCTGCACGAAGCAAGTATGAACAATTTGTTCAAGCTCGAACAAGTTGTTTACGACATCCGAATGAAGCACTGAGAGTTGTAAGAGCCTCTCTCTCTAGAAATCACTTCACATCTTTTTCACATGCATCAAGTTTATCCACTCTCTATACTGAAGTATTTTCTCATTCAAATGGACTTGTATTTATAGGAAAAACTTCCCAAAGGTTGGCTCCGCTCCAACAGTCATATTTTCCTTAAATTTTGGAGGGACCTGGACACGTGTCATACATACAATGGTTAGTTTGTAACATATTGTACGACATCGTTTCAAGTATAAGAAACAATGTTAAGTTAAAGATAAAAATTATGTATAAGTAAACTTGGAATCTGATAATATTGTAATGATACATTAAATAACTCTAACATTATCAAGAAAATAGATTCTTAAGAAAAAGTAAATCGGATTGTGAAAACGGTATCATATTTGTACCGGAATCGATATCATGAAATGGAATTACTTTTGTACCATAGTCAGAATCATAAAATAGAATGACTTCTATACCGAATTTAGAATCATAAAACAGAATGACTTTTGTACCAGATTTGGAATCATAAAATAGAATGACTTCTGTACCAGATTCGGAATCATAAAACAGAATGACATTTGTACTAGATTCGGAATCATAAAATAGAATGACTTTTGTACCGGATTCAGAATCATAAAACAGAATAACTTCTATAATGGATTTGGAATCATAAAATAGAATAACTTATGTACTAGATTCAGAATAATAAAATAGAATGAATTCTATACCGGATTCAGAATCATAAAACAGAATGACTTCTATAAGTATAACGGAATGAAAAATTCTATAAGTATAACTGAATAACAAATTCTATAAGTATAAAGGAATGAGAAATCTGTAAGTATAATGCAATGACAAATTTGAAACTTAAGAAAAATTTAGAACTTAAGAAAAATTGTTTGTGATTTTCAAAACATAAGACCATAAGGAATAGAGAAGTCATAAGATAACCTTATTGACTCAAGAGAAGAAAATTTTGCATAAAACCTTTCAAGAAGGATTCTCAAAATCTTTTCAACAACTGTAGAATCATCTAACTTGTCACCAAGACATATGATAGTACTCACAATATCATTTACCCTAGTAAATAAGTCCCCAATAGATTCATGCTCACCCATATTCAAATCTTCATATTTCAATCTCTATATTTTTAACTTTTCCTCATTCACTTTTTTTATTTCCTTCATATATGTTTTTTAATTTATCTCATATACATTTGACTGTGGAAACACCTTTCGCTCTCTAGAATTTTCTTTCAAAAAGTGATGATAATATAGCATTCTTATCCCTTCCATCATTCTCTAGATTCTTCTTATCAACATATGTTAGAGGAACTTTATCATCAATGGGATGAAACGCAACTGTTGCAGCTACAAGAACCTCATAACTGATAGACATAAGATAAGGAAACATTCTATCTTTCCAGATATGATAATTCTTTCTATCAAAGACCAAAATACCTTTATTGCTCACACAATTCAAATTCTCTATCAGAAAATAAAAACCAAAGGGAAACTTTGCTCTGATACCACTTGTAAGTTCCCAATCAGGATGATTTTATCACTGAGAGGGGGAGGGGTGAATCAGTGATACTTTTTATTTTATGTTTCTATGAAATAACTTTTTCCTCCTACTAAAGATTCAATTCCCAGTTGAAAATAATTCAACCACACATCCAAAGGAACACAAGTATTTATAAATTTCGCTATTCAATAATAATAGTTACATCCTTAGTATGGTTTGGAAATGATCCAATAC
Organism: Viscum album; assembly: GCA_963277665.1. NCBI lineage: Eukaryota > Viridiplantae > Streptophyta > Magnoliopsida > Santalales > Viscaceae > Viscum > Viscum album. The sequence continues at coordinate 143,415,519 of OY728155.1, forward strand.
CACCCAATCCACTAGAACTCAATCCTTGGATTACAATTAGTAGGATATATCCTTTCACTTGTGTAGCATTATGTAAAAAATTACAATAATGTGTGTGCATCCTCTTAGCACAAATAAGATAATACAAAATTTATATAACAACTCTTTTTTCTTGTGCTTCTTTTCAATTTCCCAAATGTATTCAATTGAAAACACTTATTCAAATTCTTACCCAAAAGAAGGTAAGAACTTACAGGACTTAGTTATGAAAAATCAATATGATTTCACCAGTCTGATTCCTCCAAGTATGATTCTTCTCAATACGATTCTTCCAGGTATGAGTCTCCCCGGTCTGAAAAAATATGACTTTGAAAAAATGTGGTAGAGATGAATTGACACCACTTCAATTATGAGTATAGAAAACTCAGTACAATAACCCCTGTATGATTCTTCCTCAAACTGGAAATCCAAAATCCCATTATCCATCCTGATATGATGATCAGATGAATAATATTGACAAGTTGAGTATGGTAATCAGTTGAATATGATTATCACTGAGTACGATGATTAGTTGAATGCAATGTTGCGATCTTGTCTCTTCTCCTTTCACTTAAATCTGTCAAAACTTCTTCAACAAAAGTGATTACAAAAAAAATCATTCTCTCTCTTAAACTTGGAGTTTATCTCTCATGAATAGTACATCAGTCATCAGAAAGTACAAAGTATTTATCCTTTTATAGGTGACCCGTGAGAGGTTTGGGTGGGAATCCCAAAAATTTCCCACTCACATAAATTCATCCAAATCTAAATTTTCCCTAAAATCTTAGGTGCATTTATGACTTCTTCAATGCTAATCGAAGATTCTCGATTCTTCTAAAATATTTACTTCCACTTCATACTTTCATTTCAATTTCCAGTATGATTTCGATTCATGAGTCTGATTTTCTGAAACTAATTTCTTCAAAACAAATCTTTGTATCAATTGTAAGAAAGTGTATGAAGAAATGGATAAAACTTTGAATGCTAAATACAATCATTCTTTTGAATGAAGAGCTCCCCATTGATAGAATATTCAGAAAACTCCTTCATCTCTACTCTTTGAACCATTTCTACTTCTTCAACTCTTGTCTTGACCCACTTGAAATTTTATTGTGCTTGTATCGTGACTTCCTTCATGACTTTAAATTTATTTGAGAACAAATTTAACATCGTCAGACTTCAATCGGAAAGTATCGTAACTTTCTAATCTTCCTAGCTTCCTTATTTCCTTCCTAGCCTGAGTACGATTGTCCAGAGTAGGATCTTTCTGAGTACGATCTCTTGGATATGATCATTCTAGGTACAATCATTCTAAGCACCATATTCAGCACCTTCTTTCTTTCCATTAACCTGGATACGATAAATCTGGGTACAATTTGAAATAAATCTTTTTTATTTTCTTCCACCAAGCTTTCATTATAAGTTCTTCAATCGACTTATGATTTATGTGAAATTCAAATCAGAAAATCATATTCAATTTTAATTAATCATAGTCATACATACTTGGATTCTTCAACAATACAATCACTCCTTTCATACCAGATCCAGAGTGAATCTGATGACCATTTACTTCTAGCAAGATGCATTCATTATGCGGTTGATTCTCTCATTCTAGATTATGATCAAATCCTCATTATGATCACTAGAAAAAAATAGGCTTTTATCAGCACTAAAAATCCCTTTACCAATGCTAAAAAAACACTGATAATAGAGCCGATATTAAAGGGGGGTCCCCTTTATCAACACTCTTTTTAGCACTGATAAATGAACCCCTTTATCAGCACTATTCGAAGCACTGAAAAAGTCCCCATTTATCAGCGCATCAAATAGCGTTGATAAAGTCACCATTTATCAGTGCTTCAATTAGCACTGATAAAGGCTTCCTTGCCTGAGTGTGTTGTTTATATAACACACACCCAGCCAACCTATAAAAAATATACAACACAAAACTAGCAAAAATAACCTGCACAAACCAACAAAAACCTACTCAAAAATAACCACCCATAGTATATACAAAAGAACCACATACACTATGTAAATGATGAAAAAACAAGTAGTGCACACAAAGGTTTGGAAAAAAATGTTATATACATTTAATTGACATCATGAATACAAAAAATATCACTCATGGTATATACCAAAAAAACACTTCTATATACATTTTGAAATTTTTTTTATAAAATTACATTTACAATTATCCAACAAACAGTTAAAAACATTAATGTTTTCTCTTTTGACGTATGTGGTCCCCTCTAAAAAATGTTCCCCGATGTTAATAGTCACCGAAAAAATCATCCCAACACAAGAAAAAGGTTCCACTTATATAAGAAAACAAATATTACTTTAATAATTCTATAAAGAAATAAATTAAACATTAATATAAAGAATACATCAAAAAAATGTCAATTTTTAATAAAAATAAAACATTTGGAGTTATACCGGTCACAATGTGCGTCGTATTGAGGTGGGGTTAGATTCTTATATGTCATAAATGAATAAAGGATCGTTTTTCTAAATTATCAAAATAATCCAAATGTGTTTTCTCAGTTTTTAGTATGTCGGTTATGTTTTTTTACTAAAATATCATTTCAAACTGAAAACATGCAATTTAAGTCATACAGGTCGCATCATGCATTGATTTGACGTGAAATTTCTTCATATATGTCAAAAAAGACTTAAGAATTGTTTTTATTAATATTTAAGACAATAAGAGTGTTTTTTCTTAGTTTTCAGTGAGTGGCGTGTTTTAAGCTAAAATGGTGATTTTAAACTGATAGGGGACAGTTTTAGTCATACCGGTCACACCGTTCATCAGATTGAGGTGGGGTTAATTCCTACACATCAAAACTGACTCATGGATCCTTTTCCTAAAGTATCAAAACAATATGAATGTGTTTTCTCAGTTTTCAGTATGTCAGTTGTGTTTTTATACTTGAATTAATGTCAATTTTAAAAAACAAGACACATTTGGAGTCATATCGGTGACACCATGCATAGGATTGAGGTGTGGTTGATTCCTAAACATCACAAATGACTGATAGATTGTTTTCCTAAAGTATCAAAACAATCGAAAAGTATCTCCTCGGTTTTTAGTGTGTCAGTTGTGTTTTTTACTAAAATGTAATTTCAAACTGAAAACATGCAATTTCAGTCATATCGATCTCATCATGCATCGGTTTGACATGAGACTACTTCATACATGTCACAAAGGACTGATGAATCTCTTTATATAATTTTGAAGACAATCAGAGTGTGTTTTCTTGGTTTTCAGTGAGTGACATGTTCTGAGCAAAAATATCAATTTTAAACTGACATGGGACACTTTTAGTCATACTGGTCACACCATTCATCAGATTGAGTTGGGGTTTATTCCAACACATCACAACCGACTCATGGATAATTTTCCTAAAGTATAAAAACAATTCGAATGTGTTTAATTTCTTTTCATTATGTCAGTTGTTTTTTTATACTTGAATTAATGTCAGTTTTAAATAAAAAGACACATTTAGAGTCAAACCAGTGAAACTGTGCATCGGATTGAGGTTTGGTTGATTCCAACATACCAAAAATGATTGATATATTGTTTTACTAAAGTATCAAAACAATTGGGATGGATTTCCTCAGTTTTCAGTATGTCAGTTGTGTTTTTTACTAAAATTTCATTTCAAACTGAAAACATGAAATTTGAGTCATATTGGTCACATCATGCATTGGTTTAATGTGAGACTCCTTTATACATGTCACAAAGAATTGATGAATCGTTGTCTTTAATTTTTAAGACAATTAGAGTGTGTTTTATTAGTTTTCAGTGAGTGACACATTTTGATCTAAAATGTCAATTTTAAACTAATAGAGGACACTTTTAGTCATACCGGTCACACTGTTCATCAGATTGAGGTGGGGTTGATTCATACACATCACAACTGACTCATGGATTGTTTTCCTAAATAATCAAAACAATATGAATGTGTTTACTCAGTTTTCAGTATGTCAGTTGTGTTTTTATACTTTAATTAATGTCAATTTTAAACAACAAGACACATTTGGAGTCATACCGATGACACCGTGGATCGTATTGAGGTTTGGTTGATTTCTACATGTCACAAATGATTGATAGATCATTTTCCTAAAGTATCAAAACAATCGGAATACATTTCCTCATTTTTTAGTATGTCAATTGTGATTTTTACTAAAATTTCATTTCAAACCGAAAACATGCAATTTGAGTCATATTGGTCCCATCATGCATCAGTTTGATGTGAGACTACTTCATACACGTCACAAAGGACTGACGAATCAATGTCCTTAATTTTGAACACAATCAAAGTGTGTTTTCTTGGTTTTTAGTGAGGGACATGTTTTGAGATAAAATGTCAATTTTAAACAGATAGCGTACACTTTTAGTCATACCAGTCACACCATTTGTCAGATTGGGGTGGGGTTGATTCTTACACATCACAACTGAATCATTGATCATTTTCCTAAAGTATCAAAACAATTTGAATGTGTTTTCTTGGTTTTCAGTATGTCAGTTGTGTTTTTATACTTGAATTAATGTCAATTTTAAATAATAAGATACTTTTAGAGTCATACCGGTGACACCATGTGTCAGATTAAGGTGAGGTTGATTCCTACACATCAAAAATGACTAATAGATCATTTTCTTAAAGTATCAAAATAGTTGTAATGCATTTCCTTAGTTTTCATAATGTCAGTGGTGTTTTTTAACTAAAATGTCATTTCAAACCAAAAACAAGTATTTTGAGTCATATTGGTCCCATCGTGGGTCAGTTTGATGTGAGACTGCTTCATACACATCACAAAGGACTAAAAAATCATTATCCTTAATTTTGAAGACAATCAGAGTGTGTTTTATTAGTTTTCAGTGACTGACATGTTTTGAGCTAAAATGTCAATTTTAAACTGATAGCAGACACTTTTAGTCATACTGGTCACACCGTTCGTCGGATTGAGGTGGGGTTGATTCCTACACATCACAACTAACTCATTTATCATTTTAATAAAGTATCAAAACAATCCAAATGCTTTTTCTTAGTTTTCAGTATGTCAATTGTGTTTTTATACTTGAATTAATGTCAATTTTAAATAACAAGACACATTTAGAGTCATACTGGTGACACAGTGCATCGGATTGAGGTGCGGTTGATTCCTACATGTCAAAAATGACTGATAGATCATTTTCCTAAAGTATCAAAAGAATCAGAATGCATTTACTTAGTTTTCAGTGTGTTAGTTGTATTTTATCACTAAAATGTCATTTCAAACTGAAAACATGAAATTTGAGTCATATCGGTCACATCATGCATTGGTTTGACATGAGAATACTTCATACACATCACAAAGGACTAATGAATTTTTGTCCTTCATTTTTAAGACAAACAGAGTGTGTTTTCTTGATTTTCAGTGAGTGACACATTTTGAGCTAAAATAACAATTTTAAACTAATAGGGGACACTTTTAGTCATACCAGTCACACCGTTCTTCATATTGAGGTGGGGTTGATTCCTACACATCACAACTAACTCATGGATCGTTTTTGTAAAGTATCAAAACAATATGAATGAGTTTGGTCAGTTTTCAGTATGTCAATTGTGTTTTTTTACTTGAATTAATGTCAATTTTAAATAACAAGACACATTTGGAGTCATATCGGTGACACCATACGTCATATTGAGGTGTGGTTGATTCCTACACATCAAAAATTACTGATAGATCATTTTACTAAAGTATAAAAACAATCAAAATGCATTTCCTCGGTTTTTAGTATGTTAGTTGTGTTTTTTTACTAAAATGTCATTTCAAACCAAAAACATACAATTTGAGTCATACCGGTTGCATCATGTATTTGTTTGATGTGAGACTAATATATACACATCAAAAAGGACTAACGAATATCTGTCCTTAATTTTGAATACAATCAGAGTGTGTTTTCTTGGTTCTCAGTGAGTGACACATTTTGAGCTAAAATGTCAATTTTAAACTGATAGCAGGCACTTTTAGTCATACCGAACACACTGTTTGTCAAATTGAGGTGGGGTTGATTCCTACACATCACAACTAACTAATGAATTGTTTTCCAAAAGTATCAAAACAATATGAATGTGTTTGCTCATCTTTCAGTATGTCAGTTTTGTTTTTATACTTGATTTAATGTCAATTTTAAATAACAAGACACATTTGGAGTCATACCAGTGACACCGTGCATCGTATTGAGGTGTGGTTGATTCATACATCTCACAAATGATTAATAGATCTTTTTACTAAAGTATAAAAACAATCAGAATTCATTTCCTCATTATTTAGTATGTCAGTTGCGTTTTTTTACTAAAATGTCATTTCAAACTGAAAACATGCAATTTGAGTCATATCAGTCCCATCGTGCATCAGTTTGACATGATACTGCTTAATAAACGTCACAAGAACTGATGAATCATTGTCCTTAATTTTGAAGACAATCAGACTGTGTTTTCTTTGTTTTCAGTGAGTGGCACATTTTGAGCTAAAATGACAATTTTAAAATGATAGGGGACACTTTTAGTCATACTGGTCACACCATTCACTAGATTGAGGTGGGGTTGATTCCTACACATCACAAATGACTCATTGATCATTGTCCTAAATTATCAAAACAATCTTAATTCATTTTATCAGTTTTCAGTATGTCATTTGTGTTTTTTTACTTGAATTAATGTCAATTTTAAATAACAAGACACATTTAGAGTCATACTGGTGACAATGTGTGTTGGATTGAGGTGTGGTTGATTCATACACATCACAAATGACTGATAGATCATTGTCTTAAAGTATCAAAACAATTGGAATGTATTTCCTCAGTTTTCAGTATGTTAGTTGTGTTTTTTTACTAAAATGTCATTTCAAACCAAGAACATGCAATTTGATTCATATCGGTCGCATCATGCGTCGATTTGATCCTTGTACGGTTGACACGAAATAACATCCTCTTCTATATCATAGCTTTAGTCGACCCAGTGAATAACTAAATTTGATATTTTCTGGACCTCTGAATGAATATATGATAGTTATTTCTTCACTGGGTTGACTAAATAGGGGAACTACTAATGTTGCAGATTGAATTGATGTTTTTTGGAGAAAAACCCTTATCATTGTTGAAAATGAGAAGAGTGGAGTAAGCTCTTGTTCCCATTATGTCTCAATACGTCACAAAAAACTCAAGGGATGGGGAAACCCCTTTTGGATACTCGTTATCTTTTGTGGTCTATCAACAACACACATACCCTATAAATGAGGACCACCAATTTCTTTTAAAAAACCAATCAACATGCAATTCATTTAGTGTGAAAACAAGGACCACCAACGGCTATAATTTTTAACGGGGCATTTAGACCATAAAAATCACAACATTACCATAAAATAAAGAGAAAGATAAGGCGAACAATATTATTAAAGTAAAAATTATTTGAGAAGTTTACCATCTTCATTATATATTTGAACATTCTTCCATCAGGTATGTTACCCATTCATTTCTAAGCATATCTATATCGTCTTATGAATATGACTATTTTCATTCATCATGGTAGTACTAAAAAATATAAATACACAAAGAATCAATAACTATTTTAAATGAAATAGCAATTATCTTCGAAAATACCTCTTTAGGATGCTGGTTGTTCATGGAATATGATCTCTTTCATAAATTTACAAACATAATAACCAAGTCTTTTATCGTTTGTTTGTTTCTGGAACTGCAAAAACATTGAGAAAAATAAGTAATTTTTTATATGTGTTTGGATAATGAAATCTTATTATATATACCCTAATACATATCCAGTCATAGTACTTTTCAGGTTTCTTGTCCTTTTCCCCTGGCCTCATTCCTTGATGTAGATGATATTTACGCACCACCCCATCATAATAGAATCCTCATTAAAAGATAATATAAATTATATAACTGGATGTTTAGTTCTAAAATTTTGGATGTAGTGTATTACAAATTGAAAAACGCCATCATGTGTGGTCGGTTTGTTGGATATCCATGCATTGATCCAAAAATAAATATTTGGAGTATCCAAATTGACTGCAATGAGTATCCAATGCTACCTTAGAACACAAAAAAAGAATAATTAATTAAAGAAATTAAAATATATTTGATATGATTAAATTGTAGAGTTTTACCCCTGCATCATTGGTATTAAGAAGATTCTGTCATCCGTAATTTTGTTGTTAAATGATTTGAGCAGTCCTACCAATATTCCACCTTCTTTCTTGGAAGTTATGTCTTCTTGTTCTGTAGAGGTGACATGAGGACTAATGAGTCTGAATTTTTGTTCATGGGGAAATCCGTTCAATTGTTTTTCATATATATGCCTTCGAAAAATATGAAATATATTTAGTCATAATTATCATAGTATATCATATTTTGGAAAATTAAATCATGAAAACATACCTCATGTAAACATTTACAACTAAGCCACCTAACCAATCATAGTTGAGGATTATAGTTGCACTCTCAACACCAATGAAGTTTGGATCTTCCCCTCCATAAAAATTTGATTCAAAATAAATTTTTTGATTACCACCATCTTTCAACTTCGTATCCACGTGATATTTCAATGATAATAAATGTGGATATAGAACGGGGGTTAAGGTGCTTTGGGTAGATCATTTTAATCAGTTGGTTAATCCTTGAGATGGTTTTGAACCAGTCTTTTGTTTCACCCACTTCCCTTTGCCCGTCTGTAATAACATGCATCGGTTTAGACCTTTTTTTATTAAATGTTTGAACTTTAGCTTGAAAATTAAATTGGAAATGAATACCTCATTGTCGACATGTTTTTTTACAAGATGTGATGGTCATGCAATGAATGTTCCAAGATCTTATTCGACCATATGAATATTTACATCATCAATTGGAAGAGGTAGCTCAGTGTTCAGCTCTAGGGCTATAGTAATTGACACCCTAGCATGATCTTTCATAAGTGATCTATTATGTAGCATGTCATTCTAGATATTGAACATTGTATCCCTCACTACAAGGAGATGGGTGGGTGTTGATAGATATAAATCACAGTCATTTCACCCTGTAGAATATCAATACAGGAAAGGTATTAGTGTCTAGTGTCTATCTAATTCACATTTCACAGAAACAATTATTAGAAAATTGACTACCTCAGTTAAGAATTGTTTTTTAGGGTAATATCTTGCCTCAAAACTAGTGGGGGTGGGGTGGGATCTTCACACGCGGGTTGTTCTTGAGTGTTTTTTCTCTTTTCCTCCCCCCCCCATAAAACTTGCTATCATCTCTCTCTGATATTGTAATTCTTCTTGAAACATATCTAATGTTTCTCCCATTTCTTCATTTCCTTAGTTTGATCCTCCTATTTTTTTTCAAAATATTTTTGGGGTGTCACCCCAAAACCCGCACCTTTGACATGTTCATACTTTTCTGGCTACTTCAAGGCCACTAAAAGTATGTTTGAATCTGGTGTGGGTGTTGTTGATTCTTGTGACTATGTCAGATATAAAATATCTAAAAATAAGTAATCATTGTTATGTAATAGTGATTTAAAGCTAAACAAATTTTTATTATGTCATACTTACACATGTTTCCCACACTTTTTGTGTGCTTTCATCTATTAGTTAGTTATCTTTAGTTACACACCCCTCCTTCCATAGCACATGGAGTAGGATGGAAGTATCTGTGGATTTGGACTCTTCAAGCTACATATAAACAAAATAAAATAATTATTGTGTTTTTTTATGTCACATAAAATTATTATGGTGGATTTAAAATATGTACCAAATTTTTTTCAAGTGACATGTCCCCCCATCCTTACTTTACAGTAGGGGTACACTGGTTTTGATGCTCGTTGTTTATTTTCAGCACTCAGTTGTTGTTTCATAAATAAAACACTTTCAATCAAAGTGATGAATACATGTACCATAAAACAACGTATTATTAGACATAATTTACCTAAAAAGATGGTTTTGCACAATGGCCAATAAATTCATCCCATGATTCTTAGGTTATCAGGTGTGCATAAATAAGAGGTGGGTGTGGTTTTATTTTCCATTCAGAATCTTTAAGATGATATTTTGTTAAAAGTGTGCAAAAACCTCTGTGAATCCTTCCAGGAACCCTTAAGACATAATCTTTGTGTGAGTCATCTACTATAAATTCACTCTGTAAGAGTTGATGAAGTCTAAGTCAACATTTCATTATTTAATTTTTAGTAAATTAAAAAAATAATATCATAATTTTACCACAATATCTCCCTACATCAGTGTCTTAATCTCATCCACAATATGTTTCCATGAAGTTACATCAATTGTCACGCATTGCCGAGTGACGATTCCAATGTAACTACTAGACATGGATTTTTTGGGGTTAACATGTTGGCCCTACTTATTCCATCTAATCTCATATTTTATGTCTTTCTCTTTAGCCTTAATGATTTTTTCTAATACCATCAAACTACAACACTCCTGTTTTTTCTACGTCATTGGTGTTTTGTCACCTTTCATTTCCTCGGATCCACTATCATCTGGCTCTGGAGGGCTAGCATCAGCATGTGCAGATGGTGGTTGTACCTCTGCACTGGGAGTAGCAAGTAGTGAACAAATATTAACATAAAGTAACATGATGCATTTTAGAAAAAAAAAATATAACCTGATTATTGAACTCTTTTTTTTTTAAGGTTGAAGAGATTTGACCCCTCTATCGACTATCCAAATCCCTTCATTATAGTCTCCTATAACATACAAAATGTTTTCTATACTGGGACCACTATGAAATTATGGCAACATCCCAATAAAAGGGTCATCCTTCATTGAATTTTCATCTGAATCTTCAGTGGTTTTGGTCGATAACAAAATTATTGACCTGTTTTGGTTTGTGGGATCTGGAATATAAAATACTTGTACTACCTATGATACCATTATAAACGGTTCGTCTTTATACTATTCCTTACTAAAATCAACTTTCACAAATCCCAACTCATCTATTTTAACAACACTTCTGTTATCAACCCACTTGCATTAAAAAATTGGTACTCAAAATGTCATATAATCCAACTCCCATGTTTTTTTTATGATGCCAAAATATAACATATTTGCATAAATTGGATTTTTTTCCTTAGAACCAGAAACATGCATCGATTCAGCCACAAGTATAACTCCACTATTCTGTCTAGTACTATCTTCATCATGTTCATTATTATAGAATGTATAACCATTAATTACATAAGCATTATAAGATAATATGTACACACTTAGTCCTCCGGCTAGCCATCAAATTCATTCTAAAATTGAGTTTGGATTTTCATTTGACTCCTTAAAAATATGGTCATGAAACCATCCTATAAATTGTTGATTATGTTTATTTGATATCCATTTTTCATCCCTTGATGGATTCTAATGCCTAAGAATTTCTTTGTGGGTTTCAACATATGGGTCAACGTCCAAACTATTATGCAAAATGTAAAGGTGGTTCTGCTCTTGATCTGTAATATTAATTATGATGACCTCCTTTCCAGAAATTCCTTCACCCACAATTCATCCAGTGTGATGAGATTTCATTAGACCAATGCTTTGCACACTGGATAGGTATTCAGTACAGAATTCAATGGCTTCCTTAACAATATATCGCTCTGTAATACAACCCTCTGGATGAATTCAATTTTTTATATACCCATTCAAAATCTTCATATACCATTCAATAGGGTACATCCACCTATAGTGTACAGAATCACATAATCGAAACTCTATCATCAAGTGAACCATCATATCAAATAATGTCGATAGAAAAAACATTTCCAATTCACATAATATGATGATAATTTCTTTTTCTATAGTCAGCAATTTTTTCAGGTCTATAACTTTACTACATATAGTTTTGAAGAAGAAACAGATCTTCGTTAATGTATGATGGACATTCATGGGAAAAATGCAACGTAAAGATATAGGAATTATATCTTGCATCAAAACATGGCAGTCACGTGATTTCAGACCTTTTAACTTTAAATCATGCATTGACATGATGTTCTTGATATTAAATGAATACCCCTATAGAACCTTTATGTTATTCAAGAAGTTTCAAAACTGATATATCTCCTTCCTAGAAAGAGTGTCAGCAACAGGAGGAAGAAATGTTTTTTTTCCACCCTTCACTGGTGCCAACTCTTCTCGTATTCCCATTTCAACCATGTCCAACCTAGCCTTAATTCCATCCTTTGTTTTTCAAGATTCATTTAGAAATGTTTCGATGACACTATCACATACATTTTTTTCAACATGCATAACATTAAGAAAATGTCTGACGTACAGACAATTCCAGTATGGTAATTTAAAAAAAAAACTGATTTCCTTTTCCAATCAGTTTTCGTAATGTTTTTCAAAAATAGTTTACCAAAAGCAGTGTCCACATTTGTAACTTTCTCAAACAGTTGATCACCTATTAGTGGATATAGTGGTTTATGTTCTTATGAACTTCCATCGAATGATGTCGTCCAAAATCGGTACTTATGTCGTCATGGTAGAAATCTACGATGTCTTAGAAACACAGTTTTTTGATGAATGTTTCAACCTAATTGATAGTGTATCTTGTTTGCAGATGGGACACCCAGGGATTCCTTTAATGTTATATCCTAACAAATCTCTATAAGCATGAACTTCATTTATCATCCCATACAACATGACTCTCAATGTGAAATATTCATTTTTGTAATCATCATACATCATAACACCTGAATCCCACGATAATTTCAAATCATCGATCAATTAGCCAAATAAACATCAATATCATTACCCAGTTGTTTTGGTCATGATATAAGCATATATAACATGATGTGTTTTCATTTCATGCATAACCACAATGGAAACTTATAATTTACCAACATAATCGGCCATGTACTGTGAGTGCTGTTTTGAAAGCCAAAAGGATTCACTCCATCTATAGATAACACAAGACGCAGGTTTCTCGACTCATTTCCAAAGTCAGGATACTCATGGTCATTTCTCTTCCACTTAGGAGAGTCTACCAGATACCGTAGTTGTTCATCTTTATTTATTCTGTCTACGTGCCATGTCAATTTCCCTGCAGTCTCTCACTTCCATATAGGTGCCTAAACCTTGGAATGATTGGAAAGTACCATGCAAATTTCATAGAACCAGATTAATCTTTCTTGTATCGAGAAGCGCCACACTTTGGGCATTCTCTAATTGATTTTTTTATCCTTACGAAACAATATACAGTCATTCGGGCAGGTGTGTATTCTTTCAGAGATCATACCCATTGAGTGTAGCATTTGTTTGGCATCGTATGTTTGGCTAGGGATCTCATTATCTTTTAGAATAATGTCACTCAAGAGAGCAAGTAATTATGTAAAATTTGCGTCACTCTATCTATTTCCTTCTTTTAAATTATACAGCTTCAGTACAGCTGGCAATACTGTATATTTAGTGCTTCCATCATACAATGACATCTTTGTACAACTCTTTAACTGCTCAAATAATTTTGGGAATCACTAAGTTAATCTTCAACTATCCTTGAAATTTCTTTAATACGATCTTCATCATCATTAAAATTTGTAATTACATCCTCAATACAGTCTTCTTCAGTCCACACTTGTAATCATATCAAATGATTCATAAAATGAAGTGTTATCCCATTCACTAGCAATATTCTCTTTTCCCCATATTTATTCCAACATTTATAACTTCGATCTATTCCTTGACAGATCAAGTGTTCTTCCAACTCCTCTAGACTAATTTTTCTTGAATAACAAGAGCATAAACCTGGACAAGGGATTTTAGAAGGATCATGTGCATGATATTTTGCAAACTTGATGAACTCTTTCACTCCATCTTCATACTCTTTTGTTAGATGATTGGCATCCATCCATTCTTTATTCATATTCATACTATTTGATTTGGTGATATTAATATTTAACAAAATAAATACACAAAATGTTGATATAAAAATTAACCAAGGCTAAAAAAGTTATAGAATTTAAATCTCCTTTGAAAACTATGTATAAAATGATAGTTGAAATCTCATTAAAAACCCAACCATTTACACAAATTCCTATTTAAAATAACTAAACCTTTTTAAAATAAACCAATTAGTTCCAAATATCATTTCTCAAAACCCCAATTCTTTTTTTAACCATTTTAAAAAAAATTAAAACCATAAAACGGTATGTTGAACACATATATTTTTTTAAGAAACATTTCAAAACACTTGAATCATTTTAAAAGTGAATCCCTAACAAAATCACTAGATGTCATTGTCACTTACCTCTATCTATCCAATGCAAATCATTGATGGACACATGCCTTATATGTCTCATGACACACTATATCTACCTATGATCACTAGTTTTCAATGTTCCTCCCATTAGCCTTATGGACTGGCCAACCCATCACTGGTGGGTGAACTCCTTTTCTGGTGTTCTGACCCCCCCCCCCCCACAAGCTACTCAGAACCATATTCACATTTAAATTTATGATTAGATATTAACACCATCACACTCACCCGTGAATATAGCAACTTGCTAACTTATTCACGTGTATTATTTTGAGTAGAGATTAACGCAGACACACTCACCCCTTTTGAACCTATAGACATACTAAATTATTCACATGACATTTATATATCATGATATATAATCTTTTACCCAATGAATTGGTGGGAAATATAGTTACTACCCATCTCATAAAACATAAATTTGTTTTCCACTTTAAAATCAAACATTCATTATCTCATAAAGAACCCATATCAACTGTAGAAAATAAATTCACAATAAAGAAGGGAACCATGTGATCAAGGAAAAATATAATATTAAAGGAAATAAATATTAATAGTTACACTAAAAAACAATCATAAGGGGGATGTAATCAATATAATAATTTATTCCTCTATATATATAGAACCATCGATAGAGGAACAAAATGTCATGGGATGTACCCTAGGTACTAGTGTGTGACGATCCAAAATAGCACTATAACTACACAGACCAACAATTGATATATGTTTCATCCAACAATAACACAATCCACCCAATTAAACCTTACTTAACTCATCATAATGGAACCTTCTCACTAACCTTATCTTAAACACAACTAGGGGTCCATAGAAGTGTGTGTACTAACTAGGGTAGCATAAATCAAGACCTCCCACCTAAACACCCAAGTTACCGTAAACCAACAACCATGGAGGTGAGAAAGAAATAAAGATAATTACCAAAAAATGTCTCGCACCTCACCTCCATCACCATCACATATAACATCCCTTTTTCACATCATACATCCATCATATAAATAATCAACAACCCATAACCGGTGAAACCAGTATAGGGGAAATCATTAAGGGTCACATGAGAAATAAACCATTTATTTTTTAAAGTGAAAAATGGGTCTTCATATGAAAACCAACTTAGTATGTAGAGTCTCACTCCCCTTCTTTAAAGTCTCGTCATTTCAATGATTTTGGAAGCACTTGAAAAAAATCCTTTTTTCTTTCCAAAACATTCTCCAAGCACATCGAAAATTCCTTTAAAAACCCAAAAAATTCATAAGACCAAAATTTACTATAAAAACATTTAAATGACCCTATGAACCTTTTCAAATATTCCTTTCATGGGAATTAATCTAATTTAAAAATAGTACATGAAATTATTATGAAAAAACCCCTTGTTCCAAGCCTAGAATTTAAGAATGAAATTTAAAATTTCACCCAAGAACCCATACATTACTATAATTTAATTGAAAATAAATTTATAAAGTATAAACATTCCATGAATTATAAAATAAAGGAAGAGAAAAGAAACACCTACTTGAAACTAAATCGTAACCAATACACAACATGTCACCTTCCATGGAAAACACTCAAAAAACCTAAAGCCCTAAATCCTCATGAAAAATGAATTTTAGTTCCTGGAAGAAGGAGAAACCTATGGGAAATAGATAAGAGAAGAGGGATGGGGGAGGTAAAGGAGAAAGAGTGGGAAGAATTCTTGAAATGGAAAAATAATTGTTTTCTTAAATAATTCAAAAAAATAACATAACACAAACTTAAGAAATCATAGAATATTATATTTCTCATTTTCCAAAATAAATCATATCATAATAACATATAAATTGTGAATAAAATATCACTACATGGAAAACAATCCTAAGACAATAAATATAAGTTAAAATACAAACCTTTTCACAACTTTTTAAAACATTGAAGTGAAAATTATATTTATTTATTTATTTTTAAGGGAAATAGATTACTATTGAAAACATTATTATAAATAGTTCCTAATAAAAAGTTATTAAATAGACACAAAGGTTTTAAAAATGATAAGTAAAAATAATTTGAAAATTTTTACTTTGAATAGAATCATTAATAATTCAAACTTGAAAAATTCATAATGTATTCATGGGGAAATGCCTTTGTAATGTGGTAAATAAGAGACCCCTAATTCATGGTGTTGTAGGTTTGTGACACAATCAGTTCATTTGGGGAATGATCTATGACCTATCAAGGGATGAGTATTGTGGTGATGAAATCCAAGTTTGGATATTCATTGTGGGTGTTAGCTCATCAAGATATTTTGTAATTTGAGTAATGATTAGTTTTGGTTAATGAAAATCCTATAAAGTTTTTGGAAACTAACAATCCCATGTGAGGATGTGGAGAGTCAAAGTGTAAGAGCCATGTCTGGGTAAGTGGATGGGTCCTTGAGTTATTCCATTGGGTTCAGTGATGTGAGCATGTATGGGAGTTATTGGCAATGATTGTGAGTGTCAATATTCAACTGAAAATGAGATATTTTCTTGATTATGTAAGAAGTTCCTTACCATGTTATAGAAATTATATATAATTTTATAATAAAAAATTCTTGTGTGTTTGTGTGTGTTACCATAATACTTTTCTTAGTAAGGCATTCTTGTGTGTGTGTGTGTGTGACCCAAGACACCTCTCTTAATAAGACATGCTTTTGTGTGTGTGTGTGAACCATGATACCTCTCTTAATTTGACATTTTTATTCATGTGTATAGCTCAATAATTTCCTTTTTATGGCTTTTATTTGTATATATGTGTATAGATGTAGACTTATGTTATCTGGTATCATAGTGACATATAGACCCTTCATGGCTTGGTTAATCCCTTAGAGGGGAAGAATGTGCAACATGATGAATGATGATTATAATGGGGTGTTGAATGAAAAAATAGCATGGCATGATAGCCTTATGTCCTGGCCTGATACTAGAAGCAAGGCATGATGGACTTGTGGCTTGACCTGAGATAGTTTGTGGTGCATTATGGCTTTATGGCTTGACTTGCGATAATTGGTGAGTCATGATGGTCTTATGGATTAACCTAAGTCATGATGTAATTATGAGCTATTATGAGACTTAAATTATCCATATGGATCATTATGAGATTCATGTCAACTAGATATAGCTTTTCTTCTAATATGGAGTCGAAGCTAGTAGGGTTTGGGTTCGTGGCAGCCCGGTTAGTGCACGATGACCCAACATGAGATTTGTTTAATTTTGAATTTACTTTATTATCATCATATACACTTATATATAACTATTTAACTTATGTTAAGATCATATAAATGGTTTACTACTAAGTTTTATAATCACACACTACACGGGCATCTCAGTGCGTGTGCAGACTTCATTAACCTGGATTTCATATGAGGGAAGTGGCCCTGCTTAGGGAAATTATATCGAAGGAGTAGGTTAATCGAGGTGACATCAGGATAGACTTCAGGATCCTTGTATAGATACCAATTTATTTATTTATTTTTCCTTGTTTATTGTTTATGGTTCTACCACATATTGGGACCTCTTGACTTGTTGCGATGGGCATTGTATGTCATATTTTTATAGCATGGGTTGACATTTTTGTTATATGATCTTCTTTTTCCTTTTAGGTTCTAATTTTTACTTTATTATTTATACTGTTTGGTACTCTAATTATTATTATTTACCAAGTGGATAGTATCCCCATGATGCCACTTATGCTCTCACCACTAGTTGGAAACATATTTTTTATAAGGAAACATACATGAGGTCATGTGACACTTCGGCTTAGTCCTGGTGATTTAGTTTGGGGTGTTATAGTTGGGACATATCAAGTATATGTTTTTAGATGAGGAACGAGACCTAGTTGGGGGTTTAGGTTCTCAAATAATCTTTGGAGCAAGATCATGAAGGTCAATTGCTAAAAACATTCATCGATAATGGAAACTTAAGAAATGTATAACGTTTTTAGTAAATAAAGTTGAAATACCTTAAAGGCCTTTACTTTTAAAATAATTTTTATAATAGAAACATAAAAAATACATAATTTTTTCTATAAAAGTGGAAACACATTGAAGGAATTTAATTTTCAAATGAATATTTAATAATATAATCATAAAAAATACATAAGAGTACTAAAAAATATAACTGGATGATAAAAATTTTATTTTTGAATGTATGGAAAAACATTTTGAATTTTTTGAACCATGATGAAAATCTACATTGCATTGAAGATTTTTAAATCAACCAATTCAAAATATGGTATATGCAAATTGAATTTTACCAAATATAACTAGTACGCAAACAAGGACCACTAACTTCCACGATTTTCAACAGAGTGTTTATCCCGTACAATTCACAACATCACCACCAAAATCAAACTATAATAAGTGAACCCAATGAGAAAGATGAGAAAACTAACCATGGAGGTGTGGTTCAACACATGACGGAGGTGCGTTCGCGGTGTCGGAGAGGCGTGATGGAGGAGATGTGTGGTGGAGGAGAGGCAATGGTGGAGGAGAGTTGCGGTGAAAAAGAGGTGCAGCGAAGGAGAGCCACACAACGAAGCTTGGTTCGTAGCGGCAGAAGATTCGGCAGTCGAGGAGGGGCAGGAGACGGCCGAGAAGGGGTGGGAGGGAGGAGAGGAGGCAGTGGCGGTGATAGAGATCAGCTTCTGCGAGATCTTGAGGGGTATGAGGAAGGAGGAGAAACTTAGGGTTTTTTATAAAACTCGGCGACACTTTTATCAGCGCTATAATTGAAAGTGCTGATAAAACATGCCTTTATTAACACTTTTTTAGCACTGATAAAGGCTCATCGTTATCAACGCTAAAAAAGAGCTGATAAATGTATGTTTTATCAGCGCTTCTTAATTAGCACTGATAAAACAGACCATTTATTCATAATTATAAAAGTATATATATATATATATTTGTGTTTGTGTTTGTGTATAAATTATAATTAAATATATATATATATAATTTTATAATTTAAATTATAATTATATATATATATATATATTAATTGATATGTTAATTTTAATTTTAATTTCATGAGTATTTAAATATATATATATATATGTTTGTGTCTTTGTATATATTCATTAAAGACATATATTTATAAATAAATATATTCAAAAGGTATTCATAAATATATATTTATCATTTAAAAAAATATTTTGTAATCTTATAATTAGTTAAAAATATTTATATTTAATTAGTTATATATAATTATAATTATATATAATATATTTAAAAAGAATATAATTATATATAACTAAATATTTATATTTTAAAATATAATAAATACATTTATTGTTTATTTAAATATATTTATCATGATTTTAAGTATTTATGAGAAGATAAAGCTTCATATATATAGGTTATGAATGAGTACACCAAGTATATATAGTACTATAGTATATATGGCCAACATTAGGGTAAACAATGAACATATATTCATGAGAATATGAATGTACGCATCAATTGACACATTCATTTGGAAACATAAATTTATTTAAATATATATATATATATATATATATATTTAAAAAGTATTTTTATATATAAATATATATTAAAAAGTATTTATATATAATATTATAAAGATATAGTATGATAAATATATAATAAAGATATAAATAAAACTAATAAACATAAATAAAACATAAACATAATAAACTTGCTTTTTTTATTTAATGTATACATATAAACATTATTTTTTAATATAATTAAAATATTTTTATATAAATTAATAGTATTTTCTATTAAAAAAAATTATCAGTGCTGATAAAGTCTCCTTCTTATCAGTTCTTTTCGTTAGCGTAGATAAAGTGGAGACTATCAGTGTTAATATTAGCGCTGATAAAGCGTAGATTTATCGGCGCTTTTTTCTAGTGCTGATAAAAGTCCCCCTTTTATCTGCGCTTTCTGATTAGCGCTGATAAAACCCAAGCGCTTCTCTTGCCCGCATTTGTGGTAGTGGATCTTCTTCCATTCCTGGCCCAAAGGTGGGTCTGGTTTCTTTTGAAAACAATGGTCAGTACGATTTCTAGCAAATACAAAGTGAGGTGAATTCCTTCGAAAACTTTTCTTGACAATAAATGGCAACACTCGAGAACAATCACCTTCATCATCAGTTTGGTTCTAACAGTTCTTAAGCCAAGGTATTTATTTCTTCAAATATTAAATAAATTAATTATAAATTTGATGTTCAAGATCCTCGCTCTTGGTTTCAACCAACGATTATTAAAAGAAAATTTAATATATCACTCACCTATGCACGCTTTCATTGTGCCTGGAACCATCAGGAAATATGATACTTTGTTTTTGAAGCCCATTGAAGTGCTATCATAAGATATGATGCACTGACGTCGTAAGCTATGTACAAAATCACGAGTTTTTCACTGTATAATATTTTATAATTGGAATTATGACAAGAAATATGATATCGAAAATCATAATTTCCCAAATGATTTCTTGAATCAAAATGCATGGGTAGTCTCAGATACCATTGAAAGGATTCTTGGCATAGATTAACCATTAATCAAAGTAGAGGGAAAAGTCAAGAAACCTTAAAACCAGGATCATCATGCTTTTGAAACAGAAATCACATAATAATGGAAATAAAATTGTGTATACCTTTCACCATCAAAATGTTATTTCTAATTTCAACCTTATATGTTTGATGATGATCGCCAATGGAACAACCAAATGGTTATCCCCTCCAAGGTGTATCCATAGGAAGCATCGAATCACCCAAACTCTTTGGGTGGGATTTTTCAAACCTTCATGATATGCTAGTATCTCGTAAATGAATAAGGATAAAGAGAGAGCTTTGATATGAAGATTTTACAGTCATAGGTTTTTCAAAAGGATTGTGCACACACATGCCCAAGGCTAAGACTGTTTTAAATAGGCTATGGGATCTCTCCCCGATCCATGCCTCTAAGTCATGCAATTACTTGTATGTTTCATAAATATACAATTAATGCCTTACATCCCATTTAACCTACAACCATAAACCCTTCATTTGTTTCATCTAATGAAACGTCTCATCAATAATAGCATATGTGAGGGAGACTCTGAATGTTAAATCTTTAACATTTGGGGGGGATGAATAAGTCGTAACAGTTCCTGAAATATCGAATAATTTAAAACAAGACATTACAACTTAACAACCATGTCATATAATACAATTGCTCAAGACATGCTTTTATGAAATCCCCATATCATCAAATACGATATAGACATAGTCTTAGAAAATAAGTCAGTTCCATATGCTTGTCTACTCAATTGAAAGTTTAAAACATGTAATGGGACTGGGGTTTATGTAACAATAAAAAAATATAAAATTTAGGTTGAAATACATTGAATAAAATACTAATTATACTCTAGAAACCTATATCAATTATTTTATTCAGTCTCAAATGCGGTTTTTATTAATACATAACTTATCAAACGACACAAAGTCGTCACTTTCGTGCTTCGTGTGCGCGAAGTTGGCCTCATTTCATGTGCACGCCTGCTTTTCACTCCCCGTACACATTTAAAACAAAAGGGGCTTTGAAGGGTCCAAAATCCATTTCATGGCCCAGATGACCCTATAAGAGCCATCAAAAATCTTCATGTTCTTAAACTTTCAGGATTTATGATTTAATTTTTAACCATCAAAACAGAAGATGGTAACCTAAAATTTATTGTTCTTTATGTGATTGGACATTACATTTATCATCTATACCAAAAAAACAAAACTTCATTGCATAAAAATTTCATTCCATTATGACAATACCTATTTCGCAAACCAAACAAAGCATAAAACCAAACACAATAACACAACAAGATCAAATAATATATCAAAATAAGGCTCTAAAATTAAGGATCATGAAATTCATCCAAAAATAAATGGCATTTCCTGCATCAATACATTCATAACAGCAGCATCACCCTCAACACCTCAGCAATCACAGCTGAAATATTCACAACACTACATGAACATTCGTTCATCGTTCTAGCAGAATTCACACCGAACCACGCCAAAAAAGGCTAAAGGATATCATTTTTTAAAAAAAAATTAAAAAATACGTATAAACCCATGAAGATCCCCCTTTTATGTTTTTTTAAGACCAAGATCATTTTTTTATTCATTTTCAAAAAAAAACTTGTGCATAAAAAATAAGAAATTTTTTCCATACGCAAGCTTAATATGCCTTAAGATTAGGACATTTTCATGCCGATGACTCAGTCTGAGTTGAGGAAATAACATTCTATGCCAAAAAAGTATTGTTTCAATGTTTTTAGCAAAATAAAAAATGCTTTATAAAAATCTCCTATACTTTAAAATTTTCTATTTAGTTTTCAAAACATTTTCTAATAGTTTTTATAATGAATATTTGGAAAATGAAAATAAGAAAAACTTTAAATGACAGTGCACACTTTTCACTAAGAAACTTTTACTTCATGAAAGCATAGTAATCAATACAAAATGGATAGTTTGAAAGTGTTCAAACTAAAATAGTAGATATAGAAACACCCATATATCACAAAAAAGTTTGAAAGTGTTTGAAACTAGAATTATTTTAAACCTTTAATGCATGGATGACATGCACAAGATAAATGCATTGATTCTCAGTTGATGACCTAAAACATGTATTGATATGATTCACTAAGATGAACACCAAAACATTTTCTGCATTGTTGAAAAAGTTAACCAATTCATAGAGTATCTGACAAAATCTCAATGAGATGTTGTCCTCCACATTGCCAAATACATCAAGCAAGACCCTGTCTGTGGTCCTCACTATTCACATCATGATCATCTGAATGTTGAGGCCTTCTGTGATGCTGACCATGCTGGTTGTCTTGCAACCCGAAAGTCTACTTCTGGGTTTTTCTTATTTCTTGTAGGTAACCTTATCTCATGGCGCAGCAAGAAACAAATTGTCGTCTCCAAATCTAGTGTTGAGTCTGAGTACCATGCGATGACCATGGTCACTACTAAGATCTTGTGGCTTTGTTATCTCCTCTATGAGATTGGTTTCTCGTCGCAGATTTCTACTCATATTTGGTGTGATAATCAGGCAGCCATGAAGATTGGTTCTAATCTCGTCTTCCATGAATTCATGAAGCATATCGAGGTTGACTGTCGCTTTCTTTGCCACCACCTCGAGCAGCACCATGTCAATTTCATCCACATACCGACGGTAGATCAGGTTGACGACATCTTCACCAAAGGCCTCCTGGGATCTCGACTTTCCTCTCTCAGTACTAAGCTAAGGATCCACAGCATCAGCGACCCAGCTTGAGGGGGAGTCCGTATGGTCTTGTTTGGTGTCTTCTTTTTGTGGGAATCTTGTCCCAAGCTATCATTTACTAGCTTGAGGGGGAGTGTTGAACCCGGTTTATTATAAAGGTTATTTCTGAGTCCAACATCGTATTACTCCACCTTGTAATATCTTTCATCCATCTATAAAAAAATGTCTCCACCTCACCTTGAGGTAAGGGAAATTCACATCTACAAGTTCCTTGGCATATTTGTAGCACCCCCATTTTCAGGTACATGACCCTTTATTCAAGTATTTTAAGAATATATAATGTTTTGGTTAAGTTTCAGGAGGTTTTGAGGGATTTTTGAATGTTTTAGAGGCCCTTCTGGAGGTTCACAGTTTGTGCACGGTTAGTAGAAATCATGCAGCATCTCCAGGAAACCATGCAAGGGAAGACAGTGGGCACTGGGAAAGCGCACGGTTGGTGAACAATTTGGCCAAACCATATGAATGTCTATGAGAAACCGTGCATCTTGAAACAGAGGGAAAAACACGATTGTAACATGGTGTATCTTACTGTGTGAGCTAATCATGAAAAGTGTGGCCTTAAGATAGTAGCAATGCATGGTCAGCACACTATTTTCCAAACTGTGCGGCGTATAGTTGACCCTCTTTAAATTGTGGATCTAATCTGAATTAAGACTTTTAACCCTCGTTTTTTCCTTAATCCTCCCATAACTTGAATTTATTTTTCTCTTAAGGCATGAGAGATGATCCCCTTTGATCCGGGAGTGATCCTTGGGCGAATCAAAGTGCGCTGGAGGCCCGGATTCATCGGTAAGTACATGTTCTTCCCCGTTCTTCTTAGGTCCAAGTTTCTTCACACTCTTAAAACCATAGATCTATTCCATTAGGGATATATCTATGTGTTATGTATAGTTTTATGATGAAATCTTCTTGGATCTAGTGAAGTGAATGTGAGTTGTGATTGGATCTTGAAGTTTTTTTGTGTCATTCTTCATTTTCTTCAACGTTTGAGAGATGGGTGGCTTCTCTCTCGGCTCCAATTGATTTAGAAATTGAAGTCTTAGCTTTAATTAAATGATATTCTTGAAATGACTTGACATGATTCTGTCATAAATGGTTGGTCGTTAGTTGAATGGGATGGATAATGGTCGTGAAGTATCGCCATCAAAATGGGACGAAGTATGGATGTGAAGTTCCACCATCAATGGTAAGACCAACCAGGATTCATACCTATAAAAGAACCTGAAGAGGATGTCAACCAGGATTCATACCTCCAAAAGAACACATGGTTAGAGACTCCTAAACCTAGAATATGAAATATTTTACATCAAGTAATTATTTATTTATTTAAGGTTTAACTTAATCCCAAGGTCACCCATTTCAAACACAAGCGCAAAGAAGAATGATGCATGATCCTTTCCAAGTTCTCTATCCTGAAACCAGTATCATTTTGCTTAGTAGGCTTGATAAACTTAAAGGTTCATACGTCAGATCACAGGGGGTCCTAAATACATGTGTCTCATTCGGTCTCCCTTGTTTACATTGCTTATTAAACTTAGCTGACACGGTTTCCCTACCAACCCATGAAATTTCACCTATGTCTAACTTAAAACTTCATCTTATCCCTAAACCTGAACCTCTAATACCACTCTTTCATGACCCCTACCCCAAAAGGTATCCCTCTTAGGCTGGTAATGAGAAGAGGGAAATAGTGACTTCCCAAAGCCCGCCTCTAAAAGGCCACCGGTTGGAACACAAATGGGAGACATTTTCCTCTAAGAGAAAACACAGAAGAGAGAGATAAGATGGATACACCAATCAAATCCTACTCAGATATAGTAAAATAAAACCCCAAGTACATGCATGTAATTTCATAAAAAACTAGTACAACTAGAAAGGAAAACTACAAGTACCAAAAGGTAAACTCTCCAGTGACCATGAAACCCAAACAGCTCCTAAACTACCCCGAGCTAGTAATATCTATCCCAATCTCTAGCATGTTCTTGCTGACCTGAAAAAATTTATACGTAGGGTGAGCATAACAAGCATACTCAGTAGGATCCTCTCATTCAAAATATAAAGAAAACATACTAAAATCCTAGTGAACATCAAGGCAAACTAACTCGTCACCTAAACTAGTATACTAAGTTCTCTGACTCACCATGATTATCTCTCACCATGTAACGTATACAAGATATCATATATTATAGTAATGAAACAAGGGTGTCCCGCTACCGCTTCCCCACTGGTTTTTCGCTCAGCCCCATCATGGTACATCCTGAACCATCTCTCACTAAAAGAAGAATCTCTCTGCAAAAGAAGTTATCCATAAGACACCTAATATAAGTATCATAACATGAATCTCATGCATCACAACATCTCATCATCCCATGCACGTCTCCATATAGTAACTAAGCAGTTTTTGGGAGCCACCATAGTCCATATGTCATGTATCATATATCGGGTATTGTACCTCAAACCGTCACAACACATACACCAAGTATGTACCTCGATCCATCACAGCCCATACACATTATAGCTATAATAATCCTTAGGATACTATATCCGGAGATACATGTGTGTAGAATAACTACAAGTCATTACAACTCTTTACACACATATATAGAGAAACTAACAATCGTGCATACTAACACATAATACAACCAGGAGAAGAGAGCAGGACCAGAGGGGGTAATCAGCCATTCATCCCTCACCAACCTAATTGTTGGGGAAAACACCCTCTTAGAGTCCACTGGATGTCAGTCGCCCTACCGGTATGGGTGGGGTAGCATATGAAATCACAAAACATACAAAATATAATATACCTCACAACCACACTATGGTAATTAACCTAGTCTCAGACTCAACTGAATCTATCGTCACTCGGACATCTGGCTACCACTGCTAAGGGATAGATATCTTATAAGCACACAAGAAAACAAAGAGTTTCATTAAATTACTTATTTCCTTTTTACAATTAAACCTTATGTCAATTAATTCACTAGGCATTAATTAACATTATTTCGTTTACCCATTTCATAAACCTTTTAAGGTGAAGTTCATGCCCTCCATGCATAATTCAATCAAGTTCACGGTTCTCAAGATTATCAACATTTTAATTCCAGTAAGAATCAACCCAATGGGTTAAAACATTATTTATTCTTTACCATTCCATAATTCCAA
Organism: Viscum album; assembly: GCA_963277665.1. Lineage (NCBI taxonomy): Eukaryota > Viridiplantae > Streptophyta > Magnoliopsida > Santalales > Viscaceae > Viscum > Viscum album. Next base: position 143,442,313 of record OY728155.1, read on the forward strand.
GTACTCTAGGAAACATCCCAAGCTACCACCAAGGATATGAATAACGAAGCGCAAATAGCTGCCTCTAACAGTGGGGAAAGGAATGCAGATAAACAAGAAACTCATCCATCTGACCTTTAAACAAATATAATAAGCAAGCATACCAACTTTAAGCACTACAATGGGTAATCCCAACTTCAACCTGTTCCATTAACTTCAGTTTCATCCCCCACACACTCATGCATATCACCATACATCTTGTTGCCATATGCGTCAACTGTAACCGCAAACCCATCATCCATCCCAGGATCACATCACATCGTAAAGAAAGGCCTGCATAAAGAGAAACACATAAAGCAACAAAGTTAGAGTCAACATGGCAATTTAGGTCCAAAAAACAAGGCATCCAACCTTTATAAGAAAACGGACTTGCTTAGCCCTAACAGATAGGGAATTCATCCTTCAAAATAAAATGGAAGCACTTGGCCCCAAACATTTATCTTTATCAAACAACCGGTTTTATTCCATCTTGAATTAACTGGTTCATTTATTATAAGTTACAACTACGGGTAACCTAGTGCATCATCTATTAAAAGCTATAAGTTCTTTGAACTATGCTTTCAAGCATTAACTTTCAATTTCAACAAACTTTAAGGAAGAACAATTCTCATTTAACATGCTTTTTATTATTAACATCAACAAGATTTACAACTTCATGTTATTTATCCAAATACATTAGTACAAAGACTAAAAAAACAATTAAACATGCAATTAGCATCAATTTGATTACCATCAAACTACAAGATTCTAAGGATTCATTAAACACGTCTCTTTAAGTTCTTTAGACATCAAACAAATTATCGGCTTTACATTCTTTACAAAATCATCAAAACCACATGTTATCCCAAGAATAACATACATGCTACAAAAACATAACATAGATAGTGCACTATCTATAAAATCAAGTCACAAACCCTTATCAAGGTGGAAAACATACATTCGCTACAACCGTAAACCAATTCTTATTTAATCTGGTTTATCCTTTATTAGGGTTAATCCCACCACCATCCAAAGAAGCTAAAGCATGGTCAATTTACAATTGCAAATAAAATAAAGGAGAAAACTAATCCCCTGTCTCAAAGATTCAATGTTCTTCGTACAAAAACAGAATAAAAATGTAGATCTCTCATCACCTCTCTCGTAAGAAAACTACATCCCTCCAAGGAAGTCGTGCCACAATCACACTAACAACAATAAGTGAAACTCCATTAGATCATTGGAGATCAACCTCCATAGGCACCTCCAATAGATCAAACACACAAAGGAGATGGCTACTAGGATTTGGGCCCTTACAGGGAGTTTTAGGATGTGCAAGGGACTCCTAAGAGAGGGAAATTGGGTAGGATTTCAAGGGAATTTCAAAGGAGATGTGTATTTTTGAGAGGATGTAAGTGATCCCCTTTTATAAGTGAAGAAAACATCACTGTTGTGAACACCCATTATTTTTCACTAATAAAATGACACTATTAAAGTATCAAAAGTTCCAAAAGTGAGAAATAATAGAGTTTGGGGGGATCTGAGGCTGAGAAAGCCTCTAACACTAATTTGAACATATGTTTTAAACTATGTAATTTATATTTTACTAAAAAATATAAGACAGTCACTCTTACCAAATTTGGTTGTGATGAACCTAAATTTAATATCCATTTAATCTAATTCAATTTCTAAATAATATCAAATTAACTTTCAAATTAAAACATTTTATATATAGAAAAAACATTTTTTTGTAGAAAAAAATGTTTTAACCATTACGTGTTCTTAATGTTATTTAGCATTGATTAACAATTAAATATATGTTAATATAATTATATATGTATTTAAACATCATATTGAATTCATTATTTAAAATAGATCAATTTAATTTATTAGATATTAATTACACAATATTAATAGAATAATTCTTAAAAAACAGTTTTACCATTATCATGGTCCATAACTTTAATCTTAGTAATCTCATTTTTATGCTCAAAAATGAAATTAACTTGATAAAATAATATGGACATGTTGATCTCAAATATGAAATCCATTTTTTTATATTTAATTTCTAAAAGGGATAAAATCTAACTTTCAATGTAAGCATATTAAACCAGTTTTTAATGTAAAATATTATTTGAGTTTCCAAAATATTAAACATGTGTTTTATAAATTCAACATGGTATTTTTAAATGAATTATTTTACTAATTAAATATATATATTTTATAGTAAAAAAATTAGATATTTAAGTCATTCTTGTGTTAAGATAATGTCATAAAAGTGATAGTTTTTAGCAAAGTCAGTGATTTCACTATTCACCTAAAAATCAATTATTTTAGAAAATTCTCAAAAATTCTAACATTCGGAATTCAAAAATGAAGCTGATTTTACAAAATTAAAATTCTAAAATTTATAAATTTATCTTTTAAATTTTTTTAAAGAGGTGATGCCTTGGTCAAAGACCAAGACACAATTTATTAAAAACAAGAAAGGAAGCTACATGAGTCTGAACAAGGAAATCTTATTATAATCTTTTTCATAGAGAGGGAGAAGATCAACCGGTAGGTCATCATTCCATGTAACATCTTGGTTGATTCCCTTGTTGGTAAGTCCATTGACCACCATGTTTGCCTCCAGATAGGCATTTGTAGCAATGTATCTATGCTCCAGAAGCGAGGTAAGGCAAATCTTCCAACGTGTTGTGAGAGGCCATGAAAGATGAACCACACCATTCCAAATAGCTTGAACAATGGTGGTGGAGTCACTCTCGATCCAAATGTTCTTCCATCCTTTTATCTTAACAAAGTTGATAGCATGAATCATCGCCAACATTTCAGCTTCTAGGGAAGAGGTAATCCCACAACTGCCAAAGAAACAACCATTGTAACGCCCAAGAGAGTCCCTGAAAATGGCCCCACATCCTGTTGGACCTAGATTTCCTTTGGAAGCACCATCAATATTAATTTTGATCCATCCAGGAAATGAGGCTTGCCAGAACACCTCAAACGAGAGCTTCGGCTGGTTATAGATGCCAAGGATTCCAAGACATCGAAGGATCACAAAGTCACCAACCGAGTTGTCATAATGAGCTTTTTGAATCGTGGCGGCATCCCTAATGGAAATAAGAATCCTCATCTGACCTGCATTAAGGTTGAATGAGTACTTGTTGTGAATAATGGTGTTCCTATCATACCAGATAACGCGGATGAGCTCAGCAATGGCAGATAAGAATATATTTCTGATTTGTTGCAAAGAGGAAAGATCCACACAACATTTTAGCTGAGAGGAAATAGAGTCAGTGAGTAACCATCTGCAGTCAAAAATGTCAGTAATATAATTCCAAAGAGTAGAGGCTTTAGCACAAGAAAAAAATAAATGATTGGTGTCCTCTCTATGTCGATGACAGAGGTGGAATTTAGAGAAAAGATGGACACCAAAGGACTGGAGACAAACCTCAGTAGGAATAAAATTTTGAGCAATGTTCCAAACAAGATTAATTCTTGAGGGCTTAATCTAGGGTTTATCAAAAAACTTCAACCAAGCGAAATTAGAGTCAAAGCTATTGAAATAATGGTTGTAGAAGTTTTTAGAGTCAAGAATACCACTGTGGGAGGGTTCCCAAATAATAAAATCATCATCATTTGAGAAGGGGTAGTCATAAACAACATGCTTGATGTAATCAGGGAGATCTAAATTATTAGATTGCATCACTTCCTTTATGGTGCAGTTGTTTCTTTCTAAAGAGTTATTAGAAGGAAGCATGGCAATAAGGGGGGTGCCAGTCCAGTTTTCAGTCCAGAAATGCATGTTGGAATCTACGCTAACCATCCATCTAGAGTTATGCATGATATTGACAAAGGATTTTCTGATGGAAGGCTAGAGTAAAGAATTAGCATAACTCAAGTTTCCTTTTTTTAGCTTTTCCAAAAAACGATTTCTAAGAAAATCCATGGAGTCAGATTTATTGTTGATCAAATTCCACGTGAGTCTGGCTTGGAGAGCTTCATTAAAAAGTTTGAGATTTTTTATACCAATCCCACCTCTCTGAAGAGGTTTTCAATAGATATACCAAGGGATGGTAACAAGCTTTCGTTTAAGGATACTACCAGTCCAAACAAAGTTTTTAATGTAGGTATTGATTTTCTTAAGGAGACTAATAGGACACCTGTAGATCATCAGCGCTTAAACCATTTTAGTTCAGTGTTTTGTGTGGAACAATCTATCAAAATAGTACTTATTTAAATGAAAAAATTATATAGCAAAATCTTGGGTTTTTTATAATCACTATGAATTCATAGTGTTCGTACCTTATATAGAAGTTTTTCTTGAATATATACTCTCGTTTTACCATTAATTGATGATATCCAAATCGAAGATCCACCTTCAAGAAGTATTGATCCCCTCTAAGTTGATCGAACATGTATCAATACGGGGTAGAGGATAATTGTTCTTAATTTTGATTTTGTTAAGTTCACAATAATCAATGAAAAGATGCATTGATACATCCTTCTTATTGGCAAAGAGGACCGGTGCACTCCATAGAGAATCACTAGGGTGTATAAAACCCGTATCTAGATTCTCCTAAAGTTTCTTCTTCAATTATTTTAATTCTATAGACTTCATTCGATAAGGACTCTTCGATATAGGCATTAACCTCAGTATGAGTTCAATTAAAAACTCAACCTCACATTTACGGGGAATACCATGCATTTAATTGGGGAATCCATCAACATACTCTTGTATAATAGGCATGTCTTTGATGTTGAGTTTCTCACCAACCATTTGAGCTAAGAGTCTCTCGTTATTGGGTATCATGACCCATATTATAGAATTTACTTCCCAAGGGAGTTCATAATCATCCTTGCATTAATATCTAATAATGGGATGATTTGGGATATATAATTGGACTTATTTATCCCAGTAATTGATATGAGCTCTATGTAGGGAAATTCAATCCATGCCCAATATCACATTGAATTCTACCAATGGAAGAAGAACTAGATAAGAAGGAAGTATCTTCCCACAAACCTTGATTGGAGAAGAGTTGTATACTTTTGAAGCAATCAATGAAACACTATGCATTTTCACTGATAATTCAATATCTAAAGTTTGTGGAGGTGAATTAATATTTTTAGAAAATTTGCATGATATGAAAGAATGAGTAGAACCAAAATCAAATCAGACATTTACAGATTTAGAGTGGAGAGTGAGCGTACCTTTCACCACTTCACTATCATGACCATCCTCAACTGTAGTGATTATATAGGCTCTTCCTTGTTCCATTAGTCTAGAAGGTTGTTCGTACATATTATCTTCATTAACCCTTGGATTGGGGTATTGATTTTCATAATGCCCAAACTTCTTTCTTTTGAAGCATTGAGGTGTGGGTGGTGCATTAGTCGGGGTCTTTTCTCTATTTCATTGACTGGCCTCTTCAACCCCTTTCTACACTCATGAGTTTGATGGTCAACCCTTCCACACTTGAATCACCTTTCGTCCCCCTTCAAACAATTTTTTTTTGTGCTTCCTCCCACATTTTTAGAATGTAAGTGGTTGATTTGTCTTCCCTTGATGTGATTTTTCATTCAAGTTTCCATGAAACTCCATTTTCCTTTTCTTATCACTAGATCTAGGAGAATAATGAGTCTCTAGTTTCTATTACCACCTCAAGTGCACATTGAACAATTTCTTCATATTTATCTAAGTCTCTTATAGCTAATATCTTTCAAATACTAGGTTTTAAGCCACTAAAGAATTGATCAATCATGCTTTTAGTGCCAATAATAAAACTGGAGGTGTACATTGTGGGCCTCATAAAGTTTGTGTTGGGGAAAATGGAAGGGCCTACTTTTGAAGTTTCCATCGGAAGCATCCACAAAACCATGTTAGCACAACTGTGGAACATGCTTCCAGTGAATTCCAAACAACATCGGCTTTCGGAACTGGTAACACCAGGCACCCTAGTCACCAAACCAAGTCATCACAACATCAGGTTTCGGTCCTCCTCTCGTTCTCCTTTTGGACAAAAAACAAGCACATGAAATCCATAAAAACATGAAATTACAATCAATAAGAACAATTCAAAATAGGGGTTGACGTGGTTCGTACTTGCGTCCTACATTCACGGGAGAAACATCAGCACTTCTTTCATTCAAGGAGGAGTTTGGGTTATAAGGAAAATCCCACCTTTTGATCACCTGACTCAAATTACGAAAAGAATTCTCACCAAAGTTTGTACCTATTACTTCTTACGATACTCTCCTTCCAGTCGTCGCCCTTCTAGATCCTCGACCTTCGCCTTTAGCTCTGGTCCCTCAAGAACTTGTGTGTGCCCAGATTGGATTCCCTGGATGGGGAGTCACCTCAGCCTTTGTCAGGCCCCGTCAGTGCTCACCGGTCATACTTGCCACAGGTAGACCAATGGACTTCTTATAGAGGTCCACAACCAGTCATCCAGTCTGCACCACCATTCAATAAGTACGGACCTCCATCTGCTTCCATGAGCGACTTCTGATTGCCAATAGAAATCACAATTGCAACCATCAACAACCAATGAAGAGTGCACATCACCTTCTGATTTTCTCACAGATGATCCTTTGTGACTCATTGGATTCCTTCTTCCAATCATCTAATCCCTGGCATGCCAACACTAAAGTGCCCTTTGAGTGAATAGCATTTGTTGTCAGTAAGTTTGATTGACTTGGTTGTGAGAAGATGTCAATATGTTGATTGATGAAGTGATGATGCTTAGATAATTGTTATGGAAACATCCTCAACATAATTGTGAGGATTGCAGAGTCGGTCGTAATGTCTAAGGCATGTGCTAATGTTGTTTGGTGATTGTACATTGTTTTCTACGGATGAAGAAGAATTATTTGTTGAGAATTTCTTCTAGTGATTATGGAATGGTCATCAATTTGATAATGATTTGAGGATGAATTGATTTGAAATTTATATGATTAAATTCAAATATTAGAAGATGGAAGAAGAATTTTCATGAGTAAAGGAAATGAAGAATTATATTGAGATTTTACTTAGAATTTTTCTAAGTAATTTTTTTGAGTTTGTTAAAAAAAATTGGGCCAACCTAGCCACCCAGGAAGCAAAGAGATACATCGTGGAGGCCAAACACGCGTAGGCAGGGAAGAGCGCATAGCGCACATGAATAGCAGGTCACACGGGCTGACACAACCCATTATGTGTGTGTGCAGTGTTTTGGAGCAGACCCGGTTACTCGCATCGAGCGGTCAATGGAACGAAGAGGCTTATTAAAGACCGACCACGCAAAAGAAAACCAAATGTGGGATCAATGTGGTGTGGATACTATTTTACTACTTAAAAAGTTGTAGAAATAAAAAGAGCATGTTTCATGTCCTTTGAACACCACTGTTTCAATCGTCGTCTTCGTTCAGCCTGCGAAGGGTTCTGAACGTCGAGGTTTCTGGTGTCGTGACTTCCAGTGATCAAGTTTGGAAATGTGTGGGCCACGAAGTAGAATTTCTGCATGAATTCGAAGGATTTTATCCATGCATTTCATAAGTGTGTTGCATGCATAAGTTATAGACATCGCAAAACTGAGCTAACAATGCGAGCATGTGGGTTCCAGCTATGTGCGAAGCAAGTCGGTGGATCATGCGGCCAGTAGTGATTATTGAGTAAGACAGTGGATCCAACGGATCACCGTGGAAGCTGAGGAGTAAGGCAGTGGAGTTTTGTATATAAATACCACAAGATGAGATCATTTTCATTGGGACTCACTGTCTGAATCGAGTGATCTTAGAAGACTGAAACAGAGAAAAGAAAATGCTTTGTATTCACATGAGGTATTTGTGTGATGATCGTGCTGTGCATGCCAAAGCCTCTACGACTTCTGCAGGAAGGATGATGAGTTCTTTAGACTATTTCTTGTGTTACACGTTCGATGTATTACGTGATCGTGCAGTGAAGTCTTGAGAAACAAACTGAAAGTAGTATTGCAAGTAGTTCAGAGCTTCGCAAAGGTGTCATGCATGTGATCATATACATGCATGAGAATGAGTGAAACTGTTTCACAAGATTGAGGTTTCATGAGGCAATACAGTGGAAGAAAAAATTATATACAGTGTTTACACTTATGCTAAGAAGAAAGAAGAAATTGGATATCGCATACTCTATTGATACGTGAAGAACAGTGAGATTCATGTGATGCTTTACGCATGCATGATGTGATTACACCCAGCTTAAACCATGCGGAGAAGCAAAGCTTGAGGCAGTATTCATTTGAAGATAGTAAGAAGACAGTGCAAAGGACATGCGATATACTTGCATGTATAAGTTGTGCATGCTTGAACAGTAGCACAAAGAAAGGCGAAGGTAGTACCAAAAACACATGTTAATAATTTCCTTGATTAGTGCATTTGTGTTGTTGCACAAAGTACAGTGAAGAAGAATTGAGAAGATCATGCATTATACTTACATGAATGAAGCTTGAAAGAGCACATGCAATATACTTTGCATGAAGAGTGTGCAATGAAGAAGAACTGAGACGTGGGACGTTCTCAGAAATAAGTAGACTTGCATGCCCAAGTGTTGAGAAGAGCCATATTGTGTGAAGATTTGATAGTGATAAAGATTGGGCAAACTTGATCATCATTTTACGAAGTTCTTGAAGTAGTGTACATGAGCAGACGAGAAGATTAGGTGATCCGATTTGTTTGTGGAGAAAGATTAAATCTCGAGGTGGTGGAGAGAAGTAACTATAATCTGATAGAGATATTTCTTATTGTGGATCATACTTTGAAGAGAAGTTGAAGACTCCAACGGGGCTCTGGAGCGAGAACACAGTGGGAGTCTATGTGGATCACTATTGTAGTATGGACTTATAAACTTCAATGGAAACATTGTGGGATTCAGTGTTGATGGGAATGAGATTTTCTGTCACAACCCACCTTCCTCAAGATGAGGGAAGGGACACCAAAGTGTCAAGCCCTTCCTTCTTCAACATGAAGGAGAGATAATGACCCTGAGTCCCGCCTTCAATAGGTCCCGAAGTGGTGAGTATCACCAAGGGTATATAATCTCACGGAAAATGGAAGGCATTGCCCTTTTTAATGAAAATATGATTAGGAGATAAGATGGTAAAAATCTCAAGCAACGCCAAAGTTTTATATAAAGGAAACCAAAATTCAACCCATGCATGATTTAAACGTAAACTGCAAAAAAAGTAGAACCAAAGTACTAAAAACAAGTACAAAAAGAAAGAACTATGCAGTGGAATGGCAATTATCCCGACACCCGAGCTAGTAAAGTCCAGCACGGTCCACAATGACCTTCTAGAAACCAGAAAATAGTTTTATAGACGTAGGGTGAGTATACAAGTATACCCAGTAGGAAAACTAAAGCCACTCGTTCACAAGTGGGGGAACATACTAACACTTCTATAAGAAAACCGTAGAACCTCAAAGCACCTGCCAACGAATATTAACCAACTCGACCTTATCAAGTCACACTCACCAAATAACACTAGTCAAGTAAAGTAGTAGTATAAGCACATCGACATTTGGGCACCCCGCACCACTTTACCACTGGTTAACTACTCACTCCTAATGGTCAATGTATTGGCGTTGCCACTCTTCCAAACACAGTCTCAGTGCCACAACCTTCTCGCACACACCTGGGCCTCAAACCACACACAAATCCCGCCCGCAGACACCTGGGCCACAACCACACCACACATCTCACCCGCAGACACCTGAGCTTCATCTCGAAGACACTTGGGAAAACAAACCTGGCCCGCAAACACCTGAGCCCCTCATCCACAACAAACATGCCCGAAGGATCTTGGACTATGGTAAACCTCAAGCCATTACAATCTGCCCAGATACGCTTGAGCGATAAGAACCCGGAAGAGGGTGCGAGGAAGAAAGTCAATAACCATCCATTCATCCTCCCACTGGGATGTTGGGAAAGACACCCTCCCCCCATGAATGGGGGTGTTCGGTACATGATGCTCACCAAGGGTGGGGTGTGTATAGAAATCACAAGGAACTAAAATTTATATATATAAGTAAACAAACACTCAGCATGACCTACGGGTCCCAAAACAAACGACCAACCCACACAGAACCACATTTGTTGCTACCCCTATATGCACAACCACACAACAGCCACTATCAAGCATAACCCCAGCCCCTTTTTCATCTAATCACTTATCATTCATTAATTAAGGGGTTCACTTAAATTTACTCCAGTACTACTCGGAGCAACTACCAAGCACAACATTGAACAAGGAAAGAGGGACCAAGGTAAAGAATTTCCATTTTAACACCCACTCATAAAAACAACCGAGAACAACCAACCTGCAGTCCCACTGCACACCCCCTTATTCCCTAGACACCCGTCCAACCACCGTCATCTGTCATTATTCAAAGTTATACCGCAAAATCCTAACATTCCCAGATGTAGTCCCACTGCATAACAAGTTCATAACCACACCGCTGTCCCACTGCCCTAATGCGGAAACATCAGGATTTTCAGTGACAAAACAATGATTCAAAGAAGAGTAAAAGAAAAAAAAATAAACAAGAACACAAGGATTTAGGTGGTTCAGGAATAATCCCTACGTCCACGGAGAGGCAAAACTTCACTATATGTCGGGAGCACAATTTTACAGAAGATATCTCAGAATTTCTCACACACACACACTGAAACCCTAGCTCGAAAATTGGACTAATGTAGAGGACGAATCACTATTCCACCAACCGTCAGAAAATCCGTTCTGCTACAGTGAAAGGTGGTCGGAAGTCTGTAACACCCTGAGATTTTATGAGAAATATTCTTTTTAATTTCTTTGATGTATTCTGTTGTACACTACCCCAAGATTAGCTTGCGCTATACTCAACACCGTATTAGCTTGTAGTATACGCAAGCACTATTCTTGGCTTGTGTTGCATGCAAGAGAGACCTTCCTCAATAGCGTGTGTTGCACGCAATACCGAATTTCACTAAACAACGATATATTGTTATAATATTATTATGAACTAGCCGTTATGAATAGTATCAACCACATTTTGAATTTTATAACATTATCATTCATCTTACACATATTCTAGAACATCACATGAGAACAAAATAAGTTTTCGGGTAAAATAAGTATTTTTCAAAAAAAAGTAGTTTTGCTGCCTTTTTGATGGCGTACCCACTTTAAATCTAGTTTTTGACATGTTTATAAGTTAAATTTGACAAATTAAACTTCTTTCTTAGAATCAGAATATAAAAATTTACTTTGGATAAATTTTTGATTTTTTTCTGAAAAGTTTCTTATTTTGATGAATAGTAAAAATACGCTAAATTTTAATTGAAAACAACATTTTTTATCAAAATAATTTATATGATTAAAATATATTATTGAATGGTTTTAAAGTATAAATAGAATATATTTTTACCATTTAATATAATGTATGTCATTAGCATTAATTTTACATCGAATTAATAGGTAAAAACATTTCAATCTTTTTCAAAGTTTTAACTTTTAAAACCAGTTTTCTCAACAGCGGGATTAATTTTAATTAAATACTGCAACATTTGTGTTTTGAATTTGCAAAAATGGATTCCATATTTGGAATCAGTAGGTCTAAATTATGTTGATAGGCTACTTTTTATTTTAAGACATTATGAATAGTAACTATAGTAAATTTTATTTACAACAGTTAAAGATAAATCAGGTAATTAAGGGTAAAAATAATATTATAAAATTACCCTAACACTTTTATTAATATAATTGGATGACTGTATTTCGTCCTAAAATATACTTGGGTCGAAATGGTATCTTTTGGGACCCACTTGGATGTGATTAAGACCTTTAATTTATTTTATTTAAAGATAGTGAAATATGTCTCACTCAAACTTTAATAATTAAATTATTTTTAATATAAGGTTATACATAATATAAATTCGATTATAAATTCGATTAAATTATTTATTTAGTGAAAAATCAATAATATAGTTTTTATTAAAATAATAAAACCCATCAAAAGGATCAGAAACTTGACCAAACCTTATTGGTAGAGTATATCTATACCCTAAGCATCCAAGGGTAGACTTGTGGACCATTTTGAGCCTTATAAAACAGATTATGACATTTATATTATTTTATTTTAAATGATGTCAAAGTTGTCACCTTCATAATTTAATAAACATATCATTCTAACAATTGGGGTGTTTTAGAAGATAAATTTGACTAAAAGTATTCTTATGAAAACTATTATATTTATCTTCATCATAGTATTTTATTATTAATTTTTATGCAACAAATAAGTATATTAAATAATTATACAAAAATGTTGTTGTAATTATTTTATTAAGAAAAATATCAAATAAATGGTTTTAAAAATATTAAAATAAATATTATATGAACTAATTAATATGCTCCACAAATTTTTTAGATGAATATGACATTTTAGGAATCTATTAAATGTTTTGGTTTGAATATATCCTCTGTTTGGATTTTATTTAAATTCAAATAAATGAATAGTGTCAAAATTGACACTATTGATATTTTATAAAAATAACATGTTATTAAATTGTTTAAAAATCACAAAAATATTTAAAAATTATAAACGGAAATTTATATGGTCTAAATTTTCATAAAGTATCCAATTATAGACAATTCACAACACATATGTAAGTATTTATAACAATTTAAAATTTAGAATATTATTACCACAAATAAGATTAAATAGATTAAATAAGGATAAATCAAATTGATAAGGTTTAAAATAAATTCCAAACATGTCTAAATTTAATTAGTTGATGAGATTACCACCCTATCTCATCTCATCTTCTAAGTTGAGTCATTTTGGAGGTTTTTAAGTGGGGTTTGAGTTCATTATAAATTAATATTTTGGAGGTTTCCAAAAGTGTCCCTCTCCTCTCTTATAAAAGGGCACCCCTTCCCTCTTCTCTTCGCTCCATTTTAAGATTTAAAGCTCAGAAAACCCCTACCAATTACTCTTATCAAAATCTCTAGTTATATTATAGAGGTTCTGGTCCTCTCAAAAGACCAACTCTAGTGCACTAAGAGGAAGTTTAAAAGAGGCACGTCAAGGAAGAGGTAATCTCTTCTACCGATTCTTTCAAGTTTATTTATTCTTCTACTTCCTCTTATTTAGTTGTTTCATTATAAATTAATGACATCAGCATCACTAATATACTGATATGTTATTATAAATATGAAACAACCATATTTCACCTTATATACATCCTACGAAAAACGAATCATCGCGCGTGCGTACGTACGGCTTACCGTCTCCACGCCGTGGTAAAATCTGTTTTTCCACCACCACCATACTTGGATGGGTATAATGGTGGAAATAATAACTATATATGATTATTATAACATCATACTTATTATTAGATATTATCCACTCCAATTCTATTCAATAATTATGGGAACGATATCATCGCTCGTGCGTACGTACGGATTACCGTCTCCACGACGCGATGAGATTCATTCTCCATGTTAACCATTCCAGAATGATTATAAAGTATATATAATAAATAATCATGAAATATATGACATAATAATGATACTGTATTTATTTATATGTTATTTACTTCGATTCAATTTAATAAGGAAATGAAAATAGCGTTCATGCATACGTACAACCTACCGTCTCCATGAACGGTGTATTTCATTCCATTTATCGATCTATTATATATATTATATTCTGAATATATATTATATATAAATAATTTTTTACATTTTGGAAGTAATTAAATCATGATATAAGTAATGATATCAAGAACAAAAAGTCCAAACACGTACGATAAATGAAATGATTTTACCCAAAATGCTGCTTTAACATGGAATTAACAAAAGAACGGGTAATATAAAGTCGTAAATGAATCATATATGATATCATAAATATTATTATGGTTCTGTTACAAGTTAATAATATGTTTAAACCCACTATACAAGAGTTTCGGACACGTACGAAAGAAATTGGACATAAGGTAAGGGATTATTTCTTCTCACTTTTATTTCTATGAGACATATGCCTTAATCACCATCTATTTATTTTGTATGGTGTTTATGATTCACCTGAATGGTTTATGATTTTTATTATGAAGGATATGATATTTACATATGCATGTAAGTTTCTTTATTTTATGACACGTATGATTCCACCGATCATAAAAGGTAAGGGAAAATCTCGCAATCTCATTTTTATCCAAGATTGTTTATACTTCAGTATTTACTGGGGCATATTTATCATCCACATCCATGTTTCCTCAATATGTAATATTATTTCTATCCTCCTAAAAATTTTTAAATCCAATTTTACCAATTTGTGAATTTTTAGTAAAAGATATGAAAGTAATCTTTTTTCGTTTTCAGTACGAGATACTTTTTGACTTTTTCGGAAAAAGTACGAGGATGTTTTTTGAACTTATATGGCATGAACAGATTTTTACAGTTTCATAACACCTTATTTACATAAATATTCCTCTACAAGATTTCATGATTATTTTCAATGAAATTCTTTTCTTTTAAAATTGTACTGCATTTTGAGAAACGAAAATTATTTTGAAGAAAAAAGGATATTTTCCTCAATAATTCATTTCAAGTGTTTTATCAAAACTATTTTCCATATAAGATGACATTATTTAATATGGATATGTTTCATGTATAATTTCTCTATTATTTACATGGTTATATTTTGTTTATGATGAAATTATATCCATTGTTTTAAATGGATTATGTTATGATGGGACAATGTATATGAAACTCATTTTATTCATTGGGTTATGATAAATGATTTATGTTAATTTTGTGGCACACGAAAGAATGATTTCATTATGAGATGGGTGGGACCTATATCTCCCTCCAATTCATTGGGTAAGGATTTATATCTCATGAGATAGACATGGCTGGAATGGTAAGTAAATCTGGTTCAGTAATACAAGGCTGGAATGACAAGTAAATCCGGTTCAGTAATGGACTTCGTCCACTATGATGGTCTTGGAAGCAATGCCTTAGCTACTATGAAAATCATATTATGTGCTTAATGGTTTTCCACAATTACATGTTTTATTCCCATGCTATTTTATCATGATTAATGTTTCTTTATGATCTATTCCTTACGTATTACCAAGATTTATTTCACAACTCAAGATTTTTATGTTTAAACTTTGTGTTCATGTTTTTAAGTTCAAATGTATATTTTTGTTTATTTTCTCCATGCTTACCTTTACTGAGAATTTGAGCTCACCCTTTTTATGTTTACTTTTCTCGAGGATATAAATAAAGGTTTTAGGTAAGAAAACAAAAAGGGGAAGATCTTTATGGGAGATGTTGAAGATCTTTCACCATGATTAGAAGATTTTGTTCCAAGTTTCCAATGACACTAAACTATTACGGTCCTTGGTTGTCTGTTTTTTTTATGTATTCCACAAAAGTAATGTAATGTCCATGTATATCAAGTTTGGGTCTCTACAGTTGGTATCAGATGAAAGTTTTAGTTAGCATTTGGAAACTAGGATGCGAAAACTTTAGTGAGATCCCTAGAGATATTTTTAAGGTATGTCTAGGGATGTCCCTAAGGTTTAGTATAACTATATGTTACAGTCCTAGAATTATGTTGATGATCATGAATAACCTAGGGTGAATCTCAGGTGTCATGGATTAAAGAATGTGTGATAAGTTATTCATCCCATAAGTGACTTTTTATGATTATGTGGTTCCTCGTTATTTTAACAGTTTCTTACTCTATGGTTTCTGGTTTTAGTCAATAGAGGGAACAAGAAGGAATTCGGTTAACATTGATTCCAATGGAAAAATTTGTGACTATGATCGACAAAATCATGTAATGCATGGAGAGAAAGATATTATGATTATGCTGAATCAGTCATCGTGATATATGATTAATAAGGTGAACTTTAGTTGTATTCGTAAGTCATCAAATAAGAGGAAGATGGACTTTTATGCATGTTCGAATGGTGAGGAACATATAGGAAGGAAGATTAAGCTTTCTATATATCAAGAAGAAGGGAAGAAGAACCTTGAGGAATACCTCAAATGGAGGGGGAGATGTTATCTGTGTGGGGAAAAGGGACGTAGAGTGACATACTGTTATGGAGTTCAATGTCTTATGTGTGGATAACATGGGCATTACCCAACTCAATGCCCTAACCTAAGAGGTTACTTCTAAATTAATGAAGGACCAATTCCATGCCAATCATTGAAGAGGATGGATTGAAGGGATTATGTATTGGAATTCAATAATAATGTGGTTGAGGTAATTTTATGGTATATTGAAATATCTATGTATTGGTCCATTGTGGTTTTCCATAAGAATATGGTACTGCTAACCATGAAAAGTGATTAAAATATTTTTGAAAAGCAGATGATATGCGCATAATGAAGGGATAAGGAGAAAATAATATGTTTGATAGTATTAATGAGCTCATGACTGATATAAGGACAAAGTGATATCATGGTTTGAGTATATAGAAATTTTGGGATTTTGGTATGTGGAAAGAGTTAACTTTTGACAGCATTCATGTTTTCACTAAGGTTATATGGTAATTCATGTTTCAAGAGATTACATGATTAAGGTATTCACATGTTTGGAATGTGACCAACAAGATATATCTTATGATATATGGGGGATAAATGATGGTATTTACATGCTTGGTAGATGACCTTTCTAGTAATTTTTTTCTTTATACTATGAGATTGGACAGAAGTATTTTGGATAAGCCTAAAGAATGGAATGGATTAAGTTAGGCATTAGATAGTATTGTTTAAGGCTAGAACTTTTTGATATTATTTCTGAAATTTTATAATAGTATAGTTTTAGAAAAAGGACAACCCGTAGGACGGGCGACAACCCATCGCGTCAGACAAAGTTGCGGGAATTGAACCCACAACTAAAGTGTGACAGACCTTTATCGCCAACCACTGGCCTACAGGAAGTCCCCGGTTAGTAAAAATTAGTTTTATTTTATTAAGTGGTATGATATATGAAGTATAAGTCCATTTTTGGATCCATATATGATTAATATCACTATATAAGGACTTATGTATATTTAATAACTTTTGATAACCTTTTGTTTGAGACAGATGGAATGACCCATCATTCTATCACATGATCTATTAACACTTCACGAATGAAAAATTCAGCTTCATTTCTTTAAGATATGAAGTGGAAATTGTTCGTGGAATAACCAACGATGATATTACATTGAAATCAAGTAAGTATTTATCCTTATGCAAAAAATTCATTAACTTTAGAGAAATGATCTTGAAAACCAAAAATGTTGCCCTAGTACCCCCATATCCAATGAATCAGACGGTACCTTAGATCATCACAAATTTATGGCTTTGTGATTGTTGGATTTTTCATAGCCATGTTCTCTACCACTCATCATCAGAACATGATGATTAGATTTCTCTTCCATATCCATATTTTCAACTATATTCTCTTATGTGGAAACCCAGTACTGAGTTACTTTGGGTGACCGTTTTGTTTCTAACTTTCCTTTTTAAAATTAAGTTTTAGTATTAATTTTTACGATGTGGGTTTCTATGAAAGAAAAGTAAACGATTTATAACCCCGAAAAATTTTGAGGGAGAAATTCATTTTAAGGGGGGTAGAATGTAACAACCTGAGATTTTATGAAAAATATTCTTTTTAATTTCTTTGATGTCTTGTGTTGTATGCTACACCAAGATTATATTGTACTATACTCAACACCATATTAGCTTGTAGTATACGCAAGCACTATTCTTGGCTTGTGTTACATTCAAGAGAGACCTTCCTCAATAGCGTGTATTGCACGCAATACCGAGTATCACTAAACAATGATATATTGTTATAATACTATTATGAACTAGCCATTATGAATAGTATCAACCATATTTTGAATTTTATAACATTATCATTCATCTTACACATATTCTAGAACATCGCATGAGAACAAAATAAATTTTCGGGTAAAATAAGTATTTTTCAAAAAATGTAGTTTTGCCGCCTTTTGAGGGCGTACCCACTTTAAATCTAGTTTTTGACATTTTTTATAAGTTCAAATTGACAAATTAAACTTCTTCCTTGGAATCAGGATATAAAAATTTACTTTGGATAAATTTTTGATATTTTTCTGATACGTTTCTTATTTTGGTGAATAGTAAAAATACGCTACATTTTAATTGAAAACAACTGTTTTTATCAAAATAATTTATATGGTTAAAATATATTATTGAATGGTTTTAAAGTATAAATAGAATATATTTTTACAATTTATTATAATTTATGTCATTATAATTAATTTTACATCGAATTCATAGATAAAAACATTTCAATCTTTTGCAATGTTTTAACTTTTAAACCCCGTTTTCTCAACAGCAGGATTAATTTTAAATTAAATACTGCAACTTTTGTGTTTTGAATTTGGAAAAATGGATTCCATATTTGGAATCAGTAGGTATAAATTATGTTAATAGGCTACTTTTTATTTTAAGGCATTATGAATAGCAACTACGGTAAATTTTATTTACAGCAGTTAAAGGAAAATCATGTAATTAAGGGTAAAAATAATATTATAAAATTACCCTAACACTTGTATTAATATATTTGTATGATTATATTTCGTCCTACAATATACTAGGGTCAAAATGGTATCTTTTGGAACCCACTTGGATGTGATTAAGACCTTTAATTTATTTTATTTAAACATAGTGAAATAGGTCTCACTCAAACTTTAATAATTAAAGTATTTTTAATATAAGGTTATACATAATATAAATTCGATTATAAATACTCATTTTAAAGATAAAATGTTTTTCTTCATCATGGTAATTTAATTTTAATTTTTAATAAATATATAATTACCTTAATAGCTTATACATTAATGATACATAAATTATTTATTTAGTGAAAAATCAATAATATAGTTTTTATTAAAATAATAAAACCCGTCAAAAGGACCAGAAACTTGACCAAACCTTATTGGTCGATTATATCTATATCCTAATTATCCAAGGGTCGATTTGTGGACCATTTGGAGCCTTATAAAATAGATTATGACATTCATATTATTTTATTTTAAATGATGTCAAAGTTGTCACCTTCATAATTTAATAAACATATCATCCTAAAAGTTGGGTTCTTTAGAAGATAAATTCGACTAAAATTATTCTTATGAAAGCAATTAGATTTATCTTAATCATAGTATTTTATTATTAATTTTTATGAAACAAATAAGTATATTAAATAATTATACAAAAATGTTGTAGTAATTATTTTATTAAGAAAAATATCAAATAAATGGTTTTAAAAATATTAAATTAAATATGATATGAACTAATTAATGTGATCCACAAATGTTTTAGATGAATATGACATTTTAGGAATATATTAAATATTTTGGCTCGAATATATCCTCTGTTTGGATTTTATTTAAATTCAAATAAATGAATAGTGTCAAAATTGACACTATTGATATTTTATAAAAATAACATGTTATAAAATTGTTTAAAAATCACAAAAATATTTAAAAATTATAAACTGAAATTTATAAGGTCTAAAATTTCATAAATTATCCAATTATGGACAATTCACAATACATATGTAAGTATTTATAACAATTTAAAATTTAGAATATTATTACCACAAATAAGATTAAATAGATTAAATAAGGATAAATCAAATTGATAAGATTTAAAATAAATTCCAAACATGTCTAAATTTTATTGGTTGATGAGATTACCACCCTATCTCATCTCATCTTAGAAGTTGATTCATTTTGGAGGTTTGTAAGTGGGGTTTGAGTTTATTATAAATTAATATTTTGGAGGTTTCCAAAAGTGTCCCTCTCCTCTCTTATAAAAGGGCACCCCTTCCCTCTTCTCTTCACTCCATTTTAAGCCTTCAATATCGGCCAAAACTATCCAATTCCTCTTCTCAACATCTCTATTTATATTATAGAGGTTCTGGTCCTCTCAAAAGACCAACTCTAGTGCCCTAAGATGAAGTTTAAAAGAGGCACGTCGAGGAAGAGGTAATCTCTTCTACCGATTCTTTCAAGTTTATTTCTTCTTCTACTTCCTCTTCTTTAGTTGTTTCATTATAAAGTAATTACATTAGTATCACTAATATACTTATATGTTATTATAAATATGAAACAACCATATTTCACCTTATATCCATCCTACGAAAAATGAAATCACCGTGCGTGCGTGCATACGGCTTATCGTCTCCACGCCGTAGTGTAATCTATTTTTCCACCACCACCATACTTGGATGGGTATAATAGTGGAAATAATAACTATACATGATTATTATAACTTCATACTGATTATGAGATATTATCCACTCCAATTCCATTCAATAATTATGGGAACGATATCATCGCTCATGCGTGCGTACGGATTACCGTCTCCACGACGCAATGAAATTCATTCTCCATGTTAACCATTCCAGAATTATTATAAAGTATATATAATAAATAATCATGAAATATATGACATAATAATGATATTGGATTTATTTATATGTTATTTACTTCCATTCAATTTAATAAGGAAACAAAAAACAGCGTTCATGCGTACGTACGACCTACCGTCTCCATGAACGGTGTATTTCAATCCATTTATCGATCTATTATATATATTATATTCTGAATATATATTTTATATAAATCATGGTTTACATTATAGAAGTAATTAAATCATGATATAAGTAATGATATCAATAACAAAAAGTCCCAACACGTACGATAAATGAAACGATTTTACCCAAAACGCTGCTTTAACATTGAATTGACAAAAGAACGGGTAATATAAAGTCGTAAGTGAATCATATATGATATCATAAATATTATTATGGTTTTGTTACAAGTTAATAATATGTTTAAACCCACTATATAGGAGTTTCGGACACGTACGGAAGAAATTGGACCTAAGGTAAGGGATTATTTCGTCTCACTTTTATTTCTGTGAGACATATGCCTTAATCACCATCTATTTCTTTTGTATGGTGTTTATGCTTCCCCTTAATGTTTTATGATTTTTATTATGGAGGATATGATATTTACATATTCATGTAATTATATTTATTTTATGAAACGTATGATTCCACCGATCATAAAAGGTAAGGTAAAATATCGCAATCTCATTTTTATCCGAGATTGTTTATACTTCAGTATTTACTGGGGCATATTTATCATCCACATATGTGTTTCCTCAATATGTAATATTATTTATATCCTCCTACAATTTTTTAAATCCAATTTTACCAATTGGTTAATTTTTAGTAAAATATTTGAAAGGAATCTTTTTTCGTTTTCAGTACGAGATGCTTTTTGACTTTTCCAGCAAAAGTACGAAGAGGGTGTTTTTTGAACTTATACAGCATGAACAGATTTTTACAGTTTCATAACTCCTTATTTCCATGAAGCTTCCTCTACAATATTTCATGATTATTTTCAATGAAATTCTTTTCTTTTAAAATTGCACAGCATTTTGAGAAACAAAAATGATTTTGAAAAAGAAAGGATATTTTCCTCAATAATTCATTTCAAGTGTTTTATCGAAACTATTTTCCATCTAAGATGACATTCTTTAATATGGATATGTTTCATGTATAATTTCCCTATTATTTACATGGTTTTATTTTGTTTATGATGAAATTATATCCATTATTTTATATGGATTATGTTATGATAGGATAATGTATATGAAACCCATTTTATTCATTGGGTTATGATGAATGATTTATGTTTATTTTGTGACACATGAAAAAATGATTTCATTATAAGATGGGTGGGACCTATATCTCCCTCTAATGCATTGGGTAAATATTTATATCTCATGAGATAGACATGGCTGGAACGGCAAGTAAATCTGGTTCAGTAATGGACTTCGTTCACTATGATGGTCTTGGCAGCAATGCCTTGGCTACTATAGAAATCATATTATGTGCTTAATGGTTTGCCACAATTACATGTTTTATTCCTATTCTATTTTATCATGTTTAATGTTTCTTTATGATCTATGCCTTACGTACTACCAAGATTTATTTCACAACTCAAGATTTTGATGTTTAAACTTTATGTTCATGTTTTTAAGTTCAAATGTATATGTTTTTTTATTTTCTTCATGCTTACCCTTACTGATAATATGAGCTCACCCTTTTTATGTTTTCTTTTACCTAGGATATAAATAATGGTTTTAGGTAAGAAAACAAAAAGGAGAAGATCTTTATGTGCGATGTTAAAGATCTTTCACCATGATTAGAAGATTTTTTCCGAGTTTCCAAAGACACTAAACTATTACAGTCCTTGGTTGTCTATTTTTGTTATGTATTCTGCAAAAGTAATGTAATTTCCATGTACATCAAGTTTGGGTCTCTACAAAGTCCACATCACTATAGTGAAAGGTGGTCACCCAAGTCAAAAGTGCTACAGTGGTTTTCGGGTGGAAGTCCAAGGAGCTACAGTGTTGTTGACTCCGAAGTCCGCGTTGTTATAGTGTCTTTTCAGTGTCGGTCGGTCAGCTCTGCTATAGTGGTCATAATTACTACAGTTCCTAAAATTTGGGCTGGGGGCCTTCGGCCCCTGGAGCAGGGGCATGTTGCCCCCTGCAACCCCCAACGAGCTCACTGTAGAGCTCAACTCGCGAAAGTTACAGGCTGGTGCGCAGTATGGGCCACAAGCATTCGGTCCAACTAGATCGGGCTACACCAATACAACATGCCCAACTGTTAGGACCAATAGGGGCCTATATACCCTGAGAGGGGGGGTGAATCAGGGTATGGATATTCTTTTTCAAAAGTCTTTCTGCCCCACTGGATCTTGACCTCTTTATTACAAGGGTCACTTCGTTTGCTCTTATGTGTTTATCTTGATCACTTCTCTTTATCTTTATCTGATGGTTATGCTTTAGATGCAATACAGGGATGCAACCAAGCAGACACAGAGATTTTTACTTGGTTCACCCTCACTGGGCTACATCCAAGGAGCATACAACGGCGATGTGCCGCTGTACCAAATCTACTAAGGCTCACTGCCAATAATGTTCGGGCTAGATCACTTCTATGCCCAGGCTCACTGCCTTTACAAAGTTTAGGGTTAGCTCACTGCTTCCCAAGGGTCACTCCCTGTTTCTCTCTCTCTGGATCACTGTCGGTGGAGAGGATCACCTTCTTCCTCTTCCTAAGCTCACTGCTCTAGAAGGGAACCCACTCACAGTTTATAGACCTGTAGGTCTCTTCATTTGCATGAATGCACGCATCCTCAACTGTTGATAGATGCTCAGTTGAAGTCCTACTTTCATCCACTGATGAATATCCCTTTGCCCCTGACCACTGGGCAACTACCTTTGGAAAGTACCTTCGCAAAGCACCCTACTTCGCGAGGCTCCCAATTTCGCGAAGCTCAAACAAGCCTTCGCGAAGCTCCTGCCTTTTCGCGAAGCACTACCGCGAAGCACTACCGTGAAGCTCAAGTCGTTGAAGAGCAACTTCCCTCGCGAAACTCACTGAGCCAATGCGGAGCTCGAAACTTTCGCGGAGCTACTATAGTCGCCGTGAAGCTCCTCTTTCGCGAAGCACACTGGCTACATGAACCACCTTCGCAATCCGAGAGCAAAAGATCTTCTCTGAAAATTCTCTCTACTTCTCTCGAGGGGGTCGGCCTCTATTTATAGGTGATTCCACCGACCCTCGAACTTTCTGCGCGAAGTCAACGCCACGTCAGCTCAAATCGAGAAGCTTCAAAGTTTCCACCGGAATTCTGTCTAAATCACGAAGTACCACGGCAATTTTCCGATCGTGGAGCTCGTCGTAATCGCGGAGCATTACCGCCAACATTCCTTCGCACCTTCGCCGCGAAGCTCCCTCACAAAGCCCTTCACCGCCACGATGCGCTTCAACACTACCGTTCGCGAAGCGTTGACGTAATCATGAAGCATCACCGCCTCCATTTTTCTAGCCTTCGCGAAATCCAATCCATGCATCCCATCTTCATGAAACTCATGCCTTTGCCATATAAAAATATGATCTTCTTGGAAATCCTAATTTCGCGATGCTCACCAAACTCCAAATTTTGGACCCCAAAAATTTGGCAAACACTGGGAAATGATGCCACCTTGTACTGCTCTTTTGTACCGCCTCCAGATCATCCATTCCTTTGTCATCATTCTTTGTCAACATGGATTGTCAACAACTTCTCGGGAACTCGACAATTCTCCATGGAAACCTTCTTTGTCAACAAACACAATCAACCCAAAAATATTGCAATGTTACCTTGAGGGATTTTTGCTCAACACCAACATCACTTGATGGCCACAACACAACAAATGTAGTCCTACTGCCTACAAGTCTATCCATTCCACAATCAATCAGTCTCTCAAACTGGGATACCAACACGCCTTATGTACCACCCCGTACACAAAGCCCACAAAACCCTACCAGGAAACATAGAAAAAGCCACACCTATCAAGCCAAGTGTATTTAGATTTAGCCAACAAAGGTTCTTTAATTCCACTTTGTTAATAGGGGTGATCACAGAACAGGTTTTATCTTGGGGATTCCATTTATTTAACCACGTGTACGTGATTAAACATACTTTCATGTTACAGCCATTCAACCATGAGATCAACAGGAAAAATAGAGCATTGTTAGTGCATAAGAAAAGACCACCAACGATCATGATTTTCAGAAGGCACATGGCCAGAACAAACCATAACAGAAACAAATAAAACAGGTGATCAACATCAAACCACTCCCAGCCTGTTACTTCATTGACCCTGTTATCTTTTGATCATATTTTATCATTCATTTTAAGAAAAGTATTCATCCATTCTTCACAAAGAATCATTAGTACATCCACCATGCATGATGCACAATTAAACAGAGGTAGAAGAATCCCTACTTGAAACAACAGGCGATCACAGCTCCTCTTTGCGCCAAGAACAGGGGATCGCGCGAGCAGCAGGAAAGAACTCCAATAAAACTGAGCTGAAGGGGATTTAGCACAGGTGTGCGACTCGTCTAGAGAGGAAGGCTTCAGGCACACCAAGAGGGAATGAAAAACACACTGGGAAGGGAAGATCGCGGCTTTGAAGAGACAGTTCCTATATTAAAGGAGGAACAGTTTCAAAAGTAATTAACGTGGGATCTTGGTCAAGATCACACGGTTTGAGTATCTAAAAGTCCTCAAAGCATTGGGATATTAAAGATATACTTAATATCCTTTAAAACTCCCTTGAAAACACCCAAAAAAGGTTTTAAACTTGGTTTACATCAAATAAAATGTTAGGGGGATGAAACTAAAAAAACTGAGAAAAACTGGAAAAACTGAAAATGAGTCACTGATGGGTGAATCACCGATGTTGAGCCACTGACGCTGAGCTACCGATGTAACGACCCACTGACGCCCCTGACTCACCGATGTCGATGCCCCTGACTCACTAATGGAAAACTGAAAATTTGGAAAACTCCTGAAACGGGCTATTATTGCCTCCCAAAACACCCTAGACACTGGATTTTCACAAAAGAATGGCCCGAAGAAATCTGGGTCATTAGATTTTCTCGGGTTGTAAGAACTTACATATAGTGAAGAATTTTTAACCAAAGAGAATAACCGATTACAACAAGGGGTAGGTCTTTTGACCGAACCTTGTAAAATCTTGGTGTATTATGATCACTTTATTATTGTTGCTTACGAGGTGAGCCTGAGAATTAAAGATGAGGGGTTGATAATTGAATTAGTCACAAAGGTTGAATGAAAATATATAATTTTTAAAAACAATGTACCACTGATTCACCCCCAGTGATCATCACTACATGTTCCCATGTTCACCCTCTCTCTAGGGTCACAAGTCATAGGGGCACCCGCTAGGGCCCCCTAGGTCTCCACATAAGAAAGGTACCCTACTTGAGGTCCCTTATGTCAACACACAATAAAGTCACCCTACATGGGGTCCTTTAAATCATCACAAAGTAGGTGGACCCTACTCGGGGTCCCCTAGGTAATTTCAAGAGGGAGGCACCCTACTTGGGTTCCTACTTGAGGTCCCTTAGGTCAACACACAATAAAGGCACCCTATATGGGGTCCTTTAAGTCGTCACAAAGTAGGTGGAACCTACTCGGGGTCCCCTAGGTCATGTCAAGAAGGAGTCACCCTACTTGGGGTCCTCTTGGTAAAAACAAGGCAAGGGCACCCTACTTGGGGTCCCTTTGAGTTCACCTCACAGCCTCTCCGACCAAATTGGGAAATCCTTATGGGAAACACACTAGAGATGGCACATGGCCCATCTCAATCTCTTTAGTTACACTAGGGTAGTCCACTCACCCAATCTAGTTCAACAAACCAAACACTAAAGGGAATCTAGGATCCTCACATGGCTTACTCGGGCCACTCTAGTTAATCCATCACACACCCCTCCTTGGAGGTGTCCAAGGATTTCTATGCAAGGACATCTAGATCTTATCAAATTCAAATCATTTGATCAACACCCCTCAATGGATTCAAGTGTCAAGGCCTTACCTTTAGTCCAAGCCTCAACCATCGGCGGCCGAGGCATGAAGCTAATGCACTAGGTCCATAGTGTCCTAGGCTCTTTATTCCTTTTATTCCTAGGGTTCTCATGCATGTTTAACAATTTAATTTAAATTGAACTATTTAAATTAAATTAAACAAATTTACTTAATCAAAGGGAGTATGCCCCCATGGTGGCGATACCACACATACAATTGGGTAAATATCATGATTAAATCCATATGGCTAGTACTGAGGCCACCAGCCTCATGGTGAAGGCAATTCCCTTTTTGAAGTCTCAATCAAGCAACTATGCCTAGGCTCGTCAAGACTCGTGCAATCTCATCCAGTCCCATACAAGATAAATCGACCACTACTAATCCATGTGAGGCCCTAACTCATGCCAAAGAACCCACATTAATTAATTATAATCTCATTATAATTAATTAAACAATTGCATTTAATTCTTTTAAGTTTTATTCAAATTGGCATAAGTGCTAAAAATTCACCAGAAAGCCTCGTCACCCCGGAACCGCAGCCAACGGCAAGCCAACACTTTGTGGAATGCTCCCGACTTCACTCCAAGTAAAAATCCCTATCAAGCAACGCTGAAAAATTACCAATTAAACTCAATTAAATTGCAAAACCTCAATAAATTCAGGGTAGCGACATACCTTGATCAAATCGGCACGCAACAGCTTGTCATCGACGTCTTGAAACATCCACTCTGTGGGAAAGGCCAAATCCCCATTGGATTCAAGTGATTTCACCATGCTCTGGTGAAATCACCACCTAAACCCTAAACAATAACAATGTTGAATCAGCGAGGAAGAAGAAAGAAGAAAGGCAGGGGAATGAGGAGACAACCTTGATCCATGAAGAAAATGCCCAAGAGCATCGCCCCAAACCAAGGGGGAGAAGGAGAAAGGAGGGGGAGACCCTCCTGGTCAGCTTGCTCGAATGAGTGGAGGAAGAGGGGCTACCCCCTCTTAACATTCAAGAGGGAAAATAGTCATTTTCCCCCTTAAAAGCCCCCAAAATGGCCAGTGCTCTGCTGCAATTTTCGTCTACAGCGGCCACTGGGCCTCTCCTGAAGATCCTCTGAGCCCCCGGGACACCTCTCGAGCTTCATACTATGTCTAAAACACCGCTTTTGGGATGCTTCAAGCCTCAAAATTCTCTTTAGAATCTCAAATCAAAATTTGACCACTCCACCAAATGAAAAATTCAAATTTCTCTTGAAATTCAAACACCTGCATGGATGTGGGGTATTACAATCTCCCCACCATAAAACTTCTCATCCCTGAGAAGTCTCATCAAGCATTCTATCATTGGTCTAGACCTACTTGAGTCACAAATTCTTATTCAAATGGTTAAGTTCTATCCTTGAACGCCCAATGCGTTTTTAAAAGCACATTTTTAAACATAAGACACTCAACCGCCGAAACAAGATCCATTGCTCAAATCCATTTTCCAAAACACTAATACGGTGCTCCACATCATTCGTCCATCCTGAGAACCCACACGCCATCATCCAATTTATTATCCGACCTCCCCACCATAAGGCTTGGATTAGAAAAAGCTGATTCCAAACCACGATAGCTCCCCACCGTCTAAATTTCTTGTTGAACCATATTCTCATCAATCCACCAACCCGCTCAGCATGGTCCCAACTAATCGTACCATAACACACACGAGAGTGCCAGTCAAACGCCAACACCATCCCTCACTTCCCATTTCCAATCCAAAGCAGAAGGGCTCTGATCATCCAAGTACAACAATAATACATCAGCACTTACTCGAAAAGCCCCATCCAATTTCCAAAACAAGCCTATTGTGTCCAAAACAACATGCTCGATGCGGTTTTCGGCTCACCGCGTCCAATTACATGCCAAATCACAGGTCAGACCTCCTCTGGCTGACCAGTCTCAAAAATGCTTGGCTTTAGTTGCCGACACGTGCTACCCATTTACCCGATCATGGTGCCTAAAATCACAGTCACCTCATGATCTTCTGAATACGCTCACTGAAGTATGTACCCGACTTTCAATGAAATTCCATGGTTAAATCCTCAACCAACCAAAATCAACCATCGTGCGTTTCCATGAGCACTGACGTCTCCTCGATCTGAATCATGTTCGGATCACCTTAAATTATCTTGAGCTTGAAGCCAACAATTGGAATACACCATACATTATATTTAAACTTATACCTGACATTCATCAACTCTGACCGACTATAGCAGTTTTGATCGGCCGACACCCTATAGTAGTGTGAACTTTCGCACGACTACTGTAGCAGCTTAGACTTTGAAGACAACAGTGTTGTAACTCTGTGGACTTAGAACCACCATCCACTATGGAAGCTTGGACTTGGGTGGTCGCAGCATTGTAGCGATATGGACTTCCAGTCGTTGTTCACTGTAGCAGTGCACACTTTATGTGCGGTTGTTGGCATAGTACTCCATCTTCTTTATTAGCCCATTTTGGGCTAGGGTTTCTTGTACTTGAAGCTCTGAGATACTCTTTATAATTTGTGCTCCCGATTTAGTGAAATTTTCTGACTCTCTATGGATGTAGGGATCATTTCCCTAACCACGTAAATCTTTGTGTCCTGTGTGATTCTTTCTTTTATTTTTTCTTAATCTACAAACCTATTTTGTCATTGTGACTCCCAGTGTTTCCGCAACACGTCTATCACCGAAGATAACAATCGAACGTGACCAAACTCGCTCGCACCCAAGCACCAAGTCAAAACACCAATTAATCACTCATTCCCAACTCACGAACGCTTCCCATAGAAACTACCAAAATCAAATTCATAACGAGGGACACAACCCACAATCAGTCGCCGGTGCACTCCCCATCGTATGGCTTTGCTTATACCGCTCCTTGAGCGCCACCTCAAAAGGTTCCATAGTCAAATGCATGTCACTCCTTTCGAGCCACGCTCACCCTTCACATCAACCCTTGGCGCTTTCATCAAGGTCTAACTCAAATTGGTCGGGCCACAACGCCCAATCTGTTTCTGACATTTTTACCACAATGGGACATTTCTCATTACCATCAAACCTCAAGAACCCAAGCCCGCAAGTGTCTTATCAAACCTATCAGCCCTCAGCTTACACACGATCATTACCAATTTACAGCTCAACATGCAATGCATTAAACCGCACACACAGTCTATGTCTCGATCAACATAACGGGCGTACACACACGTACCACTTTGTTGTAAAACCCGACTCACGGTCTTGTGATTCGCATATCATCGTACTTGGATAACGCATCATAATCAGTATGTTCCACGACATGTCAGTTCCTTAAGCCAACCACACGCGTATCTGTCATCTAACATCATTACAAGTCACGAGCATCCACCCAAAACTTTTACCACGCTGCTAAAGCGCATCCAAAGTCAACTGGGTCAGGCACCCGAAAGGTTCTGCCCTTCAAAGCTAGCCTCGATACTACGATACATTAAGTGCATAACACTCCAAAGCACTAGCACTCAAGGTGCATTTCTCAAGAATACCCAAGGCATAACCATGCCTTTTCCATAACCACTATTACACTTCTCATCCATTCAAGGCATCTACTCATGCATTTCCGCCTCTAGGGTATTCACAAGCCCGGGTAAACCCCTCTCACAGGTTTCCCTCACACATAACACTAGATATCAACTCACCAAAACGATGAGCCGTGTCTCGAGGTCACTAGGTCTTCCCACCTAACCCAAAAACCATATCTCACAGGGTCATAACTCATGAGGAATATCTTGTCCCGTCTCAAACAAACCACAGCATCAACGTGCCAACGCCCACTCTAGGGTCCCACATACTCATTGATCTAGCACCTCATGCCATGTCTTCAACCTACCAGGGCACTGATTCTCATCGAACATCCACATACGGGATTGCTCCCTCGAGAATCGCGATCTAATCAGACAGGGTCTATATATAAAAGTTTTGTCCCAGACGATTCGTGCTAAAGAACCATAATCATACAGTTCAGTTAGATAGAATGTCATTTCAAGCTATATGGTAAAACTCCATATAGGTTGTTACTGACACTTTAAATAATTGAGACTGAATAACAACAACCCACTAGGGGATTCTCACTAAGGCATCATGTGCCTTACCAACCGACTAAGGTCACTCCATGTCCTATACACCGAGGGACTACGTCGTCATCGTCAACGAGTGTCTCATCGTAAATCCACATGTCCTGCCATCAGAAAGAAATGTATATACATGGAGGTCCAAATGAGTAGAATGACACCAAGAACTTATACGGAAAACGTTGTATGAACTGTAGTTGACACTTTAAAAAACTGAACCTCATTATCAATGATAACCACACACAGGCAGGCATATACAAGTCATGTGAATCCTACGTGCCTAATCATGATGCATGAGACGGTTCTTGCCTCAACAGCCAAGAGCCAAATCCAGAAAAAATCATAAATCCAAATATCATGTGCATCACATGAAGTGGGGCAACAGAAAAACTCATCTGATGCCACTCTGTAACATCCTAGCCCAGCTCACTCTAAACAGTAATTAGACCAAACCACCATGTAACCTCAGGTGCGCCTCCCTATATGCCAAAGACTGCCGACTAGTAGTGGGGGTTTATGGTAGTATCATGGGGAGGCTATACACCCATATCATAATGTGCAATAACAAATAAAATAACCAAGCATCATCCATACCATAAACATTAGAGTACGCATAAGTAGTAATCATATCCAACAATAATACATGAATGTGGAAGTAATACAGACTCAAACAATCATTTTCACTCACAAAAATGATCACCCACCGGGATGATTCCATATATATACAATATTGACAAAAGAAAATAAAATACACTGGAGGATTCATCACTACACCCGAGCCTCAGCTCCCAACTCCCAGTCCCACTGGAGCTACACCAACTTGATCAAAAGATATTGGGGCTCAGCCCAACCTATACCTGCGAATAAGTGAAGGTATGCTGGGGTACCCAAGTGAAACGATGACCCGAGCAAAGTGCGGGTACATAACTCAGTAGGGGCCAACACAGTCTCATACACATCCAACAATGTAGTGATATGTACATGTCACATGCTCAGAAATAATAAATACCTTCTTCGACCAATGTCGGGGTGTCTTTCAGCACGTCACGACGATTGTGCCAACCATAACCACTTAGGGGAACCAAGTGTGTCAATCCTTAGGTTTGTGACCCTGATCAACCATACCTAATTTAGTCAATGTCGAGGTGTCTCTGAGCATGTCATACGACCATGACTTCCAGTATAAGGCGGAAACGCCAATCCCTATGAGGTTATCCAAGGCGATCCATAGTATCAAGCATAACTATCGGATCCAAGGAGTGTGTCCAAGGCATCCCATGATGGCAGGTGTCATCATCGGATCCAAGGAACACGTCCAAGGCGTCCATGATTATCAGACTCCACGGTCGATTTCTAGGGGAATCACCCTAGGCAATCACTATAGACCCCAAAGGCCAGATCCCGACATCTTGGGTATCCAATGGTATCAGGCTCCATGATTGATCCCAAGGGGAATCACCCTAGGCAATCAATAGTATCAGGCCCCACGGCCGATTCCTAGGGGGATAACCCTAGGAAATCAATAGTATAGTGTTGTATAGCCGATTCCTAGGGGGATGACCCTAGGCAATCAATAGTATCAGGTTTCATCGTCGATCCCTAGGAGGTTATCCTCATATCATATACGAGTTCTAAAATAGGATCCTAGGAGGCGCATTTGGGCATCCATGAATACATCACGATCACCCCTATGACGTTAACCAATTCACTCTATGAATGTTTTCCATTTATATTATCAAAATTCCCTAAAGGTGTATGTCATATCAATCATCAGTATACATGTACAAATATCATGACACAAGTGGTCATCATCCAAACTTGTAGGAATATGGCATGTTGGTTTCGGGATGTTACTGTTGTAAGGCAGTTGGTGTTGTTAGGATGTGTAGGACAACTATTGAATATTAAGGGTGTTATTTGTGTGGGGTTGTGTTGGGTGAGTAATAATTGTAAAGGGAAATATTGTAAATGAAAAAGATAGTTAGTATGACCTGTTGTAGTAGGTTAGGAGCAGGTAGGGGGTTAATAAATAGAAGGGAGGTTGATACAAAGGGATGGATGAATTATTGGGGAATTGGTTTCCAGTTTGCTGGAAGTGGTTGTGTTGCGGCTTGGCCTCAAAGAAACGTCTCAGTGACAATTCTTCTCCTACATTTTTTCTTCTTTTTCCATTTCTTCTTCTTCTCCTCCGCCATCTTCTGCTATTCTTGCTAGTCATGTACACTATAATCACTAGATATATAGAATTCTGTTGTTAATTCTTTCTCTGTCACTCGGATCCCTATCATTTGGTGCTTTCAATGAGCAATTCTTGAGAGAGAATCACAGATAGAGAGAGTCTAGAAACTGAGGCAGATGCATTTGACGCAGCGGTTTCTTGATCGCTTTTGTTTTGTTGAAGGAGTTGTCGGAGGAATTTTTGAATGAGGGTTTTGTAACTGATGTGTAGAGGAACTTGATTGTTCTTTCTCACAATAGTGAGACGCGGCGGTGAAATGAAAAAGCTGAGGTAGGTGTGCCAGACAAAGCAGAACCTGATTCATCCAGTGCTGGTTGAGAGAGCAAATGTTGTAGTAAAAGACGACGCAGCAGTGGGGGTAAAAAAAACTCAGAAGAATCTGGAACTTGTATGACCGAGCACATAGAGACACTAAAAGAGATGATGGAATTGATGAAACAAATGAGTGATGGACTCGCACTGATGGGGCGGGAGAATGCGACAATGAGGAAAGTGAACCGTAAGATGCAGAATGAGGTGCAACGATTCTCAGATCAAGTCGGGCTATGGGAGGAGCTGAGGCGAGCCAAACGAGAGTCAAAGCAGTGGCCGGAGAAGCTGCAAATTTTTCCAGTCCCAGGTCATCATTCTTGGGAAGATCGGACCACATATGAGTTCAATTTGGAACCGCCAAAAATGAACGAACCGCAATAAAATCCATAAATATCTCCTCCCAAATTTGTTCGGGAATAGGCAAGGGATAAAGCAAACACATGTGTTGGGGTCCTTTAAGCCATCACAAGGCAGGGGGGCCCTACTTGGGGTCCCCCAGATCATGTCAAGAGGGAGGCACCCTACATGGGGTCCTCTTGGTAAACACAAGGTAAGGGCACCCTACTTAGGGACCCATTCGGTTCAACTCACAGTCTCTCCAGCCAAATAGAAAAAGCCTTATGGGCAACACACTAGAGATAACACATGGACCATCTCAATCTCTTTGGTTATAATAGGGTAGTCCACTCAGCCAATCCAGCTCAACAAGCCAAATGACATTAAAGGGTATCTAGGATCCTCACATGGCCCAATCGAGTCACTCCACTCAAGCCATCACACACCCCCTTCCTTATGGTGTCCAAGGATTTCTAAGCAAGGAGCTCTAGGTTTTGTCAAATTCAAATCATTTGATTAACGCCCCTCGAGGGATTAAAGCGTCAAGGCCTTACCTTTAGTCCAAGCCTCAGCCATTAGTGACTGAGGCGTAAAGCTAGTGCATTAGGTCCACATTGGCCTAATCACTTTGTTCCTTTTATTCCTAGGTGCTCATGCATGCTTAACAATTTAATTTAAATTTAACTATTTAAATTAAATTAAACAATTTACTTAATCAAATGGTTTGTCGCCTTAGTGGTGAGACCACACATACACATGCAGGTAAATATCATGCATAAAGCCATAAGGTTAGTGTCGAGACCACCTACCACATAGTGAAGCCAATTCCCTTTTTAAAGTCTCGGTCTGGCACCTCCGCCTAGGCTCACCGAGACCCATCCAGGCACGTCCAAGCTCAACCGGCCACCGCCAATCTACGTGAGGCCCTGACTCACGCCAAACAACCCACATTAATTAATTATAATCACATTATAATTAATTAAACAATTACATTTAATTCTTTTCAATTTTATTCAAATTGACATAATCGCCAAAAACTCACTGGAAAGCCTTGTCTCTTCAGAATCGCGACCAACGGCAAGCCAACACCCCGTGACATGCTCCCAAATTCACTCCGGGTAAAAATCCCTATCAAGTGATGCTGAACAATTACCAATTACATACAATTCAATTGCAAAACCTCAATAAATTTGGGAGCGCGACATACCTTGATTGAAACGGCGTGCAACGGCTTGCCATCAACGTCTTAAGATGTCCACTACATGTGCAGAACCAAAGATCCATTGGATTCAGGCGATTTTTACCATGCTCCGGTGAAATCGCCACCTAAACCCTAAACTGGAACAACACCAAATTAGCGAGGAAGAAGAAATAAGAAAGGCAGAGGAATGAGGAGACACTCAAACCTTGATTCACCGAAGAAAATGGCCAAGAGCATCACCCCAAACCAAGGGGGAGAAGGACAAAGAAGGGGGAGACCCTCCTGGTTGGCTAGCTCAAATGAGAGGAGGAAGAGGGGTTACCCCCTCTTAACATTCAAGGGAAAAATAGTCATTTGCCCCCTTAAAAGCCCCACCGACTCGCAGTGGTCTGTCGTAGTTTTTGGCAACAGTAACCACCCGACTTCTCTCAATGCTCCTCTGAGCCCTCGAGATGCCTCCCGAGCCTCATTCAATGTCTAAGACACTTCTTTTGGGATGGCACCAAGCCTCGATATTCTTTTCAAAATCTCAAATCAAAATTTCGCATGTCCACCAAACAAATAATTCAAATTTCTCTTGAAATTCAAACACCCGTACGGACACGGGGTATTACAAAGGTGGAATGAAATGTTTATGTTAATATTTCGTTCTTGACTTCTTGGTCAGTTCGTGAGAGGTTCTCCTACTGGATCACTACCAGTTTGAGTTGGAAGGGGGCTATGAATTGACAAGAGCGGTGGGAATTTTCTGGGCCCTTATTATATTATTTGGTGATATTTCCCTCAATGATTAATGGCTATGTTATGTTGACAATGAAGATGGTTGCAATTTTATGGGCCCTTATTATATTATTTGCTGATTTTTTCCTCAATGATTAATGGTTATGTTATGTTGGCAATGAAGATGGTTGCAGGGAAGGCGATTAATGGTGGAGATTACGGTAACTCATGTGGGACATTTTCCATGATTGTGTTGTTCTTGAGATGGGGGACATCTCCCTTGATTATGGTTATTGCTAGAATATAATGTATCTTCCTTGATTGTGATTGGAAGTCTGAACTTACTCTTGTTTCCAAAATTCCTTAGTTGTTCTCACACATGTTTGTCTCGACACATTGATTTCACATGGATGTTAATTTGCTTTGAACTATGATCCTACTGGGTACTCTAAAGTGTTCACCGATCTGCAGTGTTTCTTGAGTTGTTTTGCAAGATAGCTCAGGGAGAAAGGGGACGTTGATGAGTGGAGCTTTGGGAGTTCAATCTTGCATTCTCTCTAGTTGTGATGTGTTAGTTTCAAGTAGTTAAGTCAGGATTGGATAATGTTAACTTTTATATATATATATATATATATATATAGAGAGAGAGAGAGAGAGAGAGAATTGATCAGTGGATTGGTTATATTTTCTGGAGAATTAAGAGGGTAACGACTCTCATACTTGTGATAGATACTCTCGGTGCTAGTCGTCAACTCATGGTCTATTGAAGGCTGACTTCGGGGGATCACTCTTGTCTCCCCTACCAACCCAGGAGGGGTTTAAGCAAGGGCAGGTTGTGACAGAAAAAAAAAAAAAGAAATTGGCCACTAAGCAAATAAAATATATATAAACATAACAAATATAATAAAAGAAATAAATAACACAAAAAAATTAACCAAATAACACATTAAAAGCAAAAACAGCCATAAACATAATAAATAAAATGTAATTATCATCAATCATCATATTTTTCACCTCAACATTTCAATATGCCAACAAGAAGTTACTATTATCCACATCATATGCAAATACTCCGAGCAACATACCAGTTGGAATTGTGGAACCTAATCAATCGGATGGAGTTAGACTCATTGTTGAAGGCTCATGCGTAACAAAGAATGAGAGGATGTAAACTATACAAAATCTAACCAGATACATTGACAAGAGATATTGTAGCATCATAGATCAATATGTAGATATGGGTACTATAACAACACATTTTTTGTATTATTAGCTTGAATATAAGCTTATGTTTTCTGTATTGGTTCTTGCCGCAATAACTGTGCACCCAAAAATAGTAAAACTTTTGCATCACTCCACGAACTAAATGAATTCTCAAACCACATAAAATCGCGTGTTCAATTTCATTTATTTTCTCCTTTGTGCGGTCTATTTTTCCCTATTCTTGCTCATTTTGGGAATTGTTTCGTTTTTAGGACATATGCACTCATAATAATGCCTTTATAAGGACCATCAAGACGACACACACCCACATACAACACAGGTCATGCACCCAATAAGGAAACCACTAATACAACAATCATATGCAATAAATAATATTCCAAATTTTTTACTTTCTAAGGCTATCCAATTAGCCATTGTTTCTGAATTAGTTTACATCAACCTATGTGATAGTCTTTGTACAAGTCGCATTTAATCTCATTGGTAGATTTTTCAACATTCAATTCATCTCATTACAAGAGATAGATGTCATTAGTGGTGATCTTGACATGCGAGAAAGTATTAATTTATCTTGAGTTCGGTGTGCATGCAAATTTTGAAAAGTTTTCACACAAAGGAATAGAGCTGACTTTCCAAGCACATGTTGTTACCTTTCATATACAACTTTCAACTTTGTACTTCACAGTCAACTTTTTAAGGCTATTACAAATTCATAATCAAACTTGTGTGCCACATTATACTTGAAGATCATCTCCATTAATATTTTGACTTTCCAAGCACATGTTGTTAGCTTTCATATACAACTTTCAACTTTGTACTTCACAGTCATTTTTTCAAGACAATTACAAATACATAATCAAACTTGTGTGCAACATTATACTTGAAGATCATCACCATTAATATTTTGAATATGAAAAATCTAATCAACATCCACTATCAATTCATTCCACTTTGTAGCATTTAACTCCAGTATTGATCAAAGCACACCAGTAATTGCATAATTTGGCATTTGAAATTCATTATCAGACCATGAACTTCTTTGTGAATTCTCATCAACTACGGCCCTCTAATTAAAATATAAAATAGTCAACACGTGATAACATAACAATATATCAATATATACAATTCTAGTTGTCATATATTATCATTGAATTTGAATAATTGTTCAATCCCCTCATTGTCTAAAAAACAACACTCAAATGTTAATGTGTATTTCAACTCTATTATAACAAACCCACATCACAATTCATAAATGAGGATGTCAATATTGATAGTTCACCAGATGGAATTTCTTCACTCTGACAATTCATGGTGCGTTTTCCTTTGCAAATCAATATCAAATGCTCTTCCACAATGAAAATAACATAATTTTTCTTTTTGTAAAGAATTTGTTATCTCGGCCTGCAACAGCCAACCTACAGCAATATTAAATATATTACTGAACAAATCTTTTTTGATCCATAATTGCATATAAGAAACAATTGTTTCTTTATAAAACATTGAACATTACAAATGCAACTAAAAAACCACATTAATACGTAATTTTAAATACAACATATTATATGTTGTCGCCAAAATAATAAAGGATGAGGAGATGCAGACTATAGGAGTGAGATTGGGCAATTTAAGGACGATGTGTGAGTAGGGCTGTAATTGAGTGGAGTTAAGCCAAGTCAGGTATCACGGTGTTCAAGCTCGAGCTCGGTACTTAAAATTGATGCTCAAGCTCAGCTCGAGTCCGATTGAGTAAAATTTTCCAATATCAAGCTCGACTCGGGCTCGGTCAAGTTGCTTAGGCTGGATTATGTTAGATTAAAATACTTTATCACAAATTTGATTCTAATCTTGAGCTCGATTTGATTATTCAAACTCAAATTTGCACTTCAAATTGAAGCTCAAACTCAAAACTAAATAAATATGTAATTAGAAATAATAATATATTAAAATATGCAATACTTGATTAGGCTTGCGAGCTACTCAATTAATATTCGAGTAGCTCGTGTTCGAGCTCGACTCGAAAAAGAATCATGCCGTACTTAAATATTCATTGAATTGAGCCCAAGTAGCATGTGAATGTCGAAGTATCATTTACACCTCTGCGTGTGAGTGGAGGATGGGCAATGCCCGAGGAGCTGATAATAGAGGACAGAATAAGAGGGCATGCAGATGAAGCTCTGAAAACAGTTGAGGCTATCAGAGTGCAAGTGAGGTGCAAAGCAGCGATGCGAGCAGCTACAACTCTTCAGGAATTTAAACAAACCAGTTATTTGGGATCTGCAGCCATCTTTTTGCGAATCTCATGAGCTGTGTTGAACATGCCAAGCGTAGGCTGGTTGCAAACAAAACATTTCTTGTTCCTTGAATGATGCTGTGAACCAAAAGAATAGAGTCAGATTAAGATCCATCCAGGAGAAAATTTTAACACACACACAAAAACACAATATGGTGCAATAGAGGGTTATCGGCTAACAGAATCAAAATCATTCTATTTGAGTGTTTCAAACAGTGGTCTAATATGATTCACCCAGTGTGAACATCAAAACAATAACCCAGCAAAGGAATTTAAGTAGTCATGGTTGGATGTTCTGCAAAGAAATTTACCTTCAATGCACAATGCTCACAGAAGTAGTGCTTGCACTTGGTTATGACAGGATCCACAAATGGCTGCCTGCAAATGAAACAAGCAAATGGCAATCCATCATCATCATCCTCCCCACTCTGGTCCACCCCTTCCTCATCACTGCCATTCCCACCCATGACCAGGCTCCTCTTTCTTGCCTTCTCTGCTTCTTCCCACTCCTTCTCCAACTGCCAACCAGGCTTATAATCCCCTCGATCATGCATGAACTTACATGCATCGCCATACCCACAGTAGCCAGTCTCTTTGTAATCCTTACAGATGTCTGGCTGATAGTCAAACCTTGCTGACACCCTAATGTGAGCAGAAGCCCTTAGAGGCCCATGTGCCCCACCAGCTTTTTCCCCAGCAACAGTCTGCTCTCTTCGGAAGCCGGCTTTGTAATCAGTATATCCATGGATTCCCTTATACACCTTTGCATCCTCGGAGCTCTTGATTTTCCCTTTCAAAGCTTCATCGGCTTGCTTCAAAACCCTCTCTCGGATTGCTCGAGCATCTTTAGAGAAATCAGTCTCAGTTTCTAGTGTTGCGGTTGCTCTGTTATCATGATGAACTTGAATTTCCTTAGATGAGTCAAACTGAAAGAATTGTGCCGGAGATTCTACAGTAGATTGTGCAGATACTGGGTGCTTGGAGGTTGCGGTTGAGAAATGCAGCTTATTGTCTGGTTTTGGGAGTTTTTTCAGATTGTGTATTACCAGACTCTCAGTAACTGAATCCTCCTCTTCATCAATTGTGCGTTTTCTGATGTTTTTGTTCTTAGTTGGCTTCCTAAAAAAATGGCAAACTGTATAAAACAGAGTAAAGTGAACATTAGCAGGATGTTGAGAAACTATACAAACACAGGAAGAGAAATGACGAATCTTTAAAACAAGCAATTGAACCTGATTCCGACTCTCCATCGTGATCTGTCTTCGTAGAGTCTGCTTGATTGGATTGTCCATGTTCACCTGAGTCTGCCATGGCCTATGCCAGCCTCTGTAATAGCGCCCACGAATGAGAATATATGACTTGCTGAAGGCACAAATCTAAAACGTATTTTTTAACTTAACGCAACTTCCATTCTCAACGGACTGAAAGCTTTTGAGGGATGCCATGAATAAAAAACCCTAAAAAAGATGATACATGGGAAAATTCAAGTGAAAAGATCGCTGGGAAACATAAATACCCTTCCTCCCTGCGCCTTATTCATAAAAACATCAAAATAATAATAATAAGGAACCTTCAATTGAGAACTCACAGCTTTTCTTCAATCGACGGCGGGAGGAGAACCTGCTACTAAAAACTGAATGATAAAACTAGGCCGACAAAACTGCTGAGACCGGAAATCCTAGATTCTGGAATGTTGTAACGAGAAAATGAAACACTGGTGGGTCGAAAAACTGAACCTCCAGCAACCTTACATCTGCAACACCCTGGGAATCGAAATAGCCGGTCATACATCGGGAGATTCGTTCTGAATTGTGCGACAGGGAGATTGGGAGCGGTAAAGAGAGACCGCAATAAGTTTGATCGATTGTGAGAGTATTTGGAGTGGAAGATGCGACGGACTGAAAGAGGCAGAGGAGGGAGGGGATCGACGGCGTCGGAGGTGAGAGGCGCGAGCCGGCGATACGGGGAGAACGGTCACGCCAGGGTCGGATAAGTGGACCGAGGATAAGTATATCCGCCCGGATAGAATTTGATCGGTGTAATTCAGTTCATATCGGGTCCGATAATTGCACCATTTATAGTATTTTAGCATGGGGTAGTGGTTCATCATGATTGAATGAAAAAAAAAAGTTACAAGAGGAAGGATTTGAATATTTTCATGAGCCGCTTAATTAAATTTGAAAAATCAGTCGTCGCACATCATTTATCACCGTAAACTCTCATTTACTATTACTGAACTCATATCCTTTGATCGTCCTTAAACCTCTAATTGAAGCTCTCGTCCTCAACTCAAGTGATCGCAGTATATCACTCCACAATTGTAAGGTTACAACATAATTTAGTTCATGTAACCTCTAATAAGGAAATTGTCTTTTTCAGGCTTTCACGAGTATTTCATCTGTTTACTTAATGTAGATAAGCCCAAAAGTGAACTCACCCCAAGACAATCTCATTGGTCAACTCATGGTAGCCAAACGTGCTCCATCATCAACTTCCATTGATTATTTTGCCACCCGTGATACAAGACTATAGGTCGGATTATGGTAAAATGGTAAGAGAGAAGTAAATTAGTCTTTAAAAAACAAAAGGAAAAGATTAAAGACTTAAACACTGAAAACCCTTTTTTTGAAAGATTGAAGATAATTAAAACATTTTGATGATTTAAAAAGAACAATTGATCAAAGTTGAAAGCGCAATGATATAATTATACATGTTTATAAAAGCAGAAGAATGAAAGAAATGGTGATTTGAAATTTAAACAATTAAGCAAATCGATGGACTAAACAATTGATTAATTGAATGAAAGAAAACGATAAATAAATAAAAAAAGTAGGAAGTAAATAAGACACAATATTTGGTGAGAAAGTTTGGCTCCAAAAGAGTCATTACACCTACCACCCTAATTGCTTGGGGATTTAATATATTAGTCTATTAACTTTAACAGTAGTGAAGATACAAAAACTCCTTGGTTTTTTAGGCTGTACCAAGAAACCAGAATTACAATCAACACCAGCTTTTCAACTAGTATAGCTAGAAACTTCAAAAAGAATAGTCTCTTGCCTTTTAGTGGTTATGACAAGAAATCATGATTCTCTCACTTTAAAGGTAGTGAGCACCAATAACAGAAGAATAAAGGAAGAAGATAGAGGATTGCTTAAGAGCAATCTCGTATTAACTTAGTCTCGATTCTCTCAAAATAATATGAAGAACAACTAGGAGAGAATGAGAAAATTATGAGAGTGAGAAGATATTACAATAGACACACAATCTAGATTGGAGAAGAGTGGATTTAGAAAAGAAAGCACTTTGAGAGAGAATTGACAATTGGTTTAATGAGAGCGTTGTTCCACAAGTTGATTATAGAGATCCAAGCACCCAAGACCTTTATTTATAGCCTTTAAATCCTTTGGAAAACTTATGGAATTCACCAAGGAGTAATGAATCCGTTGAAGACAGAATTGAATGAACTTAACCAAACATTAAATGCAGTGCAATCGTTGACACGACTTGCACCATGCCCTGGTGAAAAAAACATGTCGGTTTTGGACTTCAAAACACCCAGGACCATAAGCGTGGTCACCAGTAGTTGGTCATTTTGGTATGCCATATCACTTGTCCACCACAACTCGCACCACCATGATGTAGCTCTATCCATTTAGCTTCGTAGCTTCAACAAATGGCTACTCCACTTCCATGAATATCCTTCTAAGGATCTTCTAGCCTCCATCCAAGGCTTTAATACTTCCATTAAGACTTCTTCAAGGATCTTTCAAGGTTCTTTCATGATTATAACAATATGTCATCAAGACTATCTGCCAATCACTCAAATGAAATTGTTAAACACTTTAAAGAGTGTTTGTGATCTTTAAAACAAAATATAGTGAGAAGCATAATAATCTCTCCCTTTTTTATGATCACAAACATTTGAATAATAAGTGAAGAAAAAACAAGAATATAATAAGATAAGATTGAAAAAGATAATACTTCAATATACAATTTATAAAACTTTTTTTAACGAGGTAACAAAATAATTACTATAAATATTACCAAGATTTCTCCCCCTTTGGAAAACAACAAAAACTTCTCTCCATTAACATAAAACTTCTCCCCCATAACAACAATATTCCAGGATTCTCAAGATTTATTTCCCTTTGAGATAATCAAAAACAAGTCATAGACAGGGTTAGAGTAAAATAGAAACAATTTAAAACTATGTTTATCATCATTAATGATCATTCGAGAGAGACAAAAACAATGTTTTGAAAATTTGAAACTTCAAAATTTTGAAAGATATATTTTTAATATATTTCAAGATAAAAGTAAACAAACATTTTTCATTTAAAAATATAGTTTAATAGAAAAATAAAACTTTGAAAAAGGTTTCAAGAAGTTCAAGAGTTAAATAAATTTTGAAAAACAATTAAAAAAAGGGTGTTTCTTTTAGGATCATTTTAGTATTAACAAGATTAGCTCTCCGCCAAATAATGCATATGATGATATTGTTGAGACCAAGTTGGTAAGAAGTTGTTTTTAGAAGCTGAAAGAAGTTTGTATTGAAAGTATTGTATTTTGTTGTTAAGAAAAGAAATCAATTAACTTTGTAAGCTTTGATGATTGGATGCAAAGGATGAAAAGTTGCAACGTAATCAGAAAATCAGACTCAAAATGCTTAAGAAGATCAGATGAAAAAAGATTAAGAAAGTCTATAAGATTGTGAAGAAGTTTTTTGGGAGAAAAGGTTCAACGAACTCACCTTGGGTCTAGAATAATAGTTTTTTTTCGATCATAGTGAGAAAATATATCAGAGTCTGAATGGATCTAATGAAAATCTGATGATGATTTGTTGATTTTGGAGTTCTCATAAATCATATGTTGTCTAAGAAACTTGTGATGCAAGCTTTATAAAGCAAGGGGGGAGAACAAGTGTTGCCAATCAATTTGAGGTTTGATTGGAAAGAAAGAAGATGGTGAAGGAATGAAAATTAGTAGAAACTTTCCAATGCAATTAAGATGATGCTATGTCAATCCTAAATGTTCTCACAGTCATGGGAAAGTCATGATTACAGGAAGGAGTTTGTGAAAGAAGAAAGCTTAA
This sequence comes from Viscum album, assembly GCA_963277665.1. Lineage (NCBI taxonomy): Eukaryota > Viridiplantae > Streptophyta > Magnoliopsida > Santalales > Viscaceae > Viscum > Viscum album. The sequence goes on from OY728155.1 coordinate 143,486,377, forward strand.
GTTTTCCAGTCTCGGTTCATTGGTGTGAGATCACCAGACGTGGAACTGTTAAAAGGCTGTGAAGTTTTGTTTAAAATGTGAGAAGATGAAGATGTTGGTTTCCAGTCAGACCAATAAACCACAAGATATAAATCTTCATAGAAAGCAGTTGGTAAATGCTAGAAGTTTGTTTTCATCGTAATCAGAAAAGGAAAGAAGTTGTTGCCGGTGTTGGTCCATCCGATGCAGCGTGCTAACGATTAATTGTAGGTAGAATTGCTTTTATTGGGAGTTGTTGGGACCAATGAAAAATAAAAGAAGTGGAGTTTGTTGGACTAATGCATGTAGGAAAGTCAGAGACCGATCAATCGGGTGCAGATCAACAATGTATCAAACCATTTTCATCAGGCTAAAATATTTTTGTTTCAATTAGGTTAAGAGAGAAAGAGAAACTATTGTTTGCGGCATGCGACAATTACCAATTACATACAATTCAATTGAAAAACCTCAATAAATTTGGGGGCGCGACATACCTTGATTGAAACGGTGTGAAACGACTTTCCATCAACGTCTTAGGATGTCCACTATGCATACAGAACCAAAGCTCCATTGGATTCAGGTGATTTTACCATACTCTGGTGAAATCGCCACCTAAACCCTAAACTGGAACAACACCAAATTAGCAAGGAAGAAGAAAGGCGAAGGAATGAGGAGAAACTCATACCTTGATTCACTGAAGAAAACTCCCAAGATCATCACCCCAAAACAAGGGGGAGAAGGACAATGAAGGGGGAGACCCTCCTGATTGGCTAGCTCAAATGATAGGAGGAAGAGGGGTTTCCCCCTCTTAACATTCAAGGGGAAATAGTCATTTTCCCCCTTAAAATCCCCATTGGCTGGCAGTGGTGTGTTGTAGTTTTTGGCAACGGAAACCACCCGACCTCTCCCGATGCTCCTCTGAGCCCCTAAGACGCCTCTCGAGCCACATTCAACGTCTAAAACACCTCTTTTATGATGGATCCAAGCCTCAATATTCTTTTCAAAATCTCAAATCAAAATTTGGCATGTCCACCAAACAAATAATTCAAATTTCTCTTGAAATTCAAACACCCATAAGACATGGGGTATTACAAAGTGGAATGAAATGTTTATGTTAATATTTCATTCTCGAATTCTTGGTTAGTTTGTGAGGGGTTATCCTACTAGATCACTACCATTTTGAGTTAGAAGGGGCCTATGAATTGACATGAGCAGTGGGAATTTTCTGGGCCCTTATTTTATTATTTGATGATATTTCCCTCAATGCTTAATGGCTATGTTATGTTGGCAATGAAGATGGTTGCAATTTTATGGGCCCTTATTATATTATTTGATGATATTTCCCTCAATGCTTAATGACTATGTTATGTTGGCAATTAATATGGTTGTAGGGAAGACGGTTAATGGTGGAGATTATGGTAACTCATGTGGGATATTTCTCATGATTGTGTTGTTCTTGAGATTCGGGACATCTCCCTTGATTATGGTTATTGCTGGAATATAATGTAGCTTCTGTGATTGTGATTGGTGGTCTGAACTTACTCTTGTTTTCAACTTTCCTTAATTATTCTGACACATGTTTGTCTTGGCACATTGAATTCACAAGGATGTTGATTTACTTTGAACTATTACCTTACTGGGTACTCTAAAGTGTTCACCGCTCTGCAGTGTTTCTTGAGTTGTTTTGCAGGATAACTCGAGGGAGAAAGGGGACATTGATGAGTGGAGCTTTGGGAGTTTTATTTTTCATTCTCCCTAGTTTTGATGTGTTAGTTTCAAGTAGTTAAGTCAGTATTGATAATGCTAATTTATATATATATATATAGAGGTGAGAGAGAGTTGATCAGTGGATTAGTTATATTTTCCTGAGAATTAAAAGGGTAACGACTCTCGTACTTGTGATAGATACCCTTGGTGCTAGTCGTCAACTCATGGTCTATTGAAGGATGACTTTGAGGGATCACTCTCGTCTCCCCTACTAACCAAGGAGGGGTTTAAGCGAGGGTAGATTATGATATAAAAAAATTGGCCACTGGGCATATAGAATATATATAAAAATAACAAATATAATAAAAGAAATAAATAACACAAAATAATTAACCAAATATCACATTAAAAGAAAAAATAACCATAAACATAATGAATAAAATGTAATTATCATCAATCGTCATATTTTTCACCTCAACATTTCAATATGCCAACAAGAAGTTACTATTATCCACATCATATGCAAATACTCCCAGCAACATACCAGTTGGAATTGTGGAACCTAATCAATCGGATGGAGTTAGAATCATTGTTGAAGGCTCATGCCTAAGAAAGAATTAGAGGATGTAAACTATACCAAAGCTAATCAGATGCATTGACAAGAGATATTGTAGCATCATGGACCAATATGCAGAAATGGGTACTATAACAATACATTTTTTGTATTATTAGCTCGAATATAAGCTTATGTTTTCTGTATTGGTTCTTGCTGCTATAATTGTGCACCCAAAAATTGTAAAACTTTTTCATCACTCCACGAACTAAATGAATTCTCAAACCACATACAATCATGTGCTCAATTTCTTTTGTTTTCTCCTTTGTGCAGTCTATTTTTCCCTATTCTTGCTCATTTTTTGGAATTATTTCCTTTTTAGGACATATGCACTCATAATAATGCCTTTATAAGGACTATAAAGACAAAACACACCCACATACAACACATGTCATGCACCCAAAAAGGAAACCACTAATACAACAATCATATGCAATAAATAACATTCCAAATTTTTTCTAAGGTTATCCACTTAGCCACTGTTTCTGAATAAGTTTACATCAACCTATGTGATAGTCTTTTTATAAGTCACATTTAATCTCATTGGTATATTTTTCAACATTCAATTCATATCATTACAATAGATAGATGTCATTAGTGACAATCTTCACATGTGAGAAAGTATTCGTTTATCTTGAGTTGGGTGTGTGTGCACATTTTGAAAAGTTTTCACACAAAGGAATAGACACTACTAGAAATCTAACCTATACCAACGGTTTGTAAAAACCATTGGTACAGGTCCCCTTTCCCAACGGTTTGGCCAAACCGTTGGGAAAAGCCCGCTTTGAGGCCACTTTTCCCAACGGTTTGACCAAACCGTTTGGAAAAGACCACTTTGAGGTGCTTCCAAACCGTTGGTAAAGGATATGGATTTCCCAACGGTTTGGACAAACCATTGGGAAAGAGTGGGTACCTATCCCAATGGTTCTCAAAACCGTTGGGAAAGACCTTTCCCAACAATTTTGAGAACCATTGAGATATGTACCCTTATTTTTTTATGAGTACATTTATCAAATATCGTCAAATAAATCAATATATATCCAAATATATTCACATGAAACTCTAGGATAGTGGTAAAGTCAATGATATATAACGTGGAGGTTATGGGTTCAAACCTCCGTTGGAAATTATATATATATATATATATATACCTATCCCAACGGTTTGGAAAACCGTTGGGAAAGACCTATACCAATGGTTTGAAAACTATTGGGATACGTCTTTCCCAAAGGTTTTCTCCAAACCGTTGGGATAGGTCATTCCCCATGCCAAATCACCCAACGGCTTCCCAAACTGTTGGTATAGTCTATACCAATGGTTTTGGGACCTATACCAATGGTTACAAACCGTTGGTATAGGTAATTTTTCCATTAGTGAGAGATGACTTTCCAAGCACATGTTGTTAGCTTTCATATACAACTTTGAACTTTGTACTTCACATTTATCTTTTTAAGAATATTAAAAATTCATAATCAAACTTGGGTGCAACATTATACTTAAAGATCGTCTCCATTAATATTTTGACTTTCCAAGCACATGTTGTTAGCTTTCATATACAACTTTCAACTTTGTACTTCACAGTCATCTTTTCAAGACAATTACAAATTCATAATCAAACTTGTGTTCAACATTATTAGTTGGCTTCCTAATAACAAAAATATCCATTTTTTTAGGAAGCCAATTCTAGTTGTCATGTATTATCATTGAATTTGAATAGCTGTTCAATCTCCTCATTGTCTAAAAAACAACACTCAATTTTTAGTGTGTATTTTAACTCTATTTTAACAAATACACAACACAATTCATAAATGGGGATGTCAATATTGATAGTTCACCTGATGGAATTTCTTCACTCGACAATTCATAGTGCGTTTTCCATTGAAAATCAATATAAAACGCTCTTCCATAATGAAAATAACATAATCCTTCTTTTTGTAAAGAATTTGTTATCTTGGCCTGCAATAGTCAACCTACACCAATATTAAATATATTACTGAACAAATCTTTTTTGGTCCATAATTGCATATAAGAAACAATTGTTTCTTTATAAAACATTTAACATTACAAATGCAACTAAAAAACCGCATTAATATGTAATTTTAAATACAGCATATTATATGTTGTAGCCACAATAATAAAGGACGAGGAGATACAGACTATAGGAGTGATATTGGGAAATTTAAGGACGGTGTGTGAGTAGGGTTGTAATTGAGCGGAGTTAAGCCGAGTCAGGTATCACATTGTTCAAGCTCGAGCTCGGTACTTAAAATTGATGCTCAAGCTCAGCCCAAGCCCAATCAAGTAAAATTTTCCAAGATCAAGCTCTTCTCGGGCTCGTTCAAGTTGCTCAGGCTGGATTATGTTAGATTAAAATACTTTATCACAAATTTGATTCTAATCTTGAGCTCAATTTGATTATTCAAACTCGAATATGCACTTCAGATTGAAGCTCAAACTCAAAAATAAATAAATATTTATTTAGAAATAATAATATATTAAAATATGAAATACTTGATTAGGCTTGCGTGCTACTCAATTAATATTCGAGTATCTCATGTTCGAGCTCAAATCGAAAAAGAATCAAGTATTTTAGTGTGTATTTTAACTCTATTTTAACAAAATAAAAATCATTCTATTTGAGTGTTTCAAACAGTGGTCTAATATGATTCACCCAGTGTGAACATCAAAAGAATAACCCAGCAAAGGAATTTAAGTAGTCATGGTTGGAAGTTCTGCAAAGGAATTTACCTTCAATGCACAATGCTCACAGAAGTAGTGCTTGAACTTGGTTATGACAGGATCCACAAATGGTTGCCTTCAAAAGAAAAAGCAAATGGAAATCCATCATCATCACCATCCCCACTCTGGTCCACCCCTTCCTCATCACTTCCATCCCAACCCATGACCAGGTCCTCTTTCTTTCCTTCTCTACTTCTTCCCGCTCCTCCAACTACCAATCAGGCTTATAATACCCTTGATCATGCATGAACTTACATGAATCTCCATACCCATAGTATCCAGTCTCTTTGTAATACTTACAGATGTTTGGATGATAATCAAACCTTGCTGACACCCTAATGTGAGCAGAATCCCTGAGAGGCCCATGTGCCCCACCATCTTTTTCCCCAGCAATAGTCTACTCTCTTAGGAAGCCGTCTTTGTAATCAGTATATCCATGGATTCCCTTATACACCTTTGCATCCTCACAGCTCTTGATTTTCACTTTCAAATATCCATTGGCTTGCTTCAAAACCCTCTCGTGGATTACTCAGGCATCATTAGAGAAATCAGTCTTGGTTTCTAGTGTTGTGGTTGCTCTATTATCATGATGAATTTGAATTTCCTTAGATGAGTCAAACAGAAAGATTTTCACTGGAGATTCTACAGTATATTGCGCAGATATTGGGTGCTTAGAGGTTGTGGTTGAGAAATGTATCTTATTGTATGGTTTTTGAAGTTTTTTCTTCTTCATGTTTTGTATTACCAGCCTCTCAGTAATTGAATCCTCCTCTTCATCAATTGTGCATTTTCTGATGTTTTTGTTATTAGTTGGCTTCCTAAAAAAATGGAAAACTGTATAAAACAAAGTAAAGTGAACATTAGCAGGATGTTGAGAAACTATAGAAACACAGGAAGAGAAATGATGAATCTTTAAAACAAGCAATTGAACCTGATTCTGACTCTCCATCGTGATCTATCTTCATAGAGTCTGCTTGATTATATTTTCCATTTTCACCCGAGTCTCCCATGGCACATGACGACCTTTGTAATAGCCCCCACAAATGAGAATATATGACTTGCTGAAGGCACAAATCTAAAACATATTTTTTAACTTAAAGCAACTTCCGTTCTCAACAGGATGAATGCTTTTGAGGGATGCCATGAATAAAAAACCCTAAATAAGATGATACGTGGGAAAATTCAAGTGAAAAGATCACTAGGAAACATAAATACCCTTCCTCCCTGTGCCTTATTCATAAAAACGTCAAAAAAAAAAAAAAACCTTCAATTGAGAACTCACAGATTTTCTTCAATCGACGGTGGGAGGAGAACCTATTACTAAAAACTGAATGATAAAACTAGGCCGAAAAAATTGCTGAGACCAAAAATCCTAGAATATGGAATGTTGTAATGAGAAAATAAAACATGAGTGGGTCAAAAAACTGAAGCTCCAGCAACCTTACATGTAGAACACCCTAGGAATTATAATAGCCAGTCATACATCGGGAGATTCGTTCTGAATTGTGGGACAGGGAGATTGGGAGTGGTAAAGAGAGACCGCAATAAGTTTGATCGATTGTGAGAGTATTTGAATCGGAAGATGTGACAGACTGAAATAGGCAGATGAGGGAGGGGATTGACGATGTCGAAGGTGAGAGGCACGAGCCAGCGATACGGGGAGAACGTTCACGACAGGGTCGGATAATTGGACCATGGATAAGTATATCCGCCCGAATAGAATTTGATCAGTGTAATTCAGTTCATATTGGGTTAGATAATTGCACCATTGATAATATTTTAGCATGGGGTAGTGGTTCATCACGAGTGAATGAAAAAAATAAGTTACAGGAGGAAGGATTTGAATATTTTTATGAGCGACTTAATTAAATTTGAAAAATCAGTCTTCACACATCATTTCTCACCGTAAACTCTCATTTACTATTATTGAACTCGCATCCTTTGATCTTTCTTGAACCCCTAACTGAGGCTCTCATCCTCAATCCAAGTGATCGTAGTATATCAATTTGGAATTGTAAGGTTAAAACGTAATTTAGTTCACGTAACCTCTAAAAAGGAAATTGTCTTTTTTTTAGTCTTTCACAGGTATTCCATCTGTTTACTTAATGTAGATAAGCCCAAAAGTGAACTCACCCCATGAAATTCTCATTGACCAACTCATGGTATCTATCCAAACATGCTCCACCATCAACTTCCATTGATTATTTTGCCACTCGTGATACAAGACTATAGGTCGGATTATGATAAAATGGTAAGAGAGAAGTAAATTAGTCTTTAAAAAACAAAAGGAAAAGATTAAAGTCTTAAACACTGAAAACCATTTTTTTTGAAAGATTGAAGATAATTAAAACATTTTGACGATTTAAAAAGAACAATTGATCAAAGTTGAAAGCACAATGATATAATTATACATGTTTATAAAAGTGGGAGAATGAAAGAAATTGTGATTTGAAATTTAAACTATTATACAAATCGATGGACTAAACAATTGATTAATTGAATGAAAGAAAATGATAAATAAATAAAAAATTATAAAGTAAACAAGAAAAAAATATTTGGTGAGAATGTTTGTCTCAAAAAGATCCATTACATCTACCACCCCAATTGCTTGAGGATTTATCGTATTAGTCCATTAACTTTAACAATGGTTAAGATACAAAAACTCATTGGGTTTTTAGGCTGTACCAAGAAACTAGAATTAAAATTGGCACCAACTTTTCAACGAGTATAGCTAGAAACTTCAAAAAAATAATAATCTCATGCCTTTTATTGGTCATGATAAGAAATCATGAGTCCCTCACTTTAAAGGTAGTGAGCACCGGTAATAGAATAATAAAGGAAGAAGAGAGAGAATTTATTAGGAGCAATCCCGTATTAAGTTAGTCTCGATTCTCTCAAAATAATATGAAGAACAACTAGGAGAGAATGAGAAAATGATGAGAGTGAGAAGATATTACAATAGACAGACAATCTAGATTGGAGAAGAGTGGATTTAGAAAAGAAAGCACTTTGAGAGAGAATTGACAATTGATTTAATGAGAGCATTGTTGCACAAGTTGATTGTAGAGATCCAAGCACCCAATCCCTCTATTTATAGCCTTTAAATCCTTTGTAAAACTTATGGAATTTACCGAGGAGTAATGAAATCATTGAAGACCGACTTGAATGAAGTTGACTTAACATTAAATGCAGTGCAATCGTTGACACGACTTGCACCATACCCTGGCAAAAAAAACATGCCCGTTTTGGACTTCAAAACACCCAGAACCATAATAGTGGCCACCAGTAGTTGGTTGTTTTGGTATTCCATATCACCTGTCCACCACAACTCGCACCACCATGATGTATCTCTATCTAGTTTTCTTTGTAACTTCAACATATGGCTACTCCACTTCCATGAATGTTCTTCTAAGGATCTTCTAGCCTTCATTCAAGGATTTAATACTTTCATTAAAACTTCTTCAAGGATCTTTCAAGGTTCTTTCATGATTATAACAATATTTCATCAAGACTATCTGCCAATCACTCAAATGAAATTGTTAAACACTTTAAATAGTGTTTGTGATCTTTAAAACAAAAGATGATGAGAATCATAATAAAATCTCCCTTTTTTATGATCACAAACATTTGAATAATAAGTGAATAAAAAACAAGAATATAATAAGATAAGATTGAAAAGGATAATACTTCAATATACGATTTATAAATTTTTTTTTAATGAGGTAACAAAATAATTACCATAAATATTACCAATATTCCCCCCTTTAGAAAACAAAAAAAACTTATCTCCCTTAACATAAAACTTATCCCCCATAAAAACAATATTCCAGGATTCTCAAGATTTATTTCCCTTTAAGATTATAAAAAACAAGTCATAGAGAGGTCTGGAGTAAAATAGAAACTATTTAAAACTATGTTTATCATTATTAATGATCATTCAAGAGAGACAAAAACAATGTTTTGAAAATTTGAAAACTTCAAAATTTTGAAAGATATATTTTCAATATATTTCAAGATAAAAGTGAACAAACATTTTTCATTTTAAAATATAGTTCAATTGAAAAATAAAACTTTGAAAAAGGTTTCAAGAAGCTCAAGAGTTAAATAAATTTTGAAAAAAAATAAAAAAGGGTGTTTTCTTTATGATCATTTTAGTATTAACAAGATTATCTCCCCATCAAATAATGAATATGATGATATTATTGAGACCAAGTTGGTAAGAAGTTGTTTTTGGAAGTTGGAAGAAGTTTGTGTTGAAAGTATTGTATTTTGTTGTCAAGAAGAGAAATCAATTAACTTTGTAAGTTTTGATGATCAGATTCAAAGGATGAAAAGTTGCAACGTAATCAGAAAATCTGACTCAAAATGCTTATGAAGATCGGATGAAAAATGATTAATAAATTATATAAGAATGTAAAGAAGTTTTTTGTGAGAAAAGGTTCAACAAACTCACCCTGGGTCTAGAATAAAAGTTTTTTTCGATCTTAGTGAGGAAATTTATCAGAGTCTGAATGGATCTAATGAAAATATAATGATGATTTGCTGATTTTGGAGTTCTCATAAATCCTAAGTTGTTTGAGAAACTTATGATGCAAGCCTTATGAAGGATGGGGGGAGAACAAGTGCTATCAATCAGTTTGAGGTTTGATTGGAAAGAAAAAAGATACTGAAGGAATGGAAATTAATATAAACATTCCAATGCTATTCAGATGATGCTATGTCGATCTTAAATGTTCTCACAGTCATGGGAAATTCATGATTACAAGAAGGAGTTTTTGAAATAAGAAAGCTTATGTTTTCTGGTCTTAGTTCATCAGTGTGAGATCACCTGACGTGGAATTGTTAAAATGTTGTGAATTTTTTCTTAAAACGTGAGAATATGAAGATGTTGGTTTTCATTTAGACCAATAATCCACAAGATATAAATCTTTATAGAAAGTAGTTGGTAAATTCTAGAATTTTGTTTGCATCATAATCAGAAAAGGAAATAAGTTGTTGCCGGTGCTGGTCCATAAGAGGTAGAATTGCTTTTATTGGGAGTTATTAGGACCAATGAAAAATAAAAGAAGTGGAGTTTGTTGGACTGATGTGTGCAGGAAAGTCAGATACCGATCAATCAGATAAAGATCAACAATGTAGCCAACCATTTTCATCAAGATGAAATATTTTTGTTTCAATTAGATCAAGAGAGAAAGATAAACTAATGTTTATTTTCATCAAATGGTTCAAGAGTCATCGAATAATATGTGGTACCAATTATCGGACTGGAGGTGACACCAATCCATCAAAATGAGATAGGGGTCGATCCATCAGGCGCATGCTGACACCGATATAATTCATTGGACACTAGAATCCATTAGACACAAGATCCTCAGTCTGAAAAAAATAAGAAAAAGTGAAATTATTTTAAGTAGTCTTAAAATGTTGACAAAGTGTTTTCAAGGTAATTTGAAGATGGTGTTGAAGTGTTGTTGAGGAAGTTAAAAAATATTTGGAAGTTGAAACTATGTTTATGGAAAAATAAAGACAATCAAAATCTAATGAAGTAGAAATAATGTTTCTAGCAGAATGGTTTCAAAGTCTATGTTTAACAGTTGGTTCGGAGCATCGAAATGAGTTATTTTTCTTTCAATTGGTACAGAGAAACATAATGAAGAATATGTTATTGTACATATGTCTTCATCAAAATTAGGAAATCAAAATGAAAATCGAAATCCGAATTAAAAATGGTTAGAATTTTTGAAGCAAGATAAAGTTGTGAATATATTCAAGAAGGTTTGAGAAGAATCAAGAAGAGTAGAGAAGCACAAAATAAGTAAAATTTGGAGCTGAAATGAAGGGGAAATTTAAGTTTCAAGAAATTTGGTTAAGTAGAAAAACTTTTTAGATCCCCGAGTAAACATTTTGTCACACCTATAAAAGGAGGAGAGTACTTTGTACTTTTTGATAGATCTAAAAATTGTTCACATGCGAAGGAAGAGAGAGAAGTTCTGAAGTTTTAGTGAGAAGGAGTTTCCAGACACAACTTACCTGATGAAGTTTTCTGAATAGAAGAAGAAGAAGGAAGATCGTATTTAGTGGTTCCAAGTTAGACCAAGCAATCAGATTGGGTTTTCCAGATTGATACCGAAGTAGTTTAGAATTGTTTCAGTGGTATTCTAGCAGAGTTATATTTTTGGAATGAGCAATCAGACTGGGGAATCAGACTGGGATATCAGACTAAGTATAATTACGAAGTCCAGAGAAGTTCTTACCTGCTGCTAGGTAGGAAAGTAAAGAATTGTTTTAAAGATTATATGTTTGAAAGTTCACAAGGAATAACAATAACATGTTTTGAAGCAATTGGTTAATTTTTTTTAACTTGTAACACAAACTTATATTACATCATTTCGTGCTACTTGAAGCACATGCGCTTTTTTATTGATCATAGTACTACCCAAGTGTAAGGGTATATTCTATTTGTTTGTATCCACATAAAAGGATTGTTTTCTAGTAGATTGTGTGGTATTGGATTGTTTCCAAACCATACCAAGGATATACATACTCTTATTGAGTAGTGAACCTTGTAAATACTTATGTTTTTATAGTTTTGTGATTTTTTTATATTTTAATCAAAGTGATAAATATTTAACAAGAGGTAAAAGTTGTTTCAAAATAAAGAAAAATTAAAAGGAAAATATATCATTGATCCACCCACTCCCCCTCTCAGTGATACTTAGATCACAGTTGGGCAATATCAAGTGGTATTAGAGGGAAATATCCCTTCGTTTACTCTTTGCTGAAGTTTTTGAAGAGAATTTGTGATGGAAAATCTGAATTTTGTGAACAGTAAGGGGACTTCGATCTTCGATGTTAAGAGCTATCATATCTGAAAAGATAGAATGTTGCCTTATCTTATTTCTCTTGGGTATGATTTTCTTAAAGCTGTAATAGATGGATTTCCTCCTATTGTTAAAAAAGTTCCTCTGGAATCTGTTGATAAGAAGAATCTTGATAATGATGGAAGATCCAAGAATGCTTTACTCTCATCACTTTTTAAAAGTGAGTTTCTAAGAGTTAAGGGTGTTGAAACTACCAAAGTTATCTGAGATAAGCTTAAGAACATTTATGAAGGCAATACAAAAGTGAAGAAGAAAAAGTTACAAATTTAGAGATCAAAGTATGAAGATCTCAAGATGGATGAATATGAATCTGTTGGTGACTTCTTTACAAGCATGAATTACATTGTTAGAACTATTAGATGTATTTGTGAAAAGTTGGAAGATTCTTCTATTGTTGAAAAGATATTGAGAATTATTCCTGAAAAGTTTGATGTCAAAGTTTCTTCGTTGGAAGATAGAGATCCATAAACATTATCTCTCAATGATTTTCTTAGTAATCTCATCAATTATGAAATGATAAGGGAGAAAGTTATGAAAGGCGAAACAAAAGTTGATAGAGAAATGTATTTTAGGGATTCTAAGAAAGAAAATCCTAATAATATTCTTGAAGAAGAAGAAGCCGAAGATTCTGATTCTGAAAATGAGGTATGTAAAAATATTGATGAATTTTTATCCTTGTTTTCTAAAAATGTGAAAAGAGGTACAAGAAAGTATAAAGGGAAACTTCCCTTAAAGTATTTTTAATGTGGATCCATTGGGAACTTTGTGGATAATTTTCCTCAAAGAAATAAAGAAGAGGATAATGATAAATATGAAAGAAGGCAGATAAGATCATGGAAGAAACAGGGTGATGAGGATAAATTTTATTCCAAAGGGAAGATAAAAAATTATCCAAGTCCAAAAGGAGAAGTTTTTTTTTCTAAAGATGATGAAGACTAAGATAGTGAAGTTGAATCCAAAAATTCTACTGATAATTCTAGAGAGAATAATTTCATTTCAATAATTAATAATGAAGAGTTCAGAAGAAGTAGTTCTGAAGAAGAAGAGACTCGATTGGAATTTCATATGAAAGAAGAATTTAAAGAATGTCTAAGAAATATTGGAAGGTTTGAGAAATAGATGAAGAAATTGAAAAATTAAAATTCCTACACAAACAATCAAGAATGTTTTCCTAATGAGAAAGTTAATCTGTTGGAAGAGATTGATGATTTGAAGAAATCTATTGAGAAAGAAAAGAATTAGAATTAACATTTGGAAGTAAAGTTGAAGGAAAAAGAAGAAGAGTTGGAACCTATCCAACTAAAACTTTCTAAATATGAACAGAGGATTACAAGTTTCAAGAACTTTATTTCTAAAGTTGGTGAATGTTCTGGAAAATGTGAACCTGAGAAGGATCAAAAGTTACCTTCAAAGGTTAAGAAGAAAGCTAAAAAAATTTCTGAGAAGAAGGAAGTTGAGAAAGTTATGTATGTGGACAAAACAAAAAAAGAAGAAAAGTCATAAGTTTCTAAAAAGTCTGAGTCTAAAAAAGTTTCTACTACTTCTAGTTCTAATAAGTATAAAAAGAAATCAAAGTTTAAAAATAATATTCTGGGTGATAATGGAAAGGTTGGTGGTTAACAATGTTCTAGTGAGAAAGATAATAAGGTTGTTGAGAAACATGCTCACAACTCCAGACAACATGGATGTTACAGAGGAAAATATTCTTTCTATGGATACTACTAGTATTGTGGTGGATTCAAACATATAGAAAATATGAATTGGTTTAATCAAAAAAATTACTACTATTCCATGAATTATATAAGACAAAGTTTTAGGGGGAGTTAATCCTCTCAAAAGAATAATTCTGAGAATAATGTTTTAAAGAAATCTAAGAAAGTTGGTGTAAAATCTGAAAATAGCTTCCAACCTCTGGATACTATTTGTGAAAGATGTGAACAACCTAGACATCTCACACAAGGATGTCTTGTTTTTTTACCATTACAAAAGAAATTCTTAACAATTCTCAGAAGCCGGATGTGAAGAAAGATAAAGGGAAAGAAAAAGATCTTGTTATTGGAACCCTTCTCAAAGCTACACAAGGAGAAAAACATTATATCTTGGATAGTGGGTGTTCTTCTCATATGATAGGAGACTTAAAATTGTTAAATAATGTGAAAGACTTCAAAGAAGGAACAATGACATTTGGCAATGATGAATCCCTCAGATTCAAAGGTGTTGGATCTGTTATTACCGGGGAAGAAAAGTTAAATTCCAAGAAAGATTTATTTGTTGATCGGATGAAACACAATAATCTAAGTGTTTCAAAACTTTGTGTTGAATTTAACAAAGTTATTTTTAGAAAATATGGGTTTGTTGTAAAAAGAGAGGAATATGGAAACATTGTTACAACATGCCAACGTATAAAAGGAAACTTGTTCCAAGTTGGTGAGGTTCAAAACTCTTATTAATTAAGTATGATAGAAAAGAACTAGTTGTGGAATAAAATGATGGGAAAATGTGTTAGTGAATCATGAGAAAGTTATCAAATAGTGACAATGTCTATGGAATTCCTGATATGTCAAGAAGAAGAGATTGGTGTTGCACAATTTTTCAAAATGGAAAGATTACAAACTCTGTACATAAGAAAGTTTTAATTTGTTCAAAATGACCCCTGGAACTTATTCATTTTGATATATGTATCCCAATGAGAAAATAATCAAATCATGAAGATAAGTATTTCATTAATTTCATTTAATAATTTACTCGCATTACTTGTGTTATGTATATGAAACATAAGTCTGATGCTCTGAAAATGTTTAAAAGCTTTAGGAGAAAAGATGATAAGAAATGTGAGAATTCATTGAAGAAGTTGAGAACTAAAAATGGTGGTGAATATAAAAAATAATAGTATTAAATTTATATTGATAATCATAGAATTTAGAATGAGTTCAGTGCACCTTACACTCCTAAAAAATGGTGTTGCTAAAAGAAAAAATAGAAGTTTGATTGAAATGGGGAGAACTATGTTACTTGAACATGACCTCTCTAGTTGCTTTTAGAGGTAAGACATGAGAACTATTGTGTATTTTCAAAACTAATGTTTCTATAGAACAAGTTCAGATATTACTCCATATGAAATGTTTTATGAAAAAAACTATAAGTTTAAAACACTTAAGAGTTTTTGGGAGTCCATGCATTATAAAGAAGAAAGGTGGAAACCTTGTAAAGTTTGAGGAGAGAGGTGAATATGAAATTTTTATTAGCTATGATCTAGAAAGAAGAGGATATAGATATTTAAACAAAGATACATGAAGTTTATTTGACTTTTTTTGATGTGAAATTTATTGAAAAAATTGAGAAAAATGCTAAACAAACTTGTGCAAATAAGGAAGATGAACAGAATGAAAGAATTTTTGTTAAGAGTTCTGATAAGGATGCAAAAAATCGTAATCCTAATCAAGAAGAAGAACCAAAATCAACTGTTTCTAGTGATGAGAAAGAATTTTGAAAATCTCATCCCAGGTTGAGGTAGCAAGTGAAAGATCATGACATAATTGGTGATCAACATCAAAATATTCAAACAAAAAGAACATCAAAAGTTATTACACATACTTATTTATATTCAAAAGTTGATCCGAAAGATGTAAATGAAGAATCTATAATGGATTTAGGATATAAATTAAGCATTGTATTAGATTAAAAAAATGATACTTGGGAACTCATAGCTAAAATAAAAAAAAAAAATATTATTGGTACAAAGTGGGTTTTCCAGAACAAATTGAATGAAGTTGGTGAAGTAATAAGAAACATAGCAAGGTTAGTGTATAAAAGTTACTCACATATTGAAGGTATTGACTTTTATGAGACATTTTATTTGGATTCAAGATTATAAATAATCATAATCTTTCTTTCTATTGTTGTATAAAAAAGTTACAAAATATTTCAGATTGATGTGAAGTCTGCATTTATGAATGGGGATCTTGATGAAGAAGTGTATATTGAACAACCATGTGGCTTTGTTGTTAGGTGGGATGAAAGTTATGTGCGCAAGTGAAGAAATACTTGTATAGGCTAAAAAAAGCTCTGAGGGAATGGTATTCCAAATTGGATACCTGCTTAATAAAGATGATTTTTAAGAAAGGAAGGGTTGATAGTAATCTCTACATCAAATAAATTAAGGATTTTCCCCTCATTTTAATTGTCACGACCCAACCTAAACCAGAGCTCGATCCGCAACTACCCCAAGCCCACCTATATAGGCCAGGGGTGGAGATAAGTGTCAAAGGCATAACTAACTCAGGGAGGCCTTTTCCTAAGTACCTGTACACACACACATAGCCATCTTGATGCAAAAGTGCAGAGGGAAAAAATAAAAGACGCAACACTGCTATACAGTAAACCCAGCATGCATGAACCTCTAGAAAGTACAAAAGTAAAGTAGTATAAACTAAAAAGTAAAGGGAAAAAATACATGTCCAACTAGAAATGTGTCCCAACATGACATAAAAATGGAAAAGTAAACAGTTTAAAGAGAGCCCAAATTTTGAATCTCAAGCTATGACTATCATATTCAATCCAAGAGCCCATTATCCCTAAGCTCCTCTGTATTCACAGTCGAACTATCCATTTTCTTTATAAGACATGATACATGAGGGAAAATATAATGCAAGGGTGATTATAAACATACCTAGTAGGATGCTCCAAAATTTGAAGGGGGAGCAGTAAGAGATACAATAGAAGAAAAAGATAGTAGATAACACAAGGTACAATGAAAGAGTACAACTCAACCCAAAAATAGAGTTAAGGTAACCTCATCCAAAAAAATGGAGTTGAAATGGAGAGTAGATGAACTAATCATAAATTCTTCACTGAATATAGTAGGAGAGTAGACTCATCCAACCATGAGAATCTAAACACAGAAAGAACATGGAATACCCCATGCATCTTCGCCTCTTCTGGAAGGAGAGTGTCCAAATACAAGGTGTGGATACAGAATTAGGATATATATATTTATGCTTAGTCAAAGAAGACCAAATTGAGAGAGTAATGGGATCTTTAATTCACTATTAAACCCAAGAACAAGAGTCACCAATAGTTCCAAAAGTCTATCAATGATGCCCAGTATCCCATGCATCTGCCTAGAAATAACTGTATAAGTCTAACCACGCCTCGTCACTGTGTTGCACAACCAAGTGGGTACAAACTCGAAGTAGAGGACTCATTACCTAGTACATCTGGGGGGTTCCACTCTGTAACTTTTCAAGGATGCCACTGCCTAGTCTCTACTGGAGAGTCTACTCGGAAAGCATCGAGAACTCCAATGCCCAGTCCCTACTGGAGGGTCTACTCAGAAAGCATTGGGGACTCCACTGCTCAGCCCCTGCTGGGGGACTCCACTACCCAATCCCTGATGGAGGGTCTACTTAGAAAGTGTCAAGGACTCAACTGCCCAGTCCCTTCTGGAGGACTCCACTGCCTAGTCCCTACTGGAGCGTCTACTCAGAAAGCATTGAGGAATCCACTACCCAGTCCTTGCTAGAGGGTCTACTCAGAAAGTCTCTGGCGATCCTACGTGATCAATATCATCATTGAGCATCGCCTAACCAAGAATCATTCCCAAAAAATTCCATATCATATTTTTAAATCCAGAACTGAGGTCACCATAATTTTCTACATGGAAAATCATTTAGGATAGGCTACTCATGGGCCAAAATCTGAGTCCAAATGAAGGAGATACAAAGGTTTGAAGATTCATAAAGGAGCACATGGCATGTAAGGGACCCACACAACATGTGGTCCCGCTCTACTACTAGAGCATTTCCTTTCCAACACATGTATTGTGGTCTATTTAGTACTACATGGCATGTAAGGGTAATACATAATATGTCTTGGCCAAAATCCTGATGAACACACGAGGCTCATCATCCATCTGAGGGAAAAATGTAATTTCACTAATATGCCTCTTCAAATGGGCCCAGATGGCCAAACAAATCACAACATTGTGATCCTCATAGAAAAATGCTTGAGATAGGCTATTCACTCTGATCAATCAGACACCCAGTGAAAAAGTCACATTTCACTAAATCATGCTCAAATGGTGTTTCATGGGCATGAGAATTAAATACCTGAAATTAGTCTTGAAACGTCCACCTTATTTTCAAGGTCATAGTTTCATAGATGGTTTTTCATTACAAAACTATACGAGGGAGATATGTTGAATACAAGATTCCATAATAATAATAATTTTATTATTATTGGGTGTTTATTGACTTGAGGCATGAGTCTGAAAAAGGTATCCAACATTGGTCTTAAAATGACCATCTCAATTCTAGGGTCATGCTACCGCTGACGGTTCATCAATCTGAGACCGTGTGAAAAAGTTACACCAAAATGAGGTTTTGATAAACAAATAAAGATGGGTTACATTATTACGCATCCTGTAATAAAACAACCCGAGGAATCGACCCCGCGACCGACACCCCACACCCCAGCCCCACATACCACCCCAGCCATATGTGGGGGCAGATTTTGATAAAAATATAATAATATTAATTATAATAATTTTATTATAATTTTATCAAATTGGATGATCATGACTCGTCCCTTCCTTCACGTTGGACATTCACGCCTATTCATAAGGCACCTGAATTTTTCAACCCTATCTTTAAATATTTAAATTATTATTATAATAGTTATTATTATAAAAATAATAGTTATAAAGATAAAGGGAGTATGAAATTCCTACCATCACGCCCATGCATGACCCAACTCGCTCAAATGGACTCCCTCTCTCCAGATTAATAAATCCTCAACTGATATTCATCAAACCCTCACATGGTTTCCTCCATTTATTATAATAATATACAATAAATGGGATATTAAATCCTCACATTTCATTAATTCATCATATCATTAATATTATGACAATATTAATAATACAACTCCCATTAAATTAAACTCATGTGATTTTATTATTCATCAACACTTATTATTCCATCATCATCATCATTATTTAATATAATAATAATAACAAAATCTTGTTTAATTTTTATCAACTCATCACTAATAATAATAATAATAATAATAATAATAATAATAATAATTAATGCCCACCACATTGACCACATATGACCGCCTTGTTGGATATCCGAGTCTAGACACCGTCACGTCCTTGTCGAGTAGCCTCCACCATGAGGCCCCGTGCATGGTCTCTACTTGAAACTGATATCATCACACCACATTTCATTGTCATGCATCAACTGGGAAAATAGAGATTATCGACCTGATCCCAATTATGACATGAAAATTAATGGTTTGTGGATGGATTGATAAATGAACAGTATGAGGTTTTGTGAACGTAGCCACTAGTGATGAAGAATGATCAGCTGCATCTACTGCCTTTCGATTCACCTCGATTCGATCATTGGTCATCATTCGGTCTCAATCTGCCAATGAAGAAGGGGTGGAAGCTCCTCTCAACGATCACAGGGTTATGTGGCTAACCCTGGAAATTTTCCATAGAAGCTTATTTATAGAGGAAAGTTTCTTGGTTCATTTAATTCAAAATAAATAAATAAATTATTTATTTTAATTAGAGGCACCCACCAACAGCTTCCTTTACCAGACGTCCCACACCGACCAACTTTAGGTCACATCTAGGGTAAAATCCATGTTACAAATTCAACCGTGGTCTCAAATTTTCAATTCGAGACTCCGTTTATGAGATATTCTACTTTTTCAGGAAAAATGTGTGCGAGTAATAAAAACATATTTAATATTTTTATAAAATAAATTCTGGGCTCACCGGGCCTCAAAATCACACGCCATCTTAGTACTTGACTCTGAAAATATTACTAGGAATATTCCAAAGTCTTACAAAAAAACCCAGAGTCTCTATATTATTCCATTCTTCAAATATTTTCTTCCCTAAAAAGCACAACTAAATAGAAAGGTGGGGATACTGAGCCCATATCTGGATTTTCCATACATCTTCCCTACACTAGGATGTATAACCAAAGGATAAGTGTGAAAATACCTCTTTACCTCCTCTTGTAACATGACCATAATCACCATTTGTCTCTAAAAAAAGAATGTTGTGATTCCTTTTTTTAGAAAATCCATCAGGTGAAACTTCTAAGGATATCTGGTTACGCAAGACCTCACAGTCAATATCCCCCAGAAGGTAGTGCCTCCACATCCTCAAGGTGAAGACTACCATTTCAAGCTCTAGGTAGTGGGTCACATAGTTCTGTTCATGGGGTCTCAACTTCCTCAACCCGTATGTGATAACTACCTATTGTTGCATCAAGGTTGACACCAAGCACACAAGGGTACGAATGAACAAGGCAGGTGAGAAGACTCATCCAAACATGATAATCTAGACATAGAAATCATGTGAAATACCCCAAAAATCTTCGCCTCTCTTGGAAGAAGAGTAACCCCAAATCAGAAACTCCTCCACACCCACTAGTGGCATCCTAAGCAAAAAGGGTCTAGAAAAAAAACCCCACCGACAATGCCAGGACCTGCTCCGACACTCCATTGCACAACCTCTCCCTGAATGCATGAGTCTAAGGAACTCATTCACCACAACTTGACACTCTCCACTTTGGGTGGTACTGACTCTCCCACACAGTTTTGGTCACATCACAAAAATGAGTCTTGGTGGAGAAAGCGTGCATCTTCTTCATGAGTCCAAAGCTATGTCAAACTATGTCATTTCCTCCTCGATCATCTTGTATACAAACTGATTCCAAGAACATGAGGGTACTAATGAACAACAAAGAGCTTTTTAAACACTCAATTGGGT
This sequence comes from Viscum album, assembly GCA_963277665.1. Lineage (NCBI taxonomy): Eukaryota > Viridiplantae > Streptophyta > Magnoliopsida > Santalales > Viscaceae > Viscum > Viscum album. Next base: position 143,507,126 of record OY728155.1, read on the forward strand.
CTTACTAGGACCTCTATTTGCAAACACTAACATGTCACGCAACCCTGAACACACAAGTTAAAGGGAATAATCCACCACACCTTGATACTATCCTTTTTGGGCGGTACTGACTCACTCATATAGTTTTGAATCACATCACAAGGACACGTCTCGATGGGTGAAGTGAGCCTTTTCTTTTCATGTCCAATGTCACACGAAAACGTCTCCATCAAAAGACTCTACTAACACCCAACATCATCCTGGAGAGGTCTCACCACATGGATCACCATCGAAAGGGATCCTAATCAAGCGGGATATCCAAACCATAGTATCAGTTTTTAAATCGACCAACTGAGAAGGGAGTCTGGATCAACAAAAAACCTAGGAAATATTTGTTTTTGGAACCTGCAATGCACACTCAAAACAGGTGTATCATTTTCTGGTACCACCCGAACCAATTATTTCTCTACGAAGGGCACTGGTTGTGAGTGAAACCATATAATCGGTCATGATCTGCACAAGTCTGAAAATGTGGATTACCGACTCAAGCCAAACCTCCACTGCCTGGGGAACTGGATCATCGCAGAACCTCAATGGCCTCTAGCATTGAAACTCTTAGAGTGCACTAAGCCAATGTGTGTCCTCAGCCTGCACTGCTGGTATGATCTTTTACTCTATAAGTGGAGGTGTTACTACCAACCCACCTAGGGGAGGTAGCTCATGGGATGGACCTTGAACTGAGGCATCACCGCTCACCCGACTGTTGTCACATTCCAGAGCTGGTATCTTAGCTGGCTGTCATCACATAGGTATCTTGAAAGTGTCCGAGACGTACCACAATCATTTGAGCACATATATATATATACATAAAAATGGGGAGCTGACTCAAGAATTACAATAAAAGACTCAATCCTATTTTATGAATGTACCATTGATCCCTACAACCAATGTCTTGGCATGCTGAGTCAACAAGCAGGTAGTCAGGGTCTTGGTGAATGGACATGTCAACCACTGCACCATCACTGGACTCCCTGACCTGAGAGCCTCACTCAAGACACTTTGACACTGCTTCCCTAAACCCAACCAAATCCTTTTAAGGGGATACATCCAAACAATATCTCAAGGAGTGAACTTTCTCTAATATAAATTTGTTAAAACCTAACCCATGTTGGGGATCAACCCATAACTACCCCAAGCCTGCCTCTATAGGTCAGGGGGTGGAGACAAGCGCCAAAGACATAACTAACTCATGGAGGCCTTTTCCTAAGTACCTACACACACACACACACAACCATCTTGATGAAAAAGTGCAGAGGGAAAAAATAAATGATGCAATACTGTTATAAAGTAAACTAAGAATACATGAACCTTCAAACAATAAAAAAGTACGGTAGTGTAAAATGAAAGGTAAAGGGGAAAAATACATGCCCAACTAGAAATGTGTCCCAACCTAATAGAAAACTAGAAAATTAAACAACTAAAAGAGAGGCCAGATCCTGAATCCCAAGCTATAACCACTATACATGGTCTAAAACCCACTATCCCTAAGCTCCTATGTAGTCACGGTTAACCTGCCCATTATCTGCATAAGACACGATACGTGCAGGTAAAGCTCGTGAAAGGGTGAGTATAAACATACCTAATAGGACACCCCAAAATATGAAGGGGGAGTAGTAAGATATACAATAGAATAAAAACATAATAGATAACATAAGGTATATTGAAAGAGTACAACTCAACCCAAAAATGGAGTGAAGGCAACCTCTTAAAAACACAAGGGGATCAACATGGTGAGTAGATGAACTACTCATTGAGTCTTTACCACCTATAGTAGGGTAGTAGGCTCATCCAACCATGAGAAGATAACCATCAAAAGCACACAACACACCCCACACGTATTCGAGAGTTTCCAAATCCAAGGTGTGGATATAGAATAAGGATACATATATATTCTTAGTAAAAGATGCCCAAACTAAGAGAGTAAGGAGATCTCTATTTCATATCTTATCCCAAGAAGAAGAGTTCCAACAATTCCAAAATTTTATTAATGATGCACAACATCATACACATCTTATCAGAAGTAACTATACAAGTCCAACCACACCTCATCACTGTGTCACATAGTTGAGTGGGTACAAACTCAAAATAAATTACCTGTGCCCTAGTACATAAGGGGGTTCCACCCTGTAAGTCATCAAGGATGCTACTGCCCAGTGCCACTAGAGGTTTAACTCAGTATCCATCAAGGACACCACTGCTTAGTCCCTGATGGAGGGTCAAATCGGAAAGTCTCTGGTGATCCTATGTGATTAATGTTGTCATCTAGTGTCATCTAACTAAGAATCATGCTCAGAAAATTCCACATCATATCTTGAAATCCACAACTGAGTAAAATATCGCGTTTTATGTGGGAAATCACTCAAGATAGGCTACTCGTGGGCCAAAATATGAGTCCAAATGAAGGAGATATGAAAGTTTGAAGATTCATAAAGGAGCACACGACATGTAAGAGAACCACATGGCATGTGATCTCACTTTTCTTTCGGGCCGTGTCCTTTCCAGCACACATATTTCTAGCCATGTAGTACTATACGATGTGTAAGGGTACTACACGATATGTCTCGACCAAAAGCTTGATGAACGCACAAGGATCATCATTGGTCCAAGGGTAAACACATAATTTCACTAATATGACTCTTAAAATGGCCCTGAATAGTAAAAAAAATCACACCGTTGTGATCCTCATAGAAAAATGCTCAAGATAGACTATTCACTTTCTTTAATCAGACACCCAGTGAAAAAGTCGCATTTCACCGCATCATGCTCAAATGACATTTTGTGGGCCTAAGCCATGAGTTTGAATTAAATACCCAAAATTGGTCGTGAAACATCCACCTTAATTTCAGGTTTGCAGTGTCAAAGACGATTCGTCATTCCGATACCATATGAGGGAGATATGTCAGATACAAGATTTCATAATAATAATAATTTTATTATTATTGGGTGTTTTGTTACCTGAGAAACAAGTCTAAAAAAGATGTCCAACATCGATCTTAAAATGACTATCTCAATTCCAAGGTCATGCTGCCATTGACGATTCATCAATCTGATATCGTATGAAAAAATTATGGTCAGAATGAAGTTTTCATAAAAAGATAATAATATTAATTATATTATAAATATTATAATTTTATCAAATTGGATGAGCATGGAATCATCCATTCCTTCACGTTGGACATTCATGCATATTCATGAGATTTCCCAAGCTTTCAACCCTCTCTTTAAATATTATTATTATTATTATAATAGTTACTATTATAATAATAATAGTTATAAAGATAAAGGGAGTATGAAATTTCTCCCATCACACCCAGGCGCGCCCCAGCTCACCCAAATTTCCTCCCTCTATCCAAAATAATAAATCATCAACTGATATTCATTAATCCCTCATGTGGTTTCCTCCATTTATTATAATAATATCCAATAAATGAGATATTAAATCCTCACATTTCATTAATTCCTCATATCATTAATATTATGAAAATATTAATAATACAACTTCCATTAAATTAAACTCTTGTAATTTTATTATCCAACCACATTTTTATGTCATCATCATCATTATTATTTAATATAATAACAATACAAAAACCTCATTTAATTTTTATCAACTCACTGACATTAATTATAATAATAATAATTATTATTAACGCCCACTACGTTGACCACATCTGACCACCTTGTTGGAGATCTGAGTCTGGCCACTGTCATATCCTTGCTGAGAAGCCTCCTCCATGAGACCCTATGCATGGTCTCTGCTTGGAACTTATCTCATCTCATTGCATGTCATTTCCATGCATCAATTGGGAAAATGAGGATTATCAACCCGATCTCACACCACCTCTGATTACAAACACGCACCAGCAATACCGATCTAATCTATTCACAAAACCTCACCCCGCTCATTTATCAATCTATCCACAAACTGTCGATTTTCATGTCATTCATACTACCTCCACAAATTTAGGGGTTTGACTGCACTGGAACCCACCTCGTCAAAGTCAAATCAAGACTCCGTGATCCAACGATGAAGAATGCGAAGAACAGTGGGATAAAAACACTAATAACAAAGGTGATAAACATTGTTGGTCAAATGTTCTTGTCCAAAGATTATATGGCGGGGAAACCAGTTTGATAAACATGACATAAAGAAGAAATAAATTGAAAGAATAATTTACTTTGATACACAGTCTCATGCAAAGGCTCAAATTAACATAGATCAAAGAGAGGGAATTGATTATGATCAATATTTTAATTATAAGGGCAGAAAACCACATATAACAAGTCTTACCTTGATTATGGATCGATCATTGGTGGAAACAACATCTGCTAGCAATGAAGAATGATCTGATTTGTCCGCCGCCTATCGATTCACCTCAATCCGATCACTAGTCATCATCTTGTTTCAATCCATCAATGAAGAAGGGGTGAAAGCTCCTCTCAATGATCCTAGGGTTATGAGGCTAACCCTGAAGATTTTATATAGAAACTTATTTATAGAAGAAAGTGGTTTAGGTTATTTAATTCAAAATAAATAAATAAATAATTTATTTTAATTAGATGAACCCTCCAAGAGCTACCTTTACCAAACGCCCTATACCGACCAACTTTAGGTCGCACCTAGAGTAAATTCCATGTTATGGATTCAACAATGGTCTCATATTTTCAATCCAAAACTACTTTTATGAGATATTACACTTTTTTAGGAAAACTGTTTGTGTGTAATAAAAATATATTTAATATTTTCATAAAATTAATTCCGGGCTCACCAGGCCTCAGAATCATGTGTCGTCTTAGCATCTAGATCCGAAAATATTCCTAGGAATATTCCAAAGTCTTACACGGAAAAACCATAGTCTATATATTAATTAATATGGTGATGATATTATCTTTGTTGGGGATGATGAAAGATCCTATGAAAGATTTGATGAAGAAATAAAGAAGTTGTTTGAGATATCCATACTGAGTGAAATGAAATACTTTTTTGGGTTAAAAATCTCACAAAAGAAGAAACACATATTTCTTTATTAAGAAAAATATGTTAAGTAACTTCTTGAGAAGTTTGACATGGAAAATTTGAAACTAGTTTCCACAATGATTTCAGTGGGAACCAAGTTGACTAAATATGGATAAGGCAAGGAATTTAACTCTAAAGAGTTTTGAAAGATGATTAGAAGTTTGTTGTATTTGAATGCCTTAAAACTAGACATTGTTTATGTTGTTACCTTATGTACAAGATTTCATATTTCTCCAAAATAATCACATCTATTAGCTGGAAAAATAATTCTCGAATATATCAAAGGCCTACCAAATTTTGGAATCAGGTATGACAACTCATAAATTATTGAATAGTTTGGGTATTTAGATGCTTATTGAGTAGGAAATGTTTATGGGATTTTTATTTCTAGTAAAAATTTGTGTCAGTTGGAATATAAAGAGACAAAATTCAGTAACTCTTAACACAATTGAAGTTGAGTATGTTGCTACCATTCAAGCTGCTACACAACTTATGTGGATGAAGACTGAGTTGGAAGAATTACTTGTTGAAGTAAAGGTTCCCTTGATCTTGGGTTGTGATAATCAAAGTGCCATCATACTTACAAGAAACTTGGTACAGCATTTTGATTAAAAACATATTGATATAAAATGTTATTTCATCAAAGATAATGTGGATAAAAATTAATTGAAGTTGTAGTATGTTCTTATATCATAAGAAATAGGTGAAATATTCACAAAACCTTTACTGAAGGAATCATTTTTCAAGATGAGGTTGAACACGGGCACCCAACCTATTTATCACCAAGGTTGAGGTATGTGTCATCATCCCCTCTTTCATCTAGTCTTTGGATAGTTTTTTCAATGGGGATAATTTTTTTATAAATCTATCCATTGATATGTGCTAAACCTTTTAAGGAAGCATGTATGTAGGGGGAGTTGTGGGTAATATGTGAACTTAGGATGTAAGTTTTTGAACTATTCTAATAGTTTTTGGAGTGGTTTTAGGAAATTTTTGTTTAGAGGAACATTGAAGAAGTGAAGGAAGATGTGAAGAAAATCTAGAGAATTGTTTCATAAGTCACTAATTTTGGACAATATGGTTTTGTTTTCAATGATTATTATTTCCTACAATGAGTTAGCTCAAGTAGTCTTAGAATTCATCGATAATTAATCCATAGCTTGATGTTACAAATTTTAGTGATTTATAAAACTTGGTTGACAACAAAATCCAAAGGGGGAGATTTCTGGGACCAAGTTGGAAAAAAGATATTTTTGGATGATGAAAGAAGTTTGTGTTGAAATTATAATCTTTTTTTTATCAAGAAAAGAAATAAATTAAATTTTTAAGTTTGATGATCAGATGAAAAGGATGAAAGGTTGCAACATAATCAAAAAATTGGATTCAAATTTCAAAATAATATTGGACATAAAATGAATAAGAAAGTCTATCAGATTGTGAATAAGTTTTCTAGGAGAAAAGGTTCAGCAGGCTCACCTTGGGTCCAGAATGAAAGCTTTGTTTTGATTATAACGAGGAAGAGTATTGGAGTTTGAATAGATCCAATGAAAATATGATGATTCTTTTCTGATCTTGGAGCTTTCATAAATCATTAGTCATCTTAGAAACTTGTGATGAAAGTATTATGAAGGAAAGGGGGAGAACAAGTGCTACCAATTGGTTTGAGGTTTGATTGGAAAGAATGAAGATGCTGAAATAATGGAAAGTAATAGAAACTTTCCAATGTAATTCATATGATTCTATTTCGATCCTAAATATTATCACAGTCACAAGAAAGTCACAATTACAAGTCAGATTTTTTGAAAGAATAAATTCAAAGTTTTCCGGTCTCAGTTCATCGGTGTGAGATCTCCGGAGACCGAATTGTTAAAAGGATGTGATGTTTTTTTTGAAACGTGAGAAGAAGAAGATAGTTTTCAGTCGGACCAATAAGACACAAGATATAAATATTTAGATAAAGCAGTTGGTAAATGCTGGAAGTTTGTTTGCACCATAATCAAAAAAGGAAATAAATTACTGTTGGTACCGGTCCATCAGATGTGGTGTTCCACTGATTAATCAGAGGAAAAATTTCTTTTATTGGGAGTTTTTGGGACCAATGAAAAAAAGAATTGGATTTTGTTGGAATGATGCATGTAGGAAAGTCATAGACCGATCAACTAGTTGAAGATCAACAATGTTGTAAACCATTTTCATTAGGTTGAAACGTTTTTGTTTCAATTGGGTTAAGAGAGAAAGAAGAACTATTGTTTGTTTCCATCAAATGGTTCGAGATTCATCGGACAATATGTGGTACTGAATATCGGACTGGAGGTGACACTGCTCCATCAGAAGGAGACAGGGATGAATCCATCAGGTGTAGGTTAAACCCGATAAAAGTCATCAGATGCTGGACTCTATCAGATGGAGGATCATCAATTTGAGAAAAAGAAGAAAAGGAGAAATGTTTTGAAGCAATTGAAAAATGTTGTCAAAGTGTTTCCAAGGGAATTTGAAGCTGGTGATGGAGTCTTTCCAAGGAAGTGTAGGAATCTTTGGAAGTTATGACTATGTTAACGGAAAAAGAAAGACAATAAAAGTATAAATAAGTGGCAATAATGTTTATAGCAGAATGGTTTCAAAGTCTATGTCTAACAGTTGGTTCAGAGCATCAGAATGAGTTTTTTTTCTTTCAATTAGTATGGAACAACATAATGAAGAATCTGATATTGTACAAATCTATTCATCATAATGAGGAAATTGGAATGAAAATCAGAATTAGACTAAGGAATTGTTAGAAAGTTTGAAGTGAGCTAATGTTTTAAATATTTTTGAGAAGGTTCAAGAAGAATTGATAAGAGTAGGTAAGCACTGAAGAAGTCAAAGATGAAGCTAAAATGAAGGGGAAATTGAAGTTTCAAGAAATTTGGTTAAGAAGAAAAACTTTTCAGATACCCGCCTAAACGATTTTTTGTGCACCTATAAAAGGAGGAGAGTACTTTGTACTTTCTGATGGATCTAAACATTGTTTACATGTAGAGGAAGAGAGATAAGTTTTGAAGTTTTAATTAGAAGGAGTTTCCAGACAATTATTATGTGACAAAGTTTCCCAGGCAGAATAAGAAAGAGGGAAGATCATATTTAGTGGTTCCAGATCCAAATGATCAATCAAAATGGGTTTTCTAGATTGAGATAGAAGCAATTTATAATTGTTTTAGTGGTATTCTGGAAGACTTATATTTCTGAACTAAGTAACCATACTAGGTATTTGGACTGAGATATCATATTGAGTGTCATTATGAAGTCTAGAGAAGTTCTTACCTACTACTGGGTAGGAAAGTGCATAATTGTTTTAAAGATTATATTTTTGAAATTTGAAAAGGCATCACACTACCATATTTTGAAGTAATTGGTGAAAGTCTATTAACTTGTTACACAAACTTGTATTACATCATTTTGTGCTGCTTGAAGAACGTGAACTATTGTATTGATCATAGTGATACACAAGTGTAAGGATATATCCTACTTGTTTGTATCCCAAATAAAAGGATTTTTTTCTAGTGGATTATGTGGTATTGGATTGTTTTTAAACTATACTAAGGACATAACTACTCTTTTTGAGCAGTGAACCTTATAAATACTTATGTTCTTATGAATGTTTAATTGTTTTGTTTTTAGTAAAGTGGTAAGTCTTTAAAAAGAGGATAAGGTTGTTTTAAAATAAAGGAAACTTAAAAGGAAAAGATATCACCGATTCACCCCTTCCCGTATTAGTGATACTTAGATCCTAGTTGGGCAATATCAAGCGGTATCAGAGGGAAGGTTCCCTTCATTTACTCTTTACTGAAGTTTTTGAAGAAAATTTGAGATGAAAAATCTGAATTATGTGAATAGTAAGGTGATTCTAGTCTTCAATGGTAAGAACTATCATATCTGGAAAGATAGAATGTTGCCTTATCTTATGTCTCTTGGGTATGATGTTCTTGAAGCTGCAATAGATGGATTTACTCCTATTGATGAAAAAGTTCCTCTTAAATCTATTTATAAGAAGAATCTTGAGAATGATAGAATATCTAAGAATGATTTACTCTCATCCCTTTTTGAAATTGAGTTTCTAAGAGTGAAGGGTGTTACCACTGCCAAAGGTATCTAGGATAATATGAAGAACATTTATAAAGGAAATACAAAAGTAAATAAGGAAAAGTTACAAATTTGGAGATTGAAGTATAAAGATCTCAATATGGGTGAATATGAATCAGTTGGTGACTTCTTTACATGGGTGAATGAAATTGTTAGCACTATTATATGTCTTGGTGAAAAGTTGGAGGGTTCCACCATTATTGAAAAGATATTGAGAATTCTTCCTGAAAAGATTAATGCCAAAGTTTCTTCATTGGAATATAGAGATCTAGAAACATTATCTCTCGATGATTTTCATAGTAATCTCATCACTTAAGAAATTATAAGGGAGAAAGTTATGAAAGTAAAAAAAAATTGAAAGAGAAATGTGTTTTAAGGCTTATAAGAAAGAAAATCCTAAGAAGATTCTTGAATAATAAGAAGCTGGAGATTATTATTCTAGAAATGAGATACGTAAAAATCTTGAGGATTTCTATCTTTATTTTATAAAAATGTGAAAATAGGTACATGAAAGTATAAAGGGAAACTTTCCTTAAAGTGTTTTAAATGTGGATCCATTGGGAACTTTGCAGCTAATTTTCCTCAATGAAAAAAAGAAGAGTATAGTCATGAAGATAAAATAAGGTAGAGAATATCATGGAAGAAACATGGTGATATGGATAAATATTATTTCAAAGTGAAGGACAAACATTTATCCAAATCCAAAAGGAGATTTTTTTGTCTAAATATTATGAAGAAAAATATAGTGAAACTGAATCCAAAAAGTATACTGAGAATACTAGAGAGAATAACTTAATTGCAATATTTAATAATTAAGAGTTTGTAAGAAACATCTCTGACGAATAAGAGACTCAATTAGAATTTCATCTGAAAGAAGAATTGAAAAATTGTCTGATAAATATTGGAAGGCTTGATAAAGAGATTAGAAAATTGAAAAATAAAATTTTCTCAATAAACAATCAATAATTTTTCCCTAATGATAAAGTTAAGCTAATGGAATATATTTATGATTTGAATAAATCTATTGAGAAAGAAAATAATAAAAATAAACATTTAGAAGTAAATTTGAAGGAAAAATAAGAAGAGTTGGAACTTGTCCAACAAAAACTTTCTAAATATGAACAAAGTGTTACAAGTTTCAAGAAATATATTTTTGAAGTTGGTGAAATTTCTAGAATGGGTGAACTTAATAAGGATCAAAAGTTTCCTTCAAAGGTTAAAAAGAAAGTTGAAATTGTTTTTGAGAAGAAGAAAGCTGGAAAAGTTATGTATGTGGAAAAAACCAACAAATATGTAAAGTTGTAAGTTTCTAAAAAGTATGAGTCTAAAAAAGTTTCTACTACTTCTGGTTCCAATATGAGTAGAAATAAATCTGAGTTTAAAAATAATAATCCAGGTGATAACAAAAAGGTTGGCGGTTAAAAAGTTTTGGTGAGAAAGATAAGAAGGCTTTTGAGAAACACACTGAAAAATCCAGACAATATAAAAGTTATAGAGGAAGATATTATTTCTATGGATACTGTTGGTATTGTAGTGGATTCAAAGATATGGAATATATGTGTTGGTTTAATCAACAACATTACTACTATTTCATGAATTACAGAAGGAAAAGTTCGAGGGGGATTCAATCCTCTCAAAGAAATAATTCTAAGAATAATGTTTTGAATAAATATATGAAGGTTGGTGTAAAAGTTGAAAATAGGTTTCAACCTCTGGAAACTATTTGTGAAATATGTGAACAAATTGGGCATATCACAAAAGTATGTCTTGTTTTTTTACCAACACAACAAAAGTTTCTTAAAAATTATCAAAATCTATATGTAAAGAAAGATAAAGGGAAAGAAAAATCTCTTGTTTTTGAAACTGTTATTAAAGATACAAAAGGAGAATGACCTTGGATCTTGGATAGTGGGTGTTATCATATGACACGAGACTTAAATTTTTTGAATAATTTGAAAGACTTCAAATAAGGAATAGTGAAATTTGGTAATGATGAATCCCTTTGAAACTATGGTGTTGGATCTATTATCATTGGGATAAAAAATTTAAAGTCAAGAAATATTTGTTTGTTGATGGGATGAAACAAAACTTTCTAAGTGTTACACAACTTTTTGATGAAGTCAAAAAATTTTTTTTTAGAAAATATGAGTTTGTTGTGAAAAGAGAGGAATATGGAAAGATTATTGCAAGATTCCAATGTACAAAAGGAAACATGTTCCAAGTTGGTGAGGTTCAAAACTCTTGTTACTTAAGTATGATAAAAGAGAATCAGTTGTGGTATAAAAGGATGGTACACATGTGTCAGAGAAATATGAAAAATTTATCAAAGAGAGATAGTGTTCATGGAGTTCCTGATATGTCGAGAAGAAGATATTGGTGTTTCACAATTTGTCAGAAAGGAAATATTAAAAATTCTATGCATAATAAAGTTGATATTTTTTCAAAACGACACCTAGAACTTATTCATTCTGATATCAATGGTCCAATGAGAAAATAATAAATTTATATAAATAAGTATTTAATTACATTCATTGATGACTTTACTCACATTACTTGTGTTATGTATATGAAACATAATTCATACGATTTGAAAATATTTAAAAGTTTAAGGAGAAAAGTTGAGAAGGAATGTGAGTATCTATTGAAGAAGTTGAGAACTGATAATGGTGGTGAATAAAAAAATGAGTAGTTTTTAAGTTATCTTAAGAAGCATGAAATTCAACATGAATTTAGTACACTTTACACTCTAAAAGAATTGGTGTTTCTAAAAGGAAAAACAGAAGTTTGGTTGAAATAGGGTGAACTATGTTCACATGGTCTCTCTCATTACTTTTGAAGGCAAGCCATGAGAACTGCTATGTATATTCAAAACCGAAATTTCTATAGACCAAGTTTAGATATGAATCCATATGAAATGTTTCATGACAAGCTTGAAACACTTAAGGGTTTTTGGGATTCCATGAATCGTAAATAAGAAAGGTGAAAACCATGGGAAGTTTGAGCAGAGAGTTAAAGATGGAATTTTTCTTAGTTGTACTTTAGAGGGAAGAGGATATTGATGTTTCAATAGAGAGATAAAAAGATTATCTAACTCTGTTGATGTGAAAGTTATTGAAAAAAATGAGGAAGATGCTAAACAAACTTGTGTAGATAAAAAAGATAAATAGGATGATTTTTTTGTTAAGAGTTCTGATAAGGATAAAAATAACTGCAATCCTACTCAAGAAGAAGAATCAGAATCAACTATTTATAGCGATGAGGAAGAATTTAAAAAATCTCATCCCAGGATGAGGAAAAAAGTGGAATCTCAAAACATAATTGGTGATCAAAATCAAAAGGTTCAAACAAGAATAACATCAAAAGTTATTACACATATTTATTTGTATTCAAAAGTTTAGCTGAAATATGTGAATGATGTTTTTGAGTATCTAGAATGGATTCAAGCTATGAATGAAGAGTTATATCAGATGGAAAATAATGATACTTAGGATCTCATACCTAAACCAAATAACAAAAATATTATTGGTACAAAGTGGGTTTTCCAGAATAAGTTGAATGAAGCTGGTGAAGTGATAAGAAACAAAGAAAGGTTAGTATGAAAAAGTTAATCATATATTTAAGGTATTGACTTTGATGAGACTTTTGTTCTGATGTCAAGGTTATAAAAAATTAGAATATTTCTTACTATTTTTACACAACAAAGTTATAGAATATTTTATATGGATGTGAAGTCTACATTTCTAAATGGGGATCTTGATAAAGAAGTGTATATTGAACAACCATGTGAATTTGTTGTAGGGAAGGATGAAAGCTATGTGTTCAAGTTAAAGAAATCCTTTTATGAGATAAAATAATCCCCAAGGGTATGGTATTCCAAATTAGATTCTTTCTTGAGAAAGATTAGTTTTAAGAAAGAAATATTTGATAGAAATCTTTACATAAAATAAAGTCAGGAGTTTTCCCTCAATCTAATTGTTTATGTTGATGGCATTATATTTTTTGGGAATGATGAAATATATTGTGAAATATTTTCTGAAGAAATAAAAAAAGTTTTTTGATATGTCCATGATAGGTGAAATGAAATAATTTCTTGGGTTACAAATCTCAAAAAATAAGAAGCACATATTTCTTTCTCAAGAAAAGTATTCTAAGGAACTTCTTAAGAGGTTTGGCATGGAAAATTCAAAACCATTTTCCACTCTAATTTTAGTGTGAACCAAGTTGATTAAAGATGGAGAAGGAAATTAAGTTGAATCTAAAGAGTTTGAAAATCTTATTGAAAGTTTATTTTACTTGAATACCTCAATACCATACATTGTTTATGCTATTACCTTATGTGAAATATTTCAGAGTGCTCTAAAAGAATCACATCTATTGGTTGGAAAAACAATTCTTAAATATATCAAAGGAACAAAAAATTTTAGAATCATGTATGACATCTCATAAAGTATTGACTTGTTTGGGTATTCATATACCGATTGGGTAGAAAATGACAATGATATAAGATACACATATGGTGGAGTTTTATTTATAGAAAAAATTTGTGTTAGTTGGAATACAAAGAAAAAAAATAGCAACTCTTAGAATGAATGAATCTGAGTATGTTTCCACCACTCAAGCTACTATACAACTTATGTGGATGAAGACTTAGTTGGAAGACTTACTCGTTGAAGCAATGTTTCCCTTGCTCTTGGGTTGTGATAATCAAAGTGCCAACAACCTTACAGGAAAACCAGTACAAAATTATCATTCAAAACATATTGATATCAAATATCATTTCATTAAAGTGCATATGAAGAAAAATTAATTAAATTTGGAGTATGTTCCTACATCAGAACAAATTGTTGACATATTAACAAAACCTTTACTGAAAGAAGCATTTTTCAAGTTGAGCTTGAACATGAGCATCCAAACTCTTTCTCACCAAGGTTAAGGTATGTGTTGATGTCCCCTCTCTTATCTAGTATTTGTATAGTGTTGTCAAGGGGGTGATTTTTTTTATAAATCTATCCATTGATATGAGCTAAACCTTTTAAGGAAGCATGTATGTAGGAGGAGTTATGGGTAAAATGTGAACTCAACATGTAAGTGTGTGGATTATTCTAATAGTTTGTTGGGTTGGTTGTAGAAAACTTGTGTTTATAGAAACATTGAATAAGTGAAGTATGATATAAAGAAAATCTGGAGAATTGTTTCATAAGTCACTACTTTTGGAAAACATGGTTTTGCTATCGATGATTCTTATTTCCTAAAATTAGTTAGCTTACATAGACTTAAAATTCATTGTTAAGTAATCCATATCTTGAGGTTATAAAATTCAGTGATTTATAAACCTTGGTTGATAATAAAATCCAAAGGGGGGGGGGATTTCTGGGACTAAGTTAGTAAGAATTTGTTTTTGGAATTTGGAAGAACTTTGAGCTAAAAGTATTGTATTTTGTTATCAAGAAAAGAAATCAATTAACTTTGTAAGATTTGATGATCATATGAAAAGGATAAAAGGTTGCATCATAATCAGAAAAATTAGACTCAAAATGATTAATAATATTAGATGAAAAATGATTATGAAAGTCTATCAGATTGTGAAGAAGTTTTCTATGAGAGAAGGTTCAATGGACTCACCTTGGGTTTGGAATGAAAGTTTTGTTTTGATCGTAATGAGGAAGTTCATCAGAGTCTAAATGGATATGATGAAATTATGATGATTCTTTGATGATCTAGGAGTTCTCATAAATCATAAGTTGTCTAGGAAACTTATGTTGCAAGCCTTATGAAGGAAAGTGGGTAAACAAGTGCTTCTAACCAGTTTGAGGTTTGATTGGAAATAAAGAAGATGTAGAAATAATGGGAAGTAATATAAACTTTTCAATGTAAGTCAGACAATGCTATGCTGATCCTAAATTTTCTCACAGTCATGAGGAAGTAACGATTACAAGAGAGAGTTTATGAAATAAGAAAATCAATGTTTTTTGGTCTTAGTTCATAATTGTTAGATCACCAGATGGAGAATTGTTAAACGGATGTGAAGTTTTGTTTAAAATGTGAGAATACAAAGATACTAATTTTTAGTTAGACCAATAAATGAAAAGATAAAAATCTTCGGATAAAGCATTTGTTAAATGTTGGAAGTTTGTTTGCACCGTAATCAGAAAAGGAAAGAAGTTTCTACCGATACCAATCCATCAGAAATGGTGTTCCACCAATTAATCGAAGGTAGAATTGATTTTATTGGGAGTTTTTGGGACCAATGAAAAATAAAATAAGTGGAGTTTA
This sequence comes from Viscum album, assembly GCA_963277665.1. Lineage (NCBI taxonomy): Eukaryota > Viridiplantae > Streptophyta > Magnoliopsida > Santalales > Viscaceae > Viscum > Viscum album. Next base: position 143,522,574 of record OY728155.1, read on the forward strand.
TTGGACCAATGTGTGAAAAAAAGGCATAGACTAATCAATCAAATGAAGATCAAAAATGTAGTCAACCATTTTAATCAGGCTGAAATGTTTTTGTTTTAATTGGGTTAAGAGAGAAAGAATTAAAATTGCTTGTTTTCATCAAATGGGTCAAAATTCATTAGAAAATATGTGGTACCAACTATCAAATTGTAAGTGACACTGATCCATCAAAATGAGATAGGGACCGATCCATCAGTGTAGGATGACACTGATAAAAGTCATCGGATGCTGGACTCCATTAGACGCAGGATCACTAGTCTGAGAAAAAGAAGAAAAAGAGAAATTATTTGAAGCATTTGATTTTTTTGGAAAAGTGTTTTCAAGGGAATTTTAAGCTAGTGTTGAAGTTTTTCTGAGTATGTATAGGAATATTTAGAAGTTGTGACTATTTTTATGGAAAAATAAAGGCAATCGAAGTCTAACGAAGTATCAATAATGTTTCTGGAAGAATGGTTTCAAAGTATATGTCTAAAACACTACTGGAAACATGATCTTTCCCAACACTTCTATACCAACGGTTTGTAAAAACCGTTGGTATAGCTACTCTTTCCCAACGGTTCATCAAAACCGTTGGGAAAGGGCTGAAAAACACACCCTTTCCCAACGGTTTTGGTGAACCGTTGGGAAAGAGTGACCTTTCCCAACGGTTCACCAAAACCGTTGGGAAAGGGTGTGTTTTTGAGGCCCTTTCCCAACGGTTTTGGTGAACCGTTGGGAAAGAGTACCCTTTCCCAACGGTTCACCAAAACCGTTGGGAAAGGGTGTGTTTTTAAGCCCTTTCCCAACGGTTTTGATGAACCGTTGGGAAAGGTTACTCTTTCCCAACGGTTCACCAAAACCGTTGGGAAAAAGCAGGAAAAAATCCAGCATTCACCCAACTAAAAATGCACCCACCCAGAACCTATCCCAACGGTTCTGAAAACCGTTGGGATAGGTATATCCCAACGGTTTTCAGAATCGTTGGGATATGTTCATTGATTTTTTCCAGATCTACTACCAGAGAACATTATATAAATCAAAAATTTATATAATTATGATAATACATATATATATTTATGAAATTATGTTTACAAAAGTGATGTTAGATTAGTGGTTAAGTCGTTCGATTATAAACGAGGGGTCCTGGGATCAAATCCCAGCGGATGTTTTATTTTTGGAATTTATATACCAACGGTTTCATTACCGTTGGTATAGATTTCATATTACCTATACCAACGGTTTTTGGAAAACCGTTGGTATAGACCTATCCCAACGGCTTACTTGGCTACGGTTCTCCAAACCGTTGGTATAGGCTATACCAACGGTTTGGAGGCCTATACCAACGGTTCCAAACCGTTGGTAAAGGTTAGTTTTCCAGTAGTGAAAGTTGGTTCAGATCATCATAATGAGTTGTTTATCTTTCAATTGGTATAGAGTAACATAATGAAGAATCTATTGTTTTATATATTTATTCATCATAATAAAGAAATCAGAATGACAATCAGAATCATATTGAATAATGGTTAGAAAGTTTGAAGCGATCTAAAGTTTTGGGTAGATTCGAGAAGGTTTAAGAAGAGTTGAGAAGAGTAGAGAAGCACTGAAGAAGTTAAATATGAATCTAAAATAAAGGAGAAATTAAAGTTTCAAAAAATTTGGTTAAATAGGAAAACTTTTCATATTCCAGCCTAAACCATTTTTGGCACACCTATAAACGGAGGAGAGTACTTTGTACTTTCTAAAGGATCTAAACACTGTTCACATATAGAGGAAGAGAGAGAAGTTATGAAGTTTTAGTGAGAAGGAGTTTCTAGATAGATCTTACTCAATGAAAATTTTAAATCATGAGAAGAATAAATAAGATCATATTCAGTGGTTTCAGATCAGACCAAGCAATCAGAATGGGTTTTCTAGATTGATACAGAAGCAGTTCAGAATTGTTTTAGCGGTATTCTGGTAGGTATATATTTATGGATTGAGAAATTATACTGGGGAATCAGAATGGGATATCAGACTGAGTATCATTATGAAGTCTAGAGAAGTTCTTACCTATCACTGGGTAGGAAAGTGAAAAATTGTTTTAAAGATTATATTTGTGAAAGTTGACAAGGAAAAATAATAACATGTTTTGAAGCAATTGTTGAAAGTTTTTTAACTTGTTACACAAACTTGTATTACATAATTTCATGCTACTTGAATCACATGCACTGTTGTATTGATCGTAGTGCTACACAAGTGTAAGGGTATATCCTACTTGTTTATATCCACACAAAAGGATTGCTTTCTAGTGTATTGTGTGGTATTGGATTGTTTCTAAATCATACCAAGGATGCAACTACTCTTGTTGAGTAGTGAACCTTGTAAATAATTATGTTCTTGTGGACGTGTGATTGTTTTTTTTCATCAAAGTGATAAATCTTTAACAGGAGGTGAAGGTTATTTCAAAAGAAAGGAAACTTAAAAGGAAAAGATATAACCGATTCACCCTCCCCCTCTCTGCGATACTTATATCTTGGTTGGGAAATATCAGAGATAATGAGATGATAAACATTGAACAAAACTAAAATAAAGAAATAAAAGATAAGAAAATATTTTAAAAATCTTTCCATGAATATGTTTTAGAAAATTTTATATTAATAAACCATAGAAAATTCCTCAAGAGTGTCAAATGAGGCGTGTAGTAAAGGCCCACTCATTATGCCCAATATAATAAAATAGTTAAAACTCAATCAACTCTTTTCAAGGTACAACCTCTAGGTGCATCCATGATAGAACCGCATCTACTTATTTGTATCCAGATATGAGTGTTTTTTCTTGGAGTATCACACTCACTTAACTTTTCCAAAATAATGATAAGTTTTGAAAACATTTTTTTAAAGATTAAGAATAAATTTTATTTTGAAAAAGAAATTTTAATTGAAAAATAATTGAAAATTTCTCAAGATTTCCAAGGTTAAGAGATAAGTATCACATGATAATAATACTCAAATCACCTTTAATAACTTCAAAGTGATCAAGTGGAAGGGGTTTAGGGAATATATAGATAATTTGGAGGGTGGTGCAAACAAAGTCAAGAACGATATCACCTTTTTGAAAGTGATATCATAGAAAACGGTGTCTCAGATCAATGTGCTTAATGAGAGAGTGTTGGATAGGATTTTTAGAAATACTAAATGCAGTAGTGTTGGAATAATTATAGGTATGCAAGAATATATAATCCCAAAGTCTAAGAGAGTATGTTGCATCCATATGTGTAACGTCTCACCCTCTCCATTTACTTGAGAAGGTGGTAGGACATTACTTGGCCTTAAGATACTTCTCCAAGATGCCAAAGGCTATAAATAAATTCCAATGGATTCATTAGCAGATGAGGGATAGTTTTCCCTTTGAAAATAAAACAACTCTACCAAACACGTCATAACCAAATAAACACTACATGATGCATGATAACAATGTAAAACAACTCAAAAAATACCATTGACATCAAAACCAAACTAAAAAAGAGTACTAAAACGGAAGACTACAATATCAAAGTACACAACTCAAAGACTCCAAGGAAATAACTCCAGGCTCCAAAATAGTCCATGCTCTAACTCCACAAAAAAATACCAGGTATCATGAAACACCACTAAAGAAGGGTGATACTTTACCTTTTCCTATGTCTCAGTAAACAACATCTGCAAAAGCACCAACGTTCCAAAGCGGGGGTGAGTAATGAAACTCAGTAGGTTTTCCCCAAATGAATTCCCTACTCACGACACTAGGATAAAACATGTTAGAAAATTTATATAAAAGGATTTATATAAAACTCTTTATAAAATAGTTTATAATAGAATATAAAATAATTTCCATACCAAACTGTTTTCCAACAAAAGACATATTTACAAAGAAAACAACCAAACAAGTCATTACAACCATTTCATTAATTCAATTGGAATTACCCATTCCTTATTACCTATCCACACACACCCATACACACAATCTTGGTGTTACCATTGATGGTGGAACTTCACGTCCATATCCCACCCATTTAATGGTGGCACTTTACATCCATTATCTATCCCATTCTACACATGCTTAATAATTTAAGCCAACCACATGCCAATTAAACCTTTGAAAAATCAAGTAAACCATTTAAATAAACCATATTTTTATTGAAAACATATTTTAATGCATCAAAATCAAATAACCATTTTAAAATCATTATTTTAAAATCAAGTTACCATTTCCACTTTTCACCAAAACACCCAATTTTCACAATTCCATAAACCATCACCAAAGAAGGTTTCCATCAATCATTACACAACCAATTCACAATAAATTACACACAAAAAAACCAATTTTAAATCAATCCTTTAAGTTCTAAATATAGGAGTCAAGAGTGAATCCACCTACCTCAGGATTTATGGAAAAAAATGAAGAACAACACTAAAACACCAACAAAACTAGGTTGAATCTCCAAAAACCAGCCTTTAATCTCTTATCCTATAAAAAAGGCCAAATATAACCATGATTGGAACAAAAAACCTTAGATATATCCACAACAGACTAGATCTAATAATTTAAGGGAGAGAGGAAAATAGATCTAAGACAAACCACAAAAAACTAACACAAATGATGACTTACCAAGGGAATCAACCTTCAATGCACCAAGAAACACCTCCAAATTGCTTCCAAATTGATGGTGGAAAGCTTCCTTAGACTTTGAGAGGAGAAAATATTGAGTTAGTATTGGTTTGGGGAAAAAAATGAGATATTAAAACATAATACCAACCTAGATCCACAATTTTAGGATCTAGTTTTTAAACCGTACACAGTTAGTCGCATGATTAGGAAAATTGTGCACTAACCATGTGATAGATTCTACCTCAATGAGGACCTTGAATGGTTAGCCTACATGGTTAGAAAAACCATGTTCCAAATATAAAAAAGATCAATGTCCCACTTTTCATGGTTAATCATGGGTGGCAGTACGGTTTGGAGAAACCATGCGCCTATCCATGCACTAACCCCTTAGCCCATGTCTCATTGGGCATGATTTCCTATAGAAGTTGCACAGTTTTCACTAACCATGAAACAAATTTGAACCTTTATAAAAGTCCCAAAAACATTCCAAAAGTCTTCCAAACCCTCCCAAACTTTACCCAAACACTTTACAAACTTAAAAATCATAAATAAAGTGATACTTACTTAAAACTGGGGGTGCTACATTCTCCCCACCATTGGTCTTTACATCCTCAAAAAGTAGAAGACCACTAGTGTCCTAAAAGAGTTCGGGCTATTACTCGGCCATTTCTTTTTCCTGTTCCCAAGTCTCTTCCTAGACCAGACCACATTTCAACAAAACCTGAACTAGACCGATGCTTTTTTGATGCAAGAATTTCTCTTGCCTATCAACAATCTGCATTGACACATGCACCGATGGAACATCCAACTCTAGGTAAACATGATTCCATCGAATCACATGGTCAATATCAGGCTGATACATTTTCAACTGAGATACGTGAAACACATTATGCACAACACTGAATCGTGGTGGTAATGCCAACCAATGTGCCACCTCACCAACCCATTCCTGTATCTCAAAATGGTTTATGTATCTAGGTGATAACTTTCTCTTCTTTCCAAAATTATAATGTCCAATCCTTTAGGAGATCCTCAATAACACATGATCACTCAACTTGAACGAAAAAGACTGTCGATGGTGATCTTCATATGATTTCTAACAAATCTATGTCATCTCCATCTATTTCTTAATCAACTAAATCTTCTCTATTGTTTCTTGGACAAGGCTTGACCCAACCAGTAAAGCCTCACCTGTTTCCACCCAACAAAGTAGAATAAAACAATGAAACCCATACAATACTTCAAAAGGAGCCATATGTATCAAGTCTTGATAACCATTTTTATATGAGAACAACACTAATGGTATGTGATCCTCCCACGAGACACAAAAATCCATTACACAATCCCAAAACATGTCTTCCAATGTTTGTATTGTCCTTTCAGATTGTCCATCTATTTAATGATGATACACCACACTCACATTAAACTGAGTTCCAAGGGATTTTCATAAGTATTTACAGAAATTAGATGTAAACCTTGGATCTATATCTGAAAATATCAATAATAGTATGCCATGTATCTTTAACACTTCTCGAATATAAATTTTTGACAAGTACTCTACCATATGAGATTCATGAATAGGGATGAAATGAGATGAATTTGTGAGATGATCCACTATCACCCATATGAAATCGTGTTTTTGAATCATTATTGGGAGACCTGTTACAAAATATATGTTTATCTTCTCTAATTTACAAACAATGATAGGTAAAGACTGCAACATACCTACTGGACGCTAATGTTCTGACTTAACCTGCTAAAAAGTTAAGCATTTTGAAATAAACTCATCCACATTCCTTTTCATACTGACACATAAAAAACGTGCTTTCAACGCTTTATACATATTCTATATTCCAGGATAAACAACCCATCTTGAATGGTGGTAGGCATGAAGAAGTTGTTCTTGATAATCCACATCTGATCTCGAAACCACAAAACTGAACTCTCATCTAGCCACCATCCCTCAATAGTCTCCCCACCATTGAGTTTTGACCTCATCACAAAACATTCAAAATCGAACATGTGTGCATCTTTAACCATCCCCACCAAATTAGGAATGAACTGCACTAGAAATAAAACTATAACATCACCTCAGTCTTCACATTCCTAGTTCATGTCTGCTATAATTGAGATTAACTACTACTAATTTGAAGCCTCTTTTTCCAACTGAGCATATGACTTTATGCTTAATGCGTCTACCACTGAATTTCCTTTACCTGATGTATACATCAAGTCAAAGTCAAAAATTTGTAGATACTCTATCCATCTTCTTTATCTCAGGTTCAAATCCATTTGTGAGAAAATATGTTTCAAACTCTTATGATTCGTAAACAATGTGAATTTCTCACCAAATAGGTAATGACACCAAGTTTTCAAAGCACATAAAAAGACAGATAAATCCAAATCATGTATTGGGTAGTTATTATTATGCAACTATAACTATCTTGATCCATAAGAAACAACACAATCTACTTGCATGAGAACACATCCCAAACTTGATCCTGAAGCATCAAAATACACCACACACCCTTTTCCTAATTTCAGAAAATAAAGATTGGTGTTGATTTAAGGTGAACCTTAAGATCTTGAAAATACTTATGAAATTACTTATTACATTGGAATGGAACATTATTCATTTTCAAAGTTATTATAGGTGAATCTAGTCATGAAAAGTCATGAACAAAGCATTAGTAATACCAATCCAGACCAAGGAAACTATGTATCTTAAAGACATTCATTGGTGGTTTCCAAGATATAAAAACCCCTATCTTCTATAGATCCATAGAAACACCTCTTTCAGATATTACATGGACAAGGAAACATACCTCTTATATTCAAAAATCACACTTTTATAATTTGGAATACAACCAATGATCCCTCAAGATTACCAACAGTATTGCCAAGTGTTGTTCATGCTCAACCCTTATCTTTGAATACACCAATATTTCATCCACAAACAACACCAAAAAATAATCCAAATATCTTTGAAATATCTAATTCATCAATTAAACAAATACTACTGGTGTATTTGTAAGACATAAAAGAATTACCACATATTCATAATGACCATATCTACTCCTGAAATATGTCTTTGGAATATACTCCTTCTAAATAATCAATTGGTGATATCCTGAGCGCAAGTAAATCTTATAGAACCACTGAACTCAATCAATTGATCGAACAGATCATCAATGCATAGAAGTGTATATTGATTCTTTATCATAACTTGGTTAATATTACTATAATCCAAACACAACTGAAGAGTTCCTCTTCCTTTTTGACAAACAAAAATGGTGCTTCCCACAAAGATGTTCTCGGCTAAATAAACCCTTTGCTTTCTAGCTCTTTCAACTATAATTTCAACTCCCTTAGTTCCGTTGGTTCCATTTAGTAAGATAGAATAGAAATAGGATTGGTCCTTGAAAGGAGATCAATCTTAAACTCTACTTATCTTGTGGGTGGAAACCCTGAGAAATTCTCAAGAAAAACATCAGGAAACTGATCAATGATTGCTAGAAAAATTCCATTCTCAATCTATTCCATCAATGCCAAAGTCAATGCTACCAATTGGTATGAGATCATTCCCACCACTGGTACCAAAAAACTGGTTACACCTGAGTTCACATTCCTGTCTCCCCTAAAGAGATGCTCGATGCCATCCTCAGTCATAAAAACAACTCTCCATGTATAACAACCAATGTGTGCTTTGAACATCGTCAACCAATACATACCTAGGACTATGTTATAGACATCCATTTCTAGTGCTGAGAAATACCATATCAACTCATCTCCATCAACAGTAACAAAACATGTTCTACACATAAAGGCTCAACATTATCTCTTAAAAAGAGGATTTAGAAGTTAAAAAAAGGAATCATCTCAACTTTTAAACCTATAAAATCAATATCATGACCAGAAATAAAGGATCGGGACACACCCATATCAAACAAATCTTGTATAAGGGTATAATTCAAATGAATCTTACCTCTCACCATTAGTGGTCTGGACTGATCATCCATAAAAACCTTCTCAACTCCATATAATTGATTACTCACTATACTCTTTTTTCTATTGCTCAGTTGAGATTTCCCTTGTTGAGGAGTCATGGTATTCCTAGAATCTCTATGGCTAGCTCTGTTCTACTGATGAGAGGTATTCTTCTACCCTCATCCCATCATAGCATACAATTCCTGTGACACTTGAGAAGTATCATGAACACCCTTCCTTGGAGAATTGTGATAATAGCACTGAAGATTCTCCATTTTATTGAAATTGTGGCATTCTCTAGGTGGTTTCATACACTCTTGCATCATGTAGTATAAATAACCACATCGGAAACATCCTAACTTGATCTTGGGTCTTAGAGGAAGATTTACTGATCTGGCTATTTGATTCCAATCCAATACAGTACCTTGGAAATAAGTTTCCCTCTTTTTATTTCTCCCAACATTAGAGTTCCCACTATTTCCCATAGGTATCAACATGATCCCTCTCCCCATAGCTCCAAATATGTCCCATTTAGCCACCGTCACTCTATTAGCCATCTTTGTATAATCCATTATACAGAGAATGACAATCTTCGAGTGAATTTCCTTCCTTATCCCCAACTCAAAGATGCATTCCTTCAAGGATGAACTATTAGAAACTTTGGGTGAAAAGTGGACTAAATTCATGAATTTATCTGCATACTCTATCATTGTGAGGCTCTCCCACTTTAAGCTGAAAAAGTATAACGTTCTTTTGATTCTGAATGTACGATTATATAATTTTTTGTTAAATAATTCTTCAAAATCATCCAATGAAAGGCCTTGGTCTAATTTAACATGAACCGCTAAATACCACCATTATCATGAAAGATCCTCCAACATATATGTCACCAGGTTGAATTTCAGCTCTATTGGTGTGCTAAGGAAATCAAAGATTCGATTCATCCTATTCAGCTACACCCCTACCTTCTCTGGTTCTAAATCACCCTAAAAAATGGATGGATTCTTCTTCTGAAACTAGAGGTAATTATTCACCTACCTTGGTTTATCCCTATTTTTCCCTCTATCCACATCTTATAAATATTGGACAATATTCTAAACCAACTATTTGTTTACTTGTGGCTCAGGCGCAACCACGTTCTCAGTAGCTTCCTCCAGTTGGTTTTCAAGACACCTACCGGGTTCCATTTTCTATAAACATAACAACTTCATAAGTCTCACTCTCTATCAATTAAAGGATTAACAATTTCAAATTATACCACATCACATATATCACAACATTTATTTCCAAAATTCAATATTTTCCACGTTGAACCATTTTTGAAAAATTCCACCATGCTTTTTAAAATCAAACAATTTTTTAAATATCACAATCATGGTCTTTTTCAAAATCTCACATTAGAAAACGATTTCAATTTTTTTTTAAATCAACACATATGTACCAAATCATAAATCATTACTCAAAATAAGATATTCACTCCTAGTGGGAAGTAATTTCTACAATGCATGTCATGCTCATCACATTGGCTAAACCCATGACAATGATATTACAATTCCTATAAGTGTCTCCAAAAAACTTATGTACCCAACTACTTGGTAACTTTAAGTTAATCATTAAAATGTTAGCTTCATCTTTTCATGCTCTACATTTCAAGTCCTGACAATCCTACTCCTTTCTACCATCCCAATACTAGAAATAGACCATAATGAATTTAAACTCCAATACCAAAAAAAAGATGAACAAGTCAAATACTGACCAAGACTAATACCACTTTCAAGTCAAGGTCCAAACAAGATAATACCACTTGTAACATCTCACCCATCTTCATTAGCTTGAGAAGGCGGAATGACATTACTTGGCCTTAAGAGACATCCCCAAGATGCCAAAGGCTGGCAATAAATGCCAAGGTCTTCATTAGAAGATGGGGGTGATTTTATCTTTTAAAATAAATCAACTTAACCAAACATGTCATAACCAAATAAAAACTACATGATGCATGATAATAATGTAAAAAAACTCAAATAATACCATTGATATCAAAACCAAACTACAAAAGAGTACCACAATGAAAGAATATAATATAAAAGTACACAATCCAAAGACTCTAGGGACATAACTCCAAGATCCAATGTGATCCATGATGAAACTCCAAAAAACAACCCAAGTATCATAAAGCACCACTAAAAAAGGGTGCTACTTTATCTTTTCTTGTGTCTCGGTAAACAACATCTACAAAAGCACCAACGTGCCAAAGTAGGGGTGAGTAATGAAATTGAGTAGGTTTTCCCCAAATGAATTACATACTCATGCCACTAGGATTGAACATTTTAACACATTTATAGAAAATTATTTATATGAAATACTTTAAAAAATATTATAATAGAATATACAAATTTTTTTATATCAAACAGTTTTCCAAAAAAATCCATCTTTCCAAGGAAAACAACCAAACAATTCATTCCAACCATTTCATGAATTCAATTTGAATTACACATCCATATTAAAAATCCACACACACCCATACACATAAGCTTGGTGTTACCATTTATGGTGGAACTTCACATCCATAACTTGTCTGTTTTATGGTGGTACTTCATGACCACTATCCATCACATTCTACACACGCTTAACCATTTAAGGCAACCACATTCTAATTAAATATTTTCCAAATCAATTAAAACATTTTAATAAAACCATATTTTTATCGAAAACACTTTTCCATGCATTAAAATCAAATAACCATTTTAAAATCATCATTTCAAAATCAAGTTACCATTTTCACATTTCACCAAAACACCCAATTTGCACAATTGCAAAAATCGTCACCAAAGAAGGTTTACATCAATCATTGAATAGACATTTAACAATCAATTAAAAATTAAAAAACCAATTTTAAATCAATCCTTTAAGTTATAAATAGATGATTTTATAGTGAATCCACTTACATCAGGATTTATGGAGAAAATGAAGAATGACACTAAAATGCCAACGAAACCAGGTTGAATCTCAAAAAATCCACCTTAGATCTCTTAAAATATCAACAAAAAGGACAAATCTAACCATGATTAGCATAAAAAACCACATATATATCCACATCTAACTAGATCTATGAATATGAGTGATATAGGAAAGATCTAAGAAAAACCACCAAAAACTACCACAAACGATGACTTACCAAGGGAATCGACCTTGAATGCACCAAGAAACACCTCCATATTGCTTCCAAATAAATGGAGAAGGATTAATTATCCATTTTGAGGAGAAAATATTGATTTAGGTTCAGTTTAGGGGAAAAAGGGATTGAAACTTAATCCCGGACTAGATCCACAATTTTAGGATCTAGTTTTTAAACTATGTGTGGTTAGTTGCATGGTTAGGAAAACTATACGCTAACTATGTGATAGCTTCTTCCTCAAGGAGGACCTCAGATGGTTGGACCACATAGTTAGAAAAATCATGCACCAACCATGAAAAATATCACTATACCATTTTTCATGGTTACTCATGGGTTGATGCATGGTTTGGAAAAATCGTGCGCCTACCCATGCACCAACCCATTATCCCTTGTCTCACTGTGCATGGTTTCTTGTAGGAGTTTCATAGTTTTCACTAAACAAACACCAATTTTTAAACTTTATAAAAGTACAAAAAATATTCCAAAAGTATTCCAAACCATCCCAAACTTCACCCAAACATTTTACACACTTAAAAAGCATAAATAAAGGGTTACTTACTTGAAACTGGGGGTGCTACAATATGATTTGAGCACAAAAAATCTCATCAGATATGTATTCTGCTTCAATTATAAAAAGAGAAAATGAGTTTTGATTCTTACTACTTCATGATACAAGGGATTTTCATAGTATAAATAATGTCCACTAGTACTTTTACTATCTAGTTGGAATCTTGTAAAATCAGTATTGAAAAAACAAGCAACTTGAAAAGCGCTTTCCTTAGGATTAAATACTCCATGGTTTTTAGTTCCTTTCAAATATAATTTTTTTTAAGAGATTTTAATTGATTTTTTTAGATTTGATTTAAAATGATCATAAAGGCATACACTAAACATGATGCCCGACTGGGTCGTAGTAAGATAAAGTGGACTTTCAATCATACTTTTGTAAATCTTGTTGTCAACTGGTTAACTAGCTTCATAAAATGTTTGATTAAAAGTTATACTCATGGGCATTCTAATTTCATTTATATGTTCCATGATAAACTCATTTATAAGTTCATTAGTGTATTTACTTTGGATTTAAAAAAGCTCTATCGATGCTATCAATCACAAAGGATTGATGTTTTATTTTTTGATAATAAGGATGGTAAAGGTTTATTGACAATAATGTTGGTCAAGGTTGATGAAAAAGATTTATATTTACATCTTAAAGAATCAAGTTGATTTTTTTCACAATATAATTATTGGAAACACATTTTAAAGATGACCGAAGTGGTGAAGTAATCCTTGGGAGATTGATATATCCCAAAGATGATAGCCAAGTTATGTTTTTGATATTAATATTTATGTAAGTGTTAAAAAAGTGATTATTATCCAAGTAAATATATCACGAGGCATGTTAAAAGTGAACTTCATGGAGTGTATTGTACAAGAGTGAAAGCTGTCCAAAACAGAAAAGCCCACATTGTAGTGGTGGTGGTAGTGGGCGTGTTATGAAGGGAGTTCGTGCAGCTACACTATAGTGTATCCATCTACACTATATATGAGATGTTGGAGGGAAAATCCAAAGTTTTTCAACATCATAGTCACCATGAGCACACTGCAGTTATAATGGTTGTGCCATAATGAAGGATGAAGGATGCAAAAAGAAGGCCAAACTTGGCTTACTAGCCAAGCCAGCTTGACCCTACACAAGAAGGGGAACCAGAAAGGCCAAGAAACTATGGTGGCACTAGGGAGTAGGTAATCATGCATCTGGGTAGGCATTTGTGCATGGAAGCAATGGTCTACACTGTAAGGCAGTAGCACACAGGCAGTGGTCCATGCCATTGGGAAATAGTATGGAGGAGTCCAAGAGAGAACCCCATTATGTGAAATTAGTGAGTCATGGGAGGTGATTTATTATATGTTGTCAGACTTTCAGAGGGATTTATGATGTGGTATATGATACTCTTAGGATATTCCCCATCCAAACAAACCACAACATAGAAGTTCACATGGATGGATTTCAATGCCAATAGAAGATCTGATGTGTCTACACCCAACAGAGAGGTCTATGCCGTAGTTCCCTTGGGAAGGAAAAATTCTACACCATAACCACACCTTACATTGTAAGGATGATGAATTTTGGTGAGTTAAGAAGTTATAGGATATTATGTTTAAATCATGCATGATTTATATAAGAGTTAATGGACTAGTTTTATGGATTCGTTCCATAATAGAGGGTCACATTACAGTACTCTAGATCATGCTGCAGTGAAGTATAAAAAGTGAAGACTACATCATAATAGACCAATCTATGCTATAGATGTTGCAAAATGGGAGGTGTTACACTATATTACTTCATACCATACCTCGACTAGGTAGTTTTTAGTCAACCAATAGTTTCACCATAAATTCAAGGAAGGGAGTTATTGCTTTAACTCTAGGGTGTCCAACTCATATTCAAAGGCACATTATAATCCCATTATTTACATGAGACACTTGGAATGATCATAAGAAATAGGAGATTCAATCCCAACCATTATATTGAATGGATAAAGAGGAATTATCTATAAAACTACCTATGGAAGTTATAGAGAAGTATATTTGCTCATGGAATTCATTGTTATATCTGATTCTCAAAGAGAAAGGAGATTATGTTTTAGTGAGGGGATGGAAGTCTTGAAGAATTCAAATCCATTAAATATCGATATAATAAGAAGAATAAGGATTTTGTTTTTGTGCCTATAATAAATTGAATTTATTCCATAGATTCTATAAATTAAAGGAATTATCTCTTTAAGGTGTTTTCATAGAGGTGAAGGAGCAACCTGACAAACTTTAATAGATAATCTATTCACACTTGAAGATGTGATCCATGTAAGTGATTCTAGAGAATGGAACTACATATCCATAAACTATTAAGATGATCCTTTCCACTATAAGTGATATAACGAAGTAATGTTTGATGGATTGACCCTTGGGAAGCTTTGAGTTGTCCCTAAATATTGTAAGGTAGTGAGCCTAGGCCTAGAAGTTACCAAGCTCAAACCTTTGAAGAGTATTGACCTCATAGTGATTTTGGTGTACAAAACATCACCATAGCATGCTACTTGGAGTATCCTAGTGAGGGTGAACCAAGTAAATACTCATGTTCATATTTACATTATGAATTCATGCCAAAAAAGATCAAGTAACCCTAAGAATATACAATTAAAGATAATAACAAAGTGACCCTCAATGTTGATAGGAAAAGATCTATAAAGGAAAGGTGATATAGTTAAAATAGAAAGAGTTTAAATTGCACACACATTTAATACCCTTATAAGCCCCCTATTAGGGTAATCTCACATTAAGTCCCTTTTTAAATCCCAACAAGTGGTATTAGAGGAGGAAGAAAACCTTTGATTTGTATGGAAAACACTGAGGAGAAGATTCTCTAAGTTTTAAATAAATGTATTGCATGTACTAGGGGTAAGGGGTTACTAGCTATAGGGTGTCATAGTGTGACGTATGATCATTACACCATGATGATTTTATCCGTATCCCACTTCAATAAGTGGGGTGGTGATGGGCATGAAATATAATCCCCATGAGTTTCCCTCCCCATTATGAGGCCTTTTTAGAGAGGGATGGGTAGTGGGATCCTCGGGTGGAAATTGAGCCCTGATGAAGAAAAAAACAGTGAGGCAATGAACTAAAGTGGTCAATACCATGATTGAGGTTCCTTTATCTTCAAATGAGATCCCACAAGTGGTATCAAAGGGAGGTTTATCATTGGATTTGTCATCTCTTTAAAACGAACCAAAGTGTTGTTGAAGATGTCATCCATAGTGAAGTCTACTTTATTTGATAGAAATAATTTTAAATCATGGAAAAATAAGTGTATCTAATTCATGGAAGTTTTTCTTGGAGTTTCTTGAGAAGTGGTAGAAGATGGAATTGTTCTGTTGAGTATATACAGAGTTATCTTTGGAATAAATCAAAGAAAAATTATAATTGATGCTTTGTTCAAAGAATAATTATAGGATGATATCAAGGAATACTTTCATAAAAAGGTTAATCATTAAAATTTATCTAAATACATGTGGATACAATTGGAAGAGTTATTTCACAAAGGAGAAAATCCAAATGATATTTTCTTATGAAAAAGGAAAAAGGAAGAAGAAAAAGATAAATTCATCCCATAATTTTTTTTCTCCAACTGAGGTAAAAATGAACCTAATACTATTTCTAATTTTGAATCTCATGTAGAGAAAGGATGTAAAATTTCATACTCTATCTTGGAAGTGAAAATGACATGTGATTCTGGTGATGAATACACAACAAAATCAAGTTTTTATTCCAAGTAATTCCCATAAAATGAAAAAGAAGAATAATTAAGAATCATGCATGATGTTTACTTTTCAATGATTGAAGTTTTATCCTTGGAAAATAATACTTTAAATAATGAAGAAGTGTACTTGAATTTCAGAATGTATAAAATGGGATAAAGATAAAAGAAAAAAATTAATACAGGTAAAGAGATTTCCCAAGAGATAACAAAACAGATGTCTATAGAAAAAGGAATTAAATGCATGTTCTCTTTCAATGAGAGCACAATATAAAGAAAAAAATAGGCTTTTAGAGATACTAGCTCATAGTTGAAGAAGTTAGATGAAAAACTATAAGAAAAATGTGAAATATAATAGAACTTGAGGAGAGGATAAATAAATCTAAAGAGAAGAAAAATATCCCTCTAAAAGCTATCTCAACCTATGAAACAATATATAGTAATCTAGATCTAAAATATGTAAATAAAGAGTTGTTCCATGAAAAATCTAGAATTGTGGTTCCACAAAATATGAAGCACCAAAGTGATTTTATTGTGGAAGTTTTGGACACATCATGAGTATATATTTCAAATCCAACACACCCAAAGATGTTAGAATAACTCCAACAATGACAACATCTCTATAAAGGAGAGACAAAATGAGGTATGATTCTTATGGTAAATGTTTAATTTGTTTTGACCTGTTCATATGGTAAGGTATTTCAATTGTATAAATTCATGGAAGTATGAATAATTCATACAAATACACTCTACTATAATGAATTACAAGGAGAATGATTATCCTAGAAGAAATCCAATTGAGATGGAAAATAGGTTCAATGTTTTGGATAATGAAAATGAGCCTCAATAAAGGGTTTATTAATCAATAAAATATTATTACTCACAAAAAATATCTTAGAGGAAAAGAATAAAAATTTTGAAGAAAAAACAAGAGGTTTTTCTAGTTGTGAATAAGGTGGAAGAGAATGTGAAGATGACTCACTAAGGAATATGTATTTCAAGATGGAACTTTTGACTATCAAGGAAGAGTTTTTCTAAAGTAGTCCTTCAAAAAACAATAATAAGAAAGAGGTTTATTTATCCATCTATAAGTACTGATGAATAAATTAAAGAGTTTATTGCATTCCTTCCCCAAAATTTGAAAAAGGGAAAACGAAAGATGGAAGGTGATGGGTTAGTTCATCTTGACCAACCCTATTCTGCAACTTGGGGAACTTCAAGGTACCCCTATGCCCATATAATTTATTATATCTAAATATTTTTGAATAAATACATAATTAAGGGGGAGATACGACCCATGGGGTGATTGTTCTAGAAAATCATATGAATTATTATGATAAAAAATCATAAGTGGATGGAGCTTATTAAAAATTTGGACAAACAAAATACATGACCCTATTTTTTACAAAAATAATTGATATAAAAAATGGTGTCAAGAGACAAAGTCTCATGGGGAGTGGTGTTTAGAATCAAAGTCTATTAAGCCTTATTAAAAGTTTTTGAAGCCTACGAAGAGGTGAAAGGCATGGGGTTCAAATGACATCACTTGTTCAAATTGAATAGCTATTACAACAAGCGGTTTCAAATTTTTATCAAGTGATATAAATTACTTCATCATGTGGTATGTTTCCCACAAAAAATTACTTTAAGGATATGTACTAGTGGTTTGGTGTGAGGTGATGGAGGTCACAAGTTGTGTTTTGAAAGAGGAAAATCCAAAGCTGTTTTGTGTGCTTCTTGATATTCACGAGTGACATGGACTGCCTTGTTGTTATCTATAAAAACTCTTATTTCATACACCATGATTTGGATTATTAGGATAAAGGATTTATTTATGTCTCAAGTGAAAATTATTAAATTCAACTAGTGAATCTATTGAGAAAATACAATAGGAAATGAGGTTTTCTTGTGTAGCATTAGGTTTCAAATGATTTAGATAATCAATATATTGTTGATTCCAAATAATGAAGTTGTTTTGAAAAATGATGACAGAATATCCTCTTGTGGATAAGGAATTCCCAAAGGGGGAGTTTAGATTTCTTGGAATCTTTCCCTATATTAAGGGGGATATGATGTGAAGATGATGTTCCCTCCAATAAGGAGGATAAGGAAGAAAAATTAATCCCTACATTTATATAAGGAGGTTTGGAAAGACCCTTTGATTTTGAAAGGCCCTTTGTATTTCATTAACAATAAGGGGGATAAGAAGTTATCTTGATTGGAAGAAGATATCATTAAGGGATGGAATATACTTACAAGGGTATATTGAATAAGAGGGAAAAAGTATATTGTGTATTTTCAACAAAATCCAAAGGGGGAGATTGTTTGTAATCCTGAAGGATTGATGTTGGATTTGTTGAAAATAAGGAAATCCAGTTTGATTGAAAATAAGGGTGGTCATGGTTGATGACTAAGATGTGTGTTGGCATAAAAATGAATAAAGATGTATTTTTTGTCAATAACACTATTGATAACACATGTTGAAGATAACCAAAGTGGTGAAGTGATCCTTAGAAGATTGATAAATCCCAAAGATGATGGACAAGGTATGTTGTTGATATCAAGATTTATGTAAGTGTTGAAAAAGTGATGATTGGATAAGTGGAGTTGTCTTAAGGAATTCTAGAAGTGGACTTCATAGAGTGTGTTACACAAGAGTGAAAGCTGTCCAAAACAGGAAAGATCGTGCTGTAGTAATGGTCGTAGTGGGAGTGTTATGAGTGTAGTTCTTACAGCTACACTATAGTGTATCCAACTACACTGTATAAGAGATATTGTAGGGAAAATCCAAAGTTTTTCCATGTTGTAGTCACTAAGACTACATTGTAGTGTTGACGATTGCACCATAATAAAGGATGGATGATGAAAAAAGAAGGCCAACCTTGGATGCCCAACCAAGCCAGATTGACCATTAACATGCATGTGAACCAGCAAGTTTGGCTATCCTTGGTGGAACCAGAGAGTAGGAAAACATGCACATGGGTAGGCATGCACACATGGAAGTAGTGGTCCACATTGCAGGTCAGTAGTGTAAAGGAAGTGGTCCACACCGTAGGGCGACAATGTAGAGGAGGTTGAGAGTGGACCCTGTTACTCATAATCAGTGAGTTATGGTAGTATATTTCTTATATGTTTTGGAAATTATGGAGAAAAATCTGATGTGAGATATGGTACTCTAGAATTATTCCATAACCAAATGTATTAGGATATAGAAGTTCATCAAAACTGGAATATCTGAGGTGTCAAAGCCATAGTAGAAAGGGCTTATAGGGGTTTGTTTCCCTCGGAATCTAGGAATGAACACCTTGATGGGAGGTTCAAACGTTCTGATCGGTTTCTAATGGGTTTTTTCTTAGAACCGGAAACATCCAATGATTCCACATCCATTCAGACCTACTTTCCAAAGGTAGGTGCTCATTAGTTTGTGGACTGATGCGGCTTAGGAATTTGTATTGGTCGAGAGGATGGGAGGTCAGACTCATCACACCTTTTTGAGGGGAATTATTGTCTACTCCGGGACTCTCTTTGTAGATTTAAGTTATGTTCGTGAATCCTTATTACATTACCAAGTATAAAATGAGCTTTCCTTCAGATCTGTCAATCAATGATTAAATATGTAGGAAATTTAGAGAATCTTTTGTATGTATTCGAGGTTCTTCATCGATAGAGAATCATCTGTATTTATTAGAGATTCTTGGTCAATGGTACCCTTCGACACATTTATACAGAAGTCTCTTGGTCATTATGATGACCATGCTGGTTTTAAAGCCACTCAGTGGGGCACTTGAAGTTTATTGTCATTCAGAAGAACATGGATTATTTTAGAGTTGGGATCGAACTCGTAGACGGGCTACCTACGTATCCTTTGTTTGGAAAAGGAATCAGAACCCACTTAGTTTGAGTAAAGGAGTATGATGTTTATGATTGATGGCTCAAAGAAGAATTTCACAATTACCTTTACACTCTAAGCTTACGTGAGTCATGTTCGGTGTAAGAAACAAGAGGTATTGGTAAAAAAATAGACAATTGTGCCATGAAAGATGCAATCATAAGAAATAATGTGGGGATTATGTATGTATGACTGCCCAGATAAATGAAGGTTTATGATTTACTTTAGAGAAGAAATCCAAGAACAGGGTCCATAAAGGTATATGTGCTTTATGGAGATTTTGAATACTCTAACTTGGGGCTTACTCCTGAAAATGAGGCCCAAATTAGGAGAAGAATTATTATTGGGTTTTACTCCTGAAAAGGAATCCCAGATCAAAGGTAAATTAGGACTGGTTAAGAGGATTATGACTGGGGATTATTCCTGAAAAGGAGGCCCAGGTTAAGGGATTATGACTGGGACTTACTCCTGAAAAGGAGGCCCAGGTTAAGGGATTATGACTGGGACTTACTCCTGAAAAGGAGGCCCAGGTTAAGAGATTATGACTGGGACTTACTCCTGAAAAGGAGGCCCAGGTTAAGGATTAAGGTTTGGGGCTTACTCCTGAAGAGGATGCCCAAAAATTGAGGGACTTGGGGATTACTCCTAAAGAGGATGCCTCGATTTGGGAACTTTAAGAATTGGGGATTACTCCTAAGGAAGATGCCCATATTTGAGACTGGGACTTACTCCTGAAAAGGAAGCCCAGGTTAGGGTATCTGGGGCTTACTCCTAAGAGGATGCCCATATTTGAGACTGGGGCTTACTCCTGAAAAGGAAGCCCAGGTTAGGGGATCTGGGGCTTACTCCTAAGAGGATTCCCAAATTAGAGGACTTATGAATGGGGATTATTCCTGAAAAGGAGACCTAGGTTAAGGATTCTCTCATCTTAAAGGATGAGGTTGAATGAATGAACTCTCAATCTTTAGTGATATAAAGATATGTAAATCACTAGGTTTTGAGAGATATTCCACAGAATTCCTTTCATATAAGGAATTAAAATAAAGAAATCATGCCATAAATGGCTTTGAAGAGTGTCTTGAAGACTGAATCTTGAATAGGAAAGGTGTAATGGCTTAAGAGGGGTAAAATGGGCAAGAAAGGCACCCAAAAACGCAGGGGCGTGCAAGTCCTGGCAGGCGCGCAGGTACTGCATGGGCGTGCAAGTCCTGGTTGCGCAGATATGACTTCGCAACACATGGTGTACTTGTGCAACGGTTAACCAACAGGGTAATACTTGAGCGACTCTTCATTAAAGCCTTTATAATCCTCTTGAGGTTCTTCCAGAAGAAGGGCACACAAGATCTATTGAAGGAGTAAGGCAGCGCGCAAGTGTGGTCCTTTTCCCTTAAGGGCTGGCCACTCAGGCATGCAAGTGTTGATTAGTTTCAACACTTAGGCCTTCCTCCCCCTCTTTAGATCTTCTGTTCTAGGTAAGAAATTACCTTAGAAGTGTTTCGGAAGCTTTGAGAAGAGACTAGGGCACCGGGAGCTCAAATATGAGTTTCTAGAAAAAATCCTCCCCGAATGGGGGGCCCACATGGTCTATTTATAGGCAAGAGAATACCTTGGGCGGTTATCATTTAGGGCGCGCAAGTCACTTGCCTGACCAACATCGGCACGCAAGTCACTTGCACGACCAACATCGGCGCGCAAGTGTACTTGCGCGACCATTGAGGCGCACAAGTATACTTGTACGACCATTATAGAACTTGCACGACCTTTGCGCAATGTTCTTCTTCTTCCTTCCTTTTTCAATTATTGATATTTGTTCAAAGGATGAATCACTTTGAGCTCAGATATTCCCCTTTTCCGATCTTTAGATTCTGTGACGAAAGGAGCATCAACAAAAGTCCCCCCTCAGAGTTGGATCCGGAGAGAAAAGAGGATTTGACTCTGAGGTGAGAATAAATAAGAAATCTGGCAGTTTAATGTCATGCATGTCAGACATAAAGAGGCTAATGTTTAAGGTCGAAATAGCTTTGACTGAAATGGATTAGAATTGACTCAATTCCTTGACAACTCATCTGAAAACATAGTACCATACTCAAGTATGAGGGAAAATATGTAAGCTATGACTTAAGAATATTTGAATCTGAGGAATGATATGAAAAAGAGCTAAAAGGCATTAGAATAAGTAGTTCCCAAGAATGAAGTTACCATTATTTAACAAACCCGTTAGGGGGTTGAATTATGCAGGGCCACCTAAGTGCATTGGATGCATAGTTAAATAAAATAGTATCTTTTGGCTAACAAGTCTGTTATGTAGACTGTTTATGCAAGGCCACCTATGGGCACGTGCTGCGTAGTCAGGCAAAAGAACTCTCAGAAATTTACTTTCCTAGTGCTAAAAGCCAGTGAATGTTTATGGAGATTCAAATCTTCCAAAGTATAGAGTTTGCTGTATGGAAGGAGGTACTTGAATATGGAGAAGATATTTCCAAACAAGATTATCGAAGAACTGGATGAATATCACTCCTACGAAGGTCTGACCCAAATGTAGGGAAGGATAATATAAACCATAGACTTGAATATTTTCAGATCATGAAAAAGGATATGGGACAAATATGTTAAGGATGGCTATTTTTGCGGATCCCTACATACTGTTATTTAATACAAATAAGGACAAAATAGGCATTCTTCCCAAGAATGAAGTTACCACTATCCGAAAAACCCATTAGGGGGTTGAATTATGCAGGGCCACCTAAGGGCATTGGATGCATAATCAAATAATAGCATCTTTTGGCTAACAAGTCTGTTATGTAGACTGTTTATGCAAGGCCGCCTATGAGCACATGCTGCATAGTCAGGCAAAAGAACTCTTAGAAGTTTGACATTTTTGTGACTAGAAGTAATGAAAAGGGTTATGAGGATCTGGAAATATTTAAGGTTAGGATTATGACACATAAAGATGGGTATTGTTCAATGTATACAGAGATACACAGATCAATGCTAACCATAATCATGTTGTGGCTGGGTCCTGAATTGAAATGTTAGACTTCACTATGTATCCCATATTGATGAGAATCAAGCCATACATAGTTCTTAAACTACAGTTTAACGTCATGTGAGACAAAAGGATTAGAGATCTTAGTTTAGGGGCATAGAGCTTGGACCATTGTAAGAAATACACAGTGTGTGTTTTCATGGGGACTTTTCAGCCAAGAGACTGAAAGTGGAATTTGGGGTTAGGTCCAAAGACTTGGGGCTGGATTCGAGGGACACTCGAACGTTCCTACGTATCCCATAAGGATGGGAATCAAGCCCACGTAGTTCTAGAAACAACCTTTGTAAAAATTTGGTTCTTACATCTGAAGGGTGAAAGGGGACTTTAGTACAATGATGGTTTAACCTAATATAAAAGGTTTGGGTGTTGCCATGTATGCATGTAGTCTTTGAGATGAAACATGATTGAAAAATCAATATAAATAATGGTTCCCTCTCAGGTGAGGGTATCAAAGAATATTATAGTTTATTGTCATACTGGAAAAAAGTGTTGTATAGTTTAACGTCGTATAACAAGGACGAATGTGAACCAATGTAAAGATATTGATTCTAGGGGCGGTTTCATGAATCAACATCGTATGAGATGGAGGTGA
The DNA here is from genome assembly GCA_963277665.1 of Viscum album. Taxonomy (NCBI): domain Eukaryota; kingdom Viridiplantae; phylum Streptophyta; class Magnoliopsida; order Santalales; family Viscaceae; genus Viscum; species Viscum album. The sequence goes on from OY728155.1 coordinate 143,546,222, forward strand.
ACCGATGTGAAGATATTGGTTTTGGGCTTGAATCTTGGGAGGTTGCCTACATACCCAACCTAGAAGGCAAGGATCAAAGTCCGTGTAGTTCAATTAAATAATGAATTAATGATCAAGTTGTTCTTAGGGACAAGGACCTAAAAAAAATGATGTTAGGACTTACACATGGTTAGAGGCCTAGAGAGAATATTATGGTTGAGGTTTGCTCTAAGCTCACGTGAGTCATCCTCGGTGTGAGAAACAAGAGGTAGCAACAACCTTAACGATACACAGTTTAACGTCATGTAGGACGTATGAAGGGAATATGCAGTTTAAAGTCTTGTAGTTAGGACTATTGGTGCTGCATAGTTTAGTGTCATGTAGTATGGACAAAATACATCTTAATGTCATATAGGACGTATCACGAAATTTTTGTACAGTTTAGCGTCATGTAGTTAGGACGATGGGGACAATAGAGTTTAACGTCATGTTGGACGAAAGGGGGGGACTGTGCAGTTTAATGTCATGTAGTGAGGACAAAAGAGTGCGCCATTTTAACGTCATGTTGGACGCATTGGGGATTTTTCCATAGTTTAACATCATGTTGGATGAAAAAGGGACGATACAGTTTAGCATCATGTTGGACGAAAGTGTGAATAGTTTAAGGTCATATGCATAGACCGTGGATGGTGCAGTTTAATGTCATGCTAGACGGTGGTTTAGTTTAAGGTCATACAGGACCTTTGATGATTATGTAGTTTAATGTCTTTCCGGACGTAAGGGACTTTTATACAGTTTAGCGTCATGTTGTTAGGACTTCACAATTTAACGTCTTGCTGGACGTAAGGGACTTGCAAACAGTTTAGGGTCATATGCATGGACTGTTGATGATGTAGTTTAAGGTCATACAGGACCTAGTTGCAGTTTAAGGTCACACTGGACCATTTAGGGAACTTTTTCATAGTTTAACATCATGTGGGATGAGGTTGCAGTTTAAGGTCATATTGGACCATTGATGTATAGTTTTAACTTCATATAACAAGGATGAATTGGTGCCGCACAGTTTAGTGTCATGTTGCAGGGACATAGTACAGTTTAATTTCATGTAGGACGTATTAAAGGACTTTTGTACAGTTTAGCATCATGTAGCTAGGACGATGAAGGTGACATAGTTTAATGTCATGTTGGACGTATGTGAAAAATAGTTTAGGGTCATATGCTTGGACCATTGCTGTATAGTTTAACGTCATATAGCAAGGACGAACTGGTGCCGCACAGTTTAGTGTCATGTTGCAGGGACATAGTACAGTTTAATGTCATGTAGGACATATTAAAGGAATTTTGTACAGTTTAGCATCATGTAGCTAGGACGATGAAGGTGACACAATTTAATGTCATGTTGGACATATGTGCAAAATAGTTTAGGGTCATATGCTTGGACCGTTGCTGTATAGTTTAACGTCATATAGCAAGGATGAACTGGTGCCGCATAGTTTAGTGTCATGTTGCAGGGACATAGTACAAACTTTGCAGTTTATACAAAATACTTCTTAAAAAATATGGCATTGGTTGGAGTAGTGATGAGTTCTCCATCCATTGAGATTAATGAATAAGATCTATTGGAGTAGACCCTATGTATTGAATAAGGTCCTTCCCATTTTGGCTCAAGCTTGGGAGGTTTCTTTCCTGGTATCATTGGAGTTCTGAGAACTAATACCAATTCTCCCTGAGTGAATGAACGAAGATGAACTTTTTTGTTAAAAGCTCGTGCTATTCGATTCTGATAGACTTCCAAGTGGTGCAAAGTGCACAATCTTTTCTCATCTAACCGTTCCAATTCATTCAATCGCTTTTGAGATTGTTCATCTGTAGATGATTGATCACAAATGGAAACTCTGAGTGAGGTTAGTGGAACTTCAATGGGCAAGACGGCTTATGTTCCATATACTAATGAATATGGAGTTGATCGAGTTGCAGTGCGGGTGGTAGTCCGATAAGCCCATAAAGCATGAAAGAGTTTATCAGGCCATGACCTCTTATCTTTATCCACCATCTTTTGTAGTATATTTGAAAGAGTCTTGTTAAAGGCTTCTATCTAGCCGTTGGCCACTACATGATATCGAGATGAATGGTTGGATTTGATGTTGTATTCTTGATACAACTTCTTCATCTCAGATGAACAGAAATTGGTGCCATTGTTCGTTAATATGGTATGAGGGACACCAAATCTGGTAATGATGTTAGACTTGATGAAGCTAACAATGCATTTAGAACTGACTTCCTTGAGAGGTATTGCCTCTGCCCATTTGGAAAAGAAGTCAGTAGTAGTAAGAATATACTTAAACTGCTTAGACGTAGCCGAAGGGTAAGGTCCTACCACATCCATTCCCCACGTGGCAAATGGCCATGAGTATTTAGCTGTATGAAGCAACTCTGGAGGCTGATGAATGAAGTTGGCATGTACTTGGCATGAATGAAACTTCTTTGTGAAATTGACACAATCTCGTATCATTGAAGGCCAAAAGTATCCAAGCCTTCGAACCTGATCAGATAGTCTATGTCCAGACTGGTGGGCACCACAGACTCCTGCGTGCACTTCTTTCATGACAACCATTGTCTCTTCACCATCAATGTATCTGAAGATAACTCCATCAAAACCACATTTGTAGAGAACTTTCTCTAGGTGATCTGGGCTATCATAAAGAGTAAAATTGACCGCACGTCGCTGGATTTGTTATTTCTCGGCTCTATCATGTGGAAGTGTTTCATTTTGAAGGTATTCCCTAATAGGTGACCTCCATCCTGTAATATGACCATACAGTTCCGGAATGGGACTAATTTCATTAATTTCCTCTGTTCTGATTCGAACATAAGGTGAAATTGCAAGACGGTGGGCAATACTGATGGTTGTCTCGTCCCGATTTGGATCTTCCAGAGCTGTGGCTATATTAGCCAGTGCATCAGCTTGAGAATTTTGTGATCTTGGGACATAAGAAAATTTCAGTTCCAAAGGGAATTCCGCCATTAACTCTCTGACATAATCATACAAAGGGATTAGTTCTTCTTTTCTGATGGCATAATCCCCATTGACTTGTTTGATTACCAGGTCTGAATCACCCTTCACCTTTAAGTGATTCACTTGTGCTTGAAGCGCTAATTCCAAGCCTGTGATAAGAGCTTGGTATTAGGCTTCATTATTGGTACCACCTTCCCACAATAAGAAGAAATAAGGTAACACTGCCTTTTCTGGAGAAATGAGTACAATTCCTAAGCCAACTTTGTTGAATTTAGGATTTTCCATTTTCTTCCCTGTTGGACTTCTGGAAGCACCATCAAAATACATTTCCTATGCTTGAGGACTTTCTTGAATAGAGAAGACTTCCTCATCAGGGAGTTCAATATTTGAAGATGTGTCTTCCACTGAAGGGTGTTCAGCCTGGAAATCAGCCAGAGCTTGGCCCTTTATCGCCTTTTGAGACACATACTGAATGTCGAATTGCTACAAAATAACTGCCCACCTTGCTAGACGTCCTGTAAGCATTGGACGACTAAGGATGAATTTGAGCGGGTTATTGCGAGATACCAATTAGACCTCGTGATGTTGCAGGTAATGTTTCAACTTCTGAACTACAAAGATTAATGCCAGGCAGCACTTCTCAATACTTAAATACCGGGTTTCTACTTCAAGCATAGTTTGACTAAGATAGTAGAGGCTGTTTTCATTCCCATCATCATTCTTTTGAGCGAGAAAGGCACCCAATGATCGCTCTAGAGCTGTCACGTAGAGGATAAGTGGTATTCCTTCAACAGGTGGCATGATTACCGGTGGACTCAAGAGGTATTTCTTGAGAATATCGAATGCTTCTTGACATTCTTCAGTTCACTGGTAAGTGACTCCCTTCTTCATCAATTTGGTAAAGGGTAAACTTTTGCCTGCCAAATTGGCGATGAAACGCCGAATATAGGCTAAGTGTCCTTGAAGTCCTCTTAATTCTTTCAAATTTTGAGGAGGTGACATACCAAGGATTGACTTGGTCTTCTCAGGATCGACTTCAATACCACGATGGAATACAACAAAGCAGAGAAATTTTCCTGAGGTTGCCCCAAAAGCACATTTTAAGGGGTTCATCTTCAAATTATGTTGTCGAAGCTTGCAGAATATGAATTCCAAATCAGCCAAGTGATTAGAACATTGTTTGTATTTAACCACCAAATCATCTACATAGCATTCAACAAATTTCCCTAAGAAGGGTTTGAAGATACGATGCATGGCGCGCTGATATGTTGCACCTGTATTCTTTAAGCCAAAGGGCATTACCCGGTAACAAAACACACCCTGAGGGGCTATGAAGCCTGTGAATTCCTCATCTTCTGGGGCCATTCGGATCTGATTATATCCAAAATATCCATCCATGAAGGAAAGTGCTTCATAGCCAGCTGTTGCATCAATTAGAAGTTCTGTAATCGAAACTGGGAAATCATCCTTAGGACAATGCCGATTAAGATCTCTAAAATCGATGCAAACTCTAATTTGTCCGTTCTTCTTCTTTATAGGGACAATATTAGCCAACCACTTGGGATACTGAACTTCTATGAAGAATTTAGCTTTGATAAGCTTATCCACTTCAGCTTCAATTTTAGAAGCATAAGTTGGGTGTGTTCTTCTCACAGATTGCTTAACTCCTCGATGTTCTTCTGGTAAACCCAAATGATGAGTAGCAACATCAGGATCAAGCCTGTGCATTTCTGTATAGTTCTAAGCAAAAATATCTCTATTTCGCTTTAGAAAAGAAATATACATCTCTTGCTCTTCAAGGGTCATGGCCGCACTGATTAAAGTGGGGCGTGGATCTTCCTTTGTACCCAGATTTATTTCTCGGAGTTCATCCACAGTGGTAGAGATACCCTCTTCAAATGCTGGAGGAGCATCTCTGAGATCTTCCTCTTCTTCTTCATCATGTGTTATTTCTTCCGTTTCTACTTGCATAGTAGATGACAAAGCATAATTTTCATGATCAGAAGAGATGTCAAAATTTGCACATTTTGAAGAAGAAGCTTCCATTTCCAACCCGATTGATGATGAAGGGTCTTATTTGGGTAATAAAGAGGAAATGATGGATTGAGAATCTACATCATTGTTCACCTTTGATGTTGCTATAACTTCTTCTGGCCTAATTGGCGAAGCATAGACTTGTTGGATTTCAGCAGATGAAATGAAGATGTCACCATTTGTGCTTTCATCACTACTTGGTAGATTACCAATTTCTCCCATGTTGTCTGGATCGATTGCCGTAATTGACATTATGGATCTTTCCATAAGAGTATTTTGATTTGGGTCTATCTTGTCAATTTGACTGATAGGAAACACATAATCTATACTCACATGTGTAAATGGATTTACTGGATTTTTTTCCACACCATATGGAGCATTAACTTTGGTAATCTCCTTTGTTATGGATTTCTCCCTTTGCTTCATGTGATAGAATTCTGACTCAATGTATTGAGACTCACATATCTTGAATGGGGCCTTATCACCATACAACGTCCCAACTTGACCATCAAAACAATATTTGAGACATTGATGGTATGAAGAAGGGATATCCGCATGTTGATGTAACCAGGGTCTTCCAAGCAAAATGTTGAAGGCTAAGTCTTGATCAACAACCATGAAATCTGAATTGGATACAAGATCTCCAAACTGAGTTCTGAGTGTAACTTCACCCAGTGGTTCTTGTTCATTTTTATCATATCCCTGTAGCATCATGGTGGAGGGAGATAAATCAGATTCCGTGAGGTCCAATCGATGAAGTGTACGAATGGGCATGAGGTTGACTCCTGAACCATTGTCAATGAAAACTCTTCGAACATCCACACCATTGACTTTGCCAGACAAGTACAATAGTCTAATATGTCCATGCACAACATCATCTTCATCTTTATTAGTAAAGGATATTATTTCATGGAATTCTGTAGGATTATTCTCTATGTGATAGACTTCAGCTGCAGCAATTTCAGTTTCAAACTCCTGAGGACTTGACAAAGCCTCGATGAGTGCTTCCCGAAGATCTTTTGACAGATTCAAAGCATCCAGAATTGATAACTTGGATGGTAATTGGGCCAAGTGTTTCAATATATCATACTTTTGATCCAGAGGTCTGCGTTTCCCAATAGGAATATGTGGTTTATCAGGCACCTTGGAAGAAGATTCTTTGGAAGTTGATTCATCTTGTATAGGAGTTGGCAATATTCCTGGTTTTGGAAGATTAGACCGATTAGATCCATTGACTTGCTGAGAGGAAGAAGATGGAACCTTCAACCGGTCTTCCAAAATAACTGTGCCAGGACTGAATTTGCTATTGGTAGAAGAACTTTCTTGTTCTTGCTGAGCTCGCTGAAGGGATCTACTACGAGTTTCTGCTGCATACACAGTTCTAGCAGGGGTAGAATTGGAATAGTGGCTTCTGAAAGATCCATGTCTTCCCCTGTATCCTGAGCCCCTGGAACTTCCTATGATTCCTCTGTTTGATACAGGGAATTCAGGCTCATCAAAATTGAAACTACGACTGGCATATGGATCTGTTAATTGAATCATATTAACAGAACCGAAGATTAAATCTTCGTCTGATGAAGACTCTGCCTGATTAGCTTGTTTAGGCTGTGCCATTTGGTGGGGTGGTGCCCGTGGCTTTGAAGTAGATGGCATGAAGTCTGCCAAAGTCAAAGACAACTTAGGCTTTGACACATACTCATCTTCTTCTGATTCTTTTTCTTTCTTTGAATCATGCCGTTTCTTTGAGGAATTTCCCTCTGACGAAGAGGGTTTTTCCACAACATTCATGGCAGAAGACACAATTGGTTTCCTTAATTGTGTTCGAAAAATAGCATGAGTTAGATTGATTGTCTTTCTGACCATCCAATCATCATACTTTTGTGTATTTTTGCTTTTGACTTCCTGCCATTCATCTTCCTCCTCTGGAACTGTAGCAGTGACACATGCTACCTGGGCTGAGGAGCCTTTCAATGTGACCTGTCCCGAGTCGACCATCTTTTGCAGGAGGTCTTTGAAGACAAAACACTCCTGGATGGGATGCCTCAACATTTGATGAAAAGGGTAATAATTAGGATGATCTTTATCTCCTTTCTTGTTTGGCCTCTTGGGTATTGGCAATTGAACCAAATTGTTTTCCAGAGCCGAAATGAAATAACCAAGAACTTGTTCATTTCAGAAAGAGTATGTTTTTCTCTTCAAATCCTCAAATTGTTTTCATCTTTGATCTTTTTGATCATCTAGACGAAAAGGCCTTTGTTGTTGGCGCTCAGAAGGTGGAGCCCTTCGAGAAGATGAAGGTTTTGAGGTAGAAATAGGTACAGGTGCTTGTTTAAGCATTACAATAGTAGTTTCTGCTTTACCCATTCTCCTTTTTGGAGCTGATGGAATTACACGAGATTTAGCCTTAGCCTGTATAAGGGAATCTTCAATCTGCTGAGCGATTGAAGTAAGGTCTCGAAACCCTCCTGTGTATTTCACAGGGATTAATGGCGTGCGTAATTCGTCATGCAGATTTGCTACACAGATTGGCAACAATTCTTCTTGAGGGAGTTCTAAACTCAAGGAATATGTTAATCCCTTCCATCGAGTAATGAAATCAGAGACCCTTTTATTCTCCCTTTTCTTATAGTTTGTAAGATCGAAAACTGTTGTCTTTGGAAAAGTTGAGCTAAAATGAAGGAGGAATTTTTGGCGAAGATCCTCCCATCCGGTAATTGACCGGGATTGCAAGCTTGTATACCAAACAAAAGCTGGTCCTTGCAAGGTTCGCACGAAGAATCTGAGTTTCATTGCTTCTTGATACTCCGGAGTTCCCATCATAGGATCGCAACAAGACACGTAATGCGTCAAATTTTGTTATGGATCGCCTGATCCATTGAAAATAGGGAATACAGGGTTCCCAAAACTGGATGGAGGAGAAATTGAATCTACCCATTCAGGGTAAACTTTCTTTTCTGGTTGAACTTGCGCACGCTTCCCTTCCATAGTTTATAACCGAGCTGTTAATGACTCAATAGTAGTTATTAACTTTTGAGAAACATCCGGTTGATTCCGAGGGTTGGTTTAAAAGAGTCCCCAGTCTGGCGAGCTGGGGTGGTTCTTGACATGCTATGTCTGGGACTTTCTTGAAATTCCTCCTGATCTTGAGAACCTTAGTCCGGAAATTAGCTGGATGCGTTAATCTGTATTCGCTTTTATCACCCGGTTCAAAAGACCATTGGATGATTTCCGATACTTCTGGAATTTGGTGACGTGCTTGCTCCAAACGAGCGTCCTGTTTGATATTCTCGTTTGCTTGATGCAAGTGTAATTCAACAACTTGTTCTCTGTATTCTTGATTTTGAGAGGAACTAGTTTAATCCTGTTCTTGGGCAAGCTTTTGATTACAAATAAAGCCCATTGACTGTGGCCGGCCATGGGCAATAACATTGCATGAGACCATTTTCGGCGGGCTTTGCTGACTGGAGAGAACCGTGAAATGCAGTGCTCCATGAACACCCCATCCTCTGACACGAATACCAGATGGGGCATTGGCAATTAACTGACACAATCTTCTTAGTGCGCCAAATCATGAACGTTGAAGGGCTCTCTGCTGATTTTTAGCCTTCAGATATCGAGATACTGATAGAGACGCCAAATCAATCTGATGTTGTAACCCTTCTATTATCTTAAGATTATTTTCATATTCATCATAAGATAATACTTTCTTTTTCAACTGACAAAGAGTTTTCCATATGTTGAGATGAATATCATGAATTTCATCTTCCGTCAACATTTCTGGAATATTATACTGAGAGTCAGCCAGAGGCCAAAACATAACTGGCACCTCACCTTTCGCCAGTTGTTTTCTCATGTTCAGCATTTTCTCTTTATCATTTGATGAAGATTCTTATACCTGATTTGAGCAGAGTTGGTGTTTCCATGTTGCTTCATTGGATTCAATAGGATTGGTAGAGAAATCATTGATCAAACTAGAAGATGCATGACTTAGGGGTGGTTCGGAGAATGACCTATACCCTGGGCTATCTTCTGATTGAGAAAGTATTTCACCTACTAGCGATGAAGCTTCAGACATGACTGGTTTCGCATTTTCAAGTGCCTCAAGATAAGAGGGCCTTCTCGGCACTACATTGTCCACTGGAGCATTTTCCGAGAAATGTGCATCACTACTGCGGAGAGGACTTTCACAGCGAAATTCATCATCATGGGGAGGACCACCATAATGGGTTACAACAAAAGATGAGATCTCTTTCTCCTTAGTCTTCTGACCACCCAGATGGTTCCTATGGCTCTCATCTAAAGATGAAACTTTGAGATCGTCCGAATTGTCATGAAGCAAGCCTTCATGAGGAAGTGTCTATTGAAGACCTTCGGAATTAATTTTCCCACTATTGGGAACTGAGGGAGTAGAATCTTTAATTCCAACAGATAATTGTCTGAGGGCTTTAAGAACTCCAACATCGAGCAAGGCCTTGTTACAGATTGGCACTTGATCTCCTGACTGTACTGGGCGGGTCTTTTTCTTAGATGCCTTCTTACTCGCCTTGGAAACCACTTGTTGACAAAAGTGGCTACTCTGAGCAGGTGTATGTGACTGATCAGGAAAGATGGCCAGGTTAGGCTGACGATCTCCTCTCAAATCAGGTGTATGTGCCTGACTTGGTTGTTCGTATGATATGGGGGAGTATGCCCCACAACCCTCTTGGACTGGAACATATGTGTGTGTCTGTTCCGGAGTGAATTATTGATGTATCACTCCACTGGTAGGGATAGATTTATGTGTCTTTCCATGAGATGCTGCTGAAGTTGTTATAATATCCTGGAAGGTATCCAGAATATGAGTAGGGATTTTCTTCTGCTCATTCACCATTGATAGAATATGCTTGGTGACTTCAGTTGCCGGAACGGGAATATACGTCCATTCCGGGCTTGGAGTAGGTGTATGTGCATGCTCGTGTCCTCCTTTTCCTGCCAGTGAATCCTGACAGTACTCAAGTGTGGGGGCAGAGAGTTGAGTCTGCCTCCTATTTGTTGTCGGGGCTTTCCGACTAACTTCTCTGAATGCTACCAAGCGAGACTGTTGGTAGGCTTGATTAATACTGGCAGGTGTATATGCCTGCTGATTACACTTCGCCAAACGTGGTTGACGAGATCCATCATATGTAGTCAGACGAGCCTGCTGACTAGCTGATGGTGTATAAATAGGTGTATGTTCTTGCCTATAGTACTCCGCCGGAATTGCCTGGCGGGATTGGCGTGATGCTGCCAGATGAGTCTACTGGACAACGAAATTAAAATGGGAAGGTGTATGTGCCTGCTCGTTGCATGCCACCAAGTTAGGTTGGTGGACTTCTCCGGAGATGGCAGAGATGAGAACCTGCTCACTGTTGACCAGATTCCGCCTCTGGTGGTTCGTATTGCTTGCTCGGGTTCGAGGAACCTGAGCCGAATGCCTGGAGTCGGTACCCTCATCATGTTGAGGGCGCACTGCCGCACGAGTCTGGCGGCGATTGTTGGTGGGAGCCCTCAGGAAGGACTCCTGTCTATTTGAATTAAGGTCCTGAGGGACCTGCTCATTCACCTCCCCAAAATAAGGGAGTGAATGGTGATTGCGTTCCGGGGATAACGACCCGAAACGGTTGGAGATGGTAGTCATAACCGCCTACTTCTTGATCACTGGTCGTCGTTGTCCGGAAAACCGATGTGAGTTATTTACTTGGAGGGCTTGTCGGGCAGCCTCCAGAGTGGGGATAGTACCGTGTTGACGGTACTCCTTAACCAGTGCGTTTGATACCCAACGTTGAAGATGCTGAGTAGGTGATATCGTCCTAAGAGCGGACGACGATCCAGTAGGAGTAGCAGCAGTGGCATTTGCAACAGCAGTATTCACAGATGTGAATTTGAGGGTGGCCATTATGGAAATGCAGAAGATCTTGGAAAAGAGTGCCTATTTGATATAATAGACGTAATCAAGATAAATTCAGCTACTACATCTTTTGGATGAGCACATATGTTATTGACTGTCTTGTTGGCCCTCTCATTGAGTTTAAATAGGGGCCTAACAAATAGTTAAAACATCATTTTTAATTTGGTTAAGGATTCACGTCAGGTTTACCATTTTTTGTTTCCCTCTGAATCCGGGGATGACCGCCTTAATGGGAGGTTCAAACGTTCCGATCGGTTTCTAACGGGTTTGTTTGTAGAACCAGAAACATCCAATGATTCCACATCCATTCGGACCTACTTTCCAAAGGCAGGTGCTCATTAGTTTGTGGACTCATGAGGCTTAGGAATTTGCATTGGTCGAGAGGATGGGAGGTCGTACTCATCACACCTTTTTGAGGGGAATTATTGTCTACTCCGGGACTCTCTTTGTAGATTTAAGTTATGTTCGTGAATCCTTATTACATTACCAAGTATAAAATGAGCTTTCCTTCAGATCTGGCAATCAATGATTAAATATGTAGGAAATTTAGAGAATCTTTTGTATGTATTTGAGGTTCTTCATCGATAGAGAATCATCTGTATTTATTAGAGATTCTTGGTCAATGGTACCCTTCGACACATTTATACAGAAGTCTCTTGGTCATTATGATGACCATGCTGGTTTTAAAGCCACTCAGTGGGGCACTTGAAGTTTATTGTCATTCAGAAGGACATGGATTATTTTAGAGTTGGGATCGAACCCGTAGACAGGCTACCTACGTATCCTTTGTTTGGAAAAGGAATCAGAACCCACTTAGTTTGAGTAAGGGAGTATGATGTTTATGATTGATGGCTCAAAGAAGAATGTCACAATTACCTTTACACTCTAAGATTACGTGAGTCATGATCGGTGTAAGAAACAAGAGGTATTGGTAAAAAAATAGACAATTGTGCCATGAAAGATGCAATCATAAGAAATAATGTGGGGCTTATGTATGTATGACTGCCCAGATAAATAAAGGTTTGGGATTTACTTTAGAGAAGAAATCCAGAAACAGGGTCCATAAAGGTATATGTGCTTCATGGAGATTTTGAATACTCTAACTTGGGGCTTACTCCTGAAAAGAAGTCCCAAATTCGGAGAAGACTTATGATTGGGTTTTACTCCTGAAAATGAATCCCAGATCAAAGGTAAATTAGGACTGGTTAAGAGGATTATGACTGGGGATTATTCCTGAAAAGGAGGCCCAGGTTAAGGGATTATGACTGGGACTTACTCCTGAAAAGGAGGCACAGGTTAAGGGATTATGACTGGGACTTACTCCTGAAAAGGAGGCCCAGGTTAAGGGATTATGACTGGGACTTACTCCTGAAAAGGAGGCCCAGGTTAAGGATTAAGGTTTGGGGCTTAATCCTGAAGAGGATGCCCAAAAATTGAGAGACTTGGGGCTTACTCCTAAAGAGGATGCCCCGATTTGGGAACTTTAAGAATTGGGGCTTACTCCTAAGGAAGATGCCCATATTTGAGATTGGGGCTTAATCCTGAAAAGGAATCCCAGGTTAGGGGATCTGGGGCTTACTCCTAAGAGGATGCCCATATTTGAGACTGGGGCTTACTCTTGAAAAGGAAGCCCAGGTTAGGGGATCTGGGGCTTACTCCTAAGAGGATGCCCAAATTAGAGGACTTATGACTGGGGATTATTCCTGAAAAGGAGAACCAGGTGAAGGATTCTCTCATATTAAAGGATGAGATTGAATGAATGAACTCTCAATCTTTAGTGATATAAAGATATGTAAATCACTAGGTTTTGAGAGATATTCCACAGAATTCCTTTCAGATAAGGAAGTCAAATCAAGAAATCATGCCATAAATGGCTTTGAATAGTGTCTTGAAGACTTAATCTTGAATAGGAAATGTGTAATGTCTTAAGAGGGGTAAAATGGTCAAGAAAGGCACCCAAAAAGGCAGGGGCGAGCAAGTCCTGGCAGGCGCGCAGGTACTGCGTGGGCGCGCAAGTCCTAGTCGCGCAGGTCCTGGTCACGTAGATATGCCTGTGCGACACATGGTGTACTTGCGCGACGGTTAACCAGCAGGGTAATACTTGAGCGACTCTTCATTAAAGCCTTTAGAATCCTCTTGAGGTTCTTCCAGAAGAAGGGCACGCAAGATATATTGAAGGAGTAAGGCGACGCGCAAGTGTGGTCCTTTTCCCTTAAGGGATTTCCACTCAGGCGCGCAAGTGTTGATGAGTTTCAACACTTAGGCCTTCCTCCCCCTCTTTAGATCTTCCGTTCTAGGTAAGAAATTACCTTAGAAGTGTTTCAGAAGCTTTGAGAAGAGACTAGGGCACCAGAAGCTCAAATATGAGTTTCTGGAAAAAATCCTCCCCGAATGGGGGGCCCACAGGGTCTATTTATAGGCAGAAGAAGACCCTGGGCGGTTATCATTTAGGGCACGCAAGTCACTTGCACGACCAACATCGGCGCACAAGTCACTTGCATGACCAACATCGGCGCGCAAGTGTACTTGCGTGACCATTTAGGCGCGCAAGTATACTTGCACGACCATTGTAGAACTTGCGCGACCTTTGCGCAATGTTATTATTCTTCCTTCCTTTGTCAATTATTGATATTTGTTCAAAGGATGAATCACTTTGAGCTCAGATATTCCCCTTTTCCGATCTTTAGATTCTATGATGAAAGGAGCGTCAACAGGGTTGAGATTCCTTAGGGCTAAGATCAATATATATAAGGACACCCTTACCATTTTCTTTATATTATTTTGAGAAGATGTCTAGATGCCTTAGGAATGAGATTATTATAGACATGGGATATATTTCCCATTATCTTTATAATATTTTAAGTGAATGTCAATACTCCTTTGGGATAATATTGGTATAGACATGGGACACCCTTCCCATTTTCCTTATTATTATTCTAAGAAGTGTTTGAGATGGATTTGGGAAGAGATAATTATAGACATGGGATACCCTTACCATTGTATTTATTTAATTTTTAGTATATGTTAAGATGCCTAAGGGGATAATATCATTGTAGGCATGGGAATATATTACCCCATTGTACTTATGACACTACAATGATATGTTCAGACTTATTACAGAATAGGATGAGATAGGTATAGTCTCTCCTTGGGAGGATTGTTTAGAACTCAAGGATGTTACAATTATAATTTTTGTTATTTTTTAATATGATTATTAGTATATCACTCCATGCATGCACTTGTATATTCTAAATTTTTTAGATATCTTATTGGTAGTGGCCTACTGTGTCTTAATCACACCTTACATGGGTATCCCAACACATGTATAGATTTCATGGTTCATGGAACAAGTAAGGGAAAGGGTACTATAGTTTATGGATGAGATGGATAGTTGATATGGAATGGGATACAGGATCAGACAGAGTCACTACCCATTTTTTCTATGGTATCTACTCATTTTTGGTTCATAACTCTATATATGATCAATACATGTAGAAGTATTGTATTTTATACATGACTCATGTGGCCATACAATCATTCATTATGATATAATATGTGGCATGTTATATCCTCTTTATTAGATCATAGATGTAATTTCCATTTATAATGTTATATGGTGATGAATATTATTATTATTTCATTCACTTTTATTTAGGATTATATAAACCATAGGGTATAGTCTCCCCACTACTACTAGAAAATTTAACTACTTCCACATGCCAAAACTATGGCAACACACCCTTGGACCACAACTGTAGCTTATGGCCATGATCTATAAAGAATATGGACCCTATTGATGTTTTCATATGGTTTAGACTATGAATATAGTTTTTAACCATGGCCATAAGTCTTACCCACCATATTTGGACCATGGATATAGGGTATATACAACCACATTCATGACCATGGACACAACCTTTGAAAAAATTAAATACACTGGGGAGATTTGAACCCAAAACCTCATATATATTTCATATAAAAAGTTATCACTAACCAATGATGAATATATATATATATATATATATAATTTAATATAATCATAATTATTATAATTTTAAAAAAATAAAAAAGATGGTGGCTCCTGGAACCTACGATCATGGTCCACATCAACTATGGCCATACGTGTCTCGAGAAAGGCCTATGGCCACAATTCAAGTGGACTATGACTATAGACATTTTTCACACCCTTTCTGTACCCTTTAAGTTCCCTTATCATGCCATCCCCACATGCTCCACATTTTCCCATACATGCCTACCACTATGGTCCTTGTTTGACTATGGTCATAATCTACCCCACAACCATGGTTTTGCTGACTATAGCTATAGGGGTGTGGTTGTAGCTCTATTTTCCAGAAGTGAAAATTAGTCATAGACTCTCACCATTGGTCAGTTGCTTTTGATGTATGGGGATACTTTCTCATTGTTATATTATACCACTTGGATCAGATATTGTTTGGGTAGACTAGGATATGGATGTTATAAAGTGGTACCAAAACACTATTTCTTTTGGTCTTACTATTTGTGGCATGGTAATTGGAGGTAGGATATTGTAAAAACTTGGGATAGAACTTATTATTAGGAGCATCTAACCCATGTATTAGTAAATTCCAAGATACTATAAAGGAGATTGTTTTTTCTTGGTTTTCAAATGTTATGCTTCTTTGATTTACATGAAATTTAATGTGTGATTTAATGTTTACTATTTTACTCTTGGATTAGAGTAGAAAGAGAATAAGAATTCATGCATCATATTTTTCATATAGGATTCAAATGACATTAGTGTTATTGTGTGTGGTTAAGAACTTTGATTATTTTATTGGTTTAAATTATATAAAGTGTCAACAAAAACTTATAAAATATTTTCCAATAAAACTTGATGGGGGTATTCTTCATGATTGAGATTATGTTTCTAGTTATGATTTTATTATCCAATTATTGGTTATGTGGATACTATGTGTAGTATGAACCCATGGGAGTGGGTAGTCAGGGCTAAAGGGATTTCCTGAGTTATGTGAGTCCCTTATGTTACAATGGGTATATAAAGAGTAGAGGGATATAATACATGTTACTGTTTATCCTATATGTGATATTAATAATTGTGATAGAAATGTTCTAAATTTTTTTAATTCCATTTCAGTGATATTCCATAATTATGATTACTTATTGAATGCTAGAAGGGAAAGAAAAAGCATTCCTTATTAGTAGTCAAGCTAAATCCCCCGATTCCACTCATATCTCCTATTAATAATCAGCTCTAAGAGAGTCTTCTTCATGTTATTCAGTCTATGGGGCCTGTAGATCTATGAGTGGTGCCTTCCATACTATATTTGACTATAGAGTTTTTATTGAAACATCTAATTCTATTTAATATATAGGGTAGACCACAGGCTGCTGAGTTTTGGGTCAAATCATTACAAACTATCTATGATAAAATTGAGATACTGTTGGAATCCTCTAGTTTTAATGCTCACAAATCATGATTAATCTTGTTTCATTATGTTTATTTATAATATTAATCTATTCTATTAATTATTACCTCATAATATAGGTTTAAAATATTTGAATAAGTATGAGTCACCGGTTAGAGAACTCACAATCACCATTCAGTCTGAAAATTGGTAAAGTATGAGTCGCCGTTGCATCGATCTATCGGTTCAAAATTTTCACAAAGGACTAGACACTGTTAATATGACCAAGTCATCATTGTAGTGACCTACCAGTTACGAATTCTCACAAAGAACCATACACCATTGTATCAAGCTACCGATATATATTTTTGAAAATTCTAAGACATATTTCCATAATTATAGAATTCTCACAAAGTATAAGACACCACTCCTAAGACACCAGTCTCAAGACACCATTTAAGGACAAAGGACAAGTCACCGCTCCTATGAAACCTTTCCAAACTTAGTCATTTGTTCATCTACTATTTAAATTCAAAATTATTAATGATGGTCATATTTGAGTTATTTAATGATACTGATAAAATTAATGATATTTTTCATCTTTTTCAGTAGATAGTATGAGGTACGAGGTATCTACACGTGATGGAGATCACGATATTTGTCGGCCAAAGGAAAACACTAAAGAATAAATAAAAATTAGTGTGTAAGAAGATTAAAGTGTGCCACAAAAGACCAAGAAGAAGATATAAACTCCCATACTACTAACTAAAAATAAGAAATAACTAGTTGTGAACCGAATTCATCCTTACAGAAAAAAATCAACTGAATAGGATTTATGAAGAGCATCTCATCTAGCTGGAAACCAGAACACATAGCATCCACGACACTCTGTTTTTGTGTTTATTTTCATAAGAGGACTTGAGCTTCTCATTTTCTACATCCAAGAATTCTAGAAGCATCAAGCACATCACACAAAGCATTCTAAACCATTTCTCATTATTTCTACTCTATTGTGCACATTTTCACTACTTTTTGAGCAGTTTGTGTGTCTGTATCATAAACACACGTTTTCTCATATGATAAGTTGGAGGATACAATATATCCTCACTCACTCATATTTCTACATCATTTCCCTCACATATAACTGTGGAAGATGTCCATGTGTGGCCTGGTTGTATATTGTTTCCCATGAATAACTATGGTAGAGGTCTTGTTGACCTGGACAACCTTTTGTGTTGTTGAGAACCCCGATCTAGGGTGGGTATCAAGTTTATTAATATAAAATACTTGGTGTTAGGTGATCACCAAGTGTAGGGGACTAGGTCGCTTCTTGAGACTGAACCTATTGTTTTTATTCGCTATGTTTTTAAAATTTTGTTTTCTCTATTTTCACACATATTTTAGAAAAATAAATATTAATTTGATAGTTAATCTTTGTTAGTTTTTATAAATATTTTTAATTTAGTAAATTACTTTCAAAAGTTATATAAATATTTAAAATTTGGGTAACTTAGAATTAATCAATCTTTTGAGAAATTAATTGAGCATTCAAAACTATTATAAATCTACTACTTTGGTTAACTGTTCTGTTTATACTTTAATTGGGGGATTTTTAAATCAATGTTTTAAAACAAAAAATTTTATAGGAACTCAATTCACCCCCGTCTTGAGTGTCCTAATCTGACCAACATTTGGTATCAGAATCTATATTTAATCTTCTATTTTCAAAGTTTTCAAATCTTTTTTAAATCTTTTCAACTATGATTTTAGTTGTGTTTTAAAGATCTATAAATTTATATTAGTTCTAAATTTTTAGTTCTTTAAAAATATATTATTTATTATGGATAATAGATAGTAAGGTTCTGATACCAAAATGCCTCCCTAATTTAATGGAACTAATTATTCCCAATGGAAAATGAAGATGAAAATGCATTTAGAAAGTATGGGTTTTGAGATCTATTATTCCATTGTAGATAAATATAAGATTCTTGCTACTTCTTGAAATACTTGGGATGACCCAACCAAGACTACTTATAATAAAAAATGCAAATCTATGAATGCCTTATATTTTTCTTTAGGATATTAAGAATTCAATATGATTTTTGTATGTAAAAAAACCCATGAAATTTTGGATACTATAGATGTTTCGCATGAAGGAACCACTAGTGTTAAATAAATGAGACTCAACACATATAATATTAAATATGATAACTTAAAAATGAATCTTGATGAACCTATATCTGATATGTATCTCAGGTTTAATGAAATTTTAAATATTATGATCTCTCTTAGAAAGACTGTTATAACTAAGGAACAAATTATGTGAATTCTTATATGTTTACTAGACAGATGGAGGAGAGCTTCAGTATCAATAAGGGAGTCCCACGACATCAAAAATTTTCCAGTAAAGGAGATGACAGGTAAGATGATGATGTATGAGAAATAATTTAAGGTTAACAAAGAAGAGGATGATGAACTAAAGATAAATTCAGTGGGTTTCAAGTCCACTACTTCTAAACAAAAAGAAAAGGAGAAGGCATAAAATCATTATGATAGTTCAAGTAATGAAGAATCATCATCTGAAAGTGATGAGGAAGTGGCTCAATTATCCACAAGGTTTAAAAAAATTACAAAAAGAATAATTTATTTAGGAAGCCCAACTAAAAAGAAAAGTATGACTACAAGGGAAACTGAAAAAAGGACTAGAAGAGGGGTGATAACTCAAATGAGATAGTCTATTATGAATGTAAGAGAAGAGGACATGTAAAGGATGACTGTCCTAAGTTAAAGTATAAGAAGAAATATGAGGACAAGGATAAAAGGTATAAGAAGGAAATGAAGGACACCTGGAGTGCTTCTGAGGATATATCCAGTGAGTTAGAGTATTCACATGATGAGAAAGGTGACAAAGCTAACATGTGCTTCATGAAAGACACTTTTGAGGTAACCCTTGAATCTTCTGTACAAAATTCCTACCATTCTAAAGATGAATCTGATTCTAAAAAACATGGCCAATGAGGAAATGTTTGAGTACTACAAAATTCTCAAAGACACATGAAATTAATTAAAAGATAAATATAAAGTTTTGAAGAAACAACATGCTCTCACCTCTACTGTTAAATATGAACTTACTATATATAAAGAGAAAAATGTTCAATTGCTTAAAGAAAACAATGAGCTTAAATTATCAAATGAGCAGTTGAAAAAGGACTTAGAAAAGTTTACCAATGGAAATAAAACTCTCATCCAAATGCTTGGTAAATAGGTTGAACCAAAATATTCTACAGGTATAGGTTATCAATCAGGAAAAATAAACTTTTTTAAAAATAATTTTGTATCAAAATAAGGAAAATTAAGCTTTGTACTTAGATTTGATAAATCTGCTGCATGTTACAGTAGTAGAAAATAATTTACTGCTTCTAGTTTTTCCATACCAAATAGTGTTTATTTTTTCAATACTCTATAAACTATTTATAGAAAACCCATGAAGAAAGTATGGGTTCCCAGAGCATTAATTACTAATATTATTGGATCCAAGCGAGTTTGGGTACCAAAATATTTTCTTTTTTGAATTGTATTTGTATGAAGCATGCTTAAAGAGATCCTGTAAAATATTATGGTACTTGGACAATGGATGTGTAAGGCACATGACAGGGGACCGATCGAGCTTCAAGAATCTTATAAAGATTGATGGTGGGCATGTCACTTATGATGACAATGCTAAAGGCAAAATAATTGGACTTGGCTATATCGGTAACACTAATTTAATTTTAATTTCCAAAGTAACATGGATTAAAGTATTATCTACTCAGTATCTCTCAGTTATGTGATGATGGTTTCAATGTTAAATTTGAAAACAATTCATGTAGTGTGTTTAATTATAAAAATGAGTTAGTATTTAATACTTTTAGAAATGATAATGTTTATACTATAAACTTGGATTCTTTAGTTTCTCAAAATGTTTCTTTCTTAAGTGTATTTCATAAATAATCCTGGCTTTAGAATAAGAGATTAGTCCAATGTAACACTCACTCACTTAGAAAGCTTACATGGAAAGGGTTAGTCATGGATCTACCCAAACTAGAATTTCCAAATGACAAAGTCTATAATCCTTGTCAAAAAGGAAAGCAACACAAAATATCTTTCAAACCAAAGAAATAAGTTTTAACTTCTCAACCTCTTGATTTAGTTCACATGGATTTGTTTGGACCTTCATGAGTTTTAAGTTTAAGTGGTAAGCATTATGTCTATGTTCTAGTAGATTAATTTTCTAGGTATACTTGGTCCTTTTTCATAGATCAAAAAAGTGAAACTTGTTCTCATTTTATCAAGTATGCTAGAATAGTAGAAAACCTAAGAGGTATTAGAATTAAATCCTTAAGAAGTGACAATGGTTGTGAGTTTGAAAATCAAGAGTTTGAATCTTTTTTCTCACAAAATTGGCTATAATCATAACTTCTGTACTCCTAGGAAATACCATTAGAATGGAGTTGTAGAAATAAGAAATAAAACATTATAAAAAATATCCCGAACTATGATTAAAGAATATGATTTACATATTTAATTCTAGGAAGAATATATTAATACAACTTGTTATATTATTAATAGAGTCTTAATTATACCTATCCTTAAAAAAATCCCCTATGAGTTTCGGAACAATAGAAAATCCAAAGTTAGTTATTTCAAAGTCTTTGGTTGCTAAGTATATATTCTTAACACAAAGGAAAATCTTGAAAAATTTACATCCAAAAGTGATGATGGTATTTTTCTAGATTATTCAACCTCTAGAAAAGCCTATAGAGTTTTTAATAAAATAACTAAATGTGTGAAAGAATCTATGCATATCAAATTTAATAAAACAGATCCACATGAACATAAAACCCCTCTTGAAAATATTGAGGATGATCTATCTATTCTGGAAATAAATGATATACCCCCTGACCCTATTGTTAAGAAATATGTTCAATCCTTTAGTTTTGGAAAATCTTCAGACTCTGACCATAGTGAACCTGAATCTATAGATGAACCTGAAGTGATTAGCCCTTCTTTTTCTAGACCTGTTAGAAATCTTAAGAACCATACTCCAGATGCTGTAATTGGAGACTTAGATAAAGGTACTCAGACTAGAGCTTCCCTCAGAAATCAGGTTGAACATCAAGCCTTTTTTGTTATAACTTGAACCTAAGAACATCAACGATGCAATTAATGATGAATTCTGGGTAATGTATATAAAAGAAGAATTAAACCAGTTTGCAAGAAATAAAGTTTGGAAACTAGTGGATATACCAAAAGACACCATGACCATGGGCACTAAATGAGTGTTTAGAAATAAAGTGGATGAATGTAGAGACACAAAGCTTGACGTACATGGACATTACATTACTTTTTCGGAATACTTAATACATAACAAAAACAGACACACAAGGATCGTAATAGTTTAGTGCCTTTGGAAACTCAGAATATAATCTTCTAATCATGGTGAAAGATCTTCAAAATCTCCATTAATGATATTCCCCTTTTGTTTTCTTACCTAAAACCTTTCTTTAAATCCTGGGGAAAAGAAAACATATAAAGGGTGAGCTCAAATTCTCAGTAAGGGTAAGCATAGAGAACATAAAACAATACTTAGACATTTGAATGAAAAAACATGAGCATAAAATATAAACATCAAAATCTTGAGCAATGATATAAAACATGGAAGTACATAAGGCATAGATCATGAAGAATCATTAATCATGGTAAATTAGCATGGGAATAAAACATGTAATTTTGGCAACCATTAAGCACATGATATTATTTCCATAGTAGCCAAGGAATTACTTCCATGACCATCTTAGTGGACAAAGTCCCTTTTTGAATCGAGTTCACTCCTTGTTTCAGTCCTGTAACACTGAACCAGATTAACTTACCATTCCAGCCATGTCCATCTCATGAGATATAAATATTTACCCAATTCATTGGAGGGAGATATAGGTCCCACCCATCTCATAATTAAATCATTCTTACTTGTGATACAAAATAAATATACATCATTCATAATAACCCAACGAATAAAATGGATTTCATAAACATCATCCCATTATAACATAATCCATATAAAACAAATGGATATAATTTCATAATAAGATAAGTGAAACCATGTAAATCATAGAGAAATTATACTTGAAACATACACATATAAAATAATGTCATCTTAGATGGAAAATGGTTTTGATAAAACACTTGAGATGAATTCTTGAGGAAAATATCCTTTCTTCTCCAAAATCAATTTCTTTTCACAAAATGTCATGAAATTTTAAAAGAAAAATATTTTGTTGAAAATTATTCATGAAATCTTTTGGAGTAATATTCATGAAAATAAGGCTTTATAAAACCATAAAAATCCTTTCATGCCGTATAAGTTAAAAAACATTCTTCTCGTACTTTTGCTGGAAAAGTCAAAAAGTACCTCGTAAAAGAAAGATTATTTACATACCATGTAGTAAATGTAAAAATGGGTAAAAAGGACTTTAAACATACATAAATTTTTTTTAGAAAACATGTACATGTATGATAACAATTACCCCAGTAAATAATTACGCATAAACAATCTCGGATAAGAACGAGATTGGAAAAGTTATCCCTTACCTTATGTCTGATATGCTTCATATGTATCCAAACCTCCTGTATAATGATTTAAATAATGTCATTGACTTATTACAGAATCATATTCATTGTTATGAAATCATATATTGTTCACTTATGACTTTATATTACCCGTTCTTTTGTAAATTCCATGTTAAAGCAGCGTTTTGGGTAAAATCGTTTCATTTATCGTACGTGTTTCGACTTGTTGTTCTTGATTTCATTACTTATATCCTGATTTACATAATTTCAAAATTTAAAACATGATTTATATATAATAAATATTCATCATATACATATATATGATAGATGGATAAATGGAATGAAATACACCGTTCATGGAGACGGTAGGTCGTACGTACGCATGAATGCTGTTTTCGTTTCCTTATTGAATTGAATGGAATTAAGTAGATGACATACATATATATATACATAAATCCAGTATCATTATTATGTCATATATCTCATTATTATTCATTATATATACTTTATAATCATTCATGAATGGTTAACATGGAGAATGAATCTCATCGCGTCATGGAGACGGTAGTACGTACGTACGCACGAGCGATGATATCAATCCCAGGATCATGGAATTGTATTGAAGCGTATGTATAATATTTAAAAATCAATATCACTTTACAATAATTATATATATTTATTTATTTACACCATTATACCCATCCAAGTAAGGTGGTGGTCGAAAACAGATTACACCACGACGTGGAGACGGTATTCCGTATGTACGCACGCGCGGTGATTTCGTTTTCCTTAGGATGGATATAAGGTGGAATAAGGTTGTTTAATATTTATAATAACATATCAGTATATTAGGGTTACTGATTTTATTACTTCATAATGAAACCACTAAATAAGAGGATGTATAAGAAGAAAGAAACTTGAGTGAATCGGTAGAAGGTATTACCTCTTTCTCGAAGTGCCTCCTTTCAGCTTCCTCTTAGGGCACTAAAGTTGGTCTTTTGAGAAGATCAGTACCTCTATTAAGTTTCTAGGGAAGTGGGAAAGTGAAGAGGGCAGAGTTTGGCTGAGATTCAAGGCTCAAAATTGTGTGAGGAGGAGAGGGAGGAGGTGCCCTTTTCATAAGGGAGGAGAGGGGCACCTTTGGAAATCTTAAAAATATTAATTT
Organism: Viscum album; assembly: GCA_963277665.1. Classification (NCBI taxonomy): domain Eukaryota; kingdom Viridiplantae; phylum Streptophyta; class Magnoliopsida; order Santalales; family Viscaceae; genus Viscum; species Viscum album. The sequence continues at coordinate 143,570,356 of OY728155.1, forward strand.
ATAATAAATCTAAACCCACTTAAAAACCTCCAAAAAATGACTCCTATTCGAATACTAGATGATATAGGGTTGTAATCTCATCAAAAATTAAAATTTAGACATGTAGGGAATTTATTTTAAACATTATCAACTTGATTTATCCTTATTTAATCTATTAAATTTTATTTGTGGTAATAAGATTCTAAATTTTAAATTGTTTTAAATAATTACTTATGTGCTGTGAATTATCCATAATTAGATAATTTATGACATTTTAGACTATATAAATTTAAATTTATAATTTTTAAATATTTTTGTGATTTTTAAACAATTTAATAATATGTTAGTTTTATAAAATAAAAATAGTGTCAATTTTGACACTATTCATTTATTTAAATTTAAATAAAATCCACACAGAGGATATATTCGAACTAAAATATTTAATAGGTTCCTAACATGTCATAGTAATCTAGAAAATTAGTGGATCATATTAACTAGTTCATATAATATTTATTTTACTATTTGTAAAACCATTTATTTGATATTTCTCTTAATAAAATAATTACTACAATATTTTTGTATAATTATTAAATATACTTTTTTGTTGCATTAAAATTAAAAATAAAATACTATGATGAATATAAATATTATATATTTCATAATAATACATTTAGTCGGATTTAGCTTCTAAAACACCCAAATATTAAAATGTTATATTTATTAAATTATGAAGGTGACAACTTTGAGATCATATACAATAAAATAATATAAGTGTCATAATCACTTTTATAAGACACCAAACGGTCATATATTCTGTCATTGGATGCTTGTGGTGTATATATACACTACCATGAAGTTTTGGTCAGGTTTGTGATCCCTTTAATATGTATTACTATTTCAATAAAAACAATATTATTGATTTTTTTACTAAATAAATAATTTCTGCATCATTAATGTATAAGCTAATAAGGTAATTAAATAACTATTAAAAATTACAAATAAATTACCATGATAAATAAAAACATTTTAGCTTTCAAATGAGTATTTATATCCGAATTTATATTCTGTATAACCTTATATTAAAAATACTTTAATTATTAAAGTTTGAGTGAGACATATTTCACTTTCCTTTAAATAAAATAAACTAAAGGTCTTAATCACCTCCAAGTGGGTTCTAATGGATTCCATTTCGACCCAAATATGACTTAGGAAGAAATATAATCATCCAATTGTATTAAGACAAGTGTTAGGATAATTTTATAGTATTATATTTACCCTTAATTACCAGATTTACCTTTTACTATGGTAAATAAAATTTACTGTAATTACTATTCATAATGCCCAAAAATAAAAAGTAGTCTATTAATATAATTTGGACCCACTGATTCCAAATATGGAATCCATTTTTTTTAATTCAATACACAAAAGTTACAGAAATTAAATTAAAATTAATTCCGTTGTCGAAAGAAAACTGGTTTTTGTTTAAAACATTGCAAAAGATTGAATTGATTTAACCTACGAATTCAATGTAAAATCAATGCTAATGACATAAATTATATTGAACGGTAAAAATATATTCTATTTATACTTTAAAACCATTCAATATTAAAGTTTAACCACATAAATTATTATGATGAAAAAATTTGTTTTTAATTAAAATATAGCGTGTTTTTTCTATTCATTAAAATATGAAAGTTATCAGAATAATATGAAAAATTTATCCAAGGTAAAATTTTATATCCTGATTCCAAAGAATAATTTTATTTTGTGAAATTGAACTTATAAACATGTCAAAAACTAGATTTAAAGTGGGTGCGCCATCAAAAGGTGGCAAAACTGTATTTTTTGAAAAATACTTATTTTACCCGAAAAAATTATTTTGTTCTTATACCATGTTCTACAAAATGTGTAAGATGAATAATAATGTTATAAAATTCAAAATTTAGTTAATACTATTCATAACGGATAGTTCATAATAATATTATAATAATATATCGTTGTTTAGTGAAACCCGGTACTGCGTACTACACACGCTATCGAGGAAGGTCACGATTGCGTGTAACGCAAGCCAAGTCAGGGTTGCGTGTAGTGCAAGACTCCTTTGTTGTTGCGTATAACAAAATACAACCATATTTCATTTATACATTGAATATATATATATATATATATATATATATATATATATATATACTCAATGTTGCGTAAAATAACTACTATCAAACAAACTTGAAATTGTGTGTAACACGATCCAAGATTAGTGTTGCGTATACTGCAAGCTAATACTGTGTTTCAGATAGTGCAAGATAATATTGGTGTATCATTCAATAGAATATATGAAATATATTAAAAAGAATATATCTTATAAAATCTCGGGTTGTTACATTCTACCCCCCTTAAAATGAATTTCTCCCTCGAAATTCGTCAGGGTTATAAATCGTTTACTATTCATAGAAACCCACATCGTAAAAAGGAATACTAAAACTTAATTTTAAAAACTAAATTACGAAATGTAACAATTAATCAAAGTAACTCATCACTGGGTTTCCATATAGGGGAACATAGGTGAAAATATGGATATGAAAAAAAAAATCTAACCATCAAGTTCTGATGGAGAGTGGTAGAGAACATGACTATGAAAAAGCCAACAATCAAAAAGCCATAAATTTGTGATGTTATAAGGTACCATCTGATTCATCATATGTGAGGGCACTAGGACAACATTTTTGGTTTTCAAGATCATTTCTCTAAAGTTGAATAATTTTCGAATCAAAAGAAATACTTACTTGATTTTGGTACAATCTCACCATTGTTCATGACTTGAAAAATTTCCACTTCATCTCTTAAAGAAATGAAGTTGAATTTGTCTTCTGTGAAGTGTTAGCGGATCATGAGATAGAATTATAGGTCATTCCATCTGTTTCAAACAAAAGTTTAGCAAAAGATAATAAATATACATAAGTCCATCTATGGTGAGATTAATCGTATATGGTTCCTAAAATGGACTTATACTTCATATATCACACCACTTAATAAATTAAAACTAATTTATACTAACCAGGGACTTCCTGTTGTCCAGTGGTAGGCGATAAAGGCATGTCGCACTTCGGTTGTGGGTTCGATTCCCGTAACCTTGTCTGATGCAACGAGTTGTCTCCCATCCTACGGGTTGTCCTGTTTCTAAAACTGTACTATTATAACATAACAAAAAGTTCTATCCTTAAACAATACTATCTGATGTATAAATTAATCGATTAAAATCTTTAGGTTTATCCAAAATACTTCTGTCCAATCTCATAGTATAAATAAAATGATTACTAGAACGGTCATATAACAAGCACGTGAATACCATCATTTATCTCTTATATATCATAAGATATATCTTGTTGGTCACATTCCAAACATGTGAATACCTTAATCATGTATTCTCTTGAAAAATGAATACTCATTGAACCTTAGTGAAAACATGAATGCTGTAAAAAGTTAACTCTTTCCACATACAAAAAATCCCAAAAATTCTATATACTCAAACCGTGATATCACTTTGTCCTTATATCAATCATGAGCTCATGAATACTATCAAACATTTAATTTTCTCCTTATCCCTTCATTATGCGCATATCATCTGTTTTCCAAAATATTTGAATCACTTTTCATTGTTACTGGTACCATATAATTATCAAAAACCACAATAGACCAATACATAAATATTCCAATATTCCACAATACTATATACAACATTATTTTGGAATCCCATTACATAAACACTTAATTATTCCACCACATCGTTGTCATATTCAACATCACCAATAGTGATCGCATTTGACTTCCCTTTGTCCTTTGCCTTAAGTGGTTGCTCATGTCGATCATCATTAACCCTTGGATTAGGGCATTGATTAGCATAATTCACCATTTCATTTCACTTGAAGCATTGAAGTGTTGGTGGTGCGTTCTCTGTAGTATTTTCTTTATTCACATCATTAGCAACCCTTTTTCCATTACTTCGACACTCAGCTGCTCGATGACCTTCTTTTCCACACTTAAAACATTTTCTAGTCCCTTTAAGACAATATCCACCATGCTTCTTTCCACACTTTGAGTATAAAGAAACATTCATCTTCTTTTCACCATTGGTATGAGATTTCTCCTTGAACTCCATATTTCGTTTATTGTCCAAACCATGAGATGGATATGTAACACCAACTTCCATTTCTACCTTGATAGTACAACACACAATTTCTTCATAGCTACTGAAGTCTCTTATAGCCAATTCCCTTCAAAGACTTGGTTTTAATCCACTGAAGAATCGATCAACTTTACTTTTAGGTTGGATGATAAAGCCAAATTCATACCTTGCAAGCCTTGTAAAATTCGCTTCGTATATACCAAAATATTCATCATCCTTTTGCTTAAGCTCAAGGAAATCCTTTTCCATCTTTGTTCGAAGAATACTAGGGAAGTACTTATTGAAAAATAAGTTCTTGAACTCATCCCATTCCATGGATTCAATTTCATCTCGGGGCCTCGTATTCTTAATTAGAGTCCACCATTGATCTGCTTCACCTTATAAACGATAAATAGCTAGAATGACTTTATCATGTTCCGAACAACGAAGTATGGAAAATATCTTTTCAATGGTACTGATCCATTGTTCAGCAACAAGTAGATCCGAAGACCCATTGAAAGAAGGTGTACGTTGCCTCATGAAGGAATCAATAGAATATTGTTCCCTTATCTGCTCATTCGGAAGTCCAGAATAATTCATAGATTGTGTAAGTATAACAATAATATTTTGCAATCCATCTCCCATAACATTGGTTTGTTCAGGAGTAGAATCATTGCATTATCCATTACATTGATCAACACGGTTCCTTCGGGTTCCATCCATCGTCTAATACCCAAAAAGAATAGTGTGAGAGACAAAAATCATGCTAGGAAAACAACATAATCAAGGGGAGTACTTTCAATATCTAACATCATAGGTTTAATCCTAGGTTATTCAGGATCATTATCATAATTCTAGGACTGTAACCTATACTTATACCTAAACTTAGAGATATCCCTAGACATACCTTAGAAATATCTCTAGGGATCTCACTAAAGTTTTCGCATCCTAGTTTCTAAAGGTTAACTAAACCTTTCCTCTGATACCAACTGTAGCGGTTTGGAATTACATCTAGTGGACTATAATTGATACCTATCAGGATACTCCATGGGCGACTACACCCCCTGGGTGGGACACACCACCATCCCCAGTGTCATCCATTTTCTTATGAAGCCCTTGGGCGGAGAGCCATGCTTCGTCCAACGCTCACATGTGAGAGTTCCCAAGGATCAGATTCATTCCTACCTCCTTTGCCTCTGATACAAAATGTAGAGACCCAAAGCTTGACGTACATGGACATTAAATTACTTTTTCAGAATACTTAATACATAACAAAAACATACACACAAGGATCGTAATAGTTTAGTGTCTTTGGAAACTCAGAATATAATCTTCTAACTGTGGTGAAAGATCTTCAACATCTCTATTAATGACCTTCCCCTTTTGTTTTCTTACCTAAAACCTTTCTTTAAATCCTGGGGAAAAGAAAACATATAAAGGGTGAGCTCAAATGCTCAGTAAGGGTAAGCATAGAGAACATAAAACAATCCTTATACATTTGAATGTAAAAACATGAGCATAAAATCTAAACATCAAAATCTTGAGCAATGACATAAAATATGGAAGTACGAAAGGCATAGATCATGAAGAAACATTAATCATGATAAATTATCATAGGAATAAAACATGTAATTGTAGAAACCATTAAGCACATGATATTATTTCCATAGTATCCAAGGCATTACTGCCATGACCATCTTAGTGGACAAAGTCCCTTTCTGAATCGAGTTCACTCCTCGTTTCAGTCCTGTAACACTGAACCGGATTAACTTACCATTCCAGCCATGTCTATCTCATGACATATAAATCTTTACTCAATGCATTGGATGGAGATATAGGTACCACCCATCTCATAATGAAATCATTCTTACTTGTGCCACAAAATAAACATACATCATTCATAATAACCCAATGAATAAAATGGGTTTCATAAACATCATCCCATCATAACGTAATCTATATAAAAAAAATGGATATCATTTCATAATAAAAAAAGTGAAACCATGTAAATCATAAAGACATTATAATTGAAACATACACATATGAAATAATGTCATCTTAGATGGAAAATGGTTTTGATAAAACACTTGAGATGAATTCTTGAGGAAAATATCCTTTCTTCTTCAAAATCAATTTCTTTTCACAAAACATCATGAAATTTTAAAAGAAAAAGATTTTCTTTGAAAATTAGTCATGAAATATTTTGGAGGAAGCTTCACGAAAATAAGGCTTTATAAAACCATAAAAATCCTTTCATGCCGTATAAGTTAAAAAAAACACACTTCTCGTACTTTTGCTGGAAAAGTCAAAAAGTACCTTGTAAAAGAAAGATTCTTTACATACCATGTATTAAAAGTCAAAATGGTTAAAAAGGAATTTAAACATACATAAAAACACTTTTATAAAACATGGACATGGATGATAACAATTACCCCAGTAAATACTTACGTATAAACAATCTCGGATAAGAACGAGATTGGAAAAGTTATCCCTTATCTTATGTCTGATATGCTTTATATGTATCTGAAGTGCATGTATAATGATTTAAATAATGTCATTTACTTATTAAATAATCATATTCATTGTTATGATATCATATATGGTTCACTTATGACTTTATATTACCCGTTCTTTTGTAAATTCCATGTTAAAGCAGCGTTTTGGGTAAAATCGTTTCATTTATCGTACGTGTTTCGACTTGTTGTTATTGATTTCATTACTTATATCATGATTTACATAATTTCATAATGTAAAACATGATTTATATATAATAAATATTCAGCATATACATATATCTGATATATTGATAAATGGAATGAAATACACCGTTCATGGAGACGGTAGGCCGTACGTACGCATGAACGCTGTTTTCGTTTCCTTATTGAATTGAATGGAATTAAGTAGATGACATACATATATATATAAATAAATCCAGTATCATTATTATATCATATATATCATTATTATTCATTATATATACTTTATAATCATTCATTAATGGTTAACAAGGAGAATGAATCTCATCACGTCATGGAGACGGTAGTCCGTACGCACGCACGAGCGATGATATCAATCCCATGATCATGGAATTGTATTGAAGCGTAAGTATAATATTTAAAAATAAATATCACTTTACAATAATCATATATAGTTATTTATTTACACCATTATACCCATCCAAGTAAGGTGGTGGTCAAAAACAGATTACACCACGACGTGGAGACGGTATTCCGTACATACGCACGCGCGGTGATTTCATTTTCCTTATGATGGATAGAAGGTGGAATAGGGTTGTTTCATATTTATAATAATATATCCATATATGAGGGATACTTATGTTATTACTTCATAATGAAACCACTAAATAAGAGGAAGTATAAGAAGAAAGAAACTTGAATGAATCGGTAGAAGGTATTACCTCTTTCTCGAAGTGCCTCCTTTGAGCTTCCTCTTAGGGCACTAAAGCAGGTCTTTTGAGAAGACCAGTACCTCTATTAGGTTTCTAGGGAAGTGGGGAAGTGAAGTGTTCAGAGGTTTTATGAGCTTCAAGGATCAAAATGGTGTGAGGAGGAGAGGGAAGAGGTGCCCTTTTTATAAGGGAGGAGAGGGGCACCTTTGGAAATCTTAAAAATATTAATTTATAATAAATCTAACCCCACTTAAAAACCTAAAAAAATGACTCATATTAAAAAAATAGATGATATAGGGTTGTAATCTCATCAACCAATAAAATTTAGACATGTAGGGAATTTTGTTTAAACATTATCAACTTGATTTATCCTTATTTAATCTATTAAATTTTATTTGTGGTAATAAGAATCTAAATTTTAAATTGTTATAAATAATTACTTATGTGCTATGAATTATCCATAATTAGATAATTTATGACATTTTAGACTATATAAATTTCAATTTATAATTTTTAAATATTTTTGTTATTTTTAAACAATTTAATAATATGTTATTTTTATAAAATAACAATAGTGTCAATTTTGACACTATTAATTTATTTGAATTTAAATAAAATATACACAGAGGATATATTCGAAATAAAATATTTAATAGGTTCCTAACATGTCATAGTAATCTAGAAAATTAGTGTATCATATTAACTAGTTCATATAATATTTATTTTACTATTTGTAAAACCATTTATCTGATATTTCTCTTAATAAAATAATTACTACAACATTTTTGTATAATTATTAAATATACATATTTGTTGCATAAAAATTAAAAATAAAATACTAGGATGAATATAAATCTTATATATTTCATAAGAATACATTTAGTCAGATTTATCTTCTAAAATACCCAAATTTTAAAATGTTATATTTATTAAATTATGAAGGTGACAACTTTGACATCATATAAAATAAAATAATATAAGTATCATAATCACTTTTATAAGACTCAAAACGATCATATATTCTTTAATTGAATGATTATGGTGTATATATACACTACCATTAAGTATTTTTCAGGTTTGTGAGCTCTTTAATATGTATTACTATTTCAATAAAAACAATATTATTGATTTTTTTACAAAATAAATAATTTCTGCATCATTAATGTATAAGATAATAAGGTAATTAAATAACTCTTAAAAATTACAAATAAATTACCATGATAAATAAAAGAATTTTAGATTTCAAATGATTATTTATATCCTAATTTATATTCTATATAACCTTATATTAAAAATACATTAATTATTAAAGTTTGAGTGAGACATATTTCACTTTCCTTTAAATAAAATAAACTAAAGGTCTTAATCACCTCCAAGTGGGTTCTAATGGATTCCATTTAGACCCAAATATTACTTAGGACGAAATATAATCATCCAATTGTAGTAAGACATGTGTTAGGGTAATTTTATAATATTATATTTACCCTTAATTACTCGATTTACCTTTTACTAAGGTAAATAAAATTTACCGTAGTTACTATTCATAATGCCCAAAAATAAAAAGTAGTCTATTAATATAATTTGGACCCACTGATTCTAAATATGGAATCCATTTTTACAAATTCAATACATATAAGTTGCAAAAATTAAATTAAAATTAATCCCGTTGTCGAAAGAAAACGGGTTTTTGTTTAAAACATTGCAAAAGATTGAATTGTTTTAACCTACGAATTCAATGTAAAATCAATGCTAATGACATAAATTATATTGAATGGTAAAAATATATTCTATTTTTACTTTAAAACCATTCAATATTATAATTTAACCACATAAATTATTACGATGAAAAAAGTTGTTTTTAATTAAAATATAGCGTGTTTTTACTATTCATTAAAATATGAAAGTTATCAGAATAATATGAAAAATTTATCCAAGGTAAAATTTTATATCCTGATTCCAAATAATAATTTTATTTTGTAAAATTTAACTTATAAACATGTCAAAAAATAAATTTAAAGTGGGTGCGCCATCAAAAGGAGGCAAAACTTCATTTTTTGAAAAATACTTATTTTACCTGAAAAATTTATTTTATTCTTATACCATGTTATAGAAAATGTGTAAGATGAATAATAATGTTATAAAATTTAAAATTTAGTTAATACTATTCATAACGGCTTGTTCATAATAATATTATAATAATATATCGTTGTTTAGTGAAACCCGGTATTGCATACTACACACGCTATCGAAGAAGGTCACGATTGCGTGTAACGCAAGCTAAGTCAGGGTTGCATATAGTGCAAGACTCCTTTGTTGTTGAGTATAAAAAATTCCAACCATATTTCATTTATACATTGAATATATATATATATATATATAATCAATGTTGCGTAGAATAACTAATATCAAACAATCTTGAAATTGTGTGTAACACGATCCAAGATTAGTGTTGCGTATACTGCAAGCTAATACTGTGTTGCGTATAGCGCAAGATAATATTGGTGTAGAGTTCAATAGAAGTTATGAAATATATTAAAAAGAATATATCTTATAAAATCTCGGGTTGTTACAATGAAGCTGGCACCATAGTAAGAAATAAGGCAAGACTGGTTGCACAAGGGTACAATCAAGAATAAGGAATTGACTATGAAAAAACCTTTTCACCTGTAGCTAGAATTGAATCCATTAGAATCTTATTAGCCTATATAGCACATTTTAATTTCAAGATTTATCAAATAGATGTCAAGAGTGCATTCCTAAATTGGTATATAGTTGATGATGTTTTTGTTGAACATGTAACACCCCGAGCTTCCACGATACGCATCTCATTCAATAATGCAATAGCTTGCATTGTACGCAACTTTGAGTTCTAACACACCGCAACTAATCAAAGTAGCCGTTATGAATAGTAAGAACCACTTTTTAAATTTATAGAAATTTTATATTTCAAAATTGACTTCATTTTTGTATTCCTAATATTGAAATTAGCCTATGTTGAATTTTTTGTAATTTTCTGAGAACTTCCAAATTTTTATGAATAGTGAAAAATACATAAAACAACTTTTTTAATCAAAATAATTTATAGTGATAAATTATAATATTTAGTGGTTTTAAAGTATAATTAGAATATATTTTTACCATTTTATCCAATGGTGGTCATTAGAATTAATTTGACATTGAAATTGGACATAAACAATTGCCAATCTTTTGATATAAATTGTTTCTTAAAAACACGCTACTTGTTATAACAACGGGAATTAATTATAAAATTAATTAATGCAACATATATGTTTGTAATTTTGTAAAATAGACATCATTTTTGAATTCGGAATATCAATTATAGCTTAGGGTGAAATTTTGGCCTTATTCTGAAAAACTTCAATTTTTGATGAATAGTGAAACCACTAAGTGGTTGTTAAAAACTGATTTTTTGTTAAAATGAAATATTACCACTTCTGTGATTTGATTTTCAAAAATCCGACATACATGGTTATAATTAAGAAGTAAAATGTGGTTCAATGAGATTAAAATAATTTTTTGGTGAATAGTAACTTTTAAGTTCTTAATCGCGATTAGAGGTAATTAGTGTAGTTTAAGGTAAAAATAATGTTTTAATAATATGAGATGAGGTTGACACTTGTCCTACTCCTATTGGATGAGTCATGGCCGACCAAGACAACCCATGGGTCAACTTGGGGACCCCATGGAGCCACTTTAGTTGGAAAATGACATTAATATATATTTATTTAATGTTAAAATTAAATTGACACAAACATGAGTTGTTTTACTAAAACAGTTTTTAAGTGGGGTTACACAAGTCCAAATTTTGATTATAAATATTCATTAGAAAGCTAAAAAGATTTCCTACATCATAGTATTTGTTTTATAATTTTTAGACATTAAATAAATTAAATTATTTATGACATTATGATGATGCAGTGATGACCTCATTATTTAACGATTTAAATAAAATGGGAAGATAATTCAAAATCCAAGGCTTACACTTGTCCAAAGCCAATTGGATGAAAATATTTCGAACCCTTATCACCTTATCCACGAATTATATAAGTGTGGGACCTTTAGAAACCGAAAAGCATTGTATAATTGAATAACATTTCATTACTTTCCAAAAGTGCCCCTCCTCTCCACTTATAAAAGGCCCCCACCTCTACCACCTCATTCACACTTTCAAGCCATTTGGATCGGCCAACCTCTGCCCAAATACTCTCCCAAAATCCATCTCTTACCCCTAGAAGCCTCACTTTGGGCAGAACTCTTCCCAAGGAAGCCTTTGGCTCAAATCAAAAAGAGTTACCCGATTTTGAGGTAATGTCTTCTCTAATGTTGTTTTGTTTTATTTTTCTTCTCCAACCCCCTAAACTCTTTTTATTCATTTCTTTTGTAACAACACCAGTATCCTCAATATACTAGGATGTTGTTATAATAAGGATTCGAGCTACACTTACACACACCTACATCTAATGGTTAAAGAACATACAGTTTCTGTGGATGGCGAATTTCTGCCTCACGAAACGATGATTGTTCAACACTCATATAACACCTCCAAAGGTGGCCATTAAGATGTCACTATTTTTATATATGATATATAATATGTTTATGTTTTACTTATGCTTCTGTATTTCTCATTTATGGCATACTTTATGATTTCCATTATGGGTAAAACACGATAATTTCATTTTAGGAAGTGCGGACTACCGCCCCCTCAAAGTGATTTGAATCGTTAATGCCATATGTGGGATGTATAAAGGATTGAGTAAATGGTATTATACACTATATTATACTGGAATTATATTATACATTTATATCATTATGATTTCGTTCCATTAAATATGAAATTGAAATGAAAGTAGCGTTCATGCGTACGTACGGCTTACCGTCTCCATGAACGGTGCATTTCATTTCTTACCTCTAAATGTTACGTAATATTATAAATGAATGTATATACTGGATATATGAGATATATATGACATCTAAATCATGAATATAATTCTGGAGATAATGGATATTATACCACATAAACAACTTGTAATTATAAGAATTTTATTGTTGACTCAAGTACCAAAGATCGACAAAACGACCGTTATTAACTTAAATAATTACATAATGTTCATATCATTGTAATAAGTGATATAAAAAGGATAATGAAATTGAAAATGGTTCTTAATAAGGTATATATTAACTCTAGTTTATTATTCAGGAGGTTAAAGAACGGTTGAGTCAAGTCAGACACGAGGTAAGGGAATTTCTTAACCCAACTTCCATTCTTTGGGTTAATCTCCTACTTTCAAATTATTTCATGATATTATTATGTCCTATATTGTATTTTTACATTATTTATGTGTAATTATAGTGAATACATATTATATATATACTTTATTTAAAAAAAATGATCTTTTTAAGGACTTCGTCTCAATCCCCTTTCATTGAGGCATATTTGGTTTTATACACAACTTTCTTTTATACGGTGTATAAACCCCTTTGACTTTTAAGTTTATTCAAAAGGAATATTTTTTTATACGAAGCGTTTTGATAAACGACAAAAGGGAATGTTTTTCTTTCCGTACTTATGCGGCGACAACGACTTCTCCGCCGCCGTGACCATTATTTGAGTTTCGGCTTCCTCTACAAGCCATCATTTTTTTTAATGAAAAATAAATACAAAGTTTTAACTTTCTTTTATTTTGGTATTGAGAATGGTTTTGAAAGCGTTTTTATTATATCAATGTGTTGTATTGATATCTTGTGATTGAAATGTGGAAATGTTATGTTTCCTTTATGCATGTTTTATGTGATACGATTATGTTATGGTTTATGATATGTTTAAACCTATTCATATGAGGAATGTATTGGACTTAATAAGTGACGGGTGGAGCCCGCTATAGCTCCTCGATGCATCGGTAGGTCTCATGAGACAACTAGAAGTGGAATTGGCCGAGGCCCTTTCCCAATTTGATTTATGGTTTTGGCCGAGGCCTTAATCATTTTAGACGTCTTGGCCGAGGCCTTGACAAAATGTTTCAGAATGTCCAGCATTATACATTCCAACATTATGAAAGTGGTTATTGATTTTTGCATGTGATTATTCGATTAGTAGAATATCCATGTGAATAAGTAAATGGCATTATTTCATTTTACTTTTGCCATACTATGTTGAAGTTCAAGTTTAAAAGGCTTTTGTTTTAGTTATACATTGCCTTAAATGTTAATGTTTATTTATGAAAGCTTCCGCAATATTGTTATCCTTACTGAGCATCTGAGCTCACCCCTTTCAATGTTTTAATATTTTCCAGGATGTGAAGAAGTATTTTATGAATGACCTGCAGGGATATTCAGAAGAGGATATGAGTGTGGACTATGAAGACTTTGTTATTAGTTTTTCACTTTATGATGTAATGTAACATTTATGAATATATCTAGTGTTTCCAAGGCTACTAAACTAATCGGTCTTTCGAGACTTGATCTTTTGTGATCATTCCAATGTTACGAAGTAATGCACCGACTCCGGGTAGCTGGGGTCGGGGTGTTACAGTTGGTATCAGAGGATGTTTAGTACAAACCTTGGAAGCTAGATTTAGATAAACTCTGATTAGAGCACGTAGACCTAAGATGAACTTTGAGGATTAGTATAGAAGAACTTCCTAGAATTTTGGTATTGTAGAGATGTTGTGAGTTTTCCGAGCAATACATCCCTGTCTGGATACGAGCAGGTAGAGGCGGCTCTGGCACAGATGTACCTAGGGGTAAAACCCGAAAACACCTCTTTGAGCTAGACTCGAACGGGAACTGGTGCACGACAACGGGCCTTGCTGCACTCTTGGTTACGACACTCCCAGGGGATATGCTTAGGATAACTCTCATTTTCATTACAAATCATTATGAAGGGTTTATGAGTATATACTTCCTCAAAGAAAACATTTTTATGATTATGGATTATATCCATAAATAGCTCAATTTATGTAAAGTGTTTTAAAAGTATGGAATTATGTATTTTGATTCATAAACTAATCTAGTTTATGCCATTGTTTAGAAATGGCGCCTAGTGGAAGAAATGGAAACCGTATCAATGCACGCACTCCATGTAGGGATTTCCCTCCTGCTCAAGATAATTATAGTGGGGCCGGTGATGCAACTGGTGCCGATCAGCTAATCACCATACTGGGACAACTCATGCAGGTTATGAATAATAACCTTACTCGTATGGAGCACCCTGATCCGCAACATGGAGGATCAATGCTAGACCGTTTCATGAGGAAACAACCACCAACCTTCAATGGGAGTACAAATCCTATAGTAGCTGAGCAATGGATAAATTCCTTAGAGAAAATATTCCATGCCTTGGGGAGTAGTGAAAGGGAGAAGGTTGTCATGGCAGTTTACCGCCTCACTGAAGATGCCGATAAGTGGTGGTCGCTGATTCAAAACACAAAGGAAGATGATGACGTATTGAATATGGAATGGAGGGAGTTCAAAGAGCTTTTCTTAGAAAAATACTTTCCTCGTGACCATCGAGCAGATATGGAAAGACAATTTCTGAGTCTGAGGCAGAAGGAGGATGAGAATGTCGCAAAGTATGAGGCTAACTTTACAAGGTTAGCGAGGCATGCTTCCGATTATATACGTAACCCAAGGAGTAAGATTGATCGTTTCTTTGATGGGTTAAAACCATTTCTCCATCGAGCTTTAGTATCACAATCCTTCTCATCATACGAAGATATTGCCTCGTGTGCTATCAAGACAGAAAAGGAATTCTCTAAGTCTTATGACAACAAAGTAAAGCAAGAGAAGAAGAGAACGGTGAAACAAGAGACAGATAAAGGGAAAAAGGGAAAGAAGGATTTTCCATTATGTGATAATTGTGGGAAGAATCACCCTGGTACGTGCCTAAAAGGAATGGGAGTTTGTTATAAATGTGGAGAAAAGGGTCACCAGGCTCGTGATTGCAAGGGAAAAAAAGAGGCTATCAAAGTTGAATGCTACAATTGTAGGGAAATGGGGCATTATGCAAATGAATGTCCTAAGCGTCAGGGAAACTTACCTCAGAAAAGGCCAAGGGATCAAGGAAAATCTTATGCTGTTACTACAGTTGAAGCAGAATAACTAATGTATTGGTGCTTTTGGACTCATGGATTATATTATGGTTATTAGAATAATGTGATATGTATATAAGGATTGTACTGCAGTACTTGTTGATTTCAGTAAGGTTTTAATATGATGAAGGTAATTATATTTTTAGTATGTGACAATAAGAGAATCTTTACTTTGTTTGGGGAATCTGATAAATTGATTTTGGAATTAAGAGACCTTTTAGAGAAAGTCTGGACAGAGGTATTTTGGATAACTATAAAGGTTGGAGTGGATTAAGTTGATCTTTGGATAGTATTGTTTAAGGTTAAAAAATTTATGAAGATTATTTTTGGAATATTATAATACTATAGTTTTAGGAAAAAGACAACCTGCAGGGTGGGGAATAACCCGTCGCGTCGGACAAAGCTGCAGGAATCGAACCCACAACCATAGTGCGACAAGCCTTTATTTCCTACCACTAGCCTACAGGAAGTCCCTGGTTATTACAAAATAGTTTTACTAATCTAAATGGTATGTGTTAACATTTGGAACCTTATACAATTAGGATAAATAGAATATTTTTGAGTTCCGTTACCATTTGGAGTAAAAGTTGGGTCTGTGGTAAAAATTTAATAACGAATGAAAGTATACATAACAAGTATGTATATTCCCTTACGTTCTTAGTAAATCTCCTAAATAAATTCCTCAACATTATAAAAGGTAACTTAAAACAAAAATGTTGTCGGTTAACTTTTCCAACTGGGGATTCAATGACCGTTTAACCAATCACAAGTTTGTGATTTTCTTGTGGTTAAACTTTCTCCTAATCCTGTTTTCTATAAATCTCCATCAGACCTTGATGGTTTGTTTTTCTTCCATATCCATATTTTCATAGAATCCTAGAATGGGCTATATCGGGTGACCTTTGTACTTATCTAGCTTTCTTTTAATGTTATATATTTATTAACCTTATTTCCGATGTGGGTTATCCTCAAAGGTAATTTCTCTTTTCAACCTTTTATTTTCAAAGAAAAATTTCAAATTGCGAGGACGCAATTTATTGAAGGAGGGGAGAATGTAACACCCCGAGCTTCCACGATACACATCTCATTCAATAATGCAATAGCTTGCATTGTACGCAACTTTGAGTTCTAACACACCGCAACTAATCAAAGTAGCCGTTATGAATAGTAATAACCACTTTTTAAATTTATAGAAATTTTATATTTCAAAATGGACTTCATTTTTGTATTCCTAATATTGAAATTAGCCTATGTTGAATTTTTTGTAATTTTCTGAGAACTTCCAAATTTTTATGAATAGTGAAAAATACATAAAATAACTTTTTTAATCAAAATAATTTATAGTGATAAATTATAATATTTAGTGGTTTTAAAGTATAATTAGAATATATTTTTACCATTTTATCCAATGGTGGTCATTAGAATTAATTTGACATTGAAATTGGACATAAACAATTGCCAATCTTTTGATATAAATTGTTTCTTAAAAACACGCTACTTGTTGTAACAACAGGAATTAATTATAAAATTAATTAATGAAACATATATGTTTTGAATTTTGTAAAATAGACATCATTTTTGAATTCAGAATATCAATTATAGCTTAGGGTGAAATTTTGGCCTTATTCTGAAAAACTTCAATTTTTGATGAATAGTGAAACCACTAAGTGGTTGTTAAAAACTGATTTTTCGTTAAAATGAAATATTACCACTTCTGTGATTTGATTTTCAAAAATCCGACATACATGGTTATCATTAAGAAGTAAAATGTGGTTCAATGAGATTAAAATAATTTTTTGGTGAATAGTAACTTTTAAGTTCTTAATCGCGATTAGAGGTAATTAGTGTAGTTTAAGGTAAAAATAATGTTTTAATAATATGAGATGAGGTTGAAACTTGTCCTACTCCTATTGGATGAGTCATGGCCGACCAATACAACCCATGGGTCAACTTGGGGACCCCATGGAGCCACTTTAGTTGGAAAATGACATTAATATATATTTATTTAATGTTAAAATTAAATTGACACAAACATGAGTTGTTTTACTAAAACAGTTTTTAAGTGGGGTTACACAAGTCCAAATTTTGATTATAAATATTCATTAGAAAGATAAAAAGATTTCCTACATCATAGTATTTTTTTTATAATTTTTAGACATTAAATAAATTAAATTATTTATGACATCATGATGATGCAGTGATTACCTCATTATTTAACGATTTAAATAAAATGGGAAGATAATTCAAATTTCAAGGCTTACACTTGTCCAAAGCCAATTGGATGAAGAGATTTCGAACCCTTATCACCTTAGCCACGAATTATATAAGTGTGGGACCTTTAGAAACCGAAAAGCATTGTATAATTGAATAACATTTCATTACTTTCCAAAAGTGCCCCTCCTCTCCACTTATAAAAGGCCCCCACCTCTACCACCTCATTCACACTTTCAAGCCATTTGGCTCGGCCAACATCTGCCCAAATACTCTCCCAACATCCCTCTCTTACTCATAGAAGCCTCACTTTGGGCAGAACTCTTTCCAAGGAAGCCTTTGGCTCAAATCAAAAAGAGTTACCCGATTTTGAGGTAATGTCTTCTCTAATGTTGTTTTGTTTTATTTTTCTTCTCCAACCCCCTAAACTCTTTTTATTCATTTTTTTGTAACAACACCAGTATCCTAAATATACTAGGATGTTGTTATAAGAAGGATTCGAGCTACACTTACACACACCTACATCTAATGGTTAAAGAACATACGGTTTCTGTGGATGGCGAATTTCTGCCTCACGAAACGATGATTGTTCAACACTCATATAACACCTCCAAAGGTGGCCATTAAGATGTCACTATTTTTATATATGATATATAATATGTTTATGTTTTACTTATGCTTCTGTATTTCTCATTTATGGCATACTTTATGATTTCCATTATGGGTAAAACGCGATAATTTCATTTTAGGAAGTGCGGACTACCGCCCCCTCAAAGTGATTTGAATCGTTAATGCCATATGTGGGATGTATAAAGGATGGAGTAAATGGTATTATACACTATATTATACTGGAATTATATTATACATTTATATCATTATGATTTCGTTCCATTAAATATGAAATTGAAATGAAAGTAGCGTTCATGCGTATGTACGGCTTACCGTCTCCATGAACGGTGCATTTCATTTCTTACCTCTAAATGTTACGTAATATTATAAATGAATGTATATACTGGATATATGAGATATATATTACATCTAAATCATGAATATAATTCTGGAGATAATGGATATTATACCACATAAACAACTTGTAATTATAAGAATTTTATTGTTGATTCAAGTACCAAAGATCGACAAAACGACCGTTATTAACTTAAATAATTACATAATGTTCATATCATTGTAATAAGTGATATAAAAAGGATAATGAAATTGAAAATGGTTCTTAATAAGGTATATATTAACTCTAGTTTATTATTCAGGAGGTTAAAGAACGGTTGAGTCAAGTCAGACACGAGGTAAGGGAATTTCTTAACCCAACTTCCATTCTTTGGGTTAATCTCCTACTTTCAAATTATTTCATGATATTATTATGTCCTATCTTGTATTTTTACATTATTTATGTGTAATTATAGTGAATACATATTATATATATACTTTATTTAAAAAAAATGATCTTTTTAAGGACTTCGTCTCAATCCCCTTTCATTGAGGCATATTTGGTTTTATACACAACTTTCTTTTATACAGTGTATAAACCCCTTTGACTTTTAAGTTTATTCAAAAGGAATCTTTTTTATACGAAGCGTTTTGCTAAACGACAAAAGGGAATGTTTTTCTTTCCGTACTTATGCGGCGACAACGACTTCTCCGCCGCCGTGACCATTATTTGAGTTTCGGCTTCCTCTACAAGCCATCATTTTTTTTAATGAAAAATAAATACAAAGTTTTAACTTTCTTTTATTTTGGTATTGAGAATGGTTTTGAAAGCATTTTTATTATATCAATGTGTTGTATTGATATCTTGTGATTGAAATGTGGAAATGTTATGTTTCCTTTATGCATGTTTTATGTGATACGATTATGTTATGGTTTATGATATGTTTAAACCTATTCATATGAGGAATGTATTGGACTTAATAAGTGACGGGTGGAGCCCGCTATAGCTCCTCGATGCATCGGTAGGTCTCATGAGACAACTAGACGTGGAATTGGCCGCAGCCCTTTCCCAATTTGATTTATGGTTTTGGCCGAGGCCTTAATCATTTTAGACGTCTTGGTCGAGGCCTTGACAAAATGTTTCAGAATGTCCAACATTATACATTCCAACATTATGAAAGTGGTTATTGATTTTTGCATGTGATTATTCGATTAGTAGAATATCCATGTGAATAAGTAAATGGCATTATTTCATTTTACTTTTGCCATACTATGTTGAAGTTCAAGTTTAAAAGGCTTTTGTTTTAGTTATACATTGCCTTAAATGTTAATGTTTATTTATGAAAGCTTCCGCAATATTGTTATCCTTACTGAGCATCTGAGCTCACCCCTTTCAATGTTTTAATATTTTCCAGGATGTGAAGAAGTATTTTATGAATGACCTGCAGGGATAGTCAGAAGAGGATATGAGTGTGGACTATGAAGACTTTGTTATTAGTTTTTCACTTTATGATGTAATGTAACATTTATAAATGTATCTAGTGTTTCCAAGGCTACTAAACTAATCGGTCTTTCGAGACTTGATCTTTTGTGATCATTCCAATGTTACGAAGTAATGCACCGACTCCGGGTAGCTGGGGTCGGGGTGTTACAGAACAACCCCTAGTTTTATAAATCCTCATTTTCCAAATCATGTCTTTAAATTAAAAAAAGATTTTTATGGTTTAAAACAGGCTCTAAGAGCCTGGTATGATAGGATCAACACTTTTCTTATTTCAAAAGGTTTTACAAAAGGTATAGCTGATCCTACACTTTTTATAAAAATAATTTTTGAATATGTTTTGGTAGTTCAAATCTATGTTGATGATATTATTTTTGGATCTTCAAAAAATTATTTATGTGTTGATTTTTCAAAAATGATGCAAAATTAATTTGAAATGAGTTTAATGGGTGAACTTAAGTTCTTTATTGGATTTCAAAAATTTCAAAATAAGGAAGGTATTATTTTAAATCAAAGTGAATATACTAAAGATATTATAAAAAGTTTTGGTTTGGATAACACTAAAAGTAATGATACTTCTATGAGTACCACCTGTAAATTGGATCTTGATGAAAATAGAAAGTCTGTTGATCAAACCAATTACAAAGGTATGATTAGAAGTCTTCTTTATTTGACTACTAGCCAACCTGATATTATGTTTAGTCTGTGTATATGTGCTCATTTTCAAGAAAATCCTAGAGTCACATATTCTTTCTGTTAAAAGAATTTTCAAATACCTCAAACATACTACCTCCTTAGGTTTGTTCTATCCTAAAGGATAATCATTTGACTTACTTAGCTACTCGGATACTTATTTTAGTGGTTGAAAGTTAGATAGAAAAAGAAACTATGGAACATTTCACTATTTGGGCAAGTCACTAATATCATGGTGTAGTAAAAAATAAAATTCTGTTGCATTATCTATAGCTTAAGCTGAATACATAGCTACTGGTAGTTGTTGTGCTCAAATTTTGTGGATGAAACTCACTTTTCTTGATTATGGATATCAGTTTAGACATGTACCTATAAACTGTGATAACACAAGTGCTATTAATATCTCTAAAAACCCAATTTCTTACTCAAGAACAAAACATATTGATGTATGGCATCACTTTTTGAGATATCATTATCAAAAAGGTGATATTACTTTAGAATTAATTGGAACGGAACATTAGCTTGCTGACATTTTCACTAAGCCATTAATTTCTGAAAGAATTTGATACATCATACATGAATTAGGTATGATCAATTTTGAGTAATTATTTTATGTATCACCAGTTTTTGTCTCATCAGTTGTTGTCTCACCGTTTGCGGTCTCAACGGTTGATTTCTCACTGTTCAATGTGACACTGTTGTGATGACACCGTTGACAAAACGCTGTAAGGACTCACCATTATGACTCACCATTTTATACTTAGTAATTTTCCTGAATTTTTATTTTTATTATTTGATTTCATTTTATTTTGTACCAGATTTTCTATTTATGACTTTTAAAACCCTAAATATTTAAAATCAGTCACTCCATATCACTTATCACTTCACTCTTACTCTTAAAATCTCAAAACCAAACCCTTCTCTCTCTAACCCCTTGTTCTCATTCAAAACCTCACTATATGTTGGGAATTTCAAGATTGAAGCGTCCATATTCTTCGACCCTGGAGAAACACCGGTCTTCGAAGAGATTGAAAAAGGCTACAATCAAAATTCTTGAGGAACCTCTGAACCCTAGTCTCGCAGATTGTGTAATCATACCAAAAAAGAAAGTGTGTGCAAAGTGGATTCTTTTGAGTAATTCACTTGTTCTTAGGGTATTGGAAGAGCAGGTTTGGATAGATTAGTTTACCAATGACAAGAAACCCTTATACCCAAATCTTATTTTTGAGTTTTATTAGTATGTTGATTTTTCTTTTAAGGACAATAATGATTTTATGGTTAGAAGTTGGGTTAATGGACAAAGATTTTCCTTTTCTTCATGGCTTTGGACTTCTTGTTTAAATGTACCTCATGAGGGTATCTTTTAGGATCATCAAGGAGGTCCTCCACCTCCAAGTAATATTTTTATCCTAGAAGAGTATTTGGGTGATTTAACAGGAAATGGAATAAAGAGAAGACTTACTGAGTTGGATGGACAAACCAAATTGTTACTTAAGTTCATTCAAAATCTTATCTGTCCAAGGAAAGGTGATTTTTCTACCTTGAAGTATTAAGATGTGTTATTGCTACATCTCTTGAAAAAATGGTCATAATATACACTTACATAAATATCTTATCCTTCATATGTGTGATATGATCAAAACCACC
Source organism: Viscum album (assembly GCA_963277665.1). Classification (NCBI taxonomy): domain Eukaryota; kingdom Viridiplantae; phylum Streptophyta; class Magnoliopsida; order Santalales; family Viscaceae; genus Viscum; species Viscum album. Next base: position 143,593,008 of record OY728155.1, read on the forward strand.
TCAAAATCCACTTCTCTATTCTATTTAAGATTCATCTTTGCAATTCTATAAGAAAAAGGATTGGTAAAGGAAAATGAAGAAACTATTGAGGATTATGAATTTTTTTCATCTAAGGAAATATAAAAATCATTGAAAATCAGTTGGAATCCCTGAAAGAAGTCATGGGTTGAATACAATGAAAAGATTTATGAGTATTTTAATCCTATTGAAAATCCCTTGAGACCCAAGGATATCACTGAACCTGGTTTGAAACCAGATAAAATAGTGAAATATTCAGATAAGTAAGAGGAAGATGATGTTGAAAAAGAGAATGTTTATGATAGGTAAGGTAGTGAAGGTGATGATGGAGCTAAGGGTAAAGTTGATAATGAGGAATAAGATGTCGTGGAAGAAGTTTTTAATAAGGAGAAATAGGAAGAATAAGATATTTTAGAAGGATAAGCCACTATAGATGAAGTTGAAGAATCTAATAGAATAGGAAAGAATAAGAAAAAAGATCCAAGTTAGGGTAATGGATCTAATCATGATAAAGGAAATGAAAGAGAGGTCTCTTTACCTACTAGAAAAATTATTGAACAGGATGTTCAATTAGAAGGAAATATAACTAAAACTGAAGTCCATCAAGAGATGGCAGATACTGTGGAAAGAGTTCAAGATATGGAGTCTCTTAATTCTCAAAGAGAAGTATCAATTGAGGGAGAGAAAGACCTCAGTTTGGAAAGGATTGTAGTTAAAAATACTATTGATCCAAGTTCATTAGATTCCTGGTACAATTTTCCAAGATATTTTGATGTTGATGTCTCTCAGAGATCCTCAATTAAGGAAATGGACCTTTCAACAATGTTTCAACTCAAACCCATCACATCTAAAGAAGTGGTTTCTGTTTAAGAGCTAGTAACTGTTACTGAACCTACATAAGAAACCCCAAACTATGTGATTCATGAAGATTTAAAAGCTTTTATAGAAAATATGTTATCTAGAATTGGAAATCTTATGAATTCACAACCTGCTCCTATGACTAACCTTAGTGAAAGGGATACTGGAATGCTTCTAGAGAAGTTAATATAGAAAACTCAACCCAATATGCTTCATGGGATACAAGAATTAAGGATTGAAAATAAACATCTGAATAATTAATTGAGGTTCTTAAAATCATTGGTTGAGGATATGAGTAAGGACTTGCAAGCTTCTCCTGCTCCAACTCCACTTGCTAGTCTAAGTGAGGCTGATGCTGACATGCTCTCAGGAAAGGTTGTATCTGAGATTCAACTTAATTTGATTTCAGTGGTTGAAGAAGTGTTCAATAACAACACCAAATTATCCCATGAAATTCATGGGCTTGTTCCTGCAATCAATTGAATAATAAATGAATATAAAGGCTCTTTAGAGATAGTTCTTAGAAAGTTTAATGCCTTCACCTCAGCTACTCCAGCTCCATCTGTTTTTACTCAAACCTCTCAGCCTTTTGACAATGAATTGATTAGATTAGTGATAATGGAAGAGCTTAAATATTTGATTGGTGGTTCTAATTAGGAAATCCTTGGTAAGATTTAGAAGCACAATGAGCATGTGTATGACATGGTCAGATCTTACTCAAAAGCTACCATTAATGCTCAAACAAAAATTTCAAAGAAAGTGGATTTCTATTTTAAGAAGATCTATACCAAGCACCAGCTGACCAATCATTTCAAATATTTAGTAGAGAATTTGAGGCTACCTCCAATGACTCAAGATTTCAAGGAGCAAGTCAAGAAGTTGAAGGAATTTAACCCTACCCTTGAGAAGTTCATGGAAAACAAGGATGAATTTGAGAAAACTATGGAATATGGTGGTGAAGTAATTAAAGATTTTATAAATATTCTCAATCCATACTTACACCATCACAACACAAAAATTGTTGCTCCAACAACTAAACTCTAAGACCTGGCTTGATTCCTTCTACCTATACTTCCTTTGCACTTGTTACCATGACCCCTACTCAGGATCTGAGCTAGCTCAAACTAGTCCTTATTGAGTATCCTTTACCTCGATCTTCCTCCAAATAGAGCCTTGCTCCTTCTATTCTTAAAGGAGTGCCTCTAACTCCTCTTCATATCCACTCTAACCATCCAACTACTACCACTTCTATACCTACTACTTCTACACCTAATGTCTATCACAAGGGAAAAGAGGTGGTGGAATTAGAGCCAAAGTGATTGGATGATTTTTGATAGGGCTATGATGTACTTTTTTGTGATTATATTGTATTGATGTATTCAATAAACTGTGCTCACTCTTTTATTCACTTGTTGATGATCTTTTGTGTTTATTCTTAATTTTCATATCCCTATTTTATTTTTAATAATCCCAAAAGGGGGATAAATTAGAGATGGAATTTAACTCACCTAAAATATTTATGGTATTCACCAAAACAATCTTTATGAAGCTCTACTACTAATAATATAATATCTAATACTAACATATGAGTATGAGCTCTGATATTTCATATATATGCTCTAATACTTTAATGGATTGATCTGATATTATTCTTTCTATGGTAAATTTAATTGATATCTGTTTATGTCTCGATTTCACATAATCTGTCTGATATGTTAAGAAAACTATTTATCCTTTACTATGATCATTATGTATGGCTTGTAAATTCCATGATTTGTGATCATAAAAAAGGGAGAGATTGTTGGACTCCTCTATTTTTAATACTCAAAAATCATGATTAATCTTGTTTCATTATATTTATTTATAATCTTAATCTATTCTATTAAGTATTACCACATAAGACAGGTTGTAAATATTTGAATAATTATGAGTCACCGGTTAGAGAAATCAAAGTCACCGTTCAGTCTGAAAATCCATAAAGTATGAGTCATCATTGCATCAATATACCAGTTCATAATTTTCAAAAAGGACCAGACACCATTCCTGAAGTTCAAAATTTTCACAAAGGACTAGACACTGTTAATATGATATAGTCACCATTATAGTGACCTTCCAGTTCATAATTCTAGAAAAGATCCAAAAACCATTGTATCAAGATAGTGGTCCAGATTTTCACAAAGTCTAAGACACCGTTCTGAAGACACCGTTCCAGAATTCCAGAATTCTCAAAAAGTATAAGACACCACTCCTAAGACACTGGTCTCAAGACACCATTCAGAGACAAAGGATAAGTCACCGCTCCTGTGTCACCACTCCTATGGAACTGTTCCAGACATAGTCATTTCTTCATCTACTATTTTAATTCAAAATTATTACTAACATTCATATTTGATCAATTTAATGATATTGATAAAATTAATGATCTTTTGCATCTTTTTCAGTAGACAGTACAAGGTATGAGGTAGCTTCACATGATGGAGATAATTCTCCTTGTCAGCTAAAGGAAAACACTTAGGAATACATAAATAGTGGCATACGAGCAGATTAAAGTGCGAAACACAAGACCAAGAAGAAGATATACACTCCCATCCTTCTAGCTGAAAATAATGAAGAACTTGCTATGAACCAAATTAAGAACATTCTTGTAGCAAAAAAATCAATTTAAGAGAATTTAAGAAGAGCATATAATCTAACTAGAAACTAGAACACTATGCATTCACGACACTCTGTTTTTGTGTATGTTTTTACAAGAGGACCTGAGCTTCTCATATACTAAATCCAAGAAGTCCAGAAGCATCAAGCACATCAAACATAACATTCTAAACCATTTCTCATTAATTCTTCTCTATTGTGAATATTTTCACTACTTTTTGAGAAGTGTGTGTGTCTGTATCATAAACACACACTGTCTCCTAAGCTAATCTGGAGGATACAAGATATCCTCACTCATCCATCTTTCTACATCATTTTTCTCCAACATATAACTTTGGAAGAGGTCCCTGTGTGGCCTGGTTGTATATTTCTTCCCATGAATAACTGTGGTAGAGGTATTCTTGACATGGAAAACCTTGTGTTCTATTGAGAACCCCAATACAAGGTATGTATCAAGTTTATTAATATAAACTACTTGGTGATAGGTGATCACTAAGTGGAGAGGAAAGGGTCTCTACTTGAGACTGAACCTCTTGTTTTTATCCACTATGTTTTTAAAATTTAGTTTTCTCTATTTTCAAACATATTTTAGAAAAATAAGTATTACTTTGATAGTTAATATTAGTTAGTTTTTATAACTATTTTTGATTTAGTAAATTACTTTCAAAAGTTATATCAATATTTAAAATTTGTGTAACAGAGAATTAATCAATATTTTGAGAAATTAATTGAACATTAATAACTATTATAAATTTGTTACTTTGGTTAACTGGGTTGTTTATACTTTAATTGGGGGGGGGGTTAAATAAATTTTTTAAAATATAATTTTTTATAAGAACTCAATTCACCCCTTCTTGAGTGTCCTACTCTGACCAATAGATACCTTTAGAGTAGAGGGTGAATATTGTGAAGTATATAATACAAAGACCTATAAAGTTGTATGGGAATGTAATTTATTAGACCCTTTTCCATTCCTTTGTTATTGAGAGTGATCGAGGATGTTGTCAGTAGTTGGATGGGAGAGAGAGAAGTTCTGGTGTGCTAGTTTATCTCTTCCATTTCTAATATATAATATTTTTTTCAGCCAAATATTAATTTTCTCATTTTTAATTTATATAAAATTTTATGATATATTATAGGTATAGTCTATCATAAATTGTGATTGGGATCAGTTAATATCCTTATATTTAAATTTATCAATAAAGCTAGTGGCACTTATATCCATAATGACCTTTATATATCACCTCTTTGGATAAAAACCATACACATACATTTTTAATAAAGTAAAATCCTTACATATTGGGAAATACCTTATGTATATGTTTTTAAAGGAAAAAACCTTAAATATTGAGGAAAACATTATGTTTAGGTTTTTTTAAATTCAGAAACCTTATTTATGGGAGAAAAACTTATGTATTGATTTCTGTTAAAGGGAAAAGCCGACGTATTTAAATTTCCTTGAATATTGAAGATAAAACCATATGTACTCCATTTTTATTTTATTTTTGGGTTGAATCATATTTTATGATTGATAATGTGATTATCAATCATAAAACCTATAAATTTAGGATTTTTTTGTAATAAAAATTCCCTTCACCATAGAAAGATATGAGCCATGATTTTTTGAATTCTAAATGTTGTGATGTAATGATTATAATGACATAGGGTTTTAATGCATGTATAATACATATTTCTAGATGAATACTCAATAAATTACACAAACACATGTCCAAGGACCATAATAGTTCAGTGTATTTAGAGACTAGGTACATAATCTTCTAATTTGGTGAAATATCTTCAAAATATCCCATAGATATATCCTCCTTTATTAAACTTTACAAACATACCCTAATTAAAACCTCTATTTATAACCTAGGGAAGTGAAATATAAGAAAAAGTGAGTTCAAATGATCATTAAGGGTTAACAAGGGAGATACATAAGCATAACATGAACATAAGGGCATGAGAACATAAGCATAACATATGAAAGCTATACCATGTATATAAAATATCATAATATTGAATCATGGAATAAATATTTTTATTTAATAAGACATTAATCATAAGGAAGTTAATGAAAATGATCCATGAGAGCATAACATTTTCATAATGCATAAAATTGTGGCATACACATAAGCATAGAAAATATTATGTCAAGGATACCCACCAAGAAATTCATAACATGTTAGGCTTGGGCTAACCACCCATGTACCTACTTAGGGCTTGGGATATCCTACATTTTACTCTCTTTCGGGCTTGGGATACCGCTAGTGTACCCTCTTTCTGGCCTGGGATAACCTATCGTGTACCCTTTGAGCTCATATAACATTAATCATTACCCAATGAATTAGAGGGAGATATAGGTCCCACCCATCACATAATCCATACATTTATAGCCATAAGATCATAGAAAATTCATCATATTAAAACCCAAAAAATAAATGGGTTTCATAAAATATTTCATCATATCATAACCAATGTAAAATAAATGGGTTTCATAATCATTTCATCATTTAATCATAACATAACCCATGGAAAAGATATGGGTTTTATAATCATTTCATCATATCATAACCTATGGAAAAAAGACAGGTTTCATAATATTTTCATCATCTCATCAAGGAATAACCCGTAGAAAAAGAAATGGGTTTCATAAGATTTTTTTGATGGTATAACCAGTGGAATAAAAATAGGTTTCATAAACATATTTTCATCATAAACTATCTAGAAAAATAAAAATAATGGTATACTTGGTTCACATTACCTGTAAAGCATAAGTTATATAAAAGGATGTCATATTAGATGTGAAACGATTTTATAGGATAAATCACTTGGAATGTTTCTTGATGAAGATAAATCTTCTTTAAAAATCACTTTTTAAAACACAATTTTTTTGGAAATCATTTTCTTTGAAAATAAACTTGAAATCTTATAAATGAAGCTTTAAAAATCATTTAGAATATTTCTTGATGAAAATACCCTTTACACTTTGAAAACACTTTTAAAACATATTTTTTTGAATATCCTTTCATTTGAAGATAAACTTGAAAAATTATAAAGGAATATTCAATGAAAATAATAGTTCTGACAGTGGGAAATTCTGTTCATGTCGTACGCAAATATTTCTTTCACATTTTTGATAAAAGCCAAGCATACATTGTTTTTGAAGAAAACATGAAGATTACTTTTATTTTTTGTTTGTAAAAAAGTAAAACATGGGTAAAAATTTCACTAAAAATAATTTTAATTTTTTTAGAAAACATTGTTTTGGAAGAAAAATGGTTTTGAATGAAAAGATTATTTTTCTTAAAAACATTATTTTTGAAATCTTGAGTATATAAAGATAGGAAAATGAAGGGAAACCATTTATTATGATGAAATAAATATAGGATAATAAAATCAATGAGTTTATTTATATATGTATCATAATATTATATCATCTGAAACATAATCATAAATAATCTCAATAATTGATGAGATTGTAACATAAAATATTTACCACTTTATTAACTTTGAAACATAAGAACAATGAAAGAATATAATTAAATGAAACTTGAAGTATTATGAGGATGAATAAATTCATTATATTACATGGAAAAGGGGTTATATATACTCCTCATACAAGAAGATAGGTGCATAACATAATCATGTCTCAAAGAAGGAAAATTGAGACAAAAATCTCTTACTAATTTGGTAACTTTTAAACCGTAAAACCCATGAAATAGAGAAAAAAAATGGATATGTAAATACAAATAATTTTAAGTATAAAGATCATAAAATAAATTCATTGTCAGTATGTAAACCACATAAAAGAAATATGTGGTGAATATGACACGTGTCTCATAGAAAAATAAAAGAGAGACGGAAATCCCTTAGTGTAAGTCTTGAATTCCTTCTAAATCATTCAAAACTCCTATATAATAAATATAAGTTTATTATAAATATATTATAGAACAAAAATTACATATATAATACCATATATGATTTAATTATATCCTTTTATTACCATTTTATTAACAATTCCATGTTAAAGTCACTTTTCGGGTAATAACCACATTGTTTTTTTGTACATGTTTTGATATGTTATTTCCAGTCATATTACTTTGATCATGGTTCCATAATATATATAATAATAATAATTAAATCATTATAATATTTATTCATAAATTATACTTTTAATACCAATCATTAAAGATGGTTTTGATAAATGAAGTACGTTTCAATCATGGAGATAGTAGGCCATACATACACATGGGTAACATTTCCATTTTTTAACGATCATTATGGAAAATATTTAAGTAATATATTATATTTAACGAATTATAATAATATCATAAATACCAAATTATTTCTTTAAATATACTTATACATATCATCTATGTGGTGTGGTGATGAAAAGAGAGTCCACACATACACAAACGACGTTATAATCTTTTTGTGAGTGAAAATGTAAGAAATAAAATGATATATTATATTTTACAAATGATAAATATGTTATTAATATCATAATAATGTAATTTATATCACATATATTCATTAAATTCATCCTTATTATCTTATATGTAAAGCGTTAGAGAAAATAAATCACATCATTTCATGAGGTAGTAGTCCGCCGTACATACGAGCGACGTTATCGTATCCCCTACAGAATGTAAATTTAAAATTTATATATGATATAATGACTAAATAGGTATAATTATTTTATAAATATCATATATATAATTTATATCCATCATCATACCTAACCGTGATAGGTGGTAATGAAAAAACAAATGACATTGGTTTGTGAGACGGTAGTCCGCCGTACACATGAATGATGATTTAATAACCCATTTGATGGAATTAGAGATTTTTTAGGTCATTAAATTAATATAAAAACATCTCATTATATTTAAGATATTGAGGTTATTATATAGTCATGGTTTAAAAATAATTTAAGGAGTTGGAGGAAGAAATAAAATAAAAATACTCATTGAAGAATGTAACCTCTTGTATGGGTATCCTCCTTAGATTTTCACCAAAATCCATCCTAGGTTGGATTTATACAAAAATAATTCCTCTATAATGAAAGGAGGTAATTTGGGAAGTGACTTGGGAAGTTATTTACCAAATCAAAAGGGTTTTAAGGTGTGAATAGGAGAAGAGAGGTGATGTCCTTTTATAAGTGAGGCGAGTGAGACACTTGAAGTTTTTTGAAAAGATAAAGGTGTACCCACGTTTTTATCATATACCAAGGCTCAAAAATTGATTATTATAAATAATTATATATTATAGGGTATAAATATGGCTATAAAATATATTTTATACCAATTTGTAGGTCATTTAAACCCTTATATATTTTAGTTTAGCCCCTGGTAAACCCATTTTTACCTTCATCGTGGTAATTAATTTTTACTTTTTTCACTATTAATTTTGGTAAAACATTATGATGAAATTATTAGATAATATAAATTATTATTATTCAAAATATTTAATACATTTTACCAAATTAAATTCAAATAAGTGGCAATTTTAATTTAAAATCAATCCCATAGATGCTACGAGAAAGAGAGTTTTCATAGAGAAAATGTTCAAAAGTTTACAAAGTTATTATATCAAAATTCAATATGAAAATTATTTAAATGAAATAAATTGTATTAATAGATATATAATTATACTATTTTTAATTTAAAATTAATATTTTCAAAAAATTATCAAAAATTCACACTAATATAATTTTGACATGATTATTTTAAAAATTAAATTTAGTTTTTCAAATTAATTTTCTATAAGTGAAAAAAATCAATTTTAAAATAACTGCGTAAAAGGAGACAAACCTTTATTTTTAAGAAATACCATTTTTAAGAATAAAATTGCATTTATTCTTATTTATTGTATATAAAACACATAATATGAATATTAAATATTTTATTGAATATTTAATATATAAATTTAATGAAAATATTTTACCAAAAGTGATTTGATTAATTTATTAAGCTAAATCATGTTTGTGCGCATAAAAATAGTTTTTCAGAAAAAGATTTCCTTTATTTTAAAATAGTTTTTATTTTCATTTATAATTAATTAGTTAGATAATAATTAAATTTATATACATGTGTAAGCCATATATTTTCATACTTTAGTTAATCCTATTCATACCCACCATTCCAATAGTTATGCAATAACTGTCGTAATAATATTTTAATAATATGTCTCGTTTTGTTTAAACTTAGTGTTACCCTCATGTTACATGTAACACACACTAAACTTGGTGTTGTGTGAAACTAAAGCTAATATTGTTGTTGTGTGTAATGAAATATAAACTCAGTGTTTCATGTAATGAAAAATATTGAAAAAAATTAAATTCATTTAAAAAAATATTTCATAAAATCTCAGGGTGTTACATTCTACCCCCTTAAAAAATGAATTTCGCCTTCAAAATTTGTCTCGATCATCAAATGTTTAAAATTTGAAAATTACTTCATAGAAACCCATGTCTTAAAAAGGGTTAATAAAAAATCCTATTGAAAAAGATAAAGGGATGTGTTTAATTCATCTAGAATAACACATACTAGGTTTTTAAACAGGATAACGTTGGAAGTGAAAACATGAACTTATAAGAGAAAACTAACACCCAAATACTGACAGAGAGTGATAGAGAACATGGTTTTGATAAAGTTAAATACCACCATTCCATAAACCAAGTAGGTATGAAAAAGGTCATTGATATCATAAAAAATGATGATAGTAGGACAAATTTTTATTTCAAGATCATTTTACTAATATTGGGGAATTCATTTTCCATCTAGATTGAGAATGTATTAAAATATACTTACTTGATATATTTTTATTTCATAGGAACAATTTCATCCTTTGGTTGTACCTTGATCAATTTCCAGTTCATCTATTACTCTAATAGATTAATTTTTCATGTTTGAAGCACTAAATAAGATCTATAATAGAATGATAAGTCATTATTTCTATCTCTAGTAAAAAAAGGTTATCATTGGTTATCCAATATGGATAAATATTCATATGGTGAAGTAATTTTCTAATATCTAAAACCTCATCCAAAGTTCAACTTAAACCACTCCATAAATGGTTAAACTTATAACCCTTACAAAATTCAAAATTCATATATAAGGTCACTATATTTCTAAAAATCATCTTAACATTAACCTTTATATATCATAAAGTAGCTCTTGATTTTCATATACCAAAAATGTGAAGGACTTCATCATGTATTATCTTGATACATGGTAATAATCTTAATTACCATAAAACCTTATTGAAAACATACATTATTACCCATTCCTTACATAAAACACAGATTATTAGATATATTACTTAAATCCAAAAATTATGTAAACTCCATCAATGATAACATAAACCACTTTTTCAACAAACCATTATGGTAATTAATACTATCCAATTTTCTTACTCATATCCAACATCTCTTTATCCCAAAATCATTATCTCAACATCTGGAACATATTAAGGGTTATCTTCCCTTAATCAAAATATCACCTTTCCATTAAATCACTTTTTCTAGTCCATCAGTACCATTTAACATATTTTTGAAAATCCTTAATGGAAAACTTATACTAAACAATCCCTATATATTTCATGATTCATATAAAATAATACTTGAATTCTAATACATCAATACTTCAATCATCCCACTTCCTTCTCAAACCATTAATTAGGATTAATCATCACATTCCTTAATAAATATTTCCTTTCATATGTCATTCATAGTCTCTTCATCATCAACGGAAAAACCATTACTCATATAACCTTGTTGATTCTCTTCAGGAGATTTCCCATGAGGACATCGATTTTCATAATTCCCATACTTTCCACATTTAAAACATTCAATAGTTGATGATACCTTAGGGAGACCATTATTTTAATCCATTGTGTTAACCAAAATTTTCATTTTTTCTTTGCAATTACTTTATTTGTGTCCTTTTACACACCCAAAACATTTTCTCATCCCTCTAATACATTCCCTTGATTGATTATTCCAACATTCTCAACATATAGGAGACTGAATCTTCTTTTCTCCACACTCTCCACTACCCTAACTCTCAGTGAACTATATCCTTATCTTATTTAGTGAGTCTGAGAGTTAGTTAAGGTGCACATTGTTAATCATGTTTTGTGATAACTGATTAGGCATAATCCTAATATCCTTCACTCTAGTAATCATCCCTCATCGGTAAATTATCCATCACATTCAATGTTATCCTTATTACTTCTGGTTCCTGCCACTAAATAAAACAAAAAATAATAGTGTGAGATACACTAATCATAGTGTAAAACCACATAATCATGAAAAAATCACTTATAGAATTTCTAAATCATAAAAAATTCTTTTTATTCTATGACACTTTAGGTTTATCTTAGGTCATTCATAGTACTCATCTATTTAAAACCTTTATAATGGTTGGTTAAGAGTTTGTGAATTTCCAAAGAATATTTCCCGAGAGTGTCAAACCAAGTGTACATCAAGGCCCATTTTCGTGCATCTGGTGATGATAAAGTCCATCTTAATACACCCCTTTTGGAGTTATTACCCCTAGGTAGATCTATTCTAGAGCCAAATCCACCTATAGTATCCAAACATGGATGCAATTGCTTAAAAACCACTCGCTCTATCCTTTATCAAAATTCTATGAAATTTTCCTATACTCTGACTCATCCTTAGACTTATCCTTAGAGACATCACTATACATATCCTTATAAATATCTATAGGGACCTCACTAAAGTTTTATCATCCTATTTTCCAAAGGTTAACTATGTCTTTCCTCTAACACCAACTATAATGACCCTATATTTTCATACATGGATATTATATCTTTTTAGACAAATATTTAATACATTACACAAACACATGCCTAAGTACCATAATAATTTAGTGTATTTGGATACTGGGTACACAATCTTCTAATATGGTGAAATATCTTCAACATCTCCTAAAAGATCTTATCCTTTAGCACTCTTTAAAAACATACCCTACTTAAAACCTTTCTTCATAACCTAGGAAAGGGAAACATAAGAAAGGGTGAGCTCAGATGCTTAATAAGGGTAAATAATTAAGATATATAATCATAACATGAACACAAGAGCATGATAACATGATCATAACATATGAAACCCATACCCTATATATCAAAGATCATAATCTTGATTCATGGAATAAAGATTGGCAGTTCATAAGACATGAATCATAAGAGAATCAATGAACATGATCCATGAGAGAATAAAATTGGCATAGACATAAAATTTTGGAATACACATAAGCATGGAAAATCTTATGTCAAGGATACCCACCAAGACATTAATAACATGTTAGGCTTAGGATAAACACCCATGTACATACTTTAGTCTTGAGATAACCTCTTGTGTACTCTCTTTTGGTCTTAGGATAACCTCCTGTGTACCCTCTTTCATGATTGGGATAACCTCATGTATACCCTTTGAGCTCATATAATAGTAATCACTACCCAATGCATTAGAGAGAGATATAGGTTCCATCCATCACATAATCCATACATTTATGTGCTATAAGATCATAGAAAGTTTATCATATCATAACCTAAAATAAATGGGTTTCACAAAACATTTCATAATATAATAACCCATGAAAGAGAAACACTTTTCATAATCATTTTATCACTTCATTATAACATAACCCATGGAAAATATATGGGTTTCATAAAAATTTCATCATATCATAACCTATGGAAAAGAGACTGGTTTTATAATCCTTTCATCATCTCATCAAAGCATAACATGTGAAAAAAGAAATGGTTTCGTAGGAATTTTTTTATGGTATAACCCATGGAAGAGAAACTGGTTTCATAAACACATTTCCATCATAAACCATTCAGAGAAAGAATAAGAATGATATCCTTGGTTCATATCCTCAGTAAAGCATAAGTTACATCAAAGGATGTCATCTTAGAAGGAAAATTAATTTGAAAGATAAATCACTTGGAACGTTTCTTGACGAAGATTTTTTTTATTTAAAAATCACTTTTCAAAACATAAAACATTTTGAAAATCCTTTTCTTTGAAAATAAACTTGAAAACCTATAAAGGAAACTTTAAAAATCATTTTGAAAATTTCTTGAGAAAAATATCCTTTCCACTTTGAAAACATTTTTTAAAATAGAAAACATTTTCAAAATCCTTTCCTTTGAAAATAACCTTGAAAGATATTCAAAGAAAATAATGGCCCTGATGGCGGGAAATTTCATTCATGCCATACACAAAGATTCCTTTCACATTTTCAGTAAAATCCAAACAAGCATTGTTTTTTTAAAATGACATAAAGTTTCATTTTAAAACATTTTGTAAAAAGTCAAACATGGGTAAAAATGTCTTTAATAAATCATTTTAAAAAAATGTTAAAAAAGGTTTCAAAACATTTTGAGAAAACATGGTTTTAGAAGAAAAAGGGTTTTTGATTGAAAAGATGATTTTTCTTAGAAACATTCGTTTTGAATTCTTGAGTACATAAAGAGAGAAAAATAAAGGAAAAAACATGTATTCACATGTCATAAACAAAGGAGAAGAAAATTCATGAGTTTCTTGAGAGATGGATCATAAGACTATATCATCAAAAACATAATCATAAAGAATCCCGATAAATGATGAGATTGTAACATAAAATCTTTACCACTTTGGTAACTTTGAAATGTATGACACATGATGGAATATCATTAAATAAAACTTAAAAATATCATGTGGATAAATAAATTCATGATATTATATGTCAAATGGGTTTTATATACATCACATACAAGAAGATAGGTGCATAACATAATCCACTACGGGAAAAGGAGCATTTACGATGAGCCATTTGCGACGGGTTAGTGTCCAGTCGTAAATCGTCCATCAGAAAGGGTTTTTGCGACGGGAGAACTAGCCCGTCGCAAATAATAAGGTTTTTGCGATGGGGTGATGGTTCACGTCACAAAAGGTTTGGCGTGCATGCGCGCCAAAACACGGGAAATGATAGTTGCGAAGGGCTATAGTAGCCCGTCGCAAATACCCAATGGCATTTTTAGTATTTGCGATGGTATTTATATCCCGTCGAAAATAGTATGTTGGCAGGTGGTCTTTTGCGATGGGCCCCATCGCAAAAGACTTTTTAACCGGTGGGTATTTGCGACGGGCCTACCGTCACAAATAATCCTGTCGCAACTAGTCTAACCTATACATACCCCCACTCATTTTTTTTCATCATTCCACTGAATTATCTACTCCTCTCTCCCTCTAGTGGAAAATTTTCTCACAAAATTTTCAATAATTTAAAATTTTATTTCGGGGCATTATTCGCAGCTTATATCTTTCTAAAGCTTCAATTTTAAGGTATTTATCTATTTCTTTTATTTTTTACTTAATTCATTTTATTTTATTTTAGTTATAATTATTGTTAATTAGTTGCAGTTAAATTAAATTAGAATTATATAGATTTATTTATCATTGTTTATGTTTATTTATACAAATAATTATGTGTGATTAGTATGAATTAGTATGAATTAATAGTTATTATATTAATTAGTAATAATTAGTATTAAATTGTAATAATTATTATTAAATTGTAATAATTAGTAATAAATTGTAATAATTAGTATTAAATTGTAATAAATAGCTTTAAATTGCAATAAATTATAATAAATTCCAATAATTAGTAATAAATTGCAATAATTAGTAATAAATTGCAATAATTAGTAATAAATTGCAATAATTAGCAATAAATTGCAATAATTATAATTAGAATAATTAGTAATAAATAGTACTAAATTCTAATAATTAGTAATAAATTGCAACAATTAATAATAAATTGAAATAATTAGTTATAAATTCTAATAATTAGTAATAAATTGTAATAATTAGTAATAAATTGTAATAATTAGTAATAAATTGTAATAATTAGTAATGAATTATAATAATTAGTAATAAATTCTAATAATTAGTAATAAATTGTAATAATTAGTAATAAATTTTAATAATTAGTAATAAATTGTAATAATTAGTAATAAATTGCAATAATTAGTAATAAATTACATTAATTTGCAATAAATTATAATAATTAGTAACAAATTCTAATAATTAGTAATGAATTCTAATAATTAGAAATAAATTCTAATATTTAGCAATAAATTCTAATAATTAGTATGAAATTCTAATAATTGGTAATAAATTCTAATAATTGGTATGAAATTCTAATAATTGGTAATAAATTCTAATAATTAGTAGTAAATTGTAATTATTAGTAATTAATTGTAATAATTAGTAATAAATTGTAATAATTAGAAATAAATTGTTAAAACAAATAATAAATTGTAACTATTATTAATAATTAGTAATAATTAGTAATAAATTATAATAATTAGTAATAATTAGTAATAAATTCTAATAATTAGTAATAAATTCAAATAATTAGTAATAAATTGTAATAATTAGTAATAAATTGTAACAATTAGTAATAAGTTGTAATAATTAGTAATAAATTGAAATAATTAGGTTAAATTGTAATAATTAGTAATAAATTGTAATAATTAGTAATAAATTATAATAATTAGTAATAATTAGTAATAAATTCTAATAATTAGTAATACATTCTAATAATTAGTAATAAATTCTAATAATTAGTAATAAATTCAAATAATTAGTAATAATTTCTAATAATTAGTTACAAATTGTAATAATTAGTAATAATTAGTAATAATTAGTAATAATTAGTAATATATTCTAATAATTTGTAATAAATTATAACAATTAGTAATAAATTGAAAACAATTAGTAATAAATTGCAACAATTAGTAATAAATTGAAACAATTAGTAATAGTTAGCAATAAATTCTAATAATTAGAAATAAATTCTAATAATTAGCAATAAATTCTAGTAATTAGTAATAAATTCTAGTAATTAGAAATAAATTGTAATAATTAGTAATAAATTGTAATAATTAGCAATATATTGTAATAATTAGCAATAAATTGTAATAATTAGTAATAAATTGTAATAATTAGCAATAAATTATAATAATTAGTAATAAATTGAAATAATTAGAAATAAATTCTAATAATTAGCAATAAATTCTAATAATTAGCAATAAATTTTAATAATTAGTAATAAATTCTAATAATTAGTAATAAATTGTAATAATTATTAATAAATTGTAATAATTAGTAATAAATTGTAATAATTTTTAATAAATTATAATAATTAGTAATAAATTGTAATAATTAGTAATAAATTCTAATAATTATCAATAAGTTATAATAATTAGTAATAAATTGTAATAATTAGTAATAAATTCTAATAATTATCAATAAGTTATAATAATTAGTAATAAATTGTAAACATTAGTAATAAATTATAATAATTAGTAATAAATTTTAATAATTTGTAATAAATTGCAACAATTAGTAATAAATTGCAACAATTAGTAGTAAAATGCAAAAATTACTAATAATTAGTAATAAATTGTAATAATTAGTAATAAACTGTAATAATTAGTAGTAATTAGTAATTTTTTTAATAATTAATAATAAATTCTAATAATTAGTAATAAATTCTAATAATTAGTAATAAATTCTAATAATTAGTAATAAATTCTGACAATTACTAATAAATTCTAACAATTACTAATAAATTATAATAATTAGTAATAAATTCTAATAATTAGTAATAAATTGTAATTATTAGAAATAATTAGCAATAATTAGTAATAATAATAAGAAATTTTAATAAATTGTAATAAATTGTAATAAATTGGCATAATTTCAGTGGATTGGTGACTCCCTTTTGCCCGATTCCTTATCTCCTTATAATTTTATCCCACTAAAATCACTATGAAAAATCTGTTCTAATGTATGGATATCCATTTTCGTATGAACAATAATAGAGAGCAGCGTGGCGAGGCCTTCCTTCTTTCCATTCTCATGCATACAAAAATCGATATGTATACGTCAGAGCATATTTTTCATACTGATTTCAGTCAAAGAAAGTTGCAAGGAGATGAGTCATCGGGAAAAAGTACTACTGCCAATCTGCTGTAAATTGTGTCACCGGTAATTAACAATTATTAGTACAAATTAGCTGTAATTAATAATAATTAGTGTTAATTAGTATAAATTATTATAAGTTAGTGTAGATTAGAATTAAAGTTTTAAAATATACTATAAATAAATATAAAGTAATAGAAATTATTATAATTTGATTGAAAATGGAATTTAATTGTCTTCTCTTTTTTGGATAGTGTTTTTCTTATATCAAATTATGAAAAAACTATTTATTTTTTATTTTTTAGAGAAATATGCAACAAGGAATTAAAAAAAAAATCATTATTAGATAATTGTGCTTGGATAAATTATCGCAAGAATCCAAATAGTTCTGGTTTAAATCCTATATATATTGAGGGTATTGAAAATTTCTTATCATTTGAATCATCTAAACCAGAATTTGTTTTAGAAGGGACAATTAAGAGTCCTTGTAAAAAATGTGCTCTGAGGATATTTGATACATTTGAAAATATTGGGGTCATTTATTACATTTTGGTTTTCAATCAGATTATGTTTTTTGGTATCAACATGGTGAACATAGTTCTAAAGAAGATACTAATAATTTGGTTCCAAATCTAGCACGGTTTCAAAATTTAGTACATGATGTGGTAGGTTCGTCTTTTCAACAAGCTTAAACTTAGGATGATATTAATTTAACTCCTGAATTGAAACCATATCATTTTTATGATTTATTGAGGTCCACTGAGGATGCCTTATATCCTGGTTGTAAGATAAGAAAATTTGAAGAAGTTTCTAAATTTATGGATATTAAATCAGATAATGGAATGTCAAATAGCTGTTTTGAACATATATTATCTTTGGTAAAAATATTTCTACCTGAAGGAAATGTGTTGCTTACAAATTTCTATGAGAGCAAGAGGTTGATTCATAATATGGGTCTTGGTTATCAGAAGATTCATGCATGTTCAAATGATTTCATCTTATATTACGGTAAAAATGAGTCATTGCATAGTTGTACCACATGTGGACAATCGAGGTATAAAGAGGCTCAACAAGGGAAGTGTGAATTGATTCCTGTAAAACAATTGAGATATTTCCTAGTTACACCTAAATTGTAGCATTTATTTATGTCTCAGAACATAGCAACATTGATGTCATGGCACAAAACCAATATTCCAATTGGTAAAACCTTAAATCATCCGTCTAATGGTGATTAATGGAAAAATTTTGACCATGTACACTCGTCTTTTTATTTAGAATCCCAAAATGTGCGATTGTCTCTTTTTACTAATGGTTTCTATTTATTTGGTTCTTACGGTAGTTAGTATTCATGTTGGACTATCTTTATAACTCCATACAGTTTACCTCATTAGATGTTGATAAAGTAACCATATATATTTTTGATATTATTAATTCCAAGACATCCGAAAAATAATATTGATGTTTATTTGAAACCATTGATTGATGAGTTAAATTCATTGTGGAGTAATGGTGTTAGTACATTTAATGTTGTTAGGAAACAAAATTTCGTACTGAAAGCTACATTGATGTGGACAATTAGTGACTTCTCAATATATGACATGTTATCTGGCTGGAGTACACATGGTCCAAAATCATGTCCCTACTGTATAAGAGACAATAAAGCGTTTATGCTCATTAATGGAAAAAATCTTGTTTTTTCAACTGTCATCGTAGATTCCTTCCAACTGATAATTCTTTTCGGAGGAATAAATATCATTTTAGAAAAAGAACAATTGAAAGAGATAGACCTCTAACAATGATCTCAGGTATATAGTTAAATTCAATTTTCTCTTCATTACCTCCCATCTCATTTGGACTAACAATAAACCAATAGAGAATTGATGGATTTGGGAATGAATAAAATTGGATAAAATAGAGCATTTTTTGGGATATGCCATATTGGTCTAATTTTTTGGTCCATCACATGTTGGATTCTATGAATATTGATAAGAACTATTTTGATAATTTATTTCATACAGTTTTGGATACACCAGGTAATACCAAAGATAATGCAAAGGCACGATTAGATCTTGCCCAAATTTTCAGGCGACCAAAACTTGAACTGTTTGAAAATTTCCAATAATAGAAGTTAATGAAGCCAAAATCAACTTATAAACTCTCAAAATAGAATCGATTATTATTTTGTTAGTGGATTGCAGATTTGAGACTTCCATATGGTTATGCTTCCAATTTGGGTAGATATGTTAGAAATGGTCATATTATCAGATTAAAAAGGAATGATTGTCATGTTATAATGGAAAGATTTCTACCTATTCGATTAAGAGATTTTTTGAATTCTATGATTTGGGATGGACTAACATACATATCATATTTTTTCTGAGACATTTGTGCAGTAAAAAGTGATTACGATGCATTAAACATACTGTAAGAAGATGTTGTTTTAATTTTATGTAAACTGGGAAAAATCTTCCTACTGACTTTGTTTGACTCAATGAAATATTTTATATTACATTTTCCGCATGAAGAAAAATGTGGAGGTCTCGTACAGTTCTGATGGATGTACCCATTCGAGAGATGCATGCAAAAATTGAAGAAAAAATTACATAACAAAGCATCAGTTGAAGGTTCAATTGTAAAAGATTATTTTCAAGAAGAAATTTATTTTTTCTTCTCTCATTACTTTCAATCTGAATATCCCTCAAAACATAACCATATGGACCTTAATATTGACGATGAAATGGGAAATCGATTATTAGTTTTCAATCATCCTGAACTTGGCTTCGGTGGAGTTCATGAATGATGGATTTCAGATGATGAACATAGAGCTCATACATATGTTATACTCAACTATAATGAAATGAAACCATTTGTACAGTGAGTGCTCCTATCACTATTTCTATAATTTTTGTTATAGTAAATAAATCTTATTTTATTTTTAGGTTATATGATAATCATATCAAGAAAAAACTTTCACAAATTACAGCACCTGCTCTTAAAGAACGTCGGCAAAAAACTTTTTCTACTGGTTTCAAAAACTAGTAACATAAATTATTTTTAGTTTAACATATAAAATAAATTTATTATCTATTATATTGATAATTTATTTAAAGATTTTTAGGTATCTCAACGTGCTGATAAAATTGATAATCTATTGTGTGTATTGAGTAACCCACCATAAAAAATGGTCAAATATTATAATTCATATGTGGTGAATGGTTTTAGATTTCATACAAATGAATATAGGGAATAAAAAACAATGAATAGTGGTGTTTTCTTGAGAGGATCTCATCATAGAGAAACTGAAGTTGACTTTTACGACATGCTAGAATAAATTATTGAACTGTGTTATCTATGAAAACATTACATAACGATGTTTAAATGTCATTGGTTGGATTCTAAGAGAGGATTGCGTGTTCATATGCCCCATGAAATCATTGATATTAAATATAAAAGTATTCTTGTAGTAAATAAACCATTTTTATTACATCATTAGGAACATAAAATTTATTATTCAAAATATTATGCTACTTCAAGAGAGTTGAGTGATTGGTGGAGCATAATAAAAATTAAATCTCAGTAAAATCAGTTTACTCAAAGTGAACGTGGTTCAGCTAAAGTGGAAGGAATTGAAATTTTTCAAGAGACTACTCCAAATCCATCTTTTTCATGAAGAGACACAAATATCTATGACGACACCCCACAATTAAGGGTCGATGGTGAAGATGATGTTAATGATGTTACAAATGAATTTGAAATGATAAGAGATGATGAAACTAAAACTCATATGGAAATTGATGATGATGAGGAGGAATATGAAGACATTGACATTGTCAGATATGAATATGAGGATGAAGATAAACATTGACACAATTAATTTATGGTTGTAGTAATATATAATATATATCTATATATAATAGTTGTTTTCAATTGTTTTATAATAATAGTTATTTCATGTCTCAGATGGATGAGGATCTATATAGTTTGTTGTAGGAAGATGATATACCTTTGGATGAGAAGGATGTTGGATCATCTAACCCTCAAACTGCTATCAGTTCAGGGGGGACTTAGAGGGGGCATTGGCTTTCATGATTGATGATCCCTGACCCTATACCCAAGCGACGTCCACATCTTGTCTTCGATCCACACATACAAAGGTGAATTTACCTGTGTATTTTAGTTAGTTTTCAATAATTTATTTATATAATAATTATTTGATTATTTATTCTTTTTTTTTCACAGCTTGACACATATAGCTACAGGAAAGGAGAGTGATATATTGCACAATTATTTTTTTCTGAATAATGGGTCTCATGGGATCAGATTACCACTAATGTGTAGCACCGCATGTTTGATCATTGGCTGGTATGTAAATAAATAATATCTATTTCGAAATTAATTTAGTTAATAACTTGATATTATAAATTATTTATAGGGTTTATGGTATCGCATTGATGAGAGCATGCATGACGCTATTTGGAAGTCAAGGCAGGGGACTATGAGTCAGCGTTGCAGTCAGTTTTTCCACAATTTGAGAAGAAAATCAATGAAGAAAAGAGGAGTGACATAGTTTGATGAGTCCTATTATGCCCACCAACCTGATTACATTTCATCTCATGTTTGGGATAGATTATTTTCATACTGGTTGGGTGGTCATTTTTAGAGTAGATCATCGATAGGTTGACAAAATCAGGGGAGACAGGAGGTGACACATCGAGCTGGTAGTCGTATATTCAGTATGCATAGAGATCATATGGTTAGTACTTTTTTAAAAAAAAATTATATAAATTTAAATGTGAATGGTTTATTTTATATTTATATAGGTAGTCAAATAGAATGACATTACATAGTACAACATTTATAGGTGGATATACAGTGATCCAACTACTGGAGAGATTAGAGGTGCTCACCAGTGTTAGATCATGGGAAATATATTTTCTTTTTGAGTTTAAAATTTTACTACAAATAATATTTTAACTATTTTAATTTTAAATTGAAATTGAAGGAGTCATATGAGGTTGTGACATCTCAGACACATATTGAGTGTCAGGCCGAGATTGATACTCATACCAGTGCGCACCGATTTGATGAGACAATATAGATGGAGGCGACCTAGTGTGCCTTCAAGAAAAGCCGAGTTATTAGTATTGGCTCTTGATTGATGCCCGTGGATTATTATGAAACCTCTGTGATGTTGGCATATAGTTCGAGAGGATCTCATGGAGAGTCATCATCATCTACTACAAAGTATCAGGAGCAGTTGTGAGCTCAAAGTGATCTTATAGAGAGTATGCGTAGGGAGTAGGAGAAGATGCGTCAATGACAACAACATCAAAAGCAGCACCAGTAGCATTAGAAGATGCAGGAGGAGATGCGTCAATGGCGGTAGCAGTAGGAGCATGAGCATGAGTAGTTAGAGTACATGTGATGTCTGACTCATGGTTTAGGGATGAAGTTCCCTCCACCATCTCCTCTAGATGACCCTCTCCCTTAGTGATCTATTTATTTTTTATGATAAAAAATTTGAATGTAAATTTTGTTTATAATATTAACTATCAACATTTCTATATAGTGTGTTTTTTATATTGTTTCAAATATTACATTTTTTTATTATTTATTTATTAATTATTATTTTTATTATTTTATTAATTATTATTTTTATTATTTTTATTATTTTTTTATTTTTCATGAATATTGAGGTTTTCATTATTTTATAAGTTTTTTATTATATTAGCAATATTAATATTATTATTTCATTAATAATAATAATATTATTATTATATTATCAATATTATTATTATTATTATTATTATATAAATATTATTGTATTATTTTATAATTTATTTTATTGTACTAATATTAATATTATTATTTCATTAATAATAATATTTTTTATGAATATTTTTATGAATATTTTATTCAATTTTACTTTTTTTTTATTTTTTACAGTTTTTGCGAAGGGTCCCGTCGCAAAAAATGGTTTCAAAAAATCAGTGAGGGTTTTTGTGATGGTCCCACCATCCGGTCACAAATATTATTTTCGATGACCAGTTAAAATAATTAAAAAAAACACAAGGAACCTATATGCGATAGATCCTCATCCCATCGCCAATAGTTTCTTTTTGCGTCAGGACATCACAAAAAACCATATTTACGATGTCGTTTTCTACAATGGGGAATTTGCAATAGGGCCCCTTCAAAAAAGGTTATTTGTGACGATATCCCATTGCAAATGGACCAATTTCCAGTAGTGATCACATGTCTCCAAGAATGCAAAATGAGGGGGAAAAATCCCATACCGATTTGGTAACTTTTGATCCATAAACCTCATGAAAGAGAGATCCTAAAATGAATATGTAAATACAATTAATTTTAATTATAAGAATCATAAAATAAATTCATGTTTAGTATATACACCACATAAAAGAAACACATGGTGAATATGACATGTGTCTCACAGAATAATAAAAGTGAGACAGAAATCCCTTACCATAAGTCTCAACTTCCTTCATACTCATTCAAAACTCCCGTACAATAAATATATTAAATAAAAAAAAATTACGTATATCATACCACATGTTATTTACTTCTGTACTTACCCATTTATTAACAATTCCATGTTAAAGTCTTGTTTCAAGTAATAACTACTTTGTTTTTCATATATATTTTGGTTTGTTGTATTTAGTCCTATTACTTTGAACATAGTTACATAATTTCAAAAATAATAATCATGTCATAATTATCATATTTATACATAAATTATACTCTTAAGAATAATCATGAAGTATAGTTTTGAGAAATGAAGTACACTTTGATCATGGAGATGGTAGGCCGTATGTCATGAAATATAGTTTTGAGAAATGAAGTACACTTTGATCATGGAGATGGTAGGCCATATGTACGCATGAGTAACATTTCCATTTTTCAATGATCATTATGGAAAGTAGGTAAGTAATATATTATCTTTATATAATGATAATAATATCATAAATACTATATTATTTGTTTAAATATACTTATATATATTATCCATGTGGTGTGGTGATGAAAAGAGAGTCACATTGCTTCGTGAAGGGGATAGTCCACATATACATGAACGATGTTATCATATTTCAGTGAGTGAAATGGTACGAAATAAAATGATATATTAAATTTTTAGAATGATAAATATGTTATTAATATCATAGTTATGTCATGTATATCACATATATTCATTAACTTTACCTTTATTATCTTCCACATAAAGTGTTAGTGAAAATGAATCACATCATTTCGTAAGGTGGTAGTCTGCCGTACACATGAGCGATGTTATCATATCCCCTACAGAATGGAAAGTAAAAAGGTATATATGATATGATTACTCCATAGGTATAATTATGTTATAAATATAATATATATACTTTATGTTCATCATCATACCCAACTGTGATAGGTGGTAATGGAAAGCGGTTCGCGAGGTGGTAGTCCACTGTACACACAAATGATGATTTCATAACCCATTTGATGGATGTAGATATGGATGCGTTGATAATTTTTTGATTTAACAATTTTATTAATTTTTTATGCTCACAAACACCCACATTTATGTTTCTAATGAAGTTACTTTAAGTGAATTTCATGATATTAATAACTGGAATAATTATTTTTATTTTGGAAGTATATTTAGTCTTTAATCTATTGAAAGATATTTGTTTTCTCAAAGGAAAATTATTTTGGACATGTTTTATAAGTAATCTGGAAACATTGTTCATACCCTATGTTTTAAGTAGAACATATGGATTGTATACCCAATGTTTAGAATACAAGTATGGATCAAAAACCTAAATTTTGGAAGCAACCATACATTTAAGGAATAAACACATGGTTCACCATCCCTACCTTTTTAATCAACCATACACTTCCAATCACACTTTTGAAGTTTTAGCTATGCAGAAAAACCCTATGTTTGACTTAGTCATAGGTGGAGTTTTGAATTATGGTTTATTTCTGCATTTTCCATAATGGTCTCACCATAAGTAAATATTATTTTAAAGCTTATTAAATACTGATTCAAAGGCTCATATTTAAAAAATTAAATCATTTTTATTTTTAATGGATGTTATGAATTTATTTGAACATTTTGAATTTATATATTCATGATTTATCATGTGATATTTATGGAGCTGTTTGACCTGAAGGAGTTCAACCATTATAATAAATACAGATATGTTCATATTCTACATATAAATATGTTCTTATTATGAAGATACAAATAGATGTGTGTTCGAAAATAAGGATGTTTCATTGCCTTTAAAGCTATACTTTGGAGACATACATGTTTTTATCCTTGATTGTTCGAATATTTTTTCTTATGCTGTATTTCACTATTAATATTTTGTTTTAGTTCAACAAATTACTTATCAGAGATACACTTTAGAGACATACATGTTTTGTCATCTTTTTGGTGTTTTATTTACTTCTATCAAAAGAAAGCCTATTTGATGTTGAAAAATATTTTTCGGCTGTTGTGTTTTATTGAAGATCATAAAAAATTGTCAATTGTTACTGAAAATGTGTGCCAAAGATGTTTTAACATTCATATCATAATCTATTATCATTTTAGAATATTGGTTTCTCATACTCAATCATTGGTGGAGTGTCAGCTTCTCATACTAAGATGTGGTTATTTCAATTTCTAGTAAAAGAACCTAAAGACCCTATAAACAAATTTAATGTAAGGTGTCAACTACTTATACTCAGTTTTAGAAGTCCTTGGTAAAAGTAATTGCCAGTGAAAATCACCAAGCCTGTGGAGAGAGTTTGTAGAGTTGATTAGGGGATCTTTGTTCCCTAAACCACTATACATATATGTGTTCTTTTCTTATTTTATTTTCCATTTATTACTTTTATTTAAGTGATAAGGAAAGAATTGATTTAATCTCAATAGGGAAGCTTAGTTTGAAGTTTTTAAAGGAACACAATTTCCCCCTCTTATGTCTTCATCTTTTCTGTTTTGAACTAACAATTGGTATTGAAAGTTTGGTCTCTTATGGAATATTGAATATTTCTTTTGTCTCTAAAAATCTTGAGTTAAAGATCCAAATGAAGTTAATTATCAATGGTTGAACATAGAGAAGGTTTTTCTATGATCCATGCACCTTATTTTAATGGTGATAATTATGGATGCTGGAAATAATTATTGATTATTTATTTGAAAAATATTAGAATAAGAGTTTATTTGAAGTAAGTTACGCCTTACGAAATTCCTAAAGATAATCTAGAAAAAAGGAATGACGATCAAGAGAAATAATATGATTTTAATTCAAGATAAATGAATGCTATTTTTTGTGGTTTTGGAACTGATGAATTTAATCAAGTTTCTCAGTGTGCTACTGCATATGAGATGTGAAAAAATATTTCTATTACTTATGAAGGAACTGATAATATCATAAAACTAAGGTATAATACTACAAAGTTAAAATTTTATACTTTTAGGATACATGAAAATGAGAGCATCACTCAGATGAATAAAATATTGACATAAGTTATTGATGATATTGATTCCTTAGGAGAAGCAATTAAACAACCAGACCAATATTTAAAAGTTCTAAGAGTTTTACCCTATAAATGGAATGGGATATCTATTTCTATTATACAATCCACTCTAGTTTCAGAAATGAAAATTAAATAACTAATTATAACCTTGATGATGTATGAATATGAGATGCAAGATAAAGTTTAAAATCATATTTCTATAAAAAATGAAGTTTTTTTTCACTAAAAACTACTATAGATGAATCATCAGATTCAAGTTATCAATATTTTGAGAAAATAATTATCAGATCTTGCAAAATGATTTGGAAAACTATACAATAAGAGAAAAAAAGGAATAAATGAGATAAATGATATGGATGTAAGGAGAAATGTCACACAAAGTCTAAATTTCATGTGTTTAAAGCTCAAAGGAAATCTAATTACAAAAGATAAGTAAAGAAAGTCACGAAGACTGACTAGAGTGATACTCTAGTTTCAAGTGAAGAATTTACTTCAAAATCTAAAGCTAATCATGAAAATAAAATGGAAAATCTATGTCTTATGGATAACGTTGATGAGGTACACACTTCTAACTCAAAAAATTCTGATTCAGAATTTTTTTTCATATGATGAACTTGATAAATACCATTTTATGCTTTAAGAGTGATTTTTAACTTTAAATAAGAAACTTATAAAACTTAGGAAATTTTATGATAATATTTTTAATGATAAAAAATGTTTAAAAAAACAAATTTAAGATTTAAAATTTAAATATTCTTATATTTTCTATGAAAATAAAATTAAGGAACTATTATAAGAAGTTAATACTTTAAAATAATCTTCTAGCATGCTTATTAAAGGAGAAAACTATTTCAATTAAATTAATATCAAAAATGAAATTCATAAATCAAAACTTGGAATTGGTAGTAATGGAGAAAAGCTAAAGTTATATAATAATTATTTTGTTCATGGTTCTAAAATCAAAATTATGTCTACTGTAAAATGTTTTTATTGTGGAATAAATGGACATTATTGTTATGACCCCCTCCCTCCAAAGATCCCCCTCCCAAGATGGAAATGAAGGAAGATAGATAATGGCCCCTGAGTCCTGCCTCCAGTAGGCCCTAGGGTGGCGACCAATACCAAGGGTATAGAAATCTCTCAAAAATGGGAGGCATTACCCCTATTATAGTAACCAATATCAGGAGATAAGATGTGCCAACCTCAAAAAAATCCAAGATAGATATATATACATAAAAGAAAAGCCAAACAATCCCACATGAATGTTTAAAAAACGTTTACTGATACAAATACAAAAGTATCTAAAGAAAATACCAAAAGAACAAAGATAAGTTGCAATACAATGACTGTCCCCAAGTCCAAGCTAGTAATTCCCATCACGGTCCATGTAGTCCTCCTAGAAACCAGAAAGAAGTTTTATAACATAGGGTTGTAATATAAGTATACTTAGTAGGAAAACCAAAGTCTCTTGCACACAAGTGGAGAAGCATACTAATGTCCATGTGAGAAAACAATAGAAACCCAAAGCACCTAACAAGGTATACTAGAAACCCCAAACTCACAAAAGGCACAATAACTAAATAATGAAAGTCAAGTAAAGTAATAGAGAGAATATAAATGATAGGGAACCCCACACCATTTTCCCACTGATTATCCACTCTCACACCCTAATGACAAACATCCTGGCGCTCCCACCTCTTCCGAAAGTACCACGTCACAACTCACCCATATACACACCCGGGCCTCACAGCTAGTCCCGCAACCTGGGAAAACGAAGCTCATCACATCCTGCCTACACACACTTGGACCTCACAACCATGTACCGCCCATAGATACCTGGTCCACATACCACATCACACCCTGAAAAATCATGGGAAAATACAACTTGACCGTACACACCTAGGCCTCACAAACCACTACCTGCTCGAAGAATCATGGGCTATCCCTACCTGAAAGAGGAAGTAGGGAAGAGCGGGTGGATATTCATCCATTCTACCACTGTGATGTTTGAGAAATGCACCCTCCCCCATGAAAATGGGGTTTTTTGGAACATAGTGCTCAACTAGGGTTGGGTGCGTATAGAAAACACAAGGAAAATACATGTATGTATATATAGTATCAAACACTCAATCCCAACTTATGGGTTCTCAATAAAACTAACAACCACCCTATGATACTAACAATTATACTGCTACCTCTAAAAGCATTATTTAACACTAGCAACAATCACTTCGGAAGTTGATAAATGAAATCCATTCATAAAAATCCACAACTCACACATACCCTCATCCAACTCATTTAACCAATTATCATTATTTATTAAGGAGACCATTTATTCCTTCTATCCATACCTAGGAAACTACCAACCATATCACATAATAAGTCCCAAACCTAGGTCACATAGAGGAAGGAAAAACCATGGTAAAATTAACCCACTTCACATTCCTCTCAATTTAACACCCATACCAACTACTTCCATCATCATTCTTCAAAGTCATACCACCCTGTCCTTACACTCAATAGGAAGATGCCCAAATTACTGCTAAACCCTGCACTATATCTCATCACAACCAACTTGATAGCTCCGTTGTATAACGAAACCACACCCATCCCATGCAGTAACATAAACATAGCATAACTCGAACCTACATCCCTGCTGCTCTAACATTTCACATCCATTCCACAATCAGTCAATCTCTCAACCTAAGATTCCACTACACCATTTGAACCACCCCAACTATAGCCGTACCCTCTAAAACAGCACCACGTATCCTTACAAGAAAAAAAATATAATGAAACCACACACAAACACACCACACAAGGCAAAGTGTATTTAAGTTTAGAAAATACTCATTCTTTAATTCCACTTTGATAAAATAGGGGTTATCGTAGAATAAGTTTGATTCTTGGGAATCCATTTATTTAACTGAATATACGTGGCTAATCAATGGAATATATACAACCTTTCCATATAAAATCAACAATAAGTATTCATAATCCATATAGGTGCATAAATAGAGACCACCAATGACCATGATTTTTAGAAGGCATACAACCAATACCAATCACAACATTGATCAAGGATAACATATAAAACAATAAAAACATAATTTTCATCTTCCTAGCCCTTTATTTATATTTTTTAAAAATTGGTTTCATCCGTACCCAAAAGAAGACATTAGTACAACCACCCTACATGATAGACAAAATAAGAGAGATGAAGGGACCCCTACCTCGAGAAATAGATGATCGACAACTCCTCCTAGTGCCAAAATTTAGGGGTGTGAAAGGATCTAGGGAAATATGATCCTGGGGTACAACATAGAATCATTGCTACATGATAAAGAAAGTTTCTAGGATCCTTGATATCAATAGAAAAGGAAACACACAAGGGAGGAAAGGGTCTTAGCTTTAGATAGGCCAGATCCTAATTCTATAGGGAAAACAGTTTCAAAGTCCATTAAAGTCAGATCTTGATAAATACCATGGAGTTTGACTGATAAAAGTATTAGGGGCATTAGGGAATTAAAGATATATTTTAAATCCTTTTAAATGTATTTAAAAACACTTAAATATGGTTTTAAACTCATTTTACATCAAATAAAACGTTAAGTGGGAAAAACTGGGAAAAACTGGAATTTTGACAAACTATTGGGTGAGTCACCGAAGTGAGCTTTCAATAGAGAGT
Organism: Viscum album; assembly: GCA_963277665.1. NCBI lineage: Eukaryota > Viridiplantae > Streptophyta > Magnoliopsida > Santalales > Viscaceae > Viscum > Viscum album. The sequence continues at coordinate 143,623,763 of OY728155.1, forward strand.
TGCCGATGTGACTCACCAATGGTTGAGTCACCAACGCGAGTCTCTAACACAAGTCACCGATGGCTAAGTCACTAATTAAACCTACCGACATGACCTACTGATGCGACCTACTGACACTACCTACTAGCGCGACCTACAGATGCAACCTACCGATGAAACATACCAAAACGACCTACCGATGTGACCTACTGATGTGACCTACAAATGTGACCTAACAATGTGACCTACTGATGCAACCTACTGATGCGAATTTCCGATCTTGACTCACCATTGGAAAAACTGGATTTTTGGAACACTCTTGAAATGAGATACAGTTGCCTCCTAGAACACCCCAAACACTATATTTTTACAAAGGAACGAGTTAGAGTGGTCTTGACCATTACATCAGATACCTCTCAAACTATTATCTCCTTCAAGAATTGAAAACCAAACCAGAAGAAATAGGAGTCTGAACAACCACCCAGTAAGATACTTCTCAAGGACATTTCCATACCTGAATCATTACTAACGACCAAACATGCCAAAGCTCAATGATAAACCACCATGTGTTGTTAGAATGCTAGAGTGAAACCTCAAAATCTAAGAACACATCCTCTAACATCTACTAACCCAAAAAACCACAAGATACCCCATGCAAGAAACAACTATCCAGACACATAAGTTTGGGAAAACCTTCCTCCATGTCAAGATACTATCTGCTATGGGCGACACTAACTCACCCGCACAAGTTTAATCACATATCAATTAATGTGTCTCGATTAGGAATTCGGTCTTCCCATTTTCACATGTTAAGACTTTATCACACATCACAGAACAACGAAACAAATCATCTTATAAAAAACAAGGTCCAAACATCACTTTACAAGGAAAAACATAACAAGGAAGAACTCAAAACAACTCTGGGTACTGGCCACGCATCTATGTTTCTCACTCCTAAGTACTCTCCTCCAGGCCACCATGCCTCCACAACACACGAAACAAAGAAATGGTCCATCCATGCAAAACCTTTTCCTAACGATCTAGGATCTCCACTAGCTGCTCCACATACGTCGCATCATCCTCAATATCCAACTCTCCCCATTAAATGACATGGTATTCATCATAAAGATACCGATGAATCTGAGAGATGTGAAAGATGTCATAGACCTTCTCCAACTATGGTGGCAGCACCAACTAGTATGCCACCTCAAAAACTCTCCCCAACACCTCTAAGGGTCTGATGAACCTCAGATAAAGCTTACTCCCTCTTCCAAACCTCTACTTCCCATGTTGAGGGGAAAACTTCAATAACACATGGTTCCCAATATCTAAGTCCAAGGGAATCCTCCTAATATTGACATATAACTTCTGTCGGTCCCTCACTGCCTTCATCCTATCATGAAGAAGCTTAACCTTCTATGTTGTGCTCTATACTACCTTATAGCCAAGAATAAATCTCTCCCCAAACTTTGTCTAGCACAAAGGTGAACGACCCGACCTTCCATACAAATATTCAGATGGAACCGTGCCAATGGAAGAGTGATAACTATTATTTTTAAGCGAACTATACCAAGGAAAAGTGTTGTACCCAAGATCCTACAAAGTCCAAGATGCATGCTCGCAGCATGTCCTCCAATGTCTAGATTGTCCGCTCTGTCTGCCTAGCTCTATGAGGGTGGAAAGAAGTGCTAAGGCATAACTAAGTGGAAAAATCATGCTGAAATCCCCTCTATACTCATGAGGTAAAACACATATCCTGATCCAAGACAATGGATCTCAGAACTCTATGCTTTCACACCACCTCATCCACATACCTCTGTGCTAAGGCATCCACTATGCCCGACTCCTTAATTTTCATTAAGTGAGACGATTACGCCATCCAATCCACCACTACCCAGATTAAATCACAAACTCCCTGATCCCTAGGTAACCCCATGATGAAATCCATCAATATTTTATCCCACTTCCACTTGGGGATATTTAAGGGTTGTAATAAACCACCGGGAACATGTTTTTCAGCCTTCACTTTCTGGAACACCAAGCATTTCTCCACAAACCCTACCACTACCCATTTCATCCCGGTCCACCAAAACTACTCTCTCAAGCCGTGATACATCTTGGAAACTCCTGGGTGTACCATTAAGGGTGAGATGTGAAACTCACAAAGGACTCCCTCACGCATCAGTACTAGAAAAAATAGTCTCCCACAGAATGAAATTTGATTCTGGATATCCTCTGACCATCCTTTTAAAGCATAACCATGGTCAATGCGATCACACATCACCTATACCTCCGAGTCTCCCCACTAAGACTCCTCCACCTACTGTATCAAATAATATTGCATCATTATCTGAAATAGAAAAACTTTTCCACTATATATTCCTGCATCTAAGTGTAGTGCTTCCAACTCCTCCATCACCTTCCAAAAGCCCGTAGATTCCTAAAATACATCCTTCTGTGACTTCCTTCTCAAGGAATTAGCCATGAAATTCTCCTTTCCTGAGGTGTAAGAGATCTTGAAATCTTAATCCTAGAGAAACTCTATTCACCTCCACTTTCACAAGTTCAGATATCACTGCGAAAAGATATACCTGAATCTCTTGTGATCCATTAAGACAAAAAAGAACTCCCTAATAAGGTAATGTCACCACAAATTTAGTGCAAACGTGAATGTTGTTATCTCTAGATCATGGGTGGCATAGTTACATTTGTGGGGACGTAACTATCTAGATCCAGAAGAGATCACTTCCCACTATTTCATCAACACACACCCCAAACCTAGATATAAATCATAACTAAACACCTTGAAAATCATGCCCTCTTATGGAAACTAGAGCATTGGAGCACTTAACAACTTCCCCTTCAGATAGCCAAAAAATTCCTAGAACTGCTTGCTCCACACAAAAGCTTGGCCTTTCCTTGTCAGGGATGTTAATGAAGCTAAAACTTGAGATAAATCTGGAAAAGATCTCCAGTAATATCCCTCTAGACCAAGAAAACTATGAACCTATGTGACATTATTGGGTACTTCCCAAGAAAAAAATACTTTGACCTTTGATGGGTCTACTGCTACACCCTACTGAGACACCACATACCCAAGGAAGTGTACCTCTCTTTTCCAAAATTTTCACTCAGATAAACTCCCATAGAGATAATGGCATAGAAGAACCTCCAAGACAATCCTAAGATTCTCAGTATACTCCTCCTCTGACTTCGATTAAAACATAATTTCACCGATAAATGAGATGATGAACCGATCTAGGAACTCATGAAATATGGAGTTCATAAGTCCCATGAACACATCCAGTGCATTCGTAACACCGAACGACATAACCATGAACTCGAAGTGCCTATACCTTCACCTGAAAGTAGTATTTAGGATATCACCCTCCTTCACTTTCAACTGGTGATACCTAGACTGCAGATCGATCTTAGAAAACCAACTTTCTCCCCTTAGTAGGTCGAAAAGATCATCTATCATTGGGATAGGGTAACCATTCTTGACTATCACCTAATTCAACCTCTGGTAGTCTATTCATAGCCTTAGACCACCATATTACTTCTTTGTGAACAAGACTAGATCACCTCATGGCGACACACTAGGCTAGATAAAGTCTTTATTCATCAGGTTGTCGATCTGATAGGGAGCCATCAAAATCAGACTAGCACCAGGTTATAAGTATATCCTGAACTCAATGTCATGTTGAGGGGGTAGAGTCAAAAAATCCTTGGGAAAAAAATCCAAGAACTTTCCAACAACTTTGGGAGCCTCAACTATCTTGGTATCTACTGATCCCACTAACAAATCAGCCAATAAGGAAAAAAGAGGCTCTACACATCAGCTGCCCACCTAAGAACTCTGCTCATCAACGAAAGCCACATGCTGACCATCCACATATGAAAAAACGACTCTTCTCTGGAAGCAGTCAATAACAAAATGCATGGAAAACAACCAGTCAATTACAAGGATAACATTATATGGCTGTATCTATATCAGAAAGCGATCACCATTGGACTGATGTGGCCCCAATATCAGTCTACATCTCTAGAAAACATCAAAATAGCTGGTATAGCCTCCAACTAGGGTACTCAACACCAGGAACATATAAAGCCTCTATATGTATAGTCATAGAGCATGGGCTAGAGCAGGTGCAATGAAGAAGAGTGAAGCTTTTGAATTGAACAAATCACAATAAAGAGTACTAAACAAGATAATCGTACATTGAATGATCTCTAGTCCTACTAGAACTGCTACCTCTGCATTGTGTAACTGACCAAGCCTAGCTACTTTTTCCCTCTACTGATGATCGCCTCCTTGACCATGCCTGGGTTGAGGTCCCTATGGAACACCCTGATTTTGGCCTCCACCTGCTCCGTCTCCCCTTGGTGGAGCAGGATCCTGCTGTCCCTATTGATGAAACGGCCTAGCCAACAACTACTATTGAGGTGGGTGCTGAACCTGCTCACCACCACCATACTGAGCTTGAACGACCATTGGGAACTGACTCTGAAGGTGCCCATGAACTCCAGAGATAAAACACACTAGCCCCAGGCTTGCAGGATAGGCACGAGGACCAGAAGTTTGAAACAAAAACTACTGAAGTTGAATCCCTAATGGTCAAAACCTCAATGGACCTACTGTTAGTATTATTTCCCTTTAAAGAACTCTAATGGATCCCTTATCATGGTAGATCTCTTCAAGAGTGCATTCTATCAACTACCTCCGCCATAATCTAGACCTCTAGGTATATTGGCAAGGTGAAGGGAGTAACTGCGTACTGGAGAGAAGGATGAAGTGCCTCCTCTAAGCATCTCACCTAAGACTCCTCATCCAAAAATAGATCTGAAGCCAAGAAAAAGAGATCCTTAAACTTGATCCCCAACTCCTATAACAACATAATCCCCTGCTAGAGGGAGAGTATCTCCTATCACTTCTTAACCTTCATGGTATAAGAAAGGAATTCTGCCTGAAACACCTTCTTGAAATCGACCCATAGAGCATCATCCTCCTTTCTCTCCCCCAATTACAACATCTACCACTCACACCCAGATCCTATCATCTGACTTTATACCAATGGAACCTAGTACTCCATAAGATCCTGGATTAGGATGAAGGTGATCTCAAGATCCTAGAGCCATCTCTCCATCTCCATGTCCGAGACACTGCCCTCGTAATTTCCTATGACCTGCCACTGGAAATCACATAATGTTCTCTTTCACTGGTTATCCTCATCCTCTAAATCAACCCTCCACTGATCAGCTGAATCGAATTACTGATCCTCCACTGCCTGAGCCACTCATGGATGATGACCAGATTCCATAGCTAAAAAGTAAACAAGGAACTCTAAAGATTTAGTAGTATGAAATTTTGTTTAAGATTCATTTTAACTCATTATTTATTTAAATTCCCCAAAATGACCAATTCAAACAAGAACACAAGTCATCATGATGCATGTACCTTTCTTAGGGTCTCTAACCTACAAATAGTATATCCTCACTTGGTCATTTGGTAAGCTCAGAGTCCTTTCATCAGATCACATGGGGCCCTAAAATCCCATGTCCTAGCCAGTCTTCCCTAACCTATGTCATGAACCAAGGTCACCTAACACTGTTTCCCTACCAACCCATGAAATCCTCACCATGCCTACCTACAAAATCCACCTATCTCACAATTATCAGCTCTAATACTATTCTATCATGACCCTCCCTCAAAATATGCCTCTCATGAGCTGTAAATGAAGAAAGAGAGATAATGAACCCCTGATTTTTACCTTCAGTAGGCCCTGGGGTGGAAACCAACACCAAGGGTATAGAAATATCACAACAATGGGAGGCATTACCCTTTTTATAGTAACCAATATTGGGAGATAAGATGTACCAAACTCAAAAAACTCCAAGACAGATATATATAGATAAAATAAAATCCAAACCAGCCCACATGCATGTTAAAAAATGAATACTAATACAAATAAAGAAGTCTCCAAAGAAAATACCAATAGAACAAAGTTAAGTACCAACACGATGGCTATCCCCAAGTTCGAGTTAGTAATTCCTAGCATGGTCCATGTAGTCCTCCTAGAAACCTAAAATCAGGTTTATAACATAGGGTGAGTAAACAAGTATACTCAGTAGGAAAACCAAAGTCTCTCATGCACAATTGGAGAAGCATACTAATACTCCTATGAGAAAGCAACAGAAACCAAATGCACCGGACAAGGTATACTAGACACCACAAACTCACCAAAGGATTGATCACTAAATAATGCAAGTAATGTAAAGTAATATAGAGCACATCGATGATAGGGTACCCCACACCACTTTCCCATTGATTAGCTACTCTCACACCCTAATGGAAAACTTCCTGGCGCTCCCACGCCTTCTGAAAGTACCACATCACAAACTTCCCGCACACACCTGAGTCTCACAGCTAGTCCCACAAACTAGTAAAACAAAGCTCATAAAATCCCTCTCACACACACCAGGACCTCACAACCACATCTCGGCCACAGAAACCTGAGCCACATACCACGTCACATCCCAAAAACAACTAGGAAAACACTACTCTCCTGCACACACCTGGGCCTCACAAACCACTACATGACTAAAGAATCATGGGCTATCACCGTCTGGAAGAGGCAACAGGGAAGAGTGGGTGGCCATCCATCCATCCTACCCCCAAGATGTTTGGAAAAGACACCCTCACCCATGATAATGGGAGTGTTTGGAACATAGTTCTCAACTAGGGTGGGGGTGCATATAGAAAACACAAGGAAAATACATGTATGTATATATAGTATCAAATTGTCAAGACCAACCTACGTGTTCTCAATCAAACTAACATCCACCCTATGATACTTCCAATTCTACTGCTAACTCTAAAATCATTATTTAACACCAACAACAATAACTTTGAAAGTTAATAAATGAAATCCATTCACAACAAGCCATAAATCACACATACCCCCATCCAACTCATTTAACCAATTATCATTATTTATTAAGGAGACCATTTATTCATTCCATCCCTACCTAGGAAACTAATAACCATATCACATAAAAAGTCCCACACTAAGGTCACACAGAGGAAGGAATAACCATGAAAAAATTAACCCACTTCACATTCCTCTCCATTTAACACCCATACCAACCACTTCCATCATCATTCTTCAAAGTCATACCACCCTGCCCTTCCTCTCAATAGGTAGACCCCCAACTTACTACCAAACCCCGCAACAGACCTCATCAAAACCAACCTAATATACCCACTTTAGAACAAAACCACACCCATCACACCTAGTAACATAAACATAGCACAACCCGAACCTGCAGCCCTGTTACTCTAACATTGCGTATCCATTCCATAATCAGTCAATCTATCAACCTGAGATTCCACTACACCATCCAAACCACCCCAACTATATCCATAACCTCAACATATTCACCACACATCCTTACAAGTCAAAAAATATAACAAAACCACACACATCACACAACCACACCAAAAAAGGCAATGTGTATTCAAGTTTAGAAAAATACTTTTTCTTTAATTCTACTTTGATAAAATATGGGTTATCACAGAAGTAGTTTGATCCTGGGGAGTCCATTTATTTAACCTAATATATGTGGTTAATTAATTGAATATATACATCTGTTCAATGTTAAATCAACAACAAGTATTCATAATCCATACAGGTGCACAAACAGATACCACCAACATCCATGATTTTTAGATGGCATATAACCAATACCAATCACAACATGGATCAAGGATAACATATAAAAGAATATGATCATCATTATCATCTTCCCAGCCCTTCATTTATCTTTGTTAAAAATTGGTTTCAGCCATACCCATAAGAAGACATCAGTACACCCACCCCGCATGATACACAAAATAAGAGAGATGAAGGGATCCCTACCTCAAGAAACAGATGAGTGACAACTCCTCCTAGAACCAAAACAAGGGGGTGAACATGGATCTAGGGAAATTTGATCTAGGGGTGCAACATAGACTCAAAGTTTCTCAAATAAGAAAGTTTCTGGGTGCCTCAGTATCAAGAGAAAAGGAAACACACAAGGGAGGAAAGGGTCTCGACTTTAGATAGTCCATATCCTAATTATATGGAGAAAATAGTTTCAAAGGCCATTAAAGTCAGATCATGATAAAGACCACGCGGGTTGACTGTTAAAAGTCTTAGTGGTGTTAGGAAATTAAAGATATATTTTACATATTTTGAAATGAATTTAAAAACACTTAAATATGGTTTTAAACTCATTTTATATCAAATAAAATTTTAAATGGGTGAAACTAGGAAAAACTGAAATTTTGAAAAACTGTTGGGTGAGTCATCGATGCGAGCTACCGATGGAAAGTCACCAACACGACTCACTGATGGCTGATTCACCGGTGAGATCCACCGATTAGAGACACCAATGGATGAGTCATTGATGTGAGTTACTGATGGTGAGTCGCCAATGAATGAGTCACCAATGTTACCTACCGATGCGACTTATATATGCGACCTACCAACATGACCTACCGACATAACCTATGAACATGACCTACCGACATGACCTATCGATCTTGACTCATTATTTGAAAAACAGGATTTTTAGAAAACACTTGAAACGAGCTACCGTTGCCTCCCAAAACACCCCAAACATTGTATTTTCACAAAGGAATGGACAAGAGAGGTCCGATCCATTACAATTATGAAATGAATTCTATATTAGAAAACCTCAATTTTATGGTATTAAGCATGTTTTTTTTCAAAAGATTTATCTAACTTTGATTATAAATTTTATACTCAAAATAAACAGATTTAGTTAACTAAAACTTTAATTTCTAACACTACCGAACCCAAAAGCATATGAGTATAAAAAGGAACTTGTATTTAATATATTGAAGGTATGCACCACGGGACCTTACTATTATATTATTTAGTGGATGCTTAAAGATTATGGAAATTTATTATATTTATATGGAAACTTCATAAAATTAGAACTATTAATCCATAAAGTATCTCATTTCAATATTCAATTTAAATGAATTAACTATTTTATATAACGGGAGATATTTTTTTATCGTTATTCTTAAACTATTGAAACTCTTCTCACTCTATTATTTTTTCAATGAATTGATATGTTAAAACTTTGATTACATTATACATATTCCTAATTAAAATATTATTTAATTTTATATTAAGATATATAAAAAAATTACTAATGTTTTAAAATATCTATAAAATTTGTTTTATATTTATCACTTTAAAAAGTTATTTGGTAGAATTTATAATTTAGGGGGAGCATGTAGTCTTGCTTATATTAATTATATATGTTTATCTTAATAAATAAAAACTATATTCTTAATTTAATTTTTCATTTTGTAAAATTTTATTTTTGAAAATTATTTTTTCTTAGAAATGTTATTCATTTACATAACTTCTTCTTTTAGAATAGTTTTCTTATGTAAAAAATTTCTTTTCCAAGTTAAAATTGAAAATGATTAATCCATATTCTGGCTTGAGAATCTGAAACGTCTCTAGTAAATTTTTATAATGAAATGTATCTTCATAACCTTTTAATCCATAGAATATTCTTCTCGAACTCTCTTAAAATGTTTATCCTCGTTCTTTGAAATAGAAAAACTCAAAGACTTCGAAAGAAACCAGTCTGACCTACATGAAGAGATCCAAAACATCAAGTTTAGAGAAAATTTTTTCTCAAAAGAAAAATAAAGGTAATTCTTTTTATAATCTATTTTGAGAACAATTAGTTTCCTTTTTAAGGATTACATAAAGAAATATTCTAGAAAAGATAAATAAATTCATGGTTTTGAAGAACTATAAGTTTCATATTTTCAAATAGTTAAATATGGAATGATTTTTAAAGAGTTTTTGTCTAAGTTTAATATTTTAAATAAATAAATGCTAAAGCTATATGAAGTGTTAAAAGAGTCCAGAAAATAATATTAAGAGATGAAAAAAATCATCTATTTCAAAAAATTCTTTTGATTCACTTCAAAGGAAGCATCAAAGTTTGAATGAGATATCAATTTCTAAAGAAAACTTTGATGTGTTTAAAGTGAATATGATAAGCCAAATGGAAACACTCAGATGAGAATTTTTTATTAATTCAGATATTGATGATCTAAAAGATTTTTTGGTTAAATAGTTCTCATATTATTCATTGGTTCAATGATCTATAGATGTTCAAAGAAGAATAAAACAAATACCAAGATTTCTAGATGTTGTGAGTAAAAAATTTCAAAATTTAGAGAGTGTAGATGATCTGCCAAATGCTTCCAAAAATACCAATCCTTCTTCACCTATGTAGCTTATCCAAAGTCAAAGATAAATATTTTTTGTAAAATTTTAATTCTTTTCTACTTTACTTAGTTTAAAAAACTATTTTTTATTTTTTCTAATGTTAAAAAAATATGTTAAATTGTTTCTTAATTTCTTTTTGATGTCACAAAAAGGTGAATAATTTTATGAGAATTTTATGTAAAATCTATAAAGATATTTATAAATATTTTTTTAGGGATAAATATAGAATTTATATATAAATCACTATTTTGATGAAACTATAAAATATATATGGGAAATTTATTTTTATGGGAGAAATTTACTATAAAGATATTTTTATCATATTTATAAAATTTCATCTATTATTTGTTCTAATTTTAATATTTTCTTTGTGGGTTTTGTGATCATAAAAAGGGTGAGATTGTTGAGCATTTGTTGATTCGATAATTTTGTTAATTTCTTTTTGATTTTGATGCTCACAATCACCCACATTTTTGTTTCTAGTGAATTTACTTTAAGTGAATTTTAGGATATTAATCACAAGAATAATTATTTTTATCCTGGAAGTATATTAAGTCTTTAATCCATGTGAAGATATTTTTTTTTCTCAAAGGAAAAGTATTCTGGACATGTTTTATAAGTAATCTAGAAACACTGTTCATACCCTACGTTTTAAGTAGAAAATACTGATTGTTTACCCTACGTTTGGAAGAAAATTATGGATAAAAAACCCTACTTTTAGAAGAAAAGTGCCACAACCCGACAACAGGTAAACAAAAGTGAAACAGCTGGGAGAGTCCCACACCTGGAACCCGACTACGACCACCGGACACGGTCCAAGCTCCCAAACTCCTGAGCTCCTCTGTAGTCACAAGCAACCTGTCTGTCGTCTGCAAGGGAACACCAAGTGTGGGAAAATCCCAAGCAGGTGTGAGTATAAAAATACTCACTAGGATACCCCGAAGGCTCGAGGGAGAAACAAAGGAGGTATCGAAGAGTGAGCAGCAGATCGAACAGGGAATAGTAAAGGAGTACAACAAAGAGTTCAGTAAAGAGTACAACTCAACCCAACAAGAGGAAGGAAATAGACTTGTCCAAACACAAGGAGCTAGAAGCAGTGAGAAGATGAACTTCTCATCGAGTGTTCACTACCTATAGCAGGAGAGTAGACTTTTCCAACCATGAGAAGCTAGACACGAAATCACGTGTCATACCCCGCACATCTTCACCTCTCCTGGAAGGAGAGTAACCAAAAACCAAGGAGTGGGTACTAGAACAAGGTATATACATATACATATGCTCAATCAAGAAACCCAAACAAGATCGCAAGGGGATATCCATCCCGTAGCTCAGCCCAAGAAAGTGAGTAGCCAACAGTCCCAGAAGTAAACACCATCGATGCCCAGTATCCGTATGCCTGCCCCGAACTTTAAGTCAAGAGGCTCAAATCACCGCACCATGACACTATCCACTTTGGGCAGCACTGACTCTCCCACACGGTTTTAGGTCGCGTCACAAGGACATGTCTTGGTGGGTAAAGTGCCCCTCATACTTGAGAGTTCTGGGGGAAGTCAAACCACACCTCGTCACTATCACATAGTCGATAGGTCTTCTCAAAGTCGACGGTTTCCCACTGCCCAGCCCTACGAAAGGGTAATCCGCTAGAGGGAGACCCGGAACCACTCTGTCCATCCCTACTGAATGCTACCCCAATGGCCATCCCTGCTGGATGGTACACCACTGGCCATCCCTGCTAGATGGTACACCACTAGCCATCCCTACTGGATGGTACCTCACTAGTAACCAGAACACATAGAGGGAAACACTTCACGATATATCATAGAAGGAATATATGATCTCAATACACAGCTTGGGAGTCTGCGCCTAGGGCTCACTGGGGGCTCCATACCTTGCTAGAAAAAACCTCCTAGGTAGAGGATCAGGGCCCGCATAATGTGTTGGTCACCCCTATATCCAAAGAACTCTACCAGGGTACACGAAGGGACGTCAAGATCTCCCAGGGCCTCTCGGGGAGATCATGCTCCAATCCACCGAGTCATTGTCGAAGCAGACCGAGAAAACTCACTCCAGAAAGTGGGAAAACACCCACACTGTACGAACACAAGTAGTCGTAAATGATGCCGTAGTCCGGTGAAAGGGATGAAACACTGAAAACCCCCTCAGCTGAAACAACAAGGGAACCAAAATAACTCTTCCAGTCAAGCCATCGAGAACAAAACCAGGGGACCCACTCAACCCTACTGGTCGAAACCATCAAGAACAGGACCAGGGGGACTCACTCAACCCTGCTGGTCTAAAAACTACTAACAGAAGGGATCTCTGTGTTGTAATATGTCAAAGGCACATAAAGAAGAACATGACGCACACATGGGTCCCACACGACGTGTGGCCCAAACTCATCTCCAAACCAATCACACAAATTTTATTAGTTACAAACTACAACATGTACTTAAAATCATTCCCGTATACTCCCAGAGTATGCCACATTGCCAGCCTAAGGGCTATCGTGCACACGACACCCAAAGTCAATGCAAAAAGGCGTAAACATAACTTTTCCAACCTACTTCCTCCACTGACCTAGCATGGCCAACCACATCTCTTTAAACACTAACTTTACTCTCAAAGGAGTGAATGCAATCACACGCCAAGGGTTCCCTACAAACACTACAGGAAGAACCACCACCGGTATACCTTTCATGCTTTCACATTTAAAGAGATCTAAAAAGAGACTCTGCACATCCAAACGGATTGTACCGTTGTAATCCTCACGAAAAAAATGCGAGAATGACTATTTACTCATCTCAAATAGACATCCAACGTAAAATTCATTCAAAAATGCCTTATGCCCGAACGACGTCCCATGGTCCCGAGCCTTGACCCAAAAAACAGTCGGGCACATCGCACCATTGCGATCTCCTCAGAAAGACATGTCAAATTGACTGCTCACTTGAGTGCAATGGATATCTAGAGAAAAGGATGTATTTCGCTGTACCGCACACGAGCGGTGCTTCATGGGACCCGAATCTCAGTCCCGAAGTGCAATGAATGGATCACAACATTGTGATCCTCTCAAAAAATTACACAAGATTAACTAATCACTTGTCTGAATCGGACACCCGGTGAAGAAGATGGAAATCACTGCCAACTCCCAAAATGGCCCCCATGGGGCCCGCACCATCATGCAGAATTAAAGCGGGAAGATTGCACCATTGCAATTCCCTTGCAAAAACACTCATAATCGACTGCTCGCACGCCCCGAATGGACGTCCGATGAAAAAGTTGCTAAACACTGCTCGCAGCTTAAAAGAAGGCCCATGGGGCCCATGCGTCAACTCCGGTTTCAACGCCCGAAACCGTACTAGAAATCTTGGTCTCAATGCTAGGGTTGAAACGCCACTAATGATGGTCAAAACTGACATCATATGTGTCCATGCCATCCAAAACAAGAATGCCCGGAAAAACACTATTATGCTTAACAGACATGTCGCGCCCCCGAGCCCCCATTTTGGGAGTTAAAATTCCCCGAGACCATCTCAAAACGTCAGTCTCGATCCAAGGATCATGTCACAACATAATTAACGCGAATCCTATTTACGGTTTTCAATTTAAAGGTGTTTAAATAATGAAGGACCAGAACGGGGTGGGTCGGGCCAGTTCGGCCGGCCCACCCACTGCCTGAACTAGCCCGCGTTTCATCGCGCGAGCCAGCTGCCTTGCCCCGGACCGGCTTGAGCCGTTCCGGCTCTCCTTCCATGGGACCCGCGTATCGCAGGTCCCTGTTGCCAGCCGAGGTCATGAGGACCACGGTCTCCCGCGCACGCCGATCGGCAAAGCCGGTCAGCCCGGGTCGTCGCGCCCCGCTGGCACCGTCGACGCCCTCAGCTCACCCGACTGCCTGCCCGACCACCGCGCCGACGCCCTCGACCCCGCGGCCTGGAGTCACTGCCTGGAGCACCATCAGAGGCCACTGCCGACCGCCACTCGAACCTTCCGGAGAACCCAAATCCGCCGAAAAAACACCACAAACACCCCGGACTTCAGCTCACAGCTAAGGACGCCCCGGAACTCCAAATTTAAATCTGAAACATGAGTCGAAGAGCTCAAAACATTTACTATGCATTTATGGGCTTCTCTAGACAATTTTATAGCAATTATATGCAAGTAATTCAATTTGAAGAAGATTACAGGAATTAAAACTATAAAACACGAGCCTACCTCTTGGGCGTAGCCCGACGCTTCGCGTGCGATCTGCCAGAAATTGCAATGCCTTGGAGAGGAAAAGAAGATGGAGGGGAGCTTGTTGGAGAGGAGCTTCCTTGAGGGTTATTCCACCAGGAGGTGAAAATGAAGGATAGGGGATGAGTTAAGGTTTAAATAAAGAAAAACTAATTAAAAGTTTAATTAATTTAAACCCCCAAATTAACCTGCATCTGAAACTCTCAACAAGGTCGAGGTTAAGCCTCCCCTAGGGTAAAAACCACCTCCCAAGCACAACGACAGTCTCAAAATTTTAATCCGAGGCCTCGTTCAAAATTTATAAAATTTAACTTCCGAAGCCGCTAAATTATGAAAATTCCCCTGGGTCCATTTTCCACAGGAGGCCCGCACCTGCGAAAATTACACCCTTTCTAGAGAAAACGGCACGTTACAGACTCAACTATTCCCTCTGTTTTCCCATCTGAGCAACCGTTTAATAGATACTTGAGTTTAACCATTAAACGAATAAATTAGTTATTTTATTTATCTGTTTAACGTTTCGGTAACGGGTGAGGGGTCCCAACGTCCCGCGCCGACATGCTTTATGTCGTTCCTGGGGTAAAAAAACCATTTAGGACCCATCCATACTCTCAGGTTTCTGATCCGAAACACCGTTTAGGAGTTATCCCATTTATTTGGCATGTCCAGTGTGAACGCATTGAAAATTTAATTCTGGCCACACCGAGGCTCGGAATTGCACGCCGTCTGAAGGCACTGCTCTGGAATAACATCAAGAATATTCCAAAGTATTTTATAGCAAAAACAGGGTTCTTACATCATTCCCTCTTTCAAGATTTTCTTCACCGAAAAGCAAAACCAGGGAACAAATCAGGGTACTAAGCCCACACCTGGCTCTCCCGTACCCAGAAGAACTCTTGCACAGTCCTGCGTCACCGCACACAGACCAAAGGATTTGATCTATTCACGTGAGGTCTTACCTTACTAATAATGTGAATAAGAGTACACACATGTCTCCTCAGTTATGCCACGTGGGAGATGTCGTGAACCCACTCCAGACTTTTGGGTTAGGACAAGGCGGTAGGGAACCTCACCATCCCTTCGCACGGTCTCAAACGGCCCGAAGGCTCTCGGGGGTAGCTCACCTCCCCGACCGAACCCCTACGTCACACACCGTGACTGGAATCACTATTTGGACCTGGGATAAAGCCCAGTGATTCCCTCATTCAGAATATCCATATGGTGAAACACCCAAGGATATCTAGTCACACAAGATTTCACAGTCGATGTCCCACGAACAAGACTCTCTTACACACTCGAAGAGCGAAAGAGTCGACACCATCGACTAAAGAAAAAGGTCCCACACCCTCTACCCTACCAACACAGGGTTACACCAACACCTCGCATCACTCTGGTAACAACTCAAGTAAGGAGCATGGATAAAATCATTTCACATACAGAGTCTAACAATTCTACTTACAAAAAGTAGAAGAGCTATAGAGTGTACCTCTTATCATGTCATGATCTGCAGGATCGTAGACATCTAAAGCTCGCGGCTGTCCACGGTCCCAACTGTCAGCTCCCGAAGCCTAAAGTGGACCGCCTGGTGGTGATGGGAAGACCTCGTAAGGCCATCCTCCACTTCCAGCTCCTCCTGCTCCTCTTCAAGCACCACCTCTCTGGGCGCTACTCCGATCACGGCGCTGCCTCTGCCGCGGTGGTGTACCCGCTGCCTGCCCGATATTCTCAGTGTGCCTGGTCAGGCAGTCTCGTGCCAAGTGACCTCGTCCATCACAAGAATAGAACTGGCGCTCTCTGGACTACCCTGGTTCCCTCCGGTGCCACTGTGGTGTACGACCACGGCCCGGAGTCCACTCACAGAAGGGTATCCTCGGCTGAGGCCCTGAACTCTACTACCACAGTGGTGCACCACCACGTCTCCGAAACCGGTGGGTGGAAGGCCGCCTGCATCATGTTTCTATCTGCTAACGCCTGCTAGCTACGACAGACGTCTCGGATCCATTGTGCCAACTACCACCATCAACTGTAAAGCGTGAAAGGAATCTCTCTATCACCAGTGCCTGCTCTAGCACCCTGACATAAGTGGGAATGCCCAAGGGTACTATGACAGAAAAAATCTCTCTGTAGAGACCCTACTCAAACTTATGCGCTTGTAAGTTGTCATCGTGGACCAAGTTCGGGTAAAAACGTGCACGGTCCGTGAAACTAGTTGCGTAATTAGTCACCGTCATCCTTCCCTTCTGAAACTGCAGGAGCTCCTGGATCCTAACGGAGCGTAAGAAGGAGGGGTAAAACTCCTCATGGAACAGAAGTTGACAGTCACCCCAAGAAAGTGACGAATCATCAAGTAACTGAGTCACCATACTCCAACAACACCCAGATGCTCTGTGGAAAAGGTTGGCTGCCAAAGCCATCCTCTAATCTGCTGGTGTCTACACAAGCCTGAAGAGGCAAACCACTGTCTCGAGCCAAACCTCTGTTGCCTGAGGGTTTGGCTCACCACTGAACCTCAGCGGTCTCTATCGCTGGAACTCACGGAGCGCGCTCAAACTTCTCTCAAGCTCAGTCTTCTTTGCTTAAGATGTCTACTACTCACCAGGTGGGGGTGCCACTACCGGCCCACCCGGAGAAAGGGGATCACATGATGGGTCCTGGACTGAGGCCTCATCGCTCACATGGTCGTCATCACGAACCAAAGCTGGTATCCTGGCTGGCTGTCTTCGCGGAGACATCCTGAATATTATCAAGGAGTTCCACGGTCAGATGAGCATATATGTATGTAACAGTAACAACAAAGGGGAGCTGACTCAAGAAGGATAGTCAAGACTCAATCCTATGTGATGCAAAAACAAATTTTCCCTACAACAAGTGTCTCATCATGCTGAGTCGACAAGCAGGTTATTAGGGTTCTGGTGAATGGATACGTCAGCCATCGCACCATCACTTGACTCCCTGGCCTGAGAGCGGCTCTCAAGACACATTGCCATTATTGACCTAGATCCCAACCAATTCCTTTTTAGGGACATCCGAAAAACATCCCAAGGAACGAACCACCTCTGATACCACTTTTTCATGACCCAACCCTACCCGAGCTCGAGCCGAAACTACCCCAAGCCCACCTCCATAGGCTAGGTGTTGGCGACAAGCGCTGAAGGCTAAAAAACTCAGGGAGGCCTTTGCCTAAGTACCTGTACACACACACGCAACCCACTCAATGTAATAGTGTAGAGTAAAAGAGAAATTAAAGTGACAACTCTTATAAACAACCACAAAAAGTGCATCGACCTTTAAATAGTACAAAGCAAGTCATGAAGGTAAACTAAAAAGAAAAGGGAAAAACACACGCCCAACCAGAAAAGTGCCACAACCCGGCAACCGGTAAAAAAAATTAAAATAGCTGGGAGAGTCCCACACATGGAACCCAACTACGACCACCGCACGTGGTCCAGGATCCTGAACTTCTAAGATTCTTTGTAGTCACAAAGCAACCTGTCCGTTGTCTGCAAGGGAACACTAAGTGCGGGCAAAGCCCAAGCAGGGGTGAGTATAAAAATACTCAGTAAGATACCCCGAAGTCTTGAGGGAGAAACAAAGGAGGTACTGAAGAGTGAGCAGTAGATCGAACAGGGAATAGCAAAGGAGTACAACAAAGAGTGTAGTAAAGAGTACAACTCAACCCAATAAGAGGAAGGAAGTAGA
The DNA here is from genome assembly GCA_963277665.1 of Viscum album. Taxonomy (NCBI): domain Eukaryota; kingdom Viridiplantae; phylum Streptophyta; class Magnoliopsida; order Santalales; family Viscaceae; genus Viscum; species Viscum album. The sequence continues at coordinate 143,642,005 of OY728155.1, forward strand.
CTCGTCCAAACACAAGGAGCTAGAAGCGGTGAGAAAATAAACTTCTCGTCGAGTCTTCGCTACCTATAGCAGGAGAGTAGACTCATACAACCACGAGAATCTAGACACGGAAATCACATAGCATACCCCGCACGTCTTTGCCTCTCCTGGAAGGTGAGTAAACAAAACCCAAGGAGTGTGTACTGGAACAAGGTATATATATATATATACACATGCTCAATCAAGAGACCCGAACAAGATCGCAAGGGGATCTCCATCCCATAGCTCAGCCTAAGAAAGTGAGTAGCCAACAGTCCCAGAAGTAAACACCATCGATGCCCAGTATCCATACGACTGCCCCGAACTCCAAGTCAAGGGGCTCAAATCACCGCACCTTGACATTATCCGCTTTGGGCGGCACTGACTCACCTACATGGTTTTAGGTCGCATCACAAGGACGCGTCTCGGTGGGGAAAGTGTCACTATTACTTGAGTGTTATAGGGGAAGTCAAACCACACCTCATCACTGTCACACAGTTGAGAGGTATTCTCAAATTCGAAGGATTCCCACAGCCCAACCCCGCAAAAGGGTAATCCACTAGAGGGAGACCCGGAACCACTATGGCCATCCCTGGTGGATGGTACCCCACTGGCCATCCCTGCTGGATGGTACACCACTGGCCATCCCTGCTGGATGGTACACCATTGGCCATCCCTACTGAATGGTACCTCACTGGTAACTGGAACACATAGAGGGAAACACGTCACGATAGATCACGGAAGGAAGATATGATCTTGATACACAGCTAGGGAGTCTGCACCCAGGGATCACTGGGGGATCTGTACCCAACTAGAAACAACCTCCTAGGTAGAGGATCTGGGCCCGTGTAATGTGTTGGTCACCCCTATAACCAAAGAACTCTACCAGGGTACACGAAGGGACGTGAGGATCTCCCTGGGCCTCTCGGGGCGATCATGCTCTAATCCGCTGAGTCACTGTTGAAGTGGACCGAGACAACTCACTTCAAAAAGTGGGAAAACACCCACACTATACGAACGCACCTATTTGTAAACGATTCCGTAGTCCAGTGAAAGGGATGCAACACTGAAAACCCCCTCAGCTGAAAGAATAGGGGAACCAAAACAACTCTGCCAGTCAAACCATCGAGAATAGAACCAGGGGACCCACTCAACCCAGATGGTCAAAACCATCGAGAATAGGACCAGGGGGACTCACTCAACCCTTCTAGTCTAAACACTGCTAACATAAAGGCTCTCTGCATCATAAGAGGTCAAAGGTACGTAAAGAAGAACACAATGCACACATGTGGCCCACACGACGTGTGGCCCAAACTCATCTCCAAACCAAGCGCACAAACGTTATCAGGTACAAACTACAACATGTAACTCCAAGCATTCCAGTATACTCCTAGAGTATGTCACATTACCAGCCCAAGGGATATCGTGCACATGACACCCAAAGTCAACACAAAAAGGCGTAAACATAACTTCACCAACCTGCTTCCTCCACGGCCCTAGCACAACCAACCACATCTATTTAAACACTAACTTCACTCTCACAGGAGTGAATGCGATTACACACCAAGGGTTCCCAACAAACATCACAGGAAGAACCACCACCGGTACACCTTTAATGCTTCCACATTTGAAGAGATCTCGAAAGAGACTCCGCACATCCAAATGGATCGTACTGTTGTAATCCTCACAGAAAAACATGAGAGAATGACTATTTACTCGCCTCCAAGAGACATTCGACGTAAAAGTCATTCAACACTGATTTACGCCCAAACGACATCCCGTGGTCCCGAGCCTCAACCCCAAAAATAGTCGGGCGCATCGCACCATTGCGATCTCCTCAGAAAGACACGTCAAATTGACTGCTCACTTGAGTGCAATGAATATCCATGGAGAAAGATGTATTTTTCTGTACCACACACGAGCGGCGATTTGTGAGACCCACATCTTGGTCCCGAAGTGCAACGAATGGATCACACCATTGCGATCCTCTCGAAAAAGTACACAAGATTGACTACTCACTTGTCCGAATCGGACACCCGGTGAAGAAGATGGAAATCACTGCCAACTCCCAAAACGGCCCCTGTGGGGCCTGCACCATCGTGCAGAATTAAAGTGGTTGGATTGCACCATTGCAATGCCCTTGAAAAAACACACAGATTCGACTACTCGCATGCCCTGAACAGACGTCCGATGAAAAAGTTGCTAAACGCTCCTCGCAGCTTAAAAGACGACCCATGGGGCCCATGCCTCAACTCCTATTTCAATGCCTGAAACCATACTGGAAATCTTCGTCTTGATACCAGAGTCACAATGCCGCTGACGACGCTCAAAACGGACATCAGATGTGTCTGTGCCATCTAATACAAGAACGCTCGGAAAAACACTATTCCGCTTAACGGACGTGTCGCACCCCCGAGCCCCCGTTTCGGGAGTTAAAATTCACCGAGACTATCTAAAAATGTTCGTATCGATCCAAGGATCATGTCGCCGTAGACTGAACGCAAATCCGATTTGCAGTTTTCAATTTAAAGGCACTTAAATAATGAAGGACCAGAACGGGGTGGGCCGGGCCGGTTCGGCCGGCGCACCCACCGCCTGAACCGGCCCACGATTCACCGCACGGGCTGGCTGCCTCACCCGGACCGGCTTGAGCCGGTCCGGCTCTTCTTCCATGGGACCCGCGTATCGTGGGTCCCTGTCGCCAGCCGGGGTCACGATGACCCAGGTCTCCCGCGCACGCTGACTGACAAAGTCGGTCGGCCCGGGTCGTCGCGCCCCGCTGGCACCATTGACGCCCTCGGCTCACCCGACTGCTCGCTCGGCCACCGCGCCGACGCCCCCGACCCCACGGCCTGGAGCCGCCACATGGAGAACCGCCGGAGGCCGTCGCTTGGACCTACGCTGCTACCTGAGCTCGCGCCGCCGCCTCCTGAGGACGCCGCGCCGCCGCCGACCGCCACTCGAACCTGTCAGAGAACCCAAATCCGTCGGAAAAAACACCACAAACACCCCGGACTTCGGCTCGTAGCTTCGGACACCTCAGAACTCCAAATTTAAATCTGAAACATGCGTCAGAGAGCTCAGAACATATACTACGCATTTATGGGCTTCGGTCGAAAATTCGATAGTAATTCGACGCAATTAATTTAACTTGAAGAAGATTGCGGGAATTAAAACTATAAAACACGAGCCTACCTCTTGGGCGTAGCCCGACCCTTCGCGTGTGATCCTACAGAAGTTGAAACACCTTGGAGAGGAGGAGAATATGGAGGGGAGCTTGTTGGAGAGGAGCTTCCTTGAGAGTTCTTCCGCCAGGAGGTGCAAATTAAGGAGAGGGGATGAGTTAATGTTTAAATAAATAAAACCTAATTAAAATTTTAATTAATTTAAACCCCCAAATTAACCCGCATCCGAAACTCTCGACGGGGTCAAGGTTAAGCCTCCCCTAGGGTAAACACCACCTCCTGAGCACAACGGAAGTCTCGAAATTTTAATCCAAGGCCTCGTTCAAAAGTTATAAAATTTAACGTTCAAAGACGCTAAATTACGAAAACGCCCCTGGGGCCATTTTCCAGAGGAGGCCCACACCCGCGAAAATTACACCCTTCCTAGGGCAAATGACACGTTCAGGACTCAACGGTGCCCTTGATTTTCCCATCAGAGTAACCGTTTAAGAGATAATTGAGTTTAAACATTAAAGGAATAAATTAATTATTTTATTTATCCGTTTAACGTTCTGGTAACGGGCGAGGGTTCCCAACATCCCGCGATGACATGATTTATGTCATTCCTAGGGTAAACACCCCATTTTAGACCCATCCATACTCTCAGATTTCTGATCCGAAACACCATTTAGGAGTTATCCTATTTATTTTGCGTGCCCATTGTGAACGCACTGAAAATTTAATTCCGGCCACACCGTGGCTCAGAATTGCACGCCGTCTGAAGGTGCTGTTCTGGAATAACATCAAGAATATTACAAAGTCTTTTATAGCAAAAACCAGGTTCTTACAATTGTGATAAATACTGATATGTTCATCTTCTATATATATAGATGTTATTTTTATGAATATAAAAATATATGTGCATTTGAAAATAAGGATGTTACATTTCCTTCAGAGCTACACTTTGAAGACATACAAGTTTTGATCCTTGATTGTTTCATTGTTTTTGCTGCAATTTTATTTCACTGTTAATATTTTACTACAGTTCAACAAAGTACTTATCATAAATACACTTTGGATAAATACATAATCTATCATCTTCCTGGTGTTTTCTCTAATACTATCTAAATAAATATTGTTTGATGTTTATAAATAAATTTTCACTACTGCACTTTATTAAAGATCATAAATAAGTGTTAGATGCTACTTAAATTGTGTTCCAAAGATGTTTTAACATCTACATACTGATCTATTATCTTTTTAGAGTATTGGATGATTTTACTCATTCATTTTTGGAGTTTAATATTCTCTTAATAAGCTATGGTTATTTCAGTTTCTGGTAAAATAACAAGAAGTCCCTCTAAAAGCCTTGACTATAAGGTGTCAACTACCTGCACTTAGTTGTATAAGTCCCTGGTAAAAGGACTTGCTAGTGAAATTCACCAAGCTCATAGAGAGAGTGTTGGTGGAGTAGACTTGGGGATATGTGTTACCTGAAACACTATAAATTATTATTCTAATTTATTCCTTTATTTACCACTACTTACACATATTTAAGATTAAAGGAAAGAATCACTTTTATCTTAAGAGGTGAGTTTAGTTTCATGTTTTTAAAGGAACACAATCCCCCCTATCGTGTCTTTATCTTTACCATTCTAACCTAATAGGTTTTAGTTCATGCCCCTAACATAACAACATATCAGTATATAAGAGATAATTAGGTTATTATATCAGCATGGTTTAATAATAATTTAATGAGGTGGAGGAAAAATAAAATAAAAACACTCATTGAATAACGTTACCTCTTCTTCGAGTATCCTCCTTAGGTTTACACCAAAAGCCTTTCTAGGTCAGATTTATGCTCAAAATAAGGCTTCTAGGATGAGACTATGGAAGTTTGGAAGTGATTTTTTGTAACACCCGAGACTTTTATGTTATATAAACCATCAAAGGAATCTTTTTCTACACAACACTTGCTTGGCTTGCTTTGCACGCAATCGCGACCTTCCTCGATAGCTTGCGTCGTACGCAATACCGAGTTTCACTAAACAACAATATACTATTAAAACTAGCCGTTATGAATAGTAATAACCACTTTTTGAAATTTTATAAATTTTATTTTTCAAAATGGACTTCATTTTTGGACTCAGAATATCGAAATTAGCCTAGGGAGAAATTTTGGTATTTTTCTGAAAACTTTCAATTTTTGATGAATAGTGAAACCACTAAGTGGTAGGTTAAAAACCGAATTTTGCATAAAACTTAATTTTACCGCTTCTGTGAATGGAATTTCAAAAATCCGAGAGACACGGTTAATATCAAGGACTAAAATGTGGTTCAATGAGATGAAAATAATTTTTGGTGAATAGTAACTTTTTACTATTTTTTACCGCGGTTAATAGTAAATAGGGTAACTAAGGGTAAATATGATATCAATATTACCCTAACACATGTCCTAATTCTATTGGACAAGTGTAATTCGACCAAAAACAAACTTAGGAATTAAATATGACCATTTAGGCCCACTTGGATTAGATTAGGACATTTATTATTAATTTATTTAAAGAAGGGTTAAAATAGTTAAAATCAAAGTTTAATAAGTAAATCATTTTTAATATGGGGTTATACATAAGATAAATTCGATTGTAAATATTCATTAGAAATCTAAAAAGATTTCCTACATGATGGTATTTTATTTGTAATTTTTAGACATCAAATAATTTAATTTATTTATGACACAACGATGATGCAGTAATTATCTTATTAATAAAATATTGACATAATTGATGTTATAAACACCAAAATAAATGTAATTTGAGATTTTTATGAATTCCACTAATTTTATAGGTTACTATGATATATTAATGTTGATTTAATCAACTTGGTTCGAACAATTAATTCTGTTATGACTTTCACAAAAATCATATATCAAATAGTGTCAAAATTGACACAAAATAGTTTTTAAATCAAATATTATATTATTAATTGTTATTTTATTCCTAAAAATCTAAGGTTCGGCCAAATGACTTAGATAAGGATATATATATTAATAATAAACAATTTTGGGTTCGTTTGGCATGTTATAGTAAGTGTATTAACCATATAGTGAAAGAAAACAAAAAGACACGGTAAAAGTTAAATTATTTAACTTAGAGTTAAATCTAATTGATAAGGTTAAAATAATACCCTAAACTTGTCTAAATCCTATTGGTTGATGGGATTTCGACCCTTCCCCACTTTAGCTTCGAAATAAGACCCTTTGGAACCATTATAAACCGATTTTGACTTTAATATAAAATAATATTTTGAGATATTCCTAAGGTGCCCCTCTCCTCCCTTATAAAAGGGCACCTCCTCCCCCTCCTACTCACACCAAATTGAGCACTCAAGCTCGGCCAACCCCTGCCATTTTCTCCTCTCCACTTCCCTAGAATAATCCTAGAGGTCCTGGTCTTCTCCAAAGACCAATCTTAGTTCCTTAAGTGGAGGATTCAAAGAGGCGTTCCAAAGAAGAGGTAATATCCATTACCGATCTTTTCAATTTCTTTCTTCTTCAACTTCTTCTTCTTTAGTTGTTTCACGATAAAGTAATAACATCAGTATTACTTACATACTGATATGTTATTATAAATATGAAACAACCCTAATTCACCTTCTATCCATCCTACGGAAAAATGAAATCACCGCGCGTGCGTACGTACGGAATACCGTCTCCACGCCGTGGTGTAATCTATTTTCCACCATCACCTTACAAGGATGGGTATAATGGTGTAATGAGTAACTATTTATGATTATTATAAAGTAATATTGATACTGAAATAATATACATATACTCCAATACAATTCCATGATCATAGGAATGATATCATCACTCGTGCGTACGTACGGAATACCGTCTCCACGATGTGATGCGACTCGTTCTACATGATCTTCATTTAATAATGATTATATAAATGAATTGAATGAATGAATATGGCATATACTACACTAATACCATTCTTTAAATGAATTATCTATAACCTAAAGATAAGAATAAGAATTTATTCGACAAAACACGCATAAGAACGAAAAGTTATAAAGACCCGAGTAACAAGTAACAATGAAATATTACTAACAAAAAGCTAATAATATGACCATATATGATATCATATCAACATGTATGATTCTGGAATAAGTCAATAACATTATTTAAACCATTATACAGGAGCTTCGGACACGTACAAAGCAAATCGGACCTAAGGTAAGGGAAATATCACAATCTCATTTTTATCCGAGATTGTTTATTCGTAAGTATTTACTGGGGTGTATTTTATCATCCACATCCATGTTCCCTCAATATGTAATATTGTTTCCATCCACTTGCAATAGTTTAAATCCAATTTTACCTTAGGTGAGTTTTTAGTAAAGAATATGAAAGGAATCTTTTGTCGTTTTTCCGTACGAGGTACTTTTTTGACTTTTCCGACAAAAGTACGAAGAATGTTTTTTTTTTTAACTTATACGGCACGAACGGATTTCTACTATTTTATAAAGCCTTATTCTCATGAAGCTTCCTATAAAAGATTTCATGACTATTTTCAATAAAATCTCTTTCTTTTAAAATTGCATGATGTTTTGTGAAAAGAAATTGATTTTGAAGAAGAAAGGATATTTTCCTCAAGAATTCAATTCAAGTGTTTTATCAAAATTATTTTCCATCTAAGATAATAAAGGGTTCTGTTTCTATCCATATTTTTACATTGTTTTGACTATGTTGTGATGGAATTATGTTTATGAATTCCTTTATCTTATATGAATTGATTTATGATGTCATGATGTTTCAAGAATCCCATTTTTGTTACATGTGTTATGCAATGATGTATGTTTTATGATTATGTGGCACACATAAGAAATGATTCATTATAAGATGGGTGGGACCTATATCTCCCTCCAATGCATTGGGTAAAGATTTTATATCTCATGAGATAGACATGGCTGGAACGGAAGGTTATTTCGGTTCAGTGATACAGGACTGAAACGAGGAGTGAACTCGGTTCAGAAAGGGACTTTGTCCACTAAGATAGTCTTGGCAATAAGTCATGACTAACAAGAAATGATTTTCCATGATTATGTGTGCATGCCACAAAGTTTCAAGTTTTATGTTATGATTATGGGGATCTCATTTTCACTTCTATGATTTATTCCATGTTAAGATATTATGATCTCTTTTGCAGGTTTTGATTTTCATAAAGATATGATATGATTTTTATTTCCTTTATTTGCCCTTGCTGAGCATTTGAGCTCACCCTTTTATGTTTTTTTTCCCCAGGTCAGGAAGATGGATATTAAGTAGAATATGCTAAAAGGGACCCTAGATATGATGAAATAAATGGGAGACACTGTAGAAGATTTATGAACCAGTTGTTTATGTTTCCCAGTTTCTAAAGACACTATACCTATACGGTCCTTTGTGGTTTTATCATATGTTGTAATAAGTGTGCTTCAATTTTGAAGTATTAACAATGTATGTAAAGTATGGGTCGTTATAGTTGGTATCAGAGGAAAGGTATAGTCAACCTTTGGAAACTAGGATGTGAAAGCCTTAGTAAGAACCCTAAGGATAAGTCTAAGCATAGAACACAATCTTAGTGTTTTAGAAATGGCCTTGAATAACCTAGGATAAGACCATAAGCATGAAAATTTTATTCTTGAATTATGTGGTTTCCTATTATAATTAGTGTTGCTCACACTATTCTTCTTGGTTTTAGTCAATGGCTGGAACCCGAAGGAACCGTGTTAATGCGGAATGCGATGGGCAATGCAATGATTGTCCCCCTGAGCAACCAAACAATATGGGAGATGGAATGCAAAATCTTGTAGCCATGCTCACACAACTTTCTCAAGCTATGAATCATGCAGGATTTCCAAACGAGCAAAGGAGGGAGCAACATTCTGTTGAATCCTTCATGAGGCAGCGTCCACCTTCTTTCAGTGGGTCTACTGATCCTTTAGTTGCTGAACAATGGATTAGTACTACTGAAAAGATATTTTCAGTTCTTCAATGTTCTGAACATGATAAAGTCATCCTAGCAGTGTATCGTTTAGAAGGAGATGCTGATCAATGGTGGAATCTTGTTAAGAATACGAGGCAAAGGGATGAAATTGAGTCTATGGAATGGGACGAGTTCAAGAACTTATTTTTCAATAAGTACTTCCCTCGTATTCTCCGAACAAAGATGGAGAAAGAGTTCCTTGAACTGAAGCAAAGGGATGATGAATCTGTTAGTACCTATGAAGCAAATTTTACAAGACTTGCAAGGTACGCTTCTGGTATTATTATCCAACCTGAGAGTAAGATCGATCGATTCTTTAGTGGCTTAAAACCAAGTCTTCGAAGGGCGTTAGCCATAAGGGACTTCAATAGCTACGAGGAAATCGTTCGATGTGCTCTCAAAGTCGAGATGGAGATTGGAGTAACCCATCAGTCACATGGGTTTGATAAGAAGAGGAAGATGGAATTCAAAGAAAAATCTAAAGAGCACACGGAAAAGAAGATGAGCTTTTCCTTATGCTCAAAGTGTGGAAAGAAACATGGAGGGAGTTGTCTTAAAGGGACAAGTAAATGTTTTAAATGTGGAAAGGAAGGTCATCGGGCATTTGAATGCCGTGATAATGGGAAGAAGATGTCTAATGACGCAAACAAAGGAAGGGATACACAGAATGATCCTACTACACTTCAATGTTTCAAGTGCAAGGAGATGGGGCATTATGCCAATCAATGCCCAAATCCAAGGGTTGATGATGATGGTCGACGTCAACAAACTCTTAAGGCTAAAGACAAAGGAAAGTCACATGCAATTTCTATCAGCGATGTGGAGTACGATAACGATGTGGTGAAAGGTACACTTACCATCCACTCTAAAGTAGCAAATGTTTTATTTGATTCTGGATCCACCCACTCTTTTATTTCTGAAGACTTTTCTAAGAGTATCACCGTATTACCTCAACAATTAGATGTTGAGTTAGCTGTGACAACACCTAATGGCACATCAATCGCATCAAAAGTTTATAATTCTTCTCCGATCGAAGTTTGTGGGAAAGTTCTTCCTGCAAATCTTGTGATCCTTCCTATAGTGGAATTTGATGTGATTCTTGGCATGGATTGGCTTTCTTTATACGGAGCTCATATCAATTTCCAAAGAAGGGAAGTCACATTTCATATTCCAGATCAATCTACGATCGTCTATCAATGCAAGGATGAACATAACCTTCCAGTGGATATTTCTTCCATCTTATGGGTATTGATTCCACTAAATGAAGGTTATTTATCTCAAATGGTTGGTGAGAAACTCACGATTAAGAATATGCCCATTGTACGGGAGTTTGATGATGTCTTTCCGGAGGAATTACCAGGTCTTCCACCAAATCGTGAAGTTGAGTTTTCAATAGAACTCGTACCGGGTGCTTTGCCTATTTCAAAGACACCTTATAGAATGGCCCTAATTGAGTTGCAGGAATTGAAGAAGCAACTCCAAGAGAATCTTGATAAGGGATTCATACGCCCTAGTGCGTCACCTTGGGGAGCACCTGTTCTATTTGTTAAGAAGAAAGATGGATCAATGAGACTCTGCATTGATTATCGAGAACTTAACAAGATCACTATCAAGAACAAATATCCTCTCCCACGCATTGATGACTTATTTGACCAACTACGCGGAGCTCAATACTTTTCCAAGATTGATCTTCGTTCAGGGTATCATCAATTAAGGGTCAAAAGGGAGGATATACCAAAGACGGCATTCCGTACAAGGTATGGACACTATGAATTTATAGTGATGCCATTTGGTCTTACTAATGCCCCTGCTATCTTCATGGATCTAATGAATAGAGTCTTTAGAGACTATCTTGATCAATTTGTGGTAGTCTTTATAGACGATATTCTTGTCTATTCAAAGAGCAAGGAAGAACATGAAGATCACTTGAGAATTATATTGAAGACCCTGAGAAAGGAGAAGCTTTATGCCAAATTTACCAAGTGTGAATTTTGGCTTCAAAAAGTTGCATTTTTGGGTCACATAATCTCAAAAGAGGGGATATCTGTGGATCCAGCAAAAACAGAGGTTATCGAAAGATGGTCGAGACCAACAACAGTAACTGAGATCCGAAGTTTTCTTGGTTTGGCTGGATATTATCGACGTTTTGTAAAAGATTTTTCACGATTATCTAATCCACTCACCAAGTTGACTCGGAAAGGAGTTAAGTTTGTCTGGACAGAGGAATGTGAAGAGAATTTCAAGGAGTTGAAAAGAAGGTTATCCAGTGCACCTGTGCTCACACTGCCTTGTAGTAGAGAAAGGTTTGTGATCTACAGTGATGCATCCAAGAAGGGATTGGGGTGTGTTCTTATGCAAAATGATATGGTGATAGCTTATGCCTCACGACAGTTGAAAATCCATGAGCAAAATTACCCAACACATGATTTGGAGTTGGCTGCGGTAATCTTTGCATTAAAGATTTGGAGGCATTACCTTTATGGTGAAAGGTGTGATATTTATACTGATCATAAAAGTTTAAAGTATATTTTCACACAAAAGGAGCTGAATATGCGTCAAAGAAGATGGTTGGAGCTGATTAAGGATTACGACTGCTCAATCCATTACCACCCTGGGAAAGCAAACAAGGTGGCAGATGCATTAAGTCGACAAGACCATGCTAGTTTATCCATGATGAGGATCACAAAAGATCCAATATTTATGGATTTACAAAGGATGGATCTTGGAGTTATAATGGAAGGGGAAAAATCTTATCTTTCTCAAATTAATGTTCAACCATCTATACATGTGAAGATTAAAGAGGCACAGAAAGAAAATGCCGAGTTACAAAAGAAGGTGAGAAATGTTCCTGAATTCAACCTTGATTGTGATGGGATAATAAAGTTCAGGAATCGGGTTTGCGTTCCTCCCATCCCCGAATTAATGAATGAGCTGCTGGATGAGGCTCATAGTTCATCATTCTCTATTCATCCTGGAAGCACGAAGATGTATAGGGACCTGAAAGAGTACTTCTGGTGGGATGGCATGAAAAGAGATGTTGCTGAATATGTCTCTCGATGCTTGGTTTGTCAACAAGTTAAAGCTGAGAGACAAAAGTCTAAGGGGATGTTACAACCATTACCCATACCCGAATGGAAATGGGAAAACATCACTATGGACTTTGTCACAGGACTTCCTAAAACATCCAAAGGCAATAATGCTATCTGGGTCATAGTTGATCGTCTTACAAAGTCTGCACACTTCATTCCTATTAGAGAGGATTTCTCTCTAGATCAGCTTGCCAGGATATATGTAAAGGAAGTAGTAAGATTGCATGGAGTACCACTTTCTATTATATCTGATCGGGATCCGAGATTTACCTCGAAGTTCTGGCGAAGTCTTCAGCATACTCTGGATACAGAGTTGAGTTTCAGCACTGCTTATCATCCCCAGACAGACGGTCAGTCTGAGAGAACAATTCAAACCCTAGAAGATATGTTGAGAGCTTGCTCTATGGATTTCAAAGGAGGTTGGGATCAACACCTACCTTTGGTGGAATTTTCTTATAATAATAGCTTTCACTCCAGTATTCAGATGGCTCCTTATGAAGCTCTCTATGGAAAGAAATGCAGGACTCCAACTTGCTGGGATGAAGTTGGGGAAAGAAAGCTATTAGGACCTGATCTCGTTGATGAAATGGCAGAAAAGGTCAGATCTATTCAACAACACATAAGAGCAGCTCAGAGTCGACAGAAAAGTTATGCCGACAACCGAAGAAAAGACCTAGAGTTTGAAGTGGGCAATAAAGTGTTCTTACGAATATCTCCCTGGAAGAGGGTTATGAGATTTGGAAAGAAGGGGAAGTTGAGCCCTAGATATATCGGTCCTTTCGAAATACTGGATCGTGTTGGGAAGGTAGCTTACCGATTGGCGCTTCCACCGAATCTCTCTCAAGTTCACGATGTGTTCCATGTATCTCTCCTGAGAAAGTACATACCAGATCCTTCACATGTACTCAGCTCAGAAGTTGTACCGCTGGAGCAAGATCTTTCTTATGAAGAACAGCCGATAGAGATTCTGGATCGTAGCGAAAAAGTCCTACGAAACAAGACCACCCGCTTGGTGAAAGTTTTATGGAGGAACCACCAACTTGAAGAAGCTACATGGGAGCTTGAGGATATGATGAAGGAGAAGTATCCTCATCTGTTTGTTACAAAGTGATGAATTTCGAGGGCGAAATTCTTTTTAAGGGGGGTAGAATGTAACACCCGAGACTTTTATGTTATATAAACCATCAAAGGAATCTTTTTCTACACAACACTTGCTTGGCTTGCTTTGCACGCAATCGCGACCTTCCTCGATAGCTTGCGTCGTACGCAATACCGAGTTTCACTAAACAACAATATACTATTAAAACTAGCCGTTATGAATAGTAATAACCACTTTTTGAAATTTTATAAATTTTATTTTTCAAAATGGACTTCATTTTTGGACTCAGAATATCGAAATTAGCCTAGGGAGAAATTTTGGTATTTTTCTGAAAACTTTCAATTTTTGATGAATAGTGAAACCACTAAGTGGTAGGTTAAAAACCGAATTTTGCATAAAACTTAATTTTACCGCTTCTGTGAATGGAATTTCAAAAATCCGAGAGACACGGTTAATATCAAGGACTAAAATGTGGTTCAATGAGATGAAAATAATTTGTGGTGAATAGTAACTTTTTACTATTTTTTACCGCGGTTAATAGTAAATAGGGTAACTAAGGGTAAATATGATATCAATATTACCCTAACACATGTCCTAATTCTATTGGACAAGTGTAATTCGACCAAAAACAAACTTAGGAATTAAATATGACCATTTAGGCCCACTTGGATTAGATTAGGACATTTATTATTAATTTATTTAAAGAAGGGTTAAAATAGTTAAAATCAAAGTTTAATAAGTAAATCATTTTTAATATGGGGTTATACATAAGATAAATTCGATTGTAAATATTCATTAGAAAGCTAAAAAGATTTCCTACATGATGGTATTTTATTTGTAATTTTTAGACATCAAATAATTTAATTTATTTATGACACAACGATGATGCAGTAATTATCTTATTAATAAAATATTGACATAATTGATGTTATAAACACCAAAATAAATGTAATTTGAGATTTTTATGAATTCCACTAATTTTCTAGGTTACTATGATATATTAATGTTGATTTAATCAACTTGGTTCGAACAATTAATTCTGTTATGACTTTCACAAAAATCATATATCAAATAGTGTCAAAATTGACACAAAATAGTTTTTAAATCAAATATTATATTATTAATTGTTATTTTATTCCTAAAAATCTAAGGTTCGGCCAAATGACTTAGATAAGGATATATATATTAATAATAAACAATTTTGGGTTCGTTTGGCATGTTATAGTAAGTGTATTAACCATATAGTGAAAGAAAACAAAAAGACACGGTAAAAGTTAAATTATTTAACTTAGAGTTAAATCTAATTGATAAGGTTAAAATAATACCCTAAACTTGTCTAAATCCTATTGGTTGATGGGATTTCGACCCTTCCCCACTTTAGCTTCGAAATAAGACCCTTTGGAACCATTATAAACCGATTTTGACTTTAATATAAAATAATATTTTGAGATATTCCTAAGGTGCCCCTCTCCTCCCTTATAAAAGGGCACCTCCTCCCCCTCCTCCTCACACCAAATTGAGCACTCAAGCTCGGCCAACCCCTGCCATTTTCTCCTCTCCACTTCCCTAGAATAATCCTAGAGGTCCTGGTCTTCTCCAAAGACCAATCTTAGTTCCTTAAGTGGAGGATTCAAAGAGGCGTTCCAAAGAAGAGGTAATATCCATTACCGATCTTTTCAATTTCTTTCTTCTTCAACTTCTTCTTCTTTAGTTGTTTCATGATAAAGTAATAACATCAGTATTACTTACATACTGATATGTTATTATAAATATGAAACAACCCTAATTCACCTTCTATCCATCCTACGGAAAAATGAAATCACCGCGCGTGCGTACGTACGGAATACCGTCTCCATGCCGTGGTGTAATCTATTTTCCACCATCACCTTACAAGGATGGGTATAATGGTGTAATGAGTAACTATTTATGATTATTATAAAGTAATATTGATACTGAAATAATATACATATACTCCAATACAATTCCATGATCATAGGAATGATATCATCACTCGTGCGTACGTACGGAATACCGTCTCCACGATGTGATGCGACTCGTTCTACATGATCTTCATTTCATAATGATTATATAAATGAATTGAATGAATGAATATGGCATATACTACACTAATACCATTCTGTAAATGAATTATCTATAACCTAAAGATAAGAATAAGAATTTATTCGACAAAACACGCATAAGAACGAAAAGTTATAAAGACCCGAGTAACAAGTAACAATGAAATATTACTAACAAAAAGCTAATAATATGACCATATATGATATCATATCAACATGTATGATTCTGGAATAAGTCAATAACATTATTTAAACCATTATACAGGAGCTTCGGACACGTACAAAGCAAATCGGACCTAAGGTAAGGGAAATATCACAATCTCATTTTTATCTGAGATTGTTTATTCGTAAGTATTTACTGGGGTGTATTTTATCATCCACATCCATGTTCCCTCAATATGTAATATTGTTTCCATCCACTTGCAATAGTTTAAATCCAATTTTACCTTAGGTGAGTTTTTAGTAAAGAATATGAAAGGAATCTTTTGTCGTTTTTCCGTACGAGGTACTTTTTTGACTTTTCCGACAAAAGTACGAAGAATGTTTTTTTTTTTTAACTTATACGGCACGAACGGATTTCTACTATTTTATAAAGCCTTATTCTCATGAAGCTTCCTATAAAAGATTTCATGACTATTTTCAATAAAATCTCTTTCTTTTAAAATTGCATGATGTTTTGTGAAAAGAAATTGATTTTGAAGAAGAAAGGATATTTTCCTCAAGAATTCAATTCAAGTGTTTTATCAAAATTATTTTCCATCTAAGATAATAAAGGGTTCTGTTTCTATCCATATTTTTACATTGTTTTGACTATGTTGTGATGGAATTATGTTTATGAATTCCTTTATCTTATATGAATTGATTTATGATGTCATGATGTTTCAAGAATCCCATTTTTGTTACATGTGTTATGCAATGATGTATGTTTTATGATTATGTGGCACACATAAGAAATGATTCATTATAAGATGGGTGGGACCTATATCTCCCTCCAATGCATTGGGTAAAGATTTTATATCTCATGAGATAGACATGGCTGGAACGGAAGGTTATTTCGGTTCAGTGATACAGGACTGAAACGAGGAGTGAACTCGGTTCAGAAAGGGACTTTGTCCACTAAGATAGTCTTGGCAATAAGTCATGACTAACAAGAAATGATTTTCCATGATTATGTGTGCATGCCACAAAGTTTCAAGTTTTATGTTATGATTATGGGGATCTCATTTTCACTTCTATGATTTATTCCATGTTAAGATATTATGATCTCTTTTGCAGGTTTTGATTTTCATAAAGATATGATATGATTTTTATTTCCTTTATTTGCCCTTGCTGAGCATTTGAGCTCACCCTTTTATGTTTTTTTCCCCAGGTCAGGAAGATGGATATTAAGTAGAATATGCTAAAAGGGACCCTAGATATGATGAAATAAATGGGAGACACTGTAGAAGATTTATGAACCAGTTGTTTATGTTTCCCAGTTTCTAAAGACACTATACCTATACGGTCCTTTGTGGTTTTATCATATGTTGTAATAAGTGTGCTTCAATTTTGAAGTATTAACAATGTATGTAAAGTATGGGTCGTTATATTTTTATAGGTATTGGCCAAACCAAAAGGGTTTTAAGGTGTGAAGAGGAGAAGATAGAGGGTGGCCTTATATAAGTGAGGTGAGTGGCACACTTGTAATTTTTTAAAAAGATAAAGGTGAATCCATGTTTTTATCATGACACAGGGATAAAAAATGGATTATTCTTAAGAATTAGACAATATAGGGTCAGAATATGTCTAGAAAATATATTTTAGACAAGTTTTTATGTCATTTTAACCCTTATAATTTTACTTTAATCCCCAGATAAACCTATTTTTACCTTAACCACAGTAATTCATTTTTACTATTTTCAGTATTCATTTTGGTAAAAATCAAGTTTAAATTATTGGATAATATAAATTATGATGATTCCAAATATGGAATCCATTTTTCAAATTCTATTCACATAAGTGAAAAAATTTAATTTAATATTAATCCCATAGACATGACAAGAATGCGAGTTTTCAAAGAGAAAATGTTCAAAAGTTTACAAAATTTTTATATAAAAAATCAACACAAAAATGATTATAATGGAATAAATTGGATTAATAGATATATAAATTTACTAATTTTAATTTAAAACCAATTTAAAATATAATTTAACTTTAAAAATAATTTAAACAAAAATGGAGTTTTCAATTAAAATTTAGTAATTTTCAATATTAATCAAAAAATTAATCTTTTTAGAAAATTAAAAAACATTAAGCCTAAGATAATTTTTACATTATGATTTTAAAAAAGAAAATTATTTTTTCAAATTAATTTTCTAAAATTTTCAAAAAATAATTTTCAAATAAGTTCACAAAAGGAAACAAAATTGTTTTTTAGAAAAATACAGTTTTAAGCATAAAATTGGATATATTATTATCTATTATCTGTAAAACACATAAGATGAATGTTAAATAGTTGATTGAATATATAATATATAATATATAAATTTTACTAAAATATTTCACCAAAATTTATCTGTTTAATTTATTGAGGTAAAACACATTTGTGCACATAAAAATAGTTTTTTAGAAAAAAGATTTCCATTATTTTCAAATAGTTTTTATTTTCATATAGAATTAATTGGTCACTAAAGATTTCATTTTATATACTTGTGTAAACCATATATTTTCATAATTTAGTTAATCTTATTCATACTCACCATTCCAATAGCTATATTATAACTATCATAATAATATTTTAATAGTATGTTACATTTTGTTTAAACTCAATGTTGCGTGTAATGAAATCTAAACTTGATGTTGTGTATAATAAAATATAGAATTGGTGTTTTGTGTAATGAAATATAATCTTGGCGATGTATGTAATGCAAAATACCAAAAAGATTAATTTATTTGAAAAACAATATTTAATAAAATATCATGGTGTTACAATTATAATCAACACACTTGGATAAATATAATTTAAAATGGGATTGATCAAGTTTTAAAAAGAGGGAAATGACTAGGAGAACCATGACATGATTCATACATCCAAGTTTTATTAATAAGATATGACTTTCTCATTTCTTACTTTATTCTTCTTATTTGTCTTCCAAGGATGGTATTGATGTATTTAGGGGGATCATCTAATGATGTTGGTAGCAAGAATAAATCTATAATATGATCGATCTATCATAAAAATATCAAAATTATATAAAAAAGAAGTAAAATGAGCACACCTTCATTAATATTAATTCTATATTTATTGAATTCGATGAAGTATACTTGATTTAGATCATTGAAGCAATAAAAAAATGACTCATACTATCAAGGGAATTACAATGGCCTTGGATCCTTGTTCGTAATGAGAGGGACTTGAATCAATAAATGGGTTCTAGCACCATATTTTCAAATAAAATTAATGATTTAGGATAAGGAAAGCTTCATATATAGATTTCATGTATCAAAGTGCCACCAACAGGGGGATCTTATCCCTTTTTATAGGATCTCTTCATTGAATGAAGAGACCCAGAGATTCAACTAGCATCTCATGGTAGTCATTGCATATTATTTCCCGTTAGTGTTTATATAACTATTTGAATAATTCAAGAAAATTTATTATGAATGTATGGACATTTTTGAATCAATCCCATTAATTCTTAACCATAGATAAATCAACCCGGAAGACATTACATGTGATATTATATATCATATTTTCACCATAAATTATGATGCATATCTATAATAGGATGTGATTGAGGAATCCATATGCCTTGATCACTACCTATGACCTAGGAACATCATAAAATATTCAATACCAACTTTTAATGAATTTACAATAATATACCACTTACAGTAAAATCCTATAACGAGTTTATGAAAAACTTCACAACTCTTTGTGAATCCATCCAATTTTTTTTGGATATGGTTTATTAAAAATATTTTCATTTTGGAAGAATCACTTTGTACAAAAGTTAATCCATATTCTAAAGCCTAAATAATCAACTCTCCAAGACCTTATAAAATTGATAAAAAATAGGAAATCCTAATTTTATAGATGTAATCAAAGATCATCCTCTAGAAAAGAATCGATGCTACTCAATCTATAAAGGGGTCTACTGTGATCTCAATCAAACACACTTATATCCCCATATAAACATGTCTATCAAAAGATATATCATATACATCGTATGACATAATGTGACCACTAGACATGTAATATGCCAATCTAGTATAAGCTCTCTCTTATATACATGACTCTTTGAAAATGACTAACCTCGTTAATAAATACATCACATGTCATTCATCTAGATGATGATAAAATCACATGTCCCTCATCAAAATAGTTTATCACATCACATTTCACTCAACTAATAATGGATATGTGTTTCCTTAGTCTAAATCAATCAAATGCTAGATTCCTTTTCTCATCATATGAGTGAAAAAATACCATCTTATTTAAGTTCCAATTGATGAAATGATCAGTAACATACCCAACAATCCCCTCATTATCCAAGCCTCAAGTCTTGCATAATAATGATATTAAATGATGAAGGTTATCATGCTAGGTATCTCTCCAACCTTAGGTAAAAAAGATTGATTGTAAACAAACATCCCAAAGTATATCAA
The DNA here is from genome assembly GCA_963277665.1 of Viscum album. NCBI lineage: Eukaryota > Viridiplantae > Streptophyta > Magnoliopsida > Santalales > Viscaceae > Viscum > Viscum album. The sequence continues at coordinate 143,662,132 of OY728155.1, forward strand.
TGATTGTAATAAATTAGATAAAATATATTTTGTTGGGATAGTCCAAATAATAAGGCTTAATTTATTATCTCACGATTCAACTACTCATCCTAATCTCAATATATCATTATAACTTATATTACTCTATAATGATCATAAATTAGGGAAAGATCAAATTTATAATTTAAGGGAATATTAGAATTACATTGTTCATGGAAAATAAATTTCATCACACATGAATAAATGATAAACACATATTTTATTTATTATAAAATCATGATATATTATATAACCATTACATTCCATATCTTATGTATACTATACCAAATGATTCAATATGAACCTCATGCTTCTACTAGAGTAATGGTTTCATAGATAGTTCTTCTTCACTTTCCTCTATAGACACCCAAAAAATATTTACATCAACCTATCAATGATCACTAAAATGAGATGGTATTTGAAAAGTATGTGATTGGTCCTTTGGTGAGACCTGGGTGCCTTGGAATAATAAATGGATCCATTATTATCTCTGTAAAACTCAATTTCTCCCTCGATGATAGGAAACACCCCAAGTTTATAAATGATCTTATTAATCCAAATAACTTCCTTCATAGAATATGATTCATAAATATGCTCTACCTTTGTTGTCGAGTATACTATAGTGTCCTGATTGGATCTCTTTGAATAGATAGATCCCCTATTTAAGTAAAAAATGAAAAAAATAATGAAACTAAGGGTAAATTGGTGCCCAGAATGGTGGGGTGACATGTGAATTTAAGAATGCCTCCCTATACACCAAATGTTTTCTGATGAGTAGTGAGGGTAAATTGAGTGATAGTGGGGATAATATACCCTCTAATAATAATAATAAATATAATAATACAGCGGAAGTAATCATATAAACACTACAACAGTAGTTGATCAAAAGAAATGAAAATAACAATCCAATAATACACATGAGAATCAAACTAATATCTACATTCCATTCCGGTTATACATGTAACATCTTGACCTGAGGTCCACTTAACCTGTGCCCTGAGCCGGTGGGTCACTTGGCCTCAAGCGTGCCTCCCCATACACTAGAGACTGCATACTAGCAGTGAGGGTGTAAAGGTGGTATGGTGGGGAGACTATACCCTCATATCAGAGTGGAAGAGTAGATATAACCATAAACATACAATAGAAAAAGAAGATAATAATAAAAAATAATAATATAAACATGTACAAAAGCTTAAATAAACTGAATAACTAATAATATAATCAAAATCAATAGAGGGAGTGTCATATACATGGATACATGGAATACTGATATACAAAATGGAATAAGGGGAATACATATATAATCATGCTATAAAATACTACAAAAAGAACAAAAACTGATCCATTAGAACCTTGAGCCTATGCTCGATCCTCTTCTCCTATACTCCATCTATAGGAAAAAGAAAACCAACAACTAGTATGAGGGAGCTTTCCCTTGTCCATATCTATAGGTAGATAATCTTCTCATGTACCAAAGTCATCCTAAGTAGGGTGTGAGATATAAATCTCATTAGGCCACCACCAATGGTGTACTCATAATCCATGTAGTGATCATAACTAAATAGTGTGCACGTATATTAGAATAAGAAATAAATATGGAATAAATAAATAACCTAGTCATTTAGCTTCCTAAAGGACACCTAACAGAACTACTTGCTTCGGACCATGGTTGGAATGATATTCTGATTAGCCACTATATATATATATATATTAATAATATATATTTTGTAATTATATATTTCATCCACCTATATGAACCAATTACATGCAGTTGTAAGTGGCCATATAATTGCAATACCAGTTTCTAGATGGACCAGGACGTAATGAGGCATAATTACATTTATAATAGGCATGGAGAATGGGGAGATAGAGGAGAACCTAGGTTGATGGAGATTTGAGTTTTACGAGAGAAGAAACTCAAAACAAGCCACTGGATGAAGAAGAAATAAAATAAAAAAAAGTTACAAGTTTAAGTGAGGGAAAAATGACTTTTCACCTCAAAATAAGGGGGCAAACTTTTTGGCCAAACAGTGCACAAATAATGATCAAACCATTTCTTTTGGATATACCATGCATGGTTAAGGAACAAAGTTTCCCAAACTACATGAAAACTGTGCTAAAACCCTATTTTCAAAAATCCTGTAATGCCATACAACCATGTGCCTCAGGTCGCATGATTTCAAACAAACCTTGCAGCCTACAGGTGAACCCTATCTACAACTTCACAGTTAAAACTAACCATGTGGCCTAGTTAATTATCCCACTTTTAGGAAATCTAGACTCCAAAAAAAGACTCAAATGATTCTATGACCATCCTTAGGTCATATTACATGTTTACCATGATTAAAAAAATATTCAAATTGAAAAACAAAATCCGTACCTTTGTGAAAGGGAAGGCCATTACAACCTCCCCTCCTTAAAGCAACTCATCCCTAATTTGTACTTATGAGGGTAAAGTTGTATCATCTAAAAAGAGTTCTAGGCATTGAGCTCATATATCAGCCTCCCACTCCTAAGTGTTGTCCTGTAATCTGTTATGTTTCCATAGGAACCACACCATAGGAACTGACCTGCCTCAAAGTGTCTTCATGATCCAATCCACAATAAGAACTGAATACTTATCAAAGGAAGCATCTACATCCAATTCAACCTCATTAGTATGAAAGTAATGTGTTGGTTCTGAATGATATCAGTGAAGTTAAGATACACGAAAAACATCATGCATAGACCGATATTTCTGAGGAAGTTCCAACTGGTAAGACACTGGTTCGATCTATTTTAAAAAATATAAGGGTCCAAAAAACCTTTGTGAGGGCTTAACCTACTTCCGAGTATGTCTATGGCCCAACCTGGGTGCGGATCACAAGAAAACCCAGTCTCCAACCTTGAACTCAAGAGGTCGCTAGTGTCTGTTGGCATATGACTGCTATCTGTACTGAGCTATCATCTTGCACTTTTTGATTATCTAGACATGATCTGTAGTCTCCTACACAAGACATGGTCAAAGAATAACTACTTCCTCTACCTCTAGTGATCATAGAGGTGAATGTAAATTCCTACCATATAATTCTTCATAAGGATCCATCTCGATGGTATTCTAAAATATGTTATTATAAGAAAACTCTAGGAGGGGAATGTGTTTCTCCCAGGAACCCCCAAAGACAAGGACACATGCATGGGGAATGCCCTCTAGAAATTGAATCGTACACTCCATCTATCCATCAATATGAGGGTGATAGGTCGTGCTTAGAAGATCCTATGTACCCAAGGCCTTTTATAATCCCTTCCAGAACCATGACGTAAAGCGATCATCTTTGTCAGAAATGACAGAATGAGGAGCCCATGAATATGTAAACCTCCCTAACATACAAAGTTCCTAGATTGTATATCGAGGTGTTCTCTCACATAGGTAATAATTGTGCAACCTTCATAAAAAAATAAACAAAAACCCACACTACATCATTTCCATGAGGTGATCTGGGTAGACCATTCACGAAATCCATCAAAACGTCACCCCATTTCCACCCAGGAATGGAAAATAGCTATAAAATCCCTACTGGTTTCTAATGATCCACCTTCACCTACCGATAAGTGGAACACTGAATGATAAAGATGAAAATCTCACGTTTCATGCTAGGCTACCAATAGTGGTGCCTTAGATCTCGATACATTTTGGTGACACTAGGGTGAACCTCCCATGCTGATGCATGGAATTCCCACATCATCTCCTCTTTATTGTCAGCTGGGACCCATATACGCCCATGGAATAGTATGGAATTGAAGTAACTGAAGGTAGTCACGACCCTCAAAATTACATTTATTACTCCTACACTAGCACAATGGTGCAGGGTCGATCCACAAAGAAGGCAGATAAGAATTCTAGGTTTTATTCAAAAGTAACTCCACTGTTGTCAGCAGTGAAGCGAGTGTGCATTTTTAGTTATTTTTACTTTAAAATTTTTTTGTACTTTTATTTAAGCAAGAAGTAAGATAAATATGATGATAGAAACTAAATCACTTACCAGTATACTAATAAACTAAGAACTACAACAAAACTAGCATAAGAGAACAAAATACTAAAATTAAGCAGTAAGGTCGAAGGAGAAGATCAAGTAAAATACTCAAAAATTCCAACTACTGGTTTAAAGGATTATTCACCACTCCACTTAATTTAATCACACCTCAAGAAAAAAATAGTGAAAAGTTTCCCTCACCAGTAAACTCAACACATAGAAGACTGACTTTAGGAGTTCGCCACTCCAAAATCAGTCAAATTGCTTAACAGAAAGGACAAGATAACAGTGGAAAATAAACTCACCGTAAACTTCCACTGTTTAAGACATTAATGATTCAAAAAAGCATTCACAAACTACCTCACCAGTAGATCAGGAATTTATGATTTTTTAACACATTTAATGTGTGAAACAACTAAACAGATAATCATTACTTGATCTCGCTGATTTATTATGATTCTCGTAAAATGAAGAGTGAATAAAGAAGACTAAAAGATTTAACAGCAGAATAGAATTCTCGAGCTAAGAAAACTTATACCTTGATCAAATTGATTTAAGAAATGAAAAAACAACAACTAGAAACAGAGTACAAAATTATGGATAGAGGTAAGGTAAACTCCCCTTGCAATGCTCTGCCTTCGGGCTCCTTAGCCTCATGCTCATCTTAAACGCTGCTCCTCGGAGTCTCCGCTCTTGAGACTGGTGTGTTCGTGGAATGAATGAGAGACCCCACTTCAAATTTTGCTGCATCTCCATTTTAATACCTTGTTGTCATCTTATGCTTGTCAACACCCGCTTCCACCAATATAGTCTGTGTCTTAAATGTGCATCGCACACGTGTGTTTTTTTCGTGACCGACACGTCGTGCTAACTTTCCTCACATAACTAACTCCCGTTGAGTTAGTTACAAGAACCTGGATGTGTTCTTGACCATGGTATGAACCTGCACGGTTAAAAAAGAAAAATAAATAAAAACAAACGCAAATAAAGAGAAAAGGTTATTTTTTTAAAGTGTTAAATTACTCATTATAAGTTAATAGTTGTTGATTGATAATTATTATTTACTTCTATATTATTTATAAACATATTCACTTAATATTACATGGTAAAACATAAGTTATTAAAAAGTTAATAAGTTAATAAATAGTAACTTTTAGTTTATCATGTTTCACTAATTAATTAAAATTTGACAACATGAATAAATAAGTAATTAAAAATTAAATATTTAAGATTGACTTAATAATTTTATAATTTCTATTTAAGAAATTAATTCACTAGAATAATTCATTAAATAGTTTAGTTTAATTTAGTAATTAGAATTAATACTTAAGTTTTAACTATTTCTTTAATAAGTAAATTTAATGGTTTATTTATAATTATTATTAATTATGCATTTAATCTGCATATTAATTTATTATTAACATTTAATATTAATTTAGTTTTGTAATTTAATTTATAACTTATCTATTTATTAATATTATAACTTTAATAAATTATTTTATATTAATTTGACTTTTTAAAGTTTACTTTAAGTCAAACTTTTACTTTTACTTTTTCTTTTTGTTTTATATTACTTATACTTTTAAAAATATTTTTTTAATAGTTTTCTTCCTCCCCCAATTTCCACGCTACAAAGAAAAAAGGAGGAGGGTTTGTGGATCTGCTTCTTCCTGCAAAGCAGTGGCGCGACAGGCTCCCTCAGCACCAGCGCAGCGCAGCGGCTCGAAAAGCCTCCCCCAGCATCTTCTTCACCATTTGTGGCGGAAACCTCCTAAGGCAGCAATGCAAATTCGGTTCTGGCACAACCCTCATTGTGGCTATAGCATCCCGCCTTTTTATCACATAAACTTTCATTAAATTTTACAAAACCGAGGATCTTTAAGGTTTAGTGTCTTGGAAACCAGGAACTTAAAACATGAAACAACAAAAAAAAACATTCTTCTTAAACACTTGAAAGGCTTCTTTTTATGTTCATCCTAGGTTCATTACTGCATCTCAGAACTAGGGGACATACATCAAAGGAGAGGGTGAGCAGAAGGCCCAGTAAGGAAAACAAGAGAAACATTTTACATGTGAACTTGAGATACTTCAATAAGGTAATGAAAAGAACTTTAAGGCATGAGAAAGAAATCATGAGATATATCATAATAATAGTAACATTTTTCATAACTTGAAGATGTGGCTACATCATTTAACATAGAAAATCATGAACATATCACCAAGGTCCATCCCCATGGTGTCATTTGAAAATTACCAAGGTTATTCACCAAGGTATCGTGAAAATTGTAATCTGTAGTGGTTACATCATTACCCAATGCATTGGAGCGCTATCAGGGCGCACCCTTAAATTTGCCTTTATTATCATGTGAGCCACATATATCATCATCAAACATTTCATAAATAACCCATATAGCATAAAATAAATGGGTTTCATTTCATAATCACAACGTTTTAAAAACTGCTTTAAAGACATGATCTTTACGTCACTTTAAAACCCACAGAAAAGGAAGGTGGGTCTCATGTATGTAAATCCCAGAATTTAAAATAGAACATTTTGGTATATATGTGAATACACCTTTATAAGAAAGAGTTTGAGTATTCACTTAATAATATAAAAGAACTTTAGAAAAAGAGAGAGACATTTTGAGACGGAAATTCTGCAGCATAACGGCTATGTTACGAGGTTTTAGAAGACATTAAAAGGAGAGGGAAAATGGGTCAAACATTCATAAATGACCCATAAAACAGTAGATGGACAGAATAAGAAGGATACATTATCATGGTAATGAAATTTCAAGGACATACCATTTGAAATGAAAAACATGGAAGGAAGAAAAAAATTAGATTTCTCTTATGAAAGTTCGGCATCCCAATGACGTTACTTAAACTTCAACAAAAATGATTTGAAAAGATCAAATAGGGTCTCTCATCATGTGAAAATAAGAGTTCAGTATGATAAATATAGAGACAATGCCCCAACATAATTAAAAAGGAGCTTGAAAGACTTGACATGAAAGTAGAACTTTGAAAAGAATGAGAAGGGTGAAAGAATCCCCTAAAAATTCGGCAGCCTAACGGCGCCACTTAAAACTTCAAAATAATGAATTGAAGAGATCAAATGGGGTCTCTCATCATATGAACATAAGAGTACAGTATTATAGATAAAGAGATAATACCCCAATATAAAAAAAGGAACTTGAAAGAATTGACATGAAAGTAGAACTTCAAAACGAGAAGGGTGAAGAACCACTTAAAAATTCGGCAGCCTAACGGCGCCACTTAAAACTTCAAAATACTGAATTGAAGAGATCAAATGGGGTCTCTCATCATATGAACATAAGAGTCCAGTATGATAGATATAGAGATCATACCCCAACATAACAAAAATGAACTTGAAAGAATTGACATTAAAGTAGAACTTCAAAACGAGAAGGGTGAAGAACCACTTAAAAATTCGTCAGCCTAACGGTGCCACTTAAAACTTCAAATTACTGAATTGAAGAGATAAAATTGGGTCTCTCATCATATGATAATAAAATATCAGTATGATAAATTTAGAGATCATACCCCAACATAATAAAAAGGAACTTGAAATACTTTACATGAAAATAGATCTTGAAAAATGAGAAGGGAGAAATAATCCGTTACAAAAATTTCGGCAGCCTAACGACGCCACTTAAAACTTCATAAAACGAAATAATGAGAGTAAGATGGGATCTCTAATTATATGAACATAAAAAGGGCAGTAAGAGGAGTATAAAAGAGCATCCTCCAACAGAAGAACATGTAGCATAAAAGGAATGACATAAAAGAGATTACTTGAAATGAAAGAGAGAGGTCAGATCCCTTACCTTAAAATATAACTCTTAAACCTCAAAGGATGGGACCTTGAGGGCTTGGGGGCACCTTGTGAGGACTCCTTGGGAGGTAATGAGACCAGAACTTCGTTGGGGAAGAGTGGGGAGTCGAATGGATGAGAGGAGGGCTTGGTATTTATAGGGAAAGTGAGGGGACAAGGCATTAATGGCCAAGGGACACCTCAAAAGTGGTTTTCTCAAAAGCATGGGCCCTCCCATGGTACTTCCCATAAAGTTAGGCCACATGGGGACCCCCACACAATAATTCATCACCCATGGCCGGCCAACCCTTAAAAAAACTCATGAAATCATCATGACACAATTATGATGTCATTAAACATACCGAAACCCTAAAATTGTATTTTCACTATTCACTGAAAATTCAACTTTCTCAGAAAGATCCCAAAATTTTAACTTAATCAAATATCAATGCTCTGATTAAAAATATGAACTCCATTTTATAAAAATAATTTTCTAAATATTTTTAATTTAATTTTTAAATAAAAACACTATTCACCGAAAATTCATTTTTTTCAGAAAAAACCCAAAAAATTACCATAGCATAATATCGGTGCTCTGAGTTCAAAAATGAAATCCGTTTTATAAAAATAATTTTCTAAATATTTTTAATTAAATTTTTAATTAAAAAACACTATTCACTCGAAAAACTAATACTTGAATAATAATTTATGAAACCGTTATTTAACCATTTTATTGAATCACATTACTTAATCAAGGTGCCTATATTATTTTAAAACTTTCTTTAAGTGAGATTACTAATCCATTTGGTCATATTACTAATCCTAATCATAAAATCACTATTCATAATTTACTATTCATAAAAAATCAAGTTGATCTTATTAGACTCCATATTTTGTACTGAACATAATTGTAGAAGACCATTTTTTGAAAATCATTACACATTTTTAATTATTTAAGGTTTACATAAACATTTTTAAAATAACCTTTTTCTAAAATTCATCAAAAATATGCATACTATATTTATCCAGTCATTTGAAAATTCATAAACTTCATCATAAGAAGAAATCCCAATTTTTATTTAAAACAAAGGATTACACAAGGTAGTTATGGTCTCCTTACATAGCCCCTTATCACACCAGCATATGACCTAAGTGTAAGGTGTGCTAAGGTGAGAGAATCTGAGGGAGGCTCGGCTAACATCGCACGAGTAGTAATTTCTATTAGTTTGAACTTCTCGCAAAGGCGATTCCGTTCTTGCTTCACACGATGAAGTTCGGCTTGGGTTTGGTCCAGAGCAAAGCCCAGTGGTGCTACCTCCTTCCCAAGTTCTGTTAGATGGGCTTCGATCGGTCCAAGACTACTGGGTGAGGCCATCGAATCTTCTTTCTATAATAATTAACCAAGATTACTTGTATTTAGAGACAATAATCAAAACATTTTGTTCACAGTGGTCATATTGACCGATGGTCATATAACAGTCAGAACCCAATGGTCTCATTTTAATTATAATCATGTTTATCAAAAAAAACATTTTTGTTGAGTATAAAAATAAAATAACACATGAAATTAGGAAACAATATTTATTCAAAATTTCGGGCCGTTACAATCTTCCCCCCTTAAGAAATTGCGTCCTCGCAATTTAAAAAAAAAAATTGGGTTTTGAAATTTCATTGAAAGTCCCACATCGGAAAAAGAGTATGTGACACCATTACTTTAAAAGAAAGAAAAGGAAGTACAAAGGCCACCCGAGTTTACTCATACTAGGATTCCATGTTGGAAACATGGACATGGAGGAGAAAACAAAGGGTCACTTCCTAAAGGAGAGTGATAGAAAACATGATTAGGAGGAAGTTAACCACCAGAAAATCCCAAAATTATGATGTGTGCAAGCGGCCTTTGATTACCTAGTAGGAAATGTAAACCAACAACGTTTTTGTTTTACGTTCCTTTTCATAACTTTGAGGAATTCATTTACAACATAGAACAAAAACATAAGGAAATATATCTACCTTCATGTAGAGTTTCATCCTTTAATAAGTTTCTACCCAAAACTAATCTTTTCTCTAAACTATGAGTATTCAAAACTACTTGGTCTCATCAAAACACAAGAATCATCTTCTAGAGAATCACATAATCCACAAAATATTAACTATCTATTTCCTTTATCTTTAAACATTATCCCAAAAACCGAAAGGGTAAGGTAAAACAACTCTTCAAAAAGAAAGAATCCCATAGGAATGGAAACTACTTTTAAATCTTCAATGTTCCATGGTACTACCCAATGTTCATCATAGTCCATTCCATAAATAACAGTCCTTAAAATTCCTCAAAATAAACCAAACTAATATTGAAACCAAAATACAAGAAGGATTTGATAACATAGTCTTCCCAAATAAACTTCATTGTTCATCTCCAAACAACATCAACCACTCCTAACATCTTATAACAAAAGTATCTAACCTAAACATAATTAACCCAAGATAGGTTAATCATTCCCATAAGTAACCTAAATTACTATAAGTCCACCTTAAATTAATCTATACTTCAAATATAAGTCAACCTTACTCCTCAATGAAAATACCGTTGTAATCTATTTACCTTGATCATATAGGGTCCCCAAAATAGTGAACATATTCCAAAATAAAAATCATATTTTAATCCCCTAATCATCTCTGTGATATTAATACGGCAATCGTAGCATTTCCTATCACATTGGTTGTTGAGACATGTTCTTCCATTTCCCGCCATTAACTAAGAAAAGAAACTATAATTAGGGGCTTAAATACTTAGCGAATAATCATGAAAAGAAACTTAAAGCATATAAGGATAAATTGTAGTTGAAAAGTATACCCTAACTTGTGATCCCCTAGGTTCCCATCTAGGTTATCCATGATCATATATTCTTATGTAAATCTTCATTTTATTTTATCTTTGTTCCTTTAACAATGGTTCATACTAAGCTTATGAATTTACCAAAGCATATCCCCCGGGAGTGTCGTAACCAAGAGTGCAGCAAGACCCATTGTCGTGTACCAGTTCCCATTCAAGCCTAGCTCAAAGCGGTGTTTTCGGGTTTTACCCCTATGTACATCTGTGCCAGAGCCACCTCTACCTGCTCGTATCCAGACAGGGATGTATTTTCTTGGCAACCCCTTACTCAATACTCACCAAAATACCAGGAATATTTCCTATATTTTAACTTTTCTATAGGCTTCTTCCTAAAGTTTTCATATCCTAATTTCCACAAATAACTAAACCATCCTTTGATACCAACTATAGCATCCCGCCTTTTTATCACATAAACTTTCATTACATTTTACAAAACCGAGGATCTTTAAGGTTTAGTGTCTTGGAAACCAGGAACTTAAAACATGAAACAAAAAAAAAATTCTTCTTAAACACTTGAAAGGCTTATCCTTATGTTCATCCTAGGTTCATTACTGCATCTCAGAACCTGGGGACATACATCAAAGGAGAGGGTTAGCAGAAGGCCCAGTAAGGAAAACAAGAGAAACATTTTACATGTGAACTTGAGATACTTCAATAAGGTAATGAAAAGAACTTTAAGGCATGAGAAAGAAATCATGAGATATATAATAATAATAGTAAAATATTTCATAACTTGAAGATGTGGCTACATCATTTAACATAGACAATCATGAACATATCACCAAGGTCCATCCCCAAGGTATCATTTGAAAATTACCAAGGTTATTCACCATGGTATCGTGAAAATTGTAATCTCTAGTGGTTACATCATTACCCAATGCATTGGAGCGCTATCAGGGCGCACCCTTAAATTTGACTTTATTATCATGTGAGCCACATATATCATCATCAAAAATTTCATAAATAAACCATATAGCATAAAATAAATGGGTTTCATTTCATAATCACAACGTTTTAAAAACTGCTTTAAAGACATGATCTTTATGTGACTTTAAAACCCACAGAAAAGGAAGGTGGGTCTCATGTATGTAAATCCCAGAATTTAAAATAGAACATTTTGGTATATATGGGAATACCCCTTTAGAAGAAAGAGTTTGAGTATTCACTTAATAATATAAAAGAACTTTAGAAAAAGAGAGAGACATTTTGAGACGGAAATTCTGCAGCATACCGGCTATGTTACGAGGTTTTAGAAGACATTAAAAGGAGAGGGAAAATGGGTCAAACATTCATAAATGACCCATAAAACAGTAGATGGACAGAATAAGAAGGATACATGATCATGGTAATGAAATTTCAAGGACATACCATTTGAAATGAAAAACATGGAAGGAAGACAAAAATTAGATTTCTCTTATGAAAGTTCGGCATCCCAACGAAGTTACTTAAACTTCAAAAAAAATGATTTGAAAAGATCAAATAGGGTCTCTCATCATGTGAACATAAGAGTTCAGTATGATAAATATAGAGACAATGCCCCAACATAATTAAAAAGGAGCTTGAAAGACTTGACATGAAAGTAGAACTTTGAAAAGAATGAGAAGGGTGAAAGAATCCCCTAAAAATTCGGCAGCCTAACGGTGCCACTTAAAACTCCAAAATAATGAATTGAAGAGATCAAATGGGGTCTGTCATCATATGAACATAAGAGTCCAGTATGATAGATATAGAGATCATACCCCAATATAAAAAAAGGAACTTGAAAGAATTGACATGAAAGTAGAACTTCAAAACGAGAAGGGTGAAGAACCACTTAAAAATTCGGCAGCCTAACGACGCCACTTAAAACTTCAAAATACTGAATTGAAGAGATCAAATGGGGTCTCTCATCATATGAACATAAGAGTCCAGTATGATAGATATAGAGATCATACCCCAACATAACAAAAATGAACTTGAAAGAATTGACATGAAAGTAGAACTTCAAAACGAGATGGGTGAAGAACCACTTAAAAATTCGGCAGCCTAACGGTGCCACTTAAAACTTCAAATTACTGAATTGAAGAGATAAAATGGGGTCTCTCATCATATGATAATAAAAGATCAGTATGATAAATTTAGAGATCATACCCCAACATAATAAAAAGGAACTTGAAATACTTTACATGAAAATAGATCTTGAAAAATGAGAAGGGAGAAAGAATCCGTTACAAAAATTTCGGCAGCCTAACGGCGCCACTTAAAACTTCATAAAACAAAATAATGAGAGTAAGATGGGATCTCTCATTATATGAACATAAAAAGGGCAGTAAGAGGAGTATAAAAGAACATCCTTCAGCATAAGAACATGTAGCATAAAAGGAATGACATAAAAGAGATTACTTGAAATGAAAGAGAGAGGTCGGATCCCTTACCATAAAATGTAACTCTTAAACCTCAAAGGATGGGACCTTGAGGGCTTGGGGGCACCTTGGGAGGACTCCTTGGGAGGTAATGAGACCAGAACATCGTTGGGGAAGAGTGGGGAGTCGAATGGATGAGAGGAGGGCTTGGTATTTATAGGGAAAGTGAGGGGACAAGGCATTAATGGCCAAGGGACACCTCAAAAGTGGTTTTCTCAAAAGCATGGGCCCTCCCATGGTACTTCCCATAAAGTTAGGCCACATGGGGACCCCCACACAATAATTCATCACCCATGGCCGGCCAACCCTTAAAAAAACTCATGACATCATCATGACACAGTTATGATGTCATTAAACATACCGAAACCCTAAAATTGTATTTTCACTATTCACTGAAAATTCAACTTTCTCAGAAAGATCCCAAAATTTCACCTTAATCAAATATCAACGCTCTGATTACAAATATGAACTCCATTTTATAAAAATAATTTTCTAAATATTTTTAATTTAATTTTTAAATAAAAACACTATTCACCGAAAATTCATTTTTTTCAGAAAAAACCCAAAAAATTACCATAGCATAATATCGGTGCTCTGAGTTCAAAAATGAAATCCGTTTTATAAAAATAATTTTCTAAATATTTTTAATTAAATTTTTAATTAAAAAACACTATTCACTCGAAAAACTAATACTTGAATAATAATTTATGAAACCGTTATTTAACCATTTTATTGAATCACATTACTTAATCAAGGTGCCTATATTATTTTAAAACTTTCTTTAAGTGAGATTACTAATCCATTTGGTCATATTACTAATCCTAATCATAAAATCACTATTCATAATTTACTATTCATCAAAAATCAAGTTGATCTTATTAGACTCCAAATTTTGTACTGAACATAATTGTAGAAGACCATTTTTTGAAAATCATTACACATTTTTAATTATTTAAGGTTTACATAAACATTTTTAAAATAAACTTTTTCTAAAATTCATCAAAAATATGCATACTATATTTATCCGGTCATTTGAAAATTCATAAACTTCATCATAAGAAGAAATCCCAATTTTTATTTAAAACAAAGGATTACACAAGGCAGTTACGGTCTCCTTACATAGCCCATTATCACACCAGCATATGACCTAAGTGTAAGGTGTGCTAAGGTGAGAGAATCTGAGGGAGGCTCGGCTAACATCGCACGAGTAGTAATTTCTATTAGTTTGAACTTCTCGCAAAGGCGATTCCGTTCTTGCTTCACACGATGAAGTTCGACTTGGGTTTGGTCCAGAGAAAAGCCCAGTGGTGCTACCTCCTTCCCAAGTTCTGTTAGATGGGCTTCGATCGGTCCAAGACTACTGGGTGAGGCCATCGAATCTTCTTTCTATAATAATTAACCAAGATTACTTGTATTTAGAGACAATAATCAAAACATTTTGTTCATAGTGGTCATATTGACCGATGGTCATATAACAGTCAGAACCCAATGGTCTCATTTTAATTATAATCATGTTTATCAAAAAAAAAACATTTTTGTTGAGTATAAAAATAAAATAAAACATGAAATTAGGAAACAATATTTATTCAAAATTTCGGGCCATTACAGTGGCGGCTTCCTTATCCTCTAATCCATCGGTGGCATGACATCCTGGTTCGCCCAATCCAGCGCCATGGCAGACCAAACCGGTCTGACGATGGTGATTCGGTCCGGTTTATGGCAGCAAGGCGGCGACCTCTCCTCAATTCTAGTGGCTCAACACCAGTGGTGCAGAGTGATGGTGTGCGACAACTTCTTATCTTCTCAGCGGAGGACCTCCTAACCTTCCATCGGCGGTGGACAACAACAAATCCAAGCCGGTGGTGGCGCGATTTCAGCTTGGGGACCTGGCCACGTCTTCCTCTAGATCTTGTGAAGGGTTTTGTTGATTTTTGAAAAACTGGTTCGAAAAATTGTATTTTGTTGTGATGCTTTGATTGTATGTGGAGAAACAACGTTAATGAAAGGAATGGAGGTACATGGCATCAGAAGCTGAAGTAGATAAGGCAGTGTGTAGATAGGATGTGCTGGGTATGATGATGGAGTTGCGGTGATAACGAGGCAGAGGTGCTGATGGCATAGATGAGTGGAGGAGAAAAAAGGAGAGGCTGGACGGCTTGCCTGGGCGAGAATGGAACACAGCGCAAGAAGGTTTTAGAGATGAAGGGGAGATGGATTATGGTGGAAACGAGAAGAAGTGATGAAGGTGCTGGGAATTGTGAGACCATGAAACTAAATTCATAGAAGCACAGTGAATGAAACACACGGTGAGACAGTGAAAAGAGCTGACGGTGACACCGTGAAAAGGGATCACAGTGAGACAGTTAAGAGGGTTACAGTGAGACCGGGATGAAACCAGTACATGGTGAACTTGTGCGTCTGTGAGGAGTTTCACAATGAGATAGTAAAGGAAGAGAAACAATGTGAGAATGTGAGACACCGTAAGGGGGTGTTACGGTGAGACAGTATGAGAGATTAACGGTGCGATGGGTTCCTGTGAGACCATAAAGAGGGGCAGCGACAAAGTGAGACTGTAAAAGACACGGTGCTTCCGTGAAAGGAGTAACATGGATATATAATCAAAGTAAATAAATTAAATTAAAACTTAAATAGAATATGAACAAAATAGTTAATAAAAACTAAAACTGAATTAAAACAAATGCAAATTTAAGTAAACTTATAAGACCAAATAAAATTAAATAAAATTATTAATGACTTCAATTAGTAAAAATTAAATTGCTAAAAAATAAAAACTAAAATTAAAAAGAAATTAAATTATTAAAAGTAAATATAAAATTGAACCATTTAAATTACAAAGTTAAGTTAGTGCTGCTTTAACAAACTATATTAATTAAAATAGACTAATAATTATCATTTTATTATACAATTGAATTAAGTTAAGTCATAAGATCATAAATCTGGAATATATTTAGTTTATTTAAAAAATTTAATTAGTAATTAAAGAATTATCAAAATACATATGATAATTAATTAATTTTAATACAACCAAAATTAAATTAGGATCACATTAATTATGTGCAGAATCAGACTTAATTAATTAATTAATGTTAAATTACTAGATATGCAGACAAATACAACAAACTAAATAAAAAGTAATTATGCTATAAAATTAAAGTAAGAAATAAATTTATTGTTTTAAGGCTTAAAATACACTATTAAATATAAAAATTGATTAATTATTAAAGTTAATAATAAAAATACAAAAGAACCATTATTTATTAAAAAGTACTAAAAATAAGTAATTAAATTAATAAAAATTATTTAAAATAATGTGGAAAAACATGTATTTTTAAGGCCACATCAGGTATCACCCACATTCACAACCAAACCTAAATATATATCATTATTTGAAATGATTTTCCTCAGGATAAGGCCTTCGAGATCAGATAGCTATATCATCTTTACCCATTCCATAAGAGTAGAAGTCACTACTAAGGCTGAGAGGATAGTCTGACCATGACCCTCCTGAACCTCAATGTGAATCTCTGAGAATAAGGCCATGAACTGCCATTCACCACTGGCCTCTTGAATTTCCTGTACCTGAGTCTTCCATCTTAGAGCATCGACTATAGCATTTCCTTTATTAGGCATGTAGGCAAGTTTGAAATAAAACGACTATAGGTACTTGACCCATATGAACTATCTAAGATCCATATCTCATTATATAAATATGTACTTGAGGATTTTGTGATCAATGTATACCACAAAACACTCTCCAAGTAGATAGTGTCTCCAATAACATTGAGCATGAACTAAAAAATCTAACTCGAGGTCATGCGTCGAGTAATTTAACTTGTGAGGCCTCAACTACTGAGACCATACATGATGAATCACTTGTACTATATCAAAATAGCTCCAATTTTGACACCCGATGCACCACAATAGACTGTATAGCTTATGCCTAGATCTGGAAGAATCAGTATCAGTGCTGAAGTCAATCTTCCCTTTATCTCCTGAAAGGATGCATAACATGCTTCTGACCATACGAATTTCACACCCTTCTTTTTCAAGCCCGTAAGTTTCACTAAAAGGCATGATAAATCCTAGATGAAGCTTCTTTAATATTAAGAAATCCATCAGAAACTCCAAAGGTAAAATATGTTCTTGGGATGATCCTAAGAAATTATAGATTTCACTTTCTTTGGGTCTACTAAAACTCTTGAATCCAAGATAATATAACCTAGGAAGTAGACTTTGTCGATCCAAAAGTGGAAATTACCGATCTTAGCATAGATCTAATGGACTCTTAGTGTACAAATCATGATATCAAGATGGGTTTATTGGATGTGTTTGGAGCATGAATACAGTAAGATATCGTTAAAAAATACCACCAAGAATGAATTGAGATATGGGTGGAAGACCCAATTCATAAGATCCATAAAGACAACAGGTGCATTCATGAGTCTGAAAGGTATGACCAGGTACTTGTATAGACCACACATGCTCCTAAAAGCTATGTGAGGTATTTTCAATGAATTTATATGCACATAATGATAGCCTGACCATAAATCTATCTTTGAAAACACCTTCACTCCTTGGAGATGATCAAAGACGTCATATATTCTAGGTAATTGATACCAATTATTAATTTTGATCTAGTTCAAATGATGGTTTTGCATGCAGTGTTTGAGGTTACCATCCACCTTCTTGGAAAAGAGGACTGATGAACCCCAAGGAGAAGTATTGGGGCATATATAGCCTTTGGCCTCCAGATCCTCCAATTGCTTCTTGAGCTCCAGAAGCTCTTTGGTTCTATCTTATAAGGATGAATGGTCACTGGTGTTTCTCCTGGTATAAGATCAATGGTAAACTCTACCTCTCGCACCGAATGTAGACTAGAGAATTCATCTGGAAAGTGTATTTGAAACCCACCACTACTAGGAAAAAAATAATGGGTCATACTAAGAAAATACTGGTGATCTGAGCAATAACATTATCTAGTCTCTACTACTCGAGTCCAGCTTTAGTCACACTAACATTCCATTCTCTCTTATGAATGTGGTTAATTCCCTCCGGTGACGTAAATTTCACCCTCTGACAATATCAGTCAATATGGGATCTATAGGGAACTAACCAGTCTATCCTGATGATGACATCAAATCCCTTCATGTTGAGGATGAAAAGATTCTATATGAAAATATATCCACCTATCTCAAGGGGATAGTCCTTACAATGATGAACACCCTTAGATAAAATACCTAACAGGGCATCTGGCACCATAATTCCATAAAAGTTCTTGATCTTGAGGCCCATAATTTCCATCATAGTCTCATATATAAATGAGTGAGCCATGACTCTGTCAAATAAAGAATACACTAAAGTGGAGGCTATTAGAATAGTACCTCATACAATAGAATTTCAAGTGATCTGCTTCACTGAAATAGGTAAGACTACATGCAACTAGCCTATACCACGACCCTGAGTCACTACCTAACTTCCCTGAGCTAGCCCACTTTGTTGGCGCAGAGAATCATAAGTTTGACTACCTCTGCCTTGACTGTTACCTTAGCCTAATCATCTAGTTGTATTCTAGCTGCCTACCAATTGTGATCTTACATGCGCTACTCCGAAACATGGAGTAGGGCTAGATCCCCACTCGCCAAGCACTATCAGAAAAGTCCTATAGAAACACTGAATGTGTCCCATCCTTCCACAACCTCTGCATTCCACTGGGTCTTGTAAGCACTAAGGCTTCATATGTCTCATCTTCCCGCACTGGTTGAAAATAAAGAAGTTGTCTACACGAGGAAAATGATTGCTGTTACCTCCTTGAGTAGCCTCAAAGTGTCTCTTTTTTCTAGAAGAATAAGTGTTGATGGATCTTAGTTCCAAACCACCTTGACTCACACCATTAGCTTCCCTCAAATTCCACTTTTTGATAAGGTCTTGGTTGACTATCTCATAGATAGTAGTCAAACTAAATACATTGACTTGCGACTGAATGGTGTATACTAGCCTATCTTCAAATTTACTGGTGGTCATGAGATCATCACCTATTATAGTAGGTGTGAACCAATGCATCTCATTGAAATGGGAAGAGTATTCTATAACCAACATACTCCCCTAATGTAGGTTCATGGAGTCTCTAGACTATCAGCCCTCAGAGTTTGGGGAAAGGAGTAGTCGTAGAATATGGTCTTAAAATCAGTCTAGACCATATCACGATGCTGGTCCTCCTGGGTGATAACACCCCCGCTACATGGAAGAGTCACATAGAATATACGTAGCTAGTTTTACCCTCCACTCTGGAGGCATCTCTTGATGCTCAAATATAGAAATGATTTCTTTGAGAAAAGGCTCCATAACATAAGGTCTATTATCCCCCCCAAAAGTGGGAGGATGCTACTGATGAAATTCCTGAGTCAACTCTTCCATACTTGGGGTAGGTCTAAATACACCTCACATAGACTAAAACATACATAAGAAGCCCTATCATAACCAGGAATCAATTACCATATCAGGTATAGGAAGAGGTGCTATAGGTGGCACTACAGGAGGAATCATTGGCAGCTCAGGGTATGCCACCTTAGGAGAATGGTCGTCACCACCTTTAGGGTGTGCAACTAGAGGAAGTCACATAAACATGATACTATGATACCAAACATACACCTCATAATAGAATTAAGAAACTATAAAGTTTATTGATAGAAAACTCGGAAATGAGTAAATCCTTACTATAGAAATGATCCCACCTCTCTACCTACTTTGAAAGCTAGGTCTAGATAGTAAAAGAGACCATAATAGGCCATAAGAATGTAAGAGATACCCCACTCCCACTACTAAGGTAGGGACCAAGTCTAAGTATCTATGTCAGATATATAGGATAATAGATTTCACTGTAAAAGTCATATTAATTTTATAATTTTCCTTGTTAAAATAATTTAAATCACTTTAAAATGGTTTAATAAAATGGATTACCATTTCTGATCCATAAGGGACCATAATCTTCATGATCCAAAATGTGGAATCCACCTAACCCACACAATAACACATTCTATCCCATGTGACCAATGGTCCATGGCTCAACGTGCCATAATTGACTGCTTAAGGTGTCTTCTTTAACCTATTTAGGAAAACACTATTAGGTTAAGGTAGACACTTTATGTATCAATTATGTTTTCTAATCCATGAAATAAGTTTCAGCACAATTCAATACATATCATGGAACTAATATCATACAACAGACAATTAAACGCTAAAAAACATGGCATAAAAAAATGCATGGCATATCAATCCTAGTGTGCCTAACAATGATGCATGGTCTAATTCAAATCCCTCATTTCATTATTCCATAATTAAAAAAATCATAATTTTAATAATATTAATAATGATAACATCATAAGATCTTTGATTCATCCATTGGTAAAATAGTATCAACTTTAAATAGTATAATCAATTACAATAATTTCTCATCCTAGGTAATTTGGGTTTCCCCTATACATGGGTTAGCTACGTGCAGGCATAGGGTCAATTCAAAATTCCTTTAACTCCTAGTCTTATGTCTACTTCCCAAACAATAAGACAAAGGAAAAATAAGGTTCTGATACAACTTTTTAATGTCCTGACCCGGGGTCCACTTAACCCATTCCATGAGTCAGTGGGTCACATGGCCTCAAGTGTGCCTCCACATATGCTAGAGGCTACCAACTAGCAGTGGGGGCATAAAGGTGGTATGGTGGGGTGAATATACCCTCATATATGAGTGGGAAATAGGATATAACCATAAACATACAATAGAGGAAGCAGATAATGTTGGGACCAAGTTGCCTAGAGAAGGTTTTTGTAAGTAAGAAGAAGTTTGTTTTATAAGTGTCTTGTATTTTTTTTGTCAAAGGGGATAAATCAATTCATTTTGTACAAGTCTGGGAAAATCAGATTGACCATCATATTCAGGAAATCAGACTCATATTTCTTAAGAAAGTCCATCATATTTGGAAGAATTTTTTCTATAAGAAAAGGCTCTTCAAACTAACCTTGGGTTTAGAATGAGAATCTGATCGTAATGAGGAAGGGAATTAGATTCAAAATGGATCTGATAGAAATTTGATGATGATTAGTTGTTTTGTGTTTCCCAAAAATCATAAGTAATTTGTAAAACTTGTGATGTTATCTTGATAAAATATAGGGGGAGAAAAGGTGCTTCCAATCATATTCAAGTTTTATTGGAAAGAAACAAAAGGTTTCTAAAGTAATGAGATGTTAGAATACTTTCCTTGATAAAGTTATATGATACTAAATATGTTATTCAATGTATTCAAAGTCATGAAGGATATCATGCTTAAAATCATAAGTTTGTGAAATAAAAAAGTTAGTGGTTATAAATAGTTTATTGGTATCGTAATCGGAAGAGAAAAGAAGAATAAGAAGAGTCTTGTTTAAAGAATTTTTGAAAGTGGGTAAGGAAGCTTTCTTAAAGTTCCAAGAATTTGTTTTCATTTTTTTTATCAGTTGGTACAGAGCATCATAATGGGAATACATATGTTTGTCACAAATTGATACGTAGCAACGTATTCAAGAATCTATTGTCTTCATTGTAATGAGGAAATCAAAATGAGAGTTGGTTATAAGAATCATAATGAGAACACAATTGTTTTCCTTTCATTAAATTGGTGCTAAGAAATGTAATGAAGAAACTCTTGTTGAACATATGCTTCCATCATAATGAGTAAATTTGAATGGGAAGATAGTATTTTAGGTGGTGTAGTGAAACATAATGAAATATATTAAATTATGATTTGTTTATAGGTAGGTCAATAAAATCAGAGTGACCAAATGCCTTTAACGTAATGAAGAAATTGTATTTTGGAAATTGGAATCAGGAATCAGATTCAGACTGATGTTTTTTAAGAAGTATTTAGATCTATATTTACAATTGGTTTAAGAAATCAGGATGACCATCGTAATGGAGAATCGTAATGGGAAAATAAAAATGAAAAATTAGAATTAGATTAAAGATTTGTTAGAAAGACTAAAGGGAGATAAAGTCAAGAGAAGATCCGAAATTAAAGGAAGGTTGACTAATTCAAAGAAAGATACATATTTATAGGGTAATTGGATGAGTTAAATTGAGATCTGATATTTAAGGAAGATTAAAGATTCTAGAATTTTTTTGAAGTGGAAAAACCTTTTCAAAATCCCACTTAAACAATTTTGGCTTGTCTATATATGGATGAGAATACTTTGTGTATTTTGGGACTTGCATTGTTCGCGAAAGATGAGAGGGAAGCTCCACAATTTATGTAAGAAGAAGTTTTATGATTTATGTTTGTTGAAAATGTTTGTTGTACATAAGAAGAAAGGAGAAGAGACAAGATCATATTCAGGGTTTCCAGAATCAAACCGAGTAATTAGATTGGTTTTTCCGGGCTGAGATAGAATTGGTTCATAATTGTATCAACCGTATTCTGATAGAGTATTATTTATATTTTTAGCAATAATACTTGGGAATCAGATTGGGGAATTAGACTAGGATTTCCAGACTCAGATTAGAAGTGGTTCAAATTGTTTTAGTAGTATTCTGAAAAATCTATATTTTCATATTGAGAAATAGGACTTGGTAATTGGACTTGGAAACCAGAGTGAGTATGTTTACGAAGTCCAAGAAGTTATTACCAACTTATATGTAATAAAGTGAAGAATTGTTATGAAAGATCATATTTCTGAAAGTTGATCAAGAATCGCTGTAACATGTTTGTTACAAAAAATTATATTACATTATTTCATGCTACTTGAAACACGTGGACTATTGTATTGAACATATTGATAAATGAGTATAAGGGAATACCCTACTCATTATATTCCACACAAAAGGATTGTTTTATAGTGTATTGTGTGGTATTGGATTATTTTTGAACCATACAAGTATTAACTAATATTATTGAGTAGTGAAACTTGTAAATTCTCATGTTCTTGTATTTATGTGTTTGATTTGTTTTCATTAAAGAAAGAAATCTTTAACAAGAGGAGAAAGTTTTTTCCTTATAAAGGAAAATTAAAAGAAAATGATATCACTGATTCACCCCTACCCCTCTCAGTGATACTTGAATCCTAGTTAGGTAATCTCAATTGGTATTAGAGCGAAGGTTCCCTTCGTTTACTCTTTACTGAAGTTTTTGAAAGAGAAGTTGTGATGAAGAATTTTAATTGTGTAAATAGTAAAATAATTCCAATATTTTATGTTAATAACAATAATATCTTTAAATATATAATTTTTCCTAATCTTATGTCTCTTGGGTATGATTTTCTTGAAGTTAAAATAGATAGATTTCCTCATATTAATGTTAAGGTCCCACTTACACAAGTGTATAGGAAGAACCATGAGAATGATGGAAGACCTAAAATTTATTCACTCTCATCACTTTATGAAAGTGAGTTTTTAAGAGTGAAAGGTTTTTCCATTTCCAAAGGTATTTGGGATAAGTTCAAAAAAATTTATGAAGGCAGTAAAAAATTTATAAAGGAAAAGCTACAAATATGGAGGTTGAAGTATGAAGATATAAAAATGGGTGAGTATGAATCTATTGGGGACTTCTTTAGTAGGGTGAATGATATAGTCATAACTATCAGATGTCTTAGAAAAAAGTTGGAAGATTATACCATTATTGAAAAAATATTATGAATCCTTTTTGACAAGTTTGATGCAAAAGTCTCCTCATTGGAAGATAGAGACCCCAAAACTCTATATATGGATGATCTTCACTCTCATTATTATGAAATGAGAATTGAAAAACTTATTATGGAAAAAAAAGATGATAGATAAATGTATTTCACAACTGCTAAAAAAGAAAAGTCTAAGAAGGTTCTTAAGGAAGATGATGCTATTGACTCTAACTTTGAAAATGAGGTATGTAAAAACCATGATGAATTTTTATCCTTGTTTTCTAAAAATATAAGAAAAAAGACAGGGAAATATAAAAGGAAACATCGCTTGAAGTGTTTATAATGTGGTGCCATTGGGTACTTTGTGGAAAATTTTCCTTGAAGAAAGAAAAAATAGGATAGTGATGAAGAAGAAAGAATTCCAAGAAGGTTATAGAATAAATAGGGTGATGAGGGTAAATATTTTTCCAGAGGGAAAGATAAAAAGTTCTTCAAATCTAAAAGAAGATTTTTTTTTCTAAAGATGATGAAGAAAAATATAGTGAAGATGAATCTTATTTTTTTTCCTGAGAAATCTGGAGAGAATAATTTTATCACAATAGTGAATAATGAATATTTTGAAAGTAGTATTTTTGAAGAAGAAGAAACTCAACTTGAATTTTATTTGAAAGAATAGTTGAAATAATTCCTTAAAAAGATTAGAATTCTTGAGAAGGAAAACAAGAAGTTGATAAATGAAATTTACTCAACAAACAATCAAGAAGGTTTTCCTGATGAGAAAGTAAATCCTTTAAAAGAGATTGATGATTTGAAGAATTATCTTTAGAAAGAAAACAATTTTAATGAACATCTAGAAGTAAATCTGAAATCAAAAGAATAATAGTTGGAACTTTTCCAACAAAAACTTAGCAGAATAGAGAGGTACAAGTTTTAAAAACTCTATCTCTGAAGTTGATGAAAATTGTTTTAAGGATGAACCTAATGAGGATCAAAATTAACCATCAATGGTTGATAAGAAAGCTAAATTTGTTCTTGAAAAGAAATTTAGAAATTTTTCTAAAAAGAAGAAAGCTAATAAAGTTATGTATGTGGCCAAGAACAACAAAGTCATGAAGTTATAAGTTTCTAAAATTTATAAGTATGAAAAAGTTTCTAAAAATTATGAATACAAAAAAGTTTCTATTACTTCTAGTTTTTATAATGTTGAAAAATAAATTTGATATGAAAACGAATATTTAGGTTTAAAACAAAAAGGTTGGTGGTCAACAAAGTTCTGTTAAGAAGGTTTTTGAGAAACATACTCACAACACTGGTCAATCCAAAGGTTTCAGAGGTAAATAATATTTCAACGTATACTTCTAGTATTTTGGAGGATTCATACATATGGAAAATATGTACTGGTTCAACCAAAAATATTAATACTATTCCATTGGTTATGGAAGGAAGGGTTTGAGGGGGATTCGATCCTCTCAGAAGAAGAAGTCCGAGAAAGAAGTTCGGAAGAAACCTGAGAAGGTTGGTGTGAAAGCTGAGAATATGTTCCAAACCCTAAAATATATTAATGAAATATGTGAACAACATAGACATCTTTATAAGTGTTGTATTGTTTTGTTACTGATATAACAAAAGTTTCTTAACAATTCTCAGAAGTCATAGGTGAAGAAAGAAAAGGGAGAAGAAAAATTTCTTATTGTAGAAACCAATATGAAAGCCACAAAAGTAGAATGACCATGGATCTTGGATAGTGGGTTTTATTCTCATATGATAGGATATTTAAAGTTGTTGAAGAATATGAAATATTTTAAATAAGGAAAATTGAAAATTTTCAATAATGAATCTATGAGAATCAGAGGTATGTGATCAACCATCATTGGAAAAGAAAAGATGAAATCCAAGAGAGATTTATATGCTGATGGGATGAAAAATAACGTGATGATTGTTTCAAATTTTTTTAGGAGGGTAACAAAGTTATCTTTAGAAAATATGGGTTTTTTGTGAATATCAAGGAATATGGAAGGAGAGTTACAAGAGGAAAATGTACAAAAGGAAACTTATTTCAAGTTAGTGAAATAAAAAACTCCAGTTACCTGAGCATGATGGATGAAAATTAGTTGTGGAATAAAAGGTTACTACACATGTGTTAGAGAAACATGATAAAGTTATCAAATATAGATAGTGTC
Source organism: Viscum album (assembly GCA_963277665.1). Lineage (NCBI taxonomy): Eukaryota > Viridiplantae > Streptophyta > Magnoliopsida > Santalales > Viscaceae > Viscum > Viscum album. The sequence goes on from OY728155.1 coordinate 143,688,132, forward strand.
CAAGATATTCCTAATATGTCAAGAAGAAGATATTGGCACTTCACTATTTGTTAGAAAAGAAATATTACAAATTATGTGCATAAGAAAGTTGAAATTTGCTCAAAGAAACCCTTGGAACTTATTCATTCTCATATCTATGGTCCAATGAGAAAACAATAAACTAATGGAGATAAGTATTTCATTAATTTTATTAATGAATATACTCACATTACTTGTATTATGTATATGAAACATAAGTTAGATGCTCTGAAAATGTTTAAAAGTTTTAAGAGGAAAGCTAAGAAGGAATGCGAGTATTTAGTGAAGAAGTTGAGAACTAATAATGGTGGTGAGTATAAAAATAAATAATTTTAAATTTATCTTGAGAATCATAGAATTAAATATGAGTTCAGTTCACTATACACTCCTCAACAAAATGGGGCTGTTTAAAGGAAGAATAGAAGTCTGGTTGAAATGGGGCGAACTATGTTACTTGAACATGGTCACTCTAATTACTATTGGAGGCAATCCATGAGTAATATTGTTTATATTCAAAATTGAATTTTCTATAATCCAAGTTCAGATATGACTCCATATGAAATGTTTTATATAAAGAGTCCAAGTTGGAAACACATAATAGTTTTTGGGAGGCCATGCATCATAAAGAAGAAATGTTGAAACCTTGTAAATTTTTAGAAGAGAGGTGAAGATGGAATTTTCTTGGTTATGATCAGGAAGATAGATTATATAGATGTTTATATAAGAATAAAAATAGAACAATTGATTATGGTGATGTGAAAGTTATTTAAAATGTCAAGTAAGAGAAATAGACTCATGTAAATAAATAAGTTGAGAAGTATAAGGAAAGTTTTGTTATTGATTCAGATAAGGATTCTAATAGTGTAAATCCTAATCAAGAATAAGAATAAAACACATCTATTTCAAGTGATTAGGATGAAGTTAAAATAACACATTTTAGGATGGGGAATATAGTATAGGTTCTTAACATTATTGGTGATCAACATCATAAGTTTCAAACAAGAAGAACATAAAAAGTTGTTACACATACTTCTTTATATTCAAAAGTGTAGCTGAAAGATGTGAATGAAGATTTTGAGAATCTGGAATGGGTTTAGTCTATGAATAAAGAGCTTGATCATATAGACTAGAATGATACTTTGGAGCTCATAACTAAGCTAGATAAAAAAATGTTATCGGTATAGAATGGGTTTTCTGGAATAAGCTGAATAAACAAGGTGATGTGATAAGGAACAAAGAAATATTTGTGTGAAAAGGTTACTCACAAAATGAAGGTGTTGATTTTGATGATACTTTTTATCTAATGGAAAGGTTAGAAAAAATCCAAATATTTCTTTTTATTACTGCAAAACAAAGTTACAAAATCTTTCAAATGGATTTTAAGTCAGCATTCTTGAATGGTGATCTTGATGAGTAATTTTACATTGAACAACCTTGTGGCTTTGTTTTTGGGAAAGATGAAACTTATGTGTGTAAGTTGAAGAAATATTTGTATAGATTAAAATAATCTCTAAGGTCATGATATTACAAATTGGATACTTTCTTAAGGAAGATGAGTTTCAATAAGGGAAGAGTTGATAGAAATATTTACATCAAAGAAATTCAGGAGTTTTCTCTCATCATAATTGTTTATATTGATGACATTGTCTTTGCTAATAATGATGAAATAACTTGTGAATGATTTTATGAAAAGATGAAAAGTTGTTTGAAATGTCTATGTTGGGTTAAATTAAATCCTTTCTTAGGTTAAAAATATTAAAAAATAAGAAACACATTTTTCTTTCTCAATAAAATTATGCTAAGGAACTTATTAAGAAGTTCACCATAAAAAATTCAAAACCAGTTTCTACACCAATTTAAGTGGGAACCAAGTTTTCTAAAGATGGAGAAGGTAATGAATTTGATCAAAAAGAGTTTTGAAAGATTATTGGAAGTTTTTTATATTTGTCTATCTTAAGAACTGACTTTGTTTATACTGTTACCTTATGTGAAAGAGTTTAAAGTGCTCCTAAAGAATCACATTTTCTTACTAGAAAAATAATTTTCATATATATCAAAGGCACAAAATTTTTTGGAATCAATAATGATAGATTAGAAAGTATTGACATGTTTGGGTATTCAGATAATGATTGGGTAAGAAATGTTGATGATGGAAGATCCACATCTGGTGAAGTTTTCTTTCTGAAAAAATGTTGTGTTAGTTTGTATACAAAGAAAAAAAATTCAGTAACTCTTAATACAATTAAATCTGAGTATGTTGCTGTTACTCAAGCTACTACCCAACTTATATGGATGAAAACTTAGTTAGAATAATTATTTTTTGAATTTAAGTTACTCGTGATCTTGGGACCTGATAATCAAATTGAAATTAACCTTACAAGGAATATGGTACAACATTTTATTTAAAAACATATTAAAATAAATTATCACTTTATCAAATAACATGTGGAGAAGAATGAATTAATGCTAGAGTATCTTCCTACATTGGAACAAGTTACTGACATATTCATAAAACCTTTACCAAATAAACCTTTTTATAAATTTAGGTTGAACATGGGTGTATAAACTCTTTCTCATCAAGGTTGAGGTATTTTTTGGTCCCCTATCCCATCTTACATTTGGATAGTGTTATCAAGGGGGAGAATTTTTTATAAATCTATCCTCATGGAAGCATGGACAAAGGGGTATTTTTGGGTAAGATGTAATTTCAACATGTAAGTGGGTGAACTATTTTAACTGTTCATTGGAGTGGTTGTAGGAAACAAAATTTTTTTATTCTAGGGAAGTTGAAGAAGTGGAGACAATATGAGGAAGAAATATGAGGAAAAAATATAAGGAATAAAGGTGAAGAAGAAAGCTGAAGACAAAAGGCCGAGGAAGAAAGCTGAGGAAAAAAGTTAAGGAAGTTTTTCTTTAGTCATTAATTTTGGATAACATGGGTTTTCTATAAATGATTCTTGTTTCCTATAATGAGTTAGCTCACATAGGATTAGAATTATTGATAAGTAATCCATAGATTTAGGTTACAAAGTTTAGTGATTTTTGAACCTTGGTTGACAAAAAAATCCCAAAGGGGATATTGTTGGGACCAAGTTGGCTAGATAAGGTCTTTGGAAGTAAGAAGATGTTTTTTTACAAGTGTGTTGTCATTTTTTGTCAACGAGGATAAATCAATTCACTTTGTAAAAGTTTTGGAAAATAAGAATGACAATTTTATTTAGGAAATTAGACTCACAATTCGTAAGAAATTCTATTGTATTTGGAAGAAGTTTTTCTAGAAGAAAAGGCTCATCTGACTCACATTGGGTTTGAAATGAGGTTCTGATCATAACGAGGAAGCGAATCAGATTCAACATGGATCCGATATGAATCTGATGATGCTTTGTTGTTTTTTTATTTACCAAAAATAATAATTAAGTTGTAAAACTTGTGTTTCTATCTTGATAATATAAAGGGGGAGAAAATGTGCTGCCAATTATATTCAAGACAATCATATTCATGTTTGATTAGAAAAGAAAGAAAAAGTTTCTATAGGAATGGAAAGTTACAATACTTTCCTTGATAAAGTCAGAAAATGATAAAGCTAATATTCAATGTATTAATAGTCATTAAGGATATCATGCTTACAATAATAATTTTGTGAAATAAGGAAGTTAGTTGTTATAGATAGTTTATTGGTATCATAATCATAAGAGAAAATAACAAGAAGAAGAGTCTTTTTTTAAAAAATTTTAAAAGTGGGAAAAGAAGCTTACTTGAAGTTCCATGTTTTTTTGACTTTGTTTTTATCAGTTGGTATGAGAAATTATAATGGGAATACATATGTTTATCACAAATTTATATAGAGAAATATATTGAATAATATGTTGTCTTTATCAAAATGAAGAAATCAGAATGAGAGTTGGTTTTGAGAATCGTAATGAGAAGACCTTTTTTTCCTTTCTTATATTTGGTGCAGAGGAACTTAATGAAAAAACTATTATTGAACTATGATTCCATTGTAATGTTGAAATAATAATGAGAAGGTAGTCTTTCAGGTGGTGCAGAGGAACGTAATGAAATATCTTCAGTTCTAATTTGTTTGTAAGTAGGTCAAGAAAATCAGAGTGACCAAATGCCTTTATCATAATGAAGAAACCGTATCAGGCAATCAGAATTAGGAATTAGATTCAAACTTAAGTTTGCTAAGAAGTATTTAGGTCCATATTTACAAGTGGGTTAAGAAATCAGTATGACCATCATAATGGAGAATCTTAATGGGAAAATAGGAATGAAAAATCATAAGTGGATTGAAGATTTGTTAAAAATAATGAAGGGAGATGAAGTTAAGAAAAGATTTGAAATTCAAGGAAGGTTGGAGAAGTTGAAGAAATATATGGATTTCAAGGGGAATTGAATGAGTCAAAGAGAGATCCAATATTTAAGGAAGATTAAGGATTTAGGAAATTTGGTAAACTAGGATAACCTTTTCATAATACCACTTAAACCATTTTAGTGTGTCTATAAAAATAAGAGAATACTTTATGTATTATGTGACTTTAATTGTTCACGAAAGAGGATAGATAAGATCATAATTTAATTAAGAATAAGTTTCCAAACTAAGGTTTTTTGAAAACTTTTGCTGGATATAAGAAGAAAGGAGAAGAGACAAGATCGTATTCAGGGTTTATAGAATTAGATAGAGTAATTAGATTGGGTTTTATGGACTAAGATATAAGTGGTTCAGAATTTTCTCAACCATATTCTAATGGAGTATTTTTTTTGTATTGAGAAATTTGACTTGGGAATCAGACTAGGGAATTAGACTGGGAGTTCTAGACTCAGATTAGAAGTGGTTCATATTGTTTTAGTGTTATTAGGACAAAGCTATATTTTTATATTGTGCAATAAAACTTTGTAATTGGAATGGGAAATCAGACTGAGTATCATTACAAAGTCTTAGATGTTCTTACCAGCTTATGGGGTAAGAAAGTGAAGAATTATTTTGAAATATCATATTTTTGAAAGTTGATCAAGAATCACCGTAACATGTTTGTTATAAAAATTGTATTACATAATTTCGTGATATTAGAAGCACATGTACTATTGTATTGAACATAGTGCTACATGAATGTAAGGGAATATCCTACTTATTGTATTCCATACAAAAGGATTGTTTTCTAGTGGATTGTGTGGTATTGAGTTATTTTTGAATAATACCAAGGACTATCTACTCTTGTTGAGTAGTTAACCTTATAAATTATTGTGTTCTTATGGTTATGTGTTTGATTTGTTTTCAAAAGGGAAAGAAATATTTAACAAGTGGTGAAGGTTGTTTCTTCAGAAATAAAACTTAAAAGAAAAATATATTACTAATTAAACCCCTCCCCCTCTCAGTGATACTTGAATCCTAGTTGGGTAATATAAATTGGTATCAGAGTGAAGGATCCCTTAATTTACTCTTTGCTAAAGTTTTTTGAAAGATAAGTTGTGATAGAGTATTTGAATCATGTCAACAGTGAATGTATTCCAATCTTCGATGGTGAGAACTATCATATCTGGAAAGATATAATGTTTTCTTATCTTATTTATCTTGTGTATGATGTTCTTAAATTTAAAATATATTGATTTCCTCTTATTGATGATCCAGTTCCTCTTACATATGTTGATACGAAGAATCTTGAGAATGATGGAAGAGCTAAAAATGATTTACTCTCATCACTTTCTGAAAGTGAGTTTTTAAGAGTTAAAGGTATTTCCATTACCAAAGGTATTTGGGAAAAGTTGAAAAAAATTTATGAAGGAAATACGAAATTCAAGAAAGAAAATATAAAAATATAGTGGCTGAAGTATCAAGATATGAAAATGGGTGAGTATGATTTTTTTGGGGACTTCTTTACTAGGGTGAATGACATAGTTAGCACTATCACATGTTTTGATGAAATGTTGGAAGATTATAACATTATTGAAAAAAATATTAAGAATCCTTCCTGAAAAGTTTGATGAAAAATTATCCTCATTAGAAGGTAGAGACCTTGAAACTCTATCTCTGGATGATCTTCATAGTACTCTCATTACTTATGAAATGAGAAGAATTTTTCTTAGAAAGGTAAAAAAATATGGTAGAGAAATGTATATCACAGCTTCTAAGAAAGAAAAGTCTAAGAAGGTTCTTAAGGAAGATTAAATTGCTAAATATTAATCCAAAAATGAGGTTTGAAAAAACCTTTATGAATTTTTATCCTTGTTTTCTAAAAATGTAATAAGCGATACAAATAAATATAAACGGAAACTTCCCTTGAAGTGTTTTTAATGTGTATCCATTTTTCGCTTTAGTGCTAATTGTCCTCAATGAAAGAAAGAAGAGGATAATGATGAAGAATAAAGAAGGACAAGAAGGTCGTGGAAGAAATAGGGTGACAAGGATACATATTTTTTAGAGGGAAAGATAATAATTTCTTAAAATCTAAAAGAAGAATCATTTTTCTGAAGATAATGAAGAAGAAGATAGTAAAGCTGAATCTGAAAAATATTTTGCTGAGATATCTAGAGAGAATAATTTTATTGAAATTATGAATAATGAAGATTTTAGAAGCATTAGTTCTGAAAAATAATAAACTAAACTTGAATTTCATTTGAAAGAAGAGTATGAATAATGTCTGAGAAAGATCAGAATGGTTGAGAAGGAAAATGATAAGTTGATAAATGAATGTTCCTCAATAAAAACTCAATAATGTTTTCCTGATGGTAAAGTAAAGATATTAAAAGAGATTGATGATTTGAAGAATTATCTTGAGAAAGAAAATAATAATAATGAACATCTTTAAGTAAAGATAAAGGAAAAAGAAGAAGAGTTGAAACTTGTCCAATAAAAACTTTCTAAAGCTGAAAAAAGAGGTACAAGTTTTAAAAAATCTATTGCTGAAGTTGGTAAAAGTTCTCATGATGAGGAACCCAAGGATGATCAAAAGTCACATTCAAAAGTTGAGAATAAATATGAAGTTTCTCTTGAAAAGAAATATGTAAATGTTTCTAAGATGAAGAAATCTAGGAAAGTTATGTATGGGGAGAAGAATAACAAAGTCGTGAAGTCAAAAGTTTCTAAAATTTCTACGTTTGAAAAAATTTCTAAAAAATATGAATATGAAAAATTTTCGATTAATTATTGTTCTGATAAGTCAGAAAAGAAAATTGAGTTGAAACAGAATATTCCAATTGAAAAAATAAAGGTTGGTGGTCAATAAAGTTCTGTTAAGAAGGTTATTGAGAAACATACTCACAACACGGATCAATCTGAAAGTTTTAGAGGTAAATACTCTTTATATGGATACTACTGGTATTTTGGTATATTAGGACATATAGAAAATATTTTTTGGTTTAACCAACAACATTACTAATATTCCATAGGTTATGGAAGTCAAGGTTTGATGGGGAGTCAATCCTATCAAAAGAAGAAGTCTGAGAAGGAAGTTTGAAAGAAACCTAAAAAGGTTGGTGTAACAGTTGAGAATCTATTCAAACCCCTAAAAACTATTTGTGAAATATGTAAAAAAATTGGAAATATTATTAAGGTTTTTCTTGTTTTTTTACTGTAACAACAAAAGTTTCTTAACAATTCTCAAAAGCTAGAGGTGAATAAAGAAAAGGGATAAGAAAAAGATCTTATTGTACCAACTGATCTAAAATATACAAAAGGAAAATGACCTTGGATATTATATAGTGGGTGTTATTCTCTTATGATAAGGGATTTAATGTTTTTGAATAATGTGAAATATTTAAAAAAAATAACAAAGACATTTTTTAATGATGAATCTTTGAGAATCAAAGGTGTTGGATCAATGATCATTTAAAATAAAAAGATAAAATACAAGAAGTATTTGTATATTGATATGCTAAAACATAAACTGATGAGTGTTTCAAAAACTTTTTGACGTGGGTAACAAATTTATCTTCAAAAAATATGTTTTTTTGAAGAGTGTGGAAGATGGAAAAATAGTTACAAGAGTATAACATACAAAAGGAAACTTATTTCAAGTTGGGGAAATAAAAATCTCTTGTTACTTGGGCATGATGAAAGAAAATCTATTGTGGAATAAAAGGCTGGGACACATGTGTCAGAGAAACATGGGAAAGGTATCAAAGTGAGATAATGTCCGAGATATTCCTAATATGTTAAGAAAAAGATATTGGTGTTTCAATATTTGTCAGAAAGTAAAGATTACAAATTCTGTGCATAATAAAGTTGACATTTGTTCAAAATGACCCCCAAAACATATTTATTCTGATATCTATAGGAAAATGAGAAAATAATAAAATGATGCATATAAGTAATTCATTACTTTTATTTATAACCTTAATTGCATTAATTGTGTTCTGTATATGAAATATACGTTAGATTCTCTAAAAATGTTTAAAAGTTTTAGGAGGAAAGCTGAGAAGGAATGTGAGTATTCAGTCAAGAATTTGAGAACTGATAATGGCAGTGAGTATAAAAATTAATAATTTTAATGTTATATTTAGAAGCATGGAATTATTCATGATTTCATTTCACCGTACACTACTCAAAAAAATGGGGTTACTGAAAGGAGGAATAAAAGTCTGGTTGAAATAGGGAAAAATATGTTACTTGAATATGGTCTCTCTCATTCCTATTGGAGTTAAGACATGAGTACTTCTATGTATTTTTAAAATTGATGTTTCTATATGATAAGTTCAGATATGAATCCATATGAAATGTTTTATATAAAAAATCCATGTTTGAAACACTTAAGAGTTTTTGGGAGTCCATGCATCATAAAGAAGAAAGGTGGAAACCTTGGAAAGTTTGAGTAGAGAGGTGAAGATGGAATTTTTACTGGTTATGCTCTAGAAGAAAGAGGATATAGATGTTTCAAAAAATATATAGGAAGAATAATTTATTCTATTGATGTAAAAATTATTGAAAATGCTGAGTAATATAAACAGAATCATGCAGATAAGGAAATTAAGTAGGATAAGGAAAGTTTTTCTATCAATTCTGATAAGGATGCCAACAATGACAATACTTTTCAAGAAGAAGAATCAAAATCAATTATTTCAAGTTATGAGGATGAAACTCAAATAACTCATCCTAGGATGAGAAATCTAGTGGATGATTAGAACATTATTGGTGATCAACATCTGAAGGTTCAAATAAGAATTACATAAAAAGTTGTTACACACACTTCTTTGTATTCAAAAGTGGATCTGAAAGACGTGAATGAAGATTTTGAGCATTAGGGATGGGTTCATGCTATTAATGAAGAGCTTTATCATATAGAAAATAGTGATACTTGGGATCTCATACCCAAGATAGATAAAAATAATTTATTGGTAAAAAATGGGTTTTTTCAGAACAAGATGAATGAAGAAGGTGAAGTGATAAGGAATAATGCAAAATTAGCGTGAAATGATTATTCACAAATTGAAGGTATTGATTTTGATGAGACTTTTTATCTAGTGGTAAGGTTAGAAATAGTAAAAATATTTCTTGTTATTACTGCACAATGAAGTTACAAAATCTTTCAAATGGATGTGAAGTCATCATTCTTGAATTGAAATCTTGATGAGGAAGTTTACATTGAACAACCATGTGGATTTGTTGTTGGGAATGATGAAAGATATGTATGTAAGTTAAAGTAATGTTTTTATGGATTAAAACAAGCTCTGAGGACATGTTATTCCTTGGATACTTTCTTAAGTAAGATGGGTTTTAATAAGGGAAGAGTTGATAACAATATTTATATCAAGGAAAGTCAGGAGTTTTCCCTCATCAAAATTGTCTATATTGATGACATTATCTTTGAAGGGAATGATAAAAGAACTTGTGAAAGATTTTATGAAGAGATGAAAAAGTTGTTTGAAATGTTCATATTGGGTAAAATGAAATACTTTCTTGGGTTACAAATCTTACAAAAGAAGAAACACAGTTTTTCTTTCTCAAGAAAAGTATGATAAGGAACTTATTAAGAAGTTCAGCATAAAAAATTTGAAACTAGTTTCCATGCTAATTTCAGTGGGAACCAAGTTGTTTAAAGATGGAGAAGGTAATAAATTTGGTCAAAAAGAGTTTAGAAAGATGATTTGAAGTTTGTTATATTTTTCTGTCTTAAGAACCAACATTGTTTATGTTGTTACCTTATGTGAAAGATTTTAGAGTGCTCTTAAAGAATCACATTTAGTTACTAGAAAAATAATTGTTAGATATATCAAAGGCACATCAAATTTCCAAATCACGCATGATAACTCAGAAATTATTGACTTGTTTGGGTATTCATATGCTGATTGGGTAGGAAATCTTGATGATAGAAGATCCACATTTGGTGAAGTTTTCTTTCTGGGAAAAAGTTGTGTTAGTTGGTATACAAAGAAACAAAATTCAGTAACTCTTAGTATGACTGAAGATGAGTATATTGATGTTACTTAATCCACTACCCAACTTATGTGAATGAATACTCTGTTATAATACTTACTTGTTGAAGTTAAGTTACCCCTAATCTTGGGATGTGATAATCAAAGTGCAATCAACCTTAAAAGGAATCCAATATAACATTCTCATTCAAAAAATATTGACATAAAGTAACACTTCATCAAAGAGAATGCAGATAATAATGAATTGAAGTGGGAATATATCCCTATATTAGAACAAGTTGCTGGCATATTCACAAAACCTATACCAAAGGAACCTTTTTATAAATTGAGGTTGAACTTGGGCATCAAACCTATTTCTCATCAAGGTTTTGGTATGTGTTTTTTCCCCTCTCCCATCTTACCTTTGGATAGTGTTGTAAAGGGGGATATTTTTTTTATAAACCTATATTTATAGAAACATGAACAAAGGGGGAGTTGCTGGTAAGCTGTGATTTCAACATTTAAGTGTGTAAAATATTATAACTATTTGTTGGAGTGGTTGTAGAAAAAAAATTATATTCCAAGGAAGTTGAATAAGTGACGAAAATATGAGGAAGAAATCTGTGGATGAAAGCTAAGGAGGAAAGATGAGGAAGAAAAGCTGAGGAAGAACGCTGAGGAAGAAATTTGAGGAATTTTTTCTTGACTCACTACTTTTGGACATAATGGGTTTTTTGTCAATGATTCTTGTTTCCTAAAATGAGTTATCTCAAATAGGCTTAGAATTATTGAAAATTAATCCATGTCTTGAGTTTACAAATTTCAGTGATTTATGAACTTTGGTTGAAAAAAAAATCCAAAGTGGGAGATTATTGGGACCAAGTTGGCTAGAGAAGGTTTTTGGAAGTAAGAATATGTTTGTTTTACAAGTGTGTTGTATTTTGTTGTCAAAGAGGATAAATCAATTCACTTTGTAAATTTTTTTGGAAAATCATACTGACTATCATATTTAGGAAATCAAACTCAAAGTTCTTAAGAAAGTCCATTGTATTTGGAATAAATTTTTCTGGAAGAAAAGGATCACTGAAAACACATTGTGTTCAGAATGAGGTTCTGATCGTAATGAGGAAGGGAATCAGATTCAACATGAATTTTAATAGAGTGTGATGATTCTCTTTTGTTTTTTATTTCAAAAAAATAATAAGTAAGTTTCAAAATATGTGATTCCATATTGATAAAAGAAAGGGGGAGAAAAAGTGCTGCCAATCATATTTAGGTTTTATTGGAAAGAAAGAAAAGGTTTCTAGAGGAATGGGAAGTTAAAATACTTTCATTGATAAATTCATACGATGATAAACCTGATATTTAACATATTCAAATTCACGAGGGATATCATTCATACAATCATAAGTTTGTGAAAGAAATAAGTTAGTGATTATAGGGAGTTTATTGGAATCATTATCAGAAGAGAAAGTAATAATAATACGAGTCTTATTTAAAGACTTTTTGAAAGAGGGAAAGGAATATTTCTTAAAGTACCAATAATGTTTTCCCTTTATTTATCCGTTGGTATGGAGAATCATAATGTGAATACATATGTTTTTCACAAATTGTTACAGAGCAACATATTCCAGAATTCGTTATCTTTATCGTAATGAAGAAATTAGAATGATAGTTGGTTCCAAAAATCATAATTAGAAGACATTTGTTTTTCAATATTAAATTTGGTGTAGAGAAACACAATGAAGAAAGTGTTTTTGGACATATTATTCCATCATAATAAGGAAATCAGAATGGGAAGATAGTCTTTCAGGTGGTGCGGAGAAACATAATGAAATATCTTCAATTCTGATTCGTTTGCAAATAGGTCAAGAAAAATGGAGTGACCAAATTTCTTTATCACAATGAATAAATCATATTAGGAAATAAGAATCAAGAATCATATTTGGAGTAAAGTTTGTTAAGAATTATTTAGATCTATATTTTTAAGTGGGTCAAGAAATTAGGATGACCATTGTAATGGAGAATCATAATGGAAAATTTATAATGAAAAATCAGAATCATATTGAATATTTGTTAGAAATACTGAAGGGAGATAAACTCAAGAGAAGATCTAAAATTCAATTAAGGTTGAAGAAGTCAGAGAAATATCCATATTTCAAAGGGAATTGAATGAGTTAAAGAGAGATCACAGATTTAATAAAGATCAAAGATTCTGAAAATTTGGTGAAGTGGGAAAACCTTTTTAGAATCCCACTTAAATCATTTTTTCATGTCTATAAAAGGAGGATAATACTCTTTGTATTACATGACTTGAATTGTTTACAAAATAGGAGAGATAATCTTTGTAATTTATGAAATAAAAGGTTTCTAGATTGAGGTTTGTTGAAAATGTTTTCCAGATAGAATAAGAAAGGAGAAGAGACAAGATCATATTCTGGGTTTCCAAAATCAGACCAATTAATCAGATTGGGTTTTTAAAACTGAGATAGAAGTGGTTAAAAATTTTCTAAACCATATTCCGAAAGAGTATAATTTCAATATTGAGCAATTGGACTTGGGAATTAGAATGGGATTTACAGATTCAAATTAGAAGTGGTTCAGATTATTTTAGTTGTATTATGACAATTCTATATTTCCATATTGATTAATAGAACTTGGGAATCATATTTAGAAATCAAACTGAGTATCACTACAAAGTCCATGAAGTTATTACCAAATTCTGGGCAAGAAAGTGAAGAATTTTTTTGAAAGATCATGTTTTTGAAAGTTGATCAAGAAGAACCATAACATGTTTGTTATAAAAATTATATTACATCATTTCATGCTACTCAAAGAACATGTACTATTGTATTTAACATAGTGCTACATGATTTTAAGGGAATATACTACTCATTTTATTCCACACAAAAGTATTGTTTTCTAGTGGATTTTTTGGTATTAGATTATTTCTGAACCATTTCAAGGACTAGATACTCTTGTTGGGCAGTGAATCTTGTAATTTTTTTTTGTTTTTGTGGTTATGTGTTGGATTTTTTTCAGTAGAGAAAGAAATATTGAATAAGAGGTGAAGTTTATTTCTTAAGAAAGTAAACATAAAAGAAAAAGATGTCATTGATTCACCACATCCCCCTCTTAGTGATACTTGAATCCTGGTTGAGTAATATTAGATAATAATTAAATAGAATAAGGTAAACATGTGCAAAATCATAAATAAATGGAATAATTGATAATATAATCAAATTACATAGATGTAATGTTATATACATGGATGCATGAAATGATGATATACAAAAGGGAACAAGGGGAATACAGATATAATCATGCTATACAATACTATAAAAGTATAAAAACTGTTCCACTAGTATCTCGAGACTATGATCGATCCTATGCTCCTATGCTCCATCTATAAGAAAAAGAAAATCAACAACCTGTAGAAGGGTACTTTCCCTTGTCTATACCTATAGACAAATAATATTCTCAGGTACCAAAGGCAGTCTGAGTAGGGTATGAGATATAAATCTTAGTAGGACATGAAGAATAGTGTCTACTTGTAATCCAAGAAATTCTTGTAACTAAACAATGTACAAGTATATTAGAATAAGAAAGAAATGATGGATAAATAAATAACCAGGCTATTCAGGTTTTTAAAGGACACCTAACGACACTACCTTCTTCGACCCATGGTCGGGATGTGATTTTGATAAGTCATTATATATATAGTAATATATATATAGTGTAATTATGTATTACATCCACCTATATGAACCAATTATGTGCAAACATAAGTGGCCATATACATGGAATACTAGTTGTTGTCTAGATTGAGGTGTAACTCAGACCATGACTAGTCTAACGAGCCTATAAGCCCATGAAATAGGGTATATTCCCTACATCTTGTAGTGAGTGGAAGACGTTATGCTCTTCACTTGAGATGATGAGTGTTCCATCATGTCAATACTTGAACAAGGACACGGTGCGTCAAGACCAACATCCAACTAGTGTCAATGGTGTGAGACATCATGCTCAACACCCGATGTAAGGGAGCGTGATACCATCATGCTCAACTGAACCCTTAACATCATACCAAAACCACAACGAGGCATAATTACATTTATAATAGTAATGTGGCATTACCTACCATGCATCTTGTTCATCAATACAACATATAAATAAGGCACAACTGTTTGATTTAGCATTTGATAAGGAAAGCAACAAATAGGCATGGACTTACCACCCTTTAATCATTCCATTGAATTTCATTTATTCAATTCATATAAGGAGAAGCAATCCAACATGTAAAGTTAACTTCATATAATCCGTTTGGTTTAAACCTTTTAATTAATTTAAGTAAAAGGAAACCATCATGAATAGACCATCCTATATAATTCCAACCCATTCAATTTACTAAAACATGACAATTCCATTTATAAATTTTAATGGGTCATTTTGAAGATGACATGATCCTCAAGGAAATTTTCTATATGGGAAATACCAAGTGTAGGTTGGGTCAAACACCTAATAGGTTCTATATATTCCTTTAAAAAATTATATATCAAGGAAAATTCTATTTAAACTTCAAGATAAAAGTTAAATATGCATTCAAGTATTTAAATCAATTTAACAATAGGGAAAATCAAAGTGGAACAACCAAGGGGTGTCTATAAATGTGGTGAGCATCCTATAAACCACTAAACAAGGTTCAATAGACATGTATCAAGTTGCAATGATCAATTTGATATGATGAAATCAAATAAAAGGAGACAATCATAACAAACCGATGTACGACACAATTACACAGCTACGAGAAATCAAAAATCAAAGGTAAGATGATGTGACCACCTACCTCAAGTATATAGATGACTCCTCACTTGATAGCATCCTTATATTTAGAGTAGGTTGGGAGAAAAATGAGAAATGGTCCAATGATTAGAAAATAAGGAAAAAAATATTTCACCAAAATTGAGTAATGGATTTGAAGATAAACTTGAATAGAAGGTAAGAGGAGGTAGATCATACCTCAAGGAGTATAACACCTTCGATGGATCTTGATTCCATGACCCACTGAGGGAGATAGAGGAGAACCTAGGTTGAAGGAGATTTGAGTTCTACAGAGGAAGAAACTCAAAACTAGCTACTAGAGGAAGAAGAAAGAAAAGAGAAAAGGCTATAAGTTTAAGTGAGGGGTAAAAATGACTTTTCACCAAAAAATAAGAGGGTGAACAGTTTGGAAAAATCATAGGCAAACGATTCTCAATCCATTTCTTTAGGATATTCAATGAAAAGTTAAGGTGAAAGGTTTCCAAAACCATGTGAAAACTATGATAAAACTCTCTATCTAAAAATCATAAAATGTCACATGGCTATGTACTCAGGTTGTACAGTTTTAGACAAATCGTGTGGCCCACAAATTCCCACTATCTGTAATTGTAGGGTTTCACTATTTACACTAACGACACAGCCTAGTTAATTAGCCCACTTTTTTGGAACTCCAATCTCTTCACAAGACCCAAATGCTCTTGGGATCTTCCTTAGGCCATAGTATATGTTTACCATGATTAAACAAATGATTCAATTTAAAAAAATGACCTGTACCTTCATGAAAGGATGGGTCATTACATGACATGCGTCAACGTAAAATTTTTTGGTTGGTCACATGTATACATGTATAAAAAAACTTAAATGATCACTAGATCAACACTGAGGATCCACCTAGACCATTTTACAAAAACCATGTTGTCTGATCCCTGCACCATTTGCATACCCATTTTCACCAATCTTCTGACATCGAGCCTTTTACCTTAACTCTATCCAAATTGATAAAGTTTGCATGTATCCCATAGGGACCATGTAGGGTGTGAGTATGAACTCTGTAGGCCACCACTAACAATGTACCTAGCTTACATTCATACATATATCACTGTATGTAAAAACATAAATAAATGGAAATCAACCATCTCACAAAACCCCCTCCCCTTATGCTAAACAAGCATAAGTGAGCCTTTACCTACCTCATCCAATGCCAAAGTGTGATGATGTATCCTCAGTCTATTATATAAACAAAACCCTCAACCTTCTGACCAATCACATAACACACAATGTCACCTGCCAACCATAACCACATAGCTATCCAAGCCACCCCGATTCTTCAAAGGCACATCCATAATCCATCTCACATATCCCATGGAATTTCACATACTTTACCACCACTAACTCAATAACACAACATCCCAAGGCAAGGATATACCCCTATTTTCATGTCATAACCCCTAAAAACCACATGAATGATGAGCCTCATCTACTAACTGGTGGTCTCAACTACCCCCAACTATGGACTTCTATGGTGTGAATATCCTCCATATCAATGGTTAACACTAACCCCTATGCTGCTTAATTTTTGGAGGTTTCCACCTACAATGACTTGTCAAAACCACCTCATGGGTCTTATCCTTTGTGAACATGGCCCCAACTGCTCCATAATCCACCCATGATGAGTGAAATTTCCAAAATCCTAGGCCAAACCTCCAGAAAACCTTCATCACCACCTACAATCCATATAACCCAACTGTAGTAATTGTATGCTCCATTTTATTTATCTTGATGAACCACCTTTACTTAGATATGGTGATCAACATCACCCATATACACATGAGCCATGACCAAAACATTTCCACTGACTCGTATTAGCCATCATATCAGGAATTTTTTTTCCATAACCAGAATCATCAGACCCAACCAACCACGGAATCCCATATTGCACCTTCCTTGCATTATTAAGCCTAACCAAACCATTTTATACTAAATTCTATCCAATGGTATCTCATAGGAACAATAAAGACTAATCTGTTTATAACCAGTCTTACCCAGACCTCCCCATGAATGCCCACTTACCATGAATCATATAACACATGAATACTTTTGGAATAAAATAGAAACTACCTATATGAAGTCTATAAGGATCAACCCACTAAGAATATCCTACCAGTTAGGCTTTAATTAGACGATTTAGCAAAATTTGAGCAAATACATAAAATTGGGGTTTTTCAGTGAGGGATTAATAAATAATGAGAAATCTTAACATTAGTCACAAGAGGACTATTAGACTTACCCATAACTTTTGCCTACTTCAGACGACTTATGATTCTAATAATAAATGTGATAGATCTAACTTGTAAAAGAATAGATAGATAAGAGAGCCTTAATGGATAATTTTTCTATGCAAATTTTATAAGGGAGCCCAAATTCTCATTAAATAAACATTTTTAATCTTTTATTTAATATTTAGAAGGTTTTGGAAACACTGTTCTTCATAGAATTTTGTTTAAAAAAGTCTGGGAAAAGTATTACTTTGAAGCCTTACTAAATAAAGTATTACTTTCTAGAAGTCATATTATGAATACTGATTCTAGAACCAATCCATTCTAAATCCACTGAAGTCATACTAAATCCATGAAAGTCTTACTAAATCACTAAAATATTACTATCTAGACTTATACAAAATTTTAGAATTTTTTCGCAAGTCCAAACAACTCTAAAAACTCTAAAAACTAATTTTTAGGCCATCCAAGCACTCCAAACCCTTAAATAACCATAAATTCATGATATAACACCCGAAATAACATTTAATGAAAATTAACCCCTGAGCATAGGCCAACTCTTAAGGCTCATTCCTTAGCCTGCGCCAATACTTCAAATACCTCCACTAGGTCCCAACATACTTGGACGAGCTAAAAACCAACTTAAATATCTACTCAAAATAACCAAGATTTTACAACCTCCCCCTATTCGATATCCCATCCATGAGATATCCCGATCACTTACCAACTAAATCTTATTGGCACTTGAGTATCCCTCTCTACTCATTCTCACAACATTGAGACAACACTGAATTCATTCTCCTTTTCCCCATATCTCGCACTACCCCATCTAACTAACATAATAAACTACTTCCTTCCATGGGAACTATACACCATAGAAATCACCTAAATGGTATCATTTTGACCGAACTATCTAACACAATTATGGTATCACACCCATTCTTATCACACACACCGACTATCTACCTAGGCACCGACCATCATCCATCGTCAACCCACATCATTATGATGCCCACATATCACCCCATATCATATATAATGCCTAATTTTATACCCAATTCCAATATATCCCAGATTTACCATGTATCATATCTTATTCTCATACATTAAATAACACTTGGTTACTTCAATTATCATGTATGAGCCTTGTTAACCGGTATTTGTTATAAAAAACCCAAAACCATGGGTGCACCCACATAGTGTACCGATTATTATCATTGTCTCTCTAACCTACTCTGAATATGTTTTCTCAAACACATACTACTATCCCAAAGCCTAACCACCAGATTCTTGTCCATCTTATATATTTGTACTCCCCATTGGACACTTTCCCACCGCTGGGTGTTTCATCCACTGCCATAACCCATGTGTTTAGTAGTTTCATGACTACAAAATCCTAGTATCACTCCTAGTACCACCTAAGACATCCGAGTATTTCCCAATCATCATCCCCCAGCTGACTGTGAGGTTTTATGATAAAACCTATTTATATTCCCAGTTAGGACACATTAGTGACACTCCTTTTGTGGCTGATTACAACGATATTAAAGTTTTCCCACCTACCCACACTGAAAACATGTCATCTAATACTGAATACATGGTGGAATCATCACACCTATTCTCTAAATAATCTATTGTGTCTCCTCATGTCCCCAATTTTAGTTACCTAAAACTCGACTAACAACCTTTCCCAAAACCACTGTCTAGATTTGTGTGCTATCCTCCTCCAAGTTTTACTCCACTATTAGTGACTGGTTTACTACCTATGAGAATTAACTTGATCTGAAGATAATTATTTTCACTACAATGGTGTAATGGTTTGTTTAATACAATCTCATATTTTATTAAAATCCAATCAAACCAGAAAAAATTTGTAAACTTCACTACATAATCTTGGAATGAAGTCTCTCCCCACTATAAGTGCATAAAATCATGGGATTAGTCCACCCTGAATGTATTGGGGAATAAGTGATTGAATAATATAGCCTCAAAGTCCGTCCACATAATCCCATCATGTTTTCCTTCTTGTACTTTCACATACCACTGACATTTTATTGGTCCCCTAAGAATATATGAAGCCAACTTCACCCTTCTTCCCAATGGTTTCTCAATCTAGTCAAATATTCTCTACATTGACTCTATCTAGTACTTAATTAATTTCAGACTACCATATCCCTAGAACAATGCTTCTCTTCCAACCAATTCCCTTGCTCCTTAAGCCTATCTAGTCAACTTGCTTCCCTTGGGACCACCACACTAAATTATTGCTTAGTATAAATATAAAAATATAGATATTGAAGATAGAGAATTCTGTAATTGGAAGTGTGACCCACTATCCCTTACACTTCCTTACTACATCCAAGCCACATATCATCCAGCCTAATGGCCCCACTTACCCACATAGAGGATAGGTACCATGAACACTATACACATATAGGATCACATACATGGAATGTATGAGTAGACTTCTACCAAGATGATAACCATATATGTTTTTACTAAAACTCTAAATAGCTGAACCCCATTTCATTATTACAAGTTCTAAACAATAATCATAAACAAAAAACACATTCCATGTGATTTTAATGAGTCTAATATGATCATGAGTACCACCCATTACCTCTTAGACCCAAGACTTTGAATATAAATCAATAACATCAAATATAAAGAAATATAAATAAAATTACTTAACTGTAACCATGAAAACTAAATAATAATCCCAGTTTCCCCAATAACTTAGACTTTAGATCTTGTAAGTTATAGCTAGACACACAACATGAAATCCACCCCATGTTCAAAAAAATTATTATATACTTAGTCTACCACACCACAAATAATAATGTACTTTTTAATAACTAATATTTAATACAATATAGTAATAATTTAAAACTATTACCTTTTTATAATAAACCTTTTAAGGTACTAGCTGACAATACCCAAGCTCTGATATCACTTTATAATGCCCCACCACCCTAGACCACTTTACTAGTGCCTAGATTGGCAGTGTGCCATGTGACCTTAGGTGTGCCTCCCAATATTCCAAAGGCTTATGACTAATAGTGAGGGTATATTGGATGATATTAGGGAGACTAATAAATATAATAACAAAGTTGAATCCATAGTCAAGTCACCATGAAATAAATATATCAAAATAAATGGATATAACAATACAAAAATAAATATAATAATATAACCAATATCTAAATGACATTAAAGTCATACATGAGTCAACAAAATTTCCTTTGTCCTAGTCACATGTATACATGTACAAAAATAACTAAAATGATCACCATATTGGCACCAAGGAACCACCTAGACTATCTTATATAAATAATATCATCTAGTCTATGCACCATATACACACCCCTATCCACTAATCTCCTGATTTCAAGACATTTCCTTTAACTATACCCAAATCCATAAAGTCTGCATGCACTCTAGAGGGCCTGCGTAGGGTGTGAGTATGAACTTAGTATTCAACCACTGACATTATCCCTATATTACAACCATACATATACTGATGTATGTAAAAACCATAAATAAATGGAAATCAACCCTATCACATAAACTTATACCCTTATTCTCAATAGCCATAATTGAGCCTTTACCTACATCAACTAATGTGAAAGTGGAAAAATAAATCCATGGTATGTCATACTATAAAAAACATTGGCCTTATAAACAATCACATAAAACAAAATTCCACACACAAACCGTAACCATAAATCCATCCAAGCTATCATGATTCCCAAAGGCACATACACAAGCCATATCACACATCCCCTGGACTTCTACATACTTTAACACCACCAGATCAATAGACCAGTATCCAAAGGTATGATGATAGCCATATTTTCAAGTCCCAACCCATCATCCACACATGAAAAATGAGCCTCATCCTCTAACTAATGGTTTTGACCACCACCAATCACGGACTTCTATGGTTATCACCTCCTCCATACTAATAGTCAACACTATCCCCTATGCTGCATAATCTATAGAGGTATCCACCCACAAAAAGTGGTTAAAACCACCTCATGGGTCCTATCCTATGTACACATGAACCCAATGGACCAATCGACCACCCACGATGAGTGACATCACCAGAATATGAGGCCACACCTCTATCAAACCTCCATCTTCACCAAAAAACCACATCTCACAACTATAGTAATGGTGAACACCATTATATTTATCTTGGTAATAATTTACTCTTCACTTTTTTTGATCAACATCACCCACAAGAACATGGGCCATACCCAACATGTTTCCACAGAACTATATCATCCATCTCATCATGAAAAAAAATTGCATAAATGGCGTCATCATGACCAACCAACCATGGAATCCCATATCACACATGTTATGTATTAATAGGATCAACCACACTATTTCATACATTCTACCTCCCTTCATAATCTCCTAAGAAAAATAAAAACTCTAGGAAGCTCATAAAAAATATTACTTGGATGACCGCATACATTCCTGCTAACCATACATCACATAACACACATATAATTTAGAAATAATCTAGGCACCACCTACTTGATTTTTATAAGACTCCCCTCATTAATAATATTTGTCCGATTTGTCTTTAATAAAACGATTTATAAAAATCTAACAAAATAACTAAAATTTTGGGTTTTCAATAAGGGATGAAGAAATAGAAAGAAATGTGAACAGTAGTTGCAAACAAACAATTAAACTTATCTGCACCTCCCTTCTGCTCCAGATGATACATGATGCTGAAAATAAATGTGTGAGATCAAAATTATGGAAGAAGAAAGGGATTAAAGAGATTTTATAGATGTTTTTTCCATGTAATGTCCATAAGGGAGCCCTGATTTTCCTTAAATAAACATTTTTAATATTTTATTTATATTTTTAAGGTTTTGAAAATACTATTCATCATAGCCACAATTTTGAAAAAGTATAGGTAAAGTCATACTTTGAAGTCTTACTAAACAAAGCCTTATATTCCAAAATTCATACTATGAATAGTGATTCCAACACAAAGTCTTGATAAATCCAGCAAATTCATACTAAATCCATCAATGACATACTAAATCACTAAAGTATTACTATCCAGACATATCCAAATTTTAAAAAAAATTATGTGTTCAGAAAACTGTAAAAACTCTAAAAACTAATTTTAAAGCCATAAAAAAGTCTCTGAACCCTAAAATAACTATAAATTCATTCTAGAACACACACAAAAACATTTAATAAAAATTAAACCCTGATCTCTATCAAAGTTCCAAGGCTTGTTCCTTGCTATATACTGACACTTCCAACACCTCCCCCAGATCCCAACACACTTGGACATGCCAAGAACCAATCCAAATATCTATTCCAAATACTAAAAACATTACAACAAAAGTCCAAAAATTTCTCTTATATTCAAAAGTGTCATTTTAATTTTTGATGACACCAAATTCTTTAATTGCATCATCAAACTAGATATTCCAACATTGAGAGGCTTACTTCAATCTATAAATGGATCACTGCAACTTTCAAACCTTAACAGACTCATTTGACACTTCAAAACCATTATGATATATCATATAAATGTTCTTAAATAAATTCTCATTAAGTGAATAAATTTTTACACCCATTTTACATATCTCATAATCATAATGAGATTCTTTGGAAAGAAATATTTGAATAGAATTTATCATCACAACAAGTGAGAAAGGATAATTTATAGTCAATAAAAAAACTTTTGTGTAACCTATTTTCACAAATAATGATTTATAATATGATACTTTACCATCCATGTCATTTTTATTACATAAAACCCACTTTCATCCTATTGGTCCTCCATTAAAGTGTAGCTTCCAAGTTTTAAACTTGGTTAGTGTACATGGAATCAATCTACGATTCCATGGATTTTAACAATTTTTTGGAATCAAAACTCTCAATAGCCTCTCAGTAGGTAGTAAGTTATTATACTATGAAAATTAATTCATCATTATTTTCTAAAAGAATTCCATTTTTATGAAGCTCCTGATGAATCCCACTAGGCCTTTTAAGTTCTTGTATAGCCTGAGTAAGTTTTTATTTCACAACTCTTTTTAGAACCCGCTTAACTTCAATCTTAGGATTGATCCCTTTTTGTTGGTATTAGGAGTATCTTGGTTCAACTTTCCTTCTATTGACACAATTATTGTTGTGTTGTTTCTCAATAAAAACACTATATCATGCCCCAAACATGTTTTTTAGTATGATTTTAGAAATAGTATCCCATGTTTTCCTTAGGATTACCAACAAATAATAATTTTTCAAACTTGGGACTATTTTTATTAGAAGAGAAATGTATTATGAGTGATTTAAATCCCCCAAAAAATCATAAAAGTTATATTGGGATGTTTTCCAGTCCACACTTCATATGTATTATTTATGAATACTTTATATGGAGTGTGGTTAAGTAGGAATGTAGCCGTTTCTAGAGCATATCCACAAAATGAAATAAGAAGATCACACTGACTCATCATTTATAAAACTATATAAAATATGGTATGATTAATCCTCTTAGACACACCATTCAACCATGGTGTTCCTGGATAATTGATTTGTAGAATAATTCCAAAATCTCTCCGATGATCAATGAATTCTTGGCTTAAGTATTCAACACCCTTATCCAATTAGAGAATCTTAATAATTTTTCCTTATTGATTTCATACTTTGTTTTTAAAATCTTTGAAATTTTCCAAATTTTATACTTGTGTCTCATTAGAAACATATAACCATACTAACTAGATTCATTGATAAAAGTAACAAAGTACCTAAATCTACCACTTTCTTCATTACTCATTGGTCCATATACATCACTATGTATGAGATCCAATGGTCACCTAAACCTTTCACCTTTTCCACTAAAAGGTGCTTTGACCATCATTACTCATAAAAAATATTCACATGTGTTAAATGATTTATAATTTATTGAGTCTAATAATCCATCTCTATATATTCTTTGGATACATATCTAATTTACATGTTCAAGGGGACAATTCCAAAGGTAGTCAGGGTTAAAATCAACCCTGAACTTATTTTGATTGTTATTGATAAGATTATTCATACCCAGAATGTATAAACCATTTACTATATTCCCAATTCCATAAAAATTTTCATTCATATAATAGAATAACTATTATTCATAATAATTAATTAAAATCCCTTTTTATCCAAACAAGGTATATAAATCAAATTCATGTTTATGGTAGGAACATAATAATAGTTCTCTAATTCCATATCTAATTCACATGGTCAACTTAGATCTTAAGTGTCAAATTACAATGTAGAAACTCTTGATTTATTATCAACATAAAGATATACTTATCCCTTATTCAATTCCATTATGTCTCTGAGTTTGTGTTTATCTTCACAAATGTGTGATGTACACCCAATATCAAATACCCATAAGTCAGAGTTAGAGAAATTGATCTCTATAATATTCACATTTATATGCTCATAATGCATATCTTTGAGAACAATTATCAACCTTAAATACAAATAAATAATTATTTTATAGGTCATACTTATAAGATATCTCAAAATGATTAACATGATGTATGGAATGATCTACAAAAAAGATATATCTTTGGGAGGGTATCATGTTTTATATTTTTTCATAAAGGAGTTTTAATAAAAGTAATAAAACTAAATATTATACCCTATACATCATATACATTTAGTGATCCAATATCCAAATTTCAGTAGTTAATAAGTCTAATTTAGCATTCATCTCAAAAAATATCTATTTAGGTATGCTAACTTTTCAATCATATAATATATGATTCTTGGATAGCTGAGTGGACAATTATTTGACCCAATCCATCATATGGATATAACATAAATATATTCCTACGGTATTCTAACTCTTAGGATTTCCTAGCTAAATGGAACCCAAATATCATAATGGGATTTCGTTATATAACTTTTAAGAATATCCATTTATAATATTATCCACATAAGATAATCCATGGGCACCCAAATTTAGCATAAAACTACCTAGTTAGATGATCGAGGTATTGAAATGTGTTTGATTTGAAAGAAATATTAAACTTAGTATTTGAGGTGTTTTATTTTAAAATACTCACCAATTTAATACACATAATATGCATATTAAATTAATAACTATTAAATTACATGAAAACTTTTTTATCTCATGTTTTATTCCTTTATTAATTAATTCATCTAATGATTTAGTTTTGGAATCCCTATTCCAATCACTAAATTAATATGTTTACACCATATTAATATATAACTCTTTACACAACCCACAAGTTAGTGTTACTCACCCAAAAATATAATCCAAACATAGTCACATATATCAAAATGCATCCTATTCATAAAGTATATGAAATTTTCATATAAAGGTTTAGAATTATATGGTATTGATAATATCCTTATGAGTAAGCCCAGAGTGAAAGATTACTAACCCCCACCTTTATAGAATAAGGTATAAGCCTCCATTATAGTGGGAATTTAGTCCCAAATTTCCTATCCCCTAGGTGATTTTACTTAATATAGAATCCGATTCATCATAACTCTAATACCTATTATATATAAACTATATTCAATAACTAAATTCAAGCTAAAACCATTAATTAAAAACCAAGGTCAAGGTATATGAGAACTAAATATTATATTTTTGTACCTAGCATATAATTAATGACTATTTTTTTTATAATTAGTAATATATCACATAAATTAAAGCACACACAATATCCAAATTATCTAAATTTTTTTAAAAAATGAATATTCTAAAGTAATATTAATTAAATAAACACTTTATTTATTTTCCAAAACATGATATACAAATATGAATGATTCATATTTCATTTAGGTATAAAGAATCTCATTTCATGATGCCTAAAATTTATCATTTATAAATAATTTATAAACTATATGCATTTTTAATAAAAATATTATTTTTTTAAAATTTTTATCATATATCCTACTTTATGACTAATAATGGGATTTTAAGTCATAATATATGATTGATATTGTTGATTATGATTGGCGCTATCATAAGGATCCAATCATACTTGATTATATTTCCAACATTGTCAATATGACATGAAACTCTATTTTTTTTAAATGTGATATTCAATCATATCTTAAAATAACTAATATCATATATTATGATGTAGTGAAAATATACGAGTTTCAAGTATATCATACCTTATGATATACAGTAGTTATACATTATGACTAAGAAAAATAAAAGGAATCCTTATTATCATATCCAATGAAATAGCCCCCAACACCTTAAAATATACATTTTCTATGAATAATTAGTAGAAAAACCTATTGAATATTAAATATCAAGGCTTTGATACCATTGATGGGTTTAGGGGGGATTATCTAATAATATTGTCAGTGAAAACAAACACATAATATGCCTAATTTATTATCAATAGTATCAAATGAGCATACCTTCATTTCTATAAATTCTATCACTATTGAACATTATTAGGTATTCTTGATTAGGATCACTAAATAAATAACCAAAAACACCTACCTTTTAGATAATTACACCAACTTTGGATCCTCATTCATAATGAGAGGACCGTGAATCACTAAAGAGGTTTTATCACCCTATTATATAATAAAAATGATGATATAGGATGAGTATTGATTCAGTAAAATCTTATATGCATCACAATACCACCAATAGGGGGATCATATCCCTTTTATATGATCTTTTTATTGAATTAATAGAGTCATAGAATCGACTGTCATCTCACAGAAACTGTCTCACATCATTTTACATTGGTGTTTACATAACCATTTGAACAATTCAAGAAAATATATTATGAATCTATGGATATTAATGAATTAATCTCATTGATTCATAAACCTAGATAAAACAATTGGGAATACATGGAATGTGATATCACATATCACATTTCCATCATACATTATGATGGAAATCTATCATAGGCTATGATAAAGGCCTCAATATTCCTAGATTAGTACCAATGAATCATGGATATTTTAAAATATGATATTACTAATTTTATTTAATTTATAATAGGTGAAATAATTTATCATTTTAGATTTGATGGATTGATTCTAAAATACATGAAATAAATTGTTAGATACTTCTCATAGACTCATCGGTGATTAATTTCAGTACTCTCAATTATGGAATTTCTTAGTTCCATTATGGTAGGGGATTTCTATGCTTTAATTTTATCATATGGAATATTATGTTACTTTATATGATATAAAACCTTCTAATTTACCCCTTTTGATCCTAAATCTATTCAATTTTTAGCTATTTGAATATAATAATACTTGAATTCTTTGATTATTTTCACCTCCAAAATTAATGACAGGAATTACCATCAATATCCATGATTGAAAACCCTTTCTATAAACCTATAAGATATGAGTCCTTGTACAAATTGAACCTTATTTAACCTACACCATCATCCAACTTCTTATAATCCCTTTGAAATAGTAAGATCACACTCTCCCCTTCAAATAAGTGGAGATGATTTAGTCTAGGGGAGGGTTTCTTATTTAATTTATGAATTTATATTATTATAATGTCCTCTAAAGTCTGGTATTTTTTTTCTAGGGGAAAAATTTATTTTTATTCCTTATTTTATTCCATGCAATACTCCCTTCACTCGGGCTTAGTGTTGTTGGTTTTGGTTTGTGGGATGGGTATATTGCATGTTCTTCCCTTATTTAATTTCTATATGTTTAGTTTTATCCTATATTGATTACCATAGATCTTTCCTTACATCCTTTAGTTTATGCATTATATTAGTATTATTTTCATTATATGTTGTTACAATGATTAAGATATATTTTTACACTGTTGATATTACATTGTGTCCCATGTAAGTTGGGGATAATCTGTGGAAGGAAATATACAATATAAATAGTGAATATAGAGAGGTGAACATGTTTATATGGATTCTTAATTGAAATAAAATTGTTGATTATATATATTGAATATATAAAGATACATTATGTTAATGATTCCATTTTGAAATCATAAAAATGGAATGTGATATGGAATAATAATATATTGGTGATTAAAACGTAAATCCTGGAATTAAAGATTACCAAACCCAGGAATAAATTAAGTAGTGTAACTGGTGCAATTATGGATTTATGAGAGTTTATTTAGTATCAGTGGTTTAATGTATTACTAAGGGTTATTGTATCAAAATATATTTAGTGTTGGGTTTATGATTAGAGTGCTATTTTTATTCTTTAATTTTAGGAATGTAAGTTTAACTATGGGATAATTATAATATTAGGCAATAAAGGGTGTGTTCTTGTTAGTATCTTGAGCATAAACATTACCTTGAGAGTTCTTTCCCTACCCTAGGATGATGGAATGGGGGTTTTTTTTGGATAATTATAATTTATATGAAGATATCTCAAGGTCTTCCTTTCTTATAGTAATACCTTTAGTTGTGTTTTTAAGTAGAGTAAGAATCTATATAGGTTTATCATTGAGTGAGTTTGTTAGGTCTTAGTGAGGGGATACATGGAAGATTATGGTTATAATATGGGAGTTAAATTTATTTTTTGGGCAGTGGTTAGTATTTGGTTGGTGTTTTTATATAGTGGTGTGTGATATTGTAAGGTTAGGTTGTGGTTGTATCATAGTTGTTTATAATTACTTGGTTGTGTTTAATTAACTAAATGATTAATTGGGATAAAGTAATGAATGATCAATGGATAAGATATGAATTTTACATGAGAAGTTATAATAATACCTTATAATGGTATCTTGTATATTTTAGTGAGGATTACTAGTTAATTAATAGATGTGGTTATTTAAGAAAGTGTGATGAAGTGTTGCTTATGTTAACTCATGATGTTGTATTGATTACACTTCACATGATTGTGTGTTGTTGTCTATTCCTTATTTTTTTGATCATGTAATTTTTGTGATCTTACGATACCATACATGAAATCTATAATGGATTTTAGTTATTTGTATACTTTCATGATCGATAACATATTATGATGTAGTGCATTTATAAATTGGTTTTAATGGCTCATGGTTATCAAATATATAGTTATTATTGGCTATAATGGTTCATGGTTTTGATATAAATTTATAATAATGGATTAATTTAAAATGTATGTGTGTGTTTTTCTATCTATGTGTCTATATGGGGTCTATAATAGATCAATATTATGGAACATGAACCTATTTAATGGCTATAATGGATCCAAGTTATAACATGTACACATTTCCAAGGGATGTGATGGATTAAGGTAATTTCATGTATTTGGTATGTGATTACTTGAGGCTATAACATGAGTTAGTGAGATGATGATGTGGTGATAAAGTGGCTAATGTGATGTAGTGGTCGATGAAATGTGGATATGGTGATGTAGTGGAGGTTTTGGTGAGTCTGTGGCTGTTATCTTTTGATGGTAATGTTGTGATTGTGCTTGGTTGATGATATAATGTATTAGTCATGATAACCAAAGGAGTGATGATATATTTATATAACTTTAAATTATAAATATATGATATTGGGAATATGAAATTACCCTCAATTATTTATGGAACTATATATTAAATTAAACTAATTATTTTAGGTAATGTAATTAAAGGTGACAGTTATGTAACACTATGATATTATTATTACTTCTTATTTTTCTTAATTTATTAGCCCATATCCTCGATTATCTAAATATCCTTCTTAGTTTATCACATTCATGTATATCACTAGAATTTTATTTCACATGGATTTTTAATTGTTTATAAATATGATCCTACAAAGTACACCCAAGTGCTCACCTCTCTATTGTTTGATTGAGTTATTTTTAAAGATAGTTTGATAGAGATTGGAGATGTTTCTATTCTAGAAAATGGTGTATAATCTACGTAGGCATTAATTTATAGTCCTTATTTCATTGTATTCATTGAAATATTGGTGGGTTGTGAATGGAAATTGTTATAATTTTAGTATATATATGTCTGGAGTTGATGGTTTATTTTACTTTATTTTCCTAGGAGATATGTGGGCAGTGCTTCCCATATGTGTGATAGATACCCTCAGTGATAGTCTCCAACCCATGGACTATTAGAGTTAAGATTTAGGGGTTATAATTTCTATATTGCCAATATGGGTGGGGTATTAGTGGGGATAGTTCATGATATAAGTTCTGGTGGGATTTTCTAATCTAGGAAGATCCATATGAGGGGATATCCTATAAGGACTTCAAGGCTACTTTATTTGACCAATTCATTCCTTTTATGTTGATGGATGATAGGTTATGTGAGTTTATTTATCTTATACAAGGAATTATATTAATGATGGACTATCTTATCATTTTACTAATTTACTTTGGTTTTATCCTATTCTAGCAAGTGATGAGATTGTTAAGATTCAGCAATTTGAGGATATACTGATTCATACGATATAGGTCTAGTTGAATGTTTTATGTCTAACTTTATGGTGAACTAGGAACTCATTTATGAGAGGAATATAGTAGGGAATGTAATGTCAGAGTATTGTGGTTCATATTCTGGATCTGAGAGTGGATCCTTTGGTAATAGGATATAGAGATCTAAAGATTCTCAATAGAGTAGAAATAGATAGACTAGTTAGGGTGGTTTATTATTTTATTTTATATGTGGGAGGAATCCTCATATATGTTATCAATGTGGTAGAGCGGGGAATAAACAATTTCAGTGGCAGTGATCTCCTTCTTAGTGTCATTCATGTGGGAAGATAGGACTAATGTAGTATTTTCATCAGAGTTTCTCTCAAACAACCTATAGATATGATCATGGATAAGCTTAGGGATCCTATTTTAGATCAAATACCTTTCCATAAGGTTTTAATCAGAGTTTTTTGACCGATTAGGGAATAAAGGAGGATATGGTTTCCAATAGAAGATGAAGTAGGGTAGTGCTCCTTAGGGTAGTCATTTGACCCAAATCTAGAGTAGAGGCATGGGATTAGTCTTGTTTCATGCTATTAAGAAAAATCATGCTGATAATACTGATGGAACATTGACCATTTAATTTCATATTTTAGTGAAATCAACCCAATCATGTGTTTTATTTGATATAGGCACATTAGACTTGTCGATATATTCTTAGGTTGTTGAGGATATAGGGATAGCGATAAAGTATCTATATGGGGTGATGTTTATTGGTATGCCCTTATGGGCATGATAATAGTGTATTAATAGGTGTATAGAATGGACCATTATGATCATTGGGTGTATTATTCTTTGGGATCTCTTTTTATTAGAGATTTTTAATTTCAGAGTGATCCTTAGGATGGATTGACTAGCTCGATATTGAGTACACATTGATTTTTATCATTGATGGGTATCCTTCACACCTATTGAGGGAGACTGTTAGACACATGTTATAGGGTATAGTTTTCTATCAATTAATTAAATACCTGGCCATTAGTAGCATGAGATGATTTTAAACAATTTTTCTAATTTTTCTTTGGGATATGAGGAGACACAAAAATTAGTCTTTCCCCTTATAGTCAATTAGTTACAATACATCTTTCTTGACGATTTCTCTAGGTTCCCACTAATTATTTACCAAAAGTGGATAATTTTCATCATATTTTAAATATTTATCATGTAATTTATTGTTCATAAATTCTATTTTTAACACATTTTTTAATTTATTTTTTTCATCATGATTGAAGTTATTGTTAAAATTAATTAATTCTTGGAATTTTTTTAACACTTTGTAAAACACTCTCTAGTTATTATTTTAATTTAAATTTTCATGATCAAGTTACTAAATTGTGTGGAATATTTTTTTCATTTGGTTCAATGGGAGATTCATATAGTAAGATGATCATTTTCATCCTTGAATACTGAATTTTATGGGGAAAAAATTTAAACACCCAAGCACTAAAATAGACATGTCACCCATAATTAAAGTATAATGAATTTAAACTTTTAACCAAGGATATCATTAATATAATTTTATTAAACTTTTTTATAAGATAATTCATCTATTTATAAGGTGATCCAGTCAACCCAGGTTAAAGATTAAACTCTTGGATAGATTTAATAGCCCAGAATAACAACCCACCATGTCTTTCATAACCCATTCATGGATACTCTAATTGGGATAAAATTTTATGAAAATTTAGAAGATATCTATGTAAACATTTAATATTTGAATAATCCACCCAAATTCATAAATCTTAAAGGTTATTCAAGCACATTATAAAGGATATATAACATCTTTCTAGTAATCATATGAATAATGTAAATTCAATTCTCCACACACTTTTACACCACCCTTTTGCCTAAATTAATGATTTGGAAGTATTTTAAATTGTGTGTCCAACCCAAGGATCTAAAAATATCTATATAAGGGGGATTCAAGGGATGAAATGGGAATAATTATTTCTTATTATTCATTATAATGTTATACTAAAATCCAGTAAATTATAAATGAATTATTTATTTGTAAGTTGTCTATAAATAACTATAGTGTTGTAATTAAAATATTTACTTATTCTTAATTATTATTCTTCATCTAATTATCTATATTATATCATTTATTCTATGTTTTTAAACTCTTCACACAATGGTGTATTTCTTGTTATTTTATTATTTTTCATTATTAATCCTATTTCTATGAGTCAAATTTCATCTTCCATTGAGATATTTGCATCAATGGAGGGATAAACCTATTAAGGTTTTATTTTATAGTGTTTTATGGGTGTAATTTGATGTTATTTTATATGATTTAAACTTAAAATTAGTTCTCTAATTTGAGTTTTCTATTTGATGACTTATTTTCTTCTTTATATGTGCTGAATATTTAGTGTTAATACAATCATATACCTTAGAGTGATCATGAAAATGATTATCAAAGTATTTTAGTGATTAAAATTGGATGTTTATAGGAATTAAATATATAAATTATGAGATAAGACATATCTTATTGAATAAATACATCATGAATTAACAAAAATGAAATTTTCTATAAAAAAATATATCCAATCTAGACATAGAAACAATCTAGGTCGACACATCTTCATTAATAATTTTAACTTGAATCATACCATGTTTCATTATTCAAATAAACTCACCCCAATAGTTTTCCACTTTATAGAAATTTTTTTTAACAACATCCACATGTATTTAGTTTATTTATTGGACTCTATGGAATCTATAATGTCCTGAATTGACCCATTGAGGCCATACCTAGATCGATTTTAATCTGAGTGTGACACCCCAGGCCTGCCAGCAATATGCTAGGGGATGTAGACTAACGCTAAGTAGAAATAACAATGAAATTGGAGGCCTTAGCCTAATGTACCTATACACATGCTCACTATCAGAATCCTTGAAACATAATAGATTAATTATATGTTGGAACCTATAGAGTTTAAACAATGCATGTAATGACCTCTAGAAAAAACATCAGAGTTCAATAAGATAGTAAAAGGGAAAAAATACATTCTTAAACAAGATTTGTCCCAACTTGATAGAAAAAGGGGGAAATTCGGAGAGAGATCAAATCATTTTCTCTGTGTCGGACCACTAAAATATAGTTAATTCCTCTGTAACGTCATGAACTATATTCCCCTAAACTGTGCTCCGATCTAGTGGGTCACATGGCCTCAACCATGCCTTCCCATATGCTAGAGACTACCAACTAGTAGCAGGGGCCTAGGGTGTGTCTGTGGTGATACTATTCCCTCATGTTAGAGTGTAGCACAATGGTAGTAAACATAAAAGTGAATATAAGAAGTAATAAATCATCCAGAAAGAAGATAAATAGCCAAGATAGTAATAGATAAATAATGCCAAATGTAACCTCATATATAATTATGTGTCGTGTCATGTCTCTACAAAGCTGGTAAAATAGGTATACAAGCATCTAGTATATTACATGTATCAAAAATACTAAAAATAACAAAAATATATATCTCCAAATAGCATCATGATCCTAGATTAGTCCCATGATCCCTTTCTCCTAAGCATAGAACAAATCAAACATCGTATAGTGGACACTTTCCTTGGTCCCTACCTGCATCCATGTGGTCTGTTTGAGTACCCAACGATAGATTAAATAGGGTGTGAGATAACACTCAATAGGCCTCCACCAATGGTGTATATAACAAATCTAATATATGCAATACAAGATAAAGTAGTTTTCACTATATCACAGGTATATTAGAATTTGAAGTAAAGTGCCCATGGCATATATAACAAAAGTAAAGTGATACTATCCATCCAAACAAGGATCCTTGTAAACAATAGTCAAGCTCCCACAAATAAGGGAAGTTAGAAACAGAAATGATAGGGGTATAAAAATCCAGTCTAACCACTGTAATCTAATACCCATACCAGGGATATCAGTAAAACATGCTAAAATTTCAACAATGGCCATGCCATGTAATCATGTGTAAAACATCCATCATGACCATTCCATATAAAAAAAATCATCCACAATGTCCATTCCATGTAATCAAAAGTGTGAGATCATAAAGGGATGGATCCAAGGTATAGAAGACCAAGGCATCCACATCGAGTCCCAAGAGAATCTCTATGGAAATTTGGTAACAACTCGGGTGGGGGCCTAAGAGAATGTAAATAGTTCATGTCCACTCTATGACCAAGAAAGACTGATCTATGGGGTATAAAGGCCTGAGACATCCTACACAATCAAGACCTAAGGAGAAAATATGTTTAGGCATCCACTACTGTAAACAAGATCCATGGGGGAAACGTCCATGGAATCTATTGAATCAGGATACAAGGAGCTTGTCCAAGGCATCCAATACCATCTCAAATCTTCATATCATTTTAATAATCATTTCATAAACATTCACATTCCATGAGTTCTTCCAGCTCCTTCCCATAATTTATATAAAATACATTTAAATAATCTAAATCAATTAACATCATGAAACACATGGAAAAAAAGGCATCAACCCTCTCCTAATAAATTCAATTTAGTCAATTATAAAGGATACCTATAACTATAAGATCCCTCACACACCTAGTGGGGTGGTGAAATAAGGGGAAGATACAATGGCACACCCCATACGTGGCCTAGGCTGGGGAAATTACCTCCAATAATCTCAATGGAACTAGTAGGAATCCCTAACAGGTTCCAATTCACTTAATCAAGCAATTCAATTCATTTTAAGGGAAACATCATAAAGTATGGCATTATGCACAATGGTAACTATGATTATAAAACACCAAACTATCAGGTAAAGTTATATAACACATATCATAGGTATATAGTAGATCACTCATCCATTTTCGATCTATGATTCGGTCTAGATCAGAAGAAAAATGAAGAATGGATGAAAAGCCTGAAAATATGGCATATTAGATTGCACCCAAATAACTCAATCGATAAAAATTTAAACAAATAATGAAAAAATAGGAATTTAGTACTTGCTAGTATGGATCCAAAGAGACCAACGATGTTTGATTTCAAGTCTGGACGATAAAACGATGACAAAGCCTATTGAATTAGCTTCAAAGGAGCTCTCTAATGTTCAAGGTTGTCCACCAGAGGATAAATATAAAATAGGATTCAATTATAATATTTTTTAAGGAAACAATGTTAATTTACTCAAGAAACACTGTGCAATATAGTTTGGACACATGGTTGGTCAAACCGTGTGCCAACTGTGCACCCCTCAATGCGCTAAGGGAGATCCCACACTAGTTCATGGGCATGATTTTCCAAACTATGTAAAAACTATGTCTTATAATCTTTTAAAATTTATAGAGATCTCTGTATGGGTCTATGCCTAAGTTTTCTTGGTTCCTCAAACCTCGTGACCTCCTTCACCCCTCTGTCAAGCCCAACTTGGTTAGGAGTAACCATGAAGCCTATCTCGCATGGTTTCTACTAACCTTACAACATGCCTTATTTTCCAGAAAATCTAGGCTCTAGGCTCCAAAAAAAGACCTAGACACCCCCAAAAATCTTTTGATCCCATTAGGTACTCAAATTAGGTCAAAAACAAGTATTAAATTGAAAAAAGATCTATACCTCATAAGAAAACCAGAATCTTACAATCTTCCCCCCTTAAAGAAATTCATATATGAATTGCTCTTCCAAGGGTGGTCAAGAATTTCCTACGACTAACTCTAGATACTGAGCATATACATCGATCTCCTATTCCCATGTACCATCTTGAAAACTACCATGCTACCATATCACCCATATTAGAGGAACTGAATAGCCTCATAGAACCTTCATGCTCCTATCAATGATACAAATAGAATTCTCCTCAAAGGATGAATCAACCTAAAAATTCCCCTCCTCAGCCTGAATAATATGAGATGGGTTTGAATGATAACTATAATGTCTCACATTTATCATGTATTATTTTTGTATATTTTATGGATTATTTTTGATACCAGGCACTGAGACGACATGTGATTCTGAGGCCCGGTGTGCTCGGAATAAATGTTAGAAATATATTAAATATATTAAATATCACACATGCATAGTTTTACTGAAAAAGTGGAATAAATCCTAAATGGAGTATTGGATAAGAAATATTAGGGAAACATTGAGTTCCTAATGCCGGTTTTACCCCAGGTGCGACTTAACCTTGGTTGACGCATGTCATTTGTAGAAAAGTCATCACGAGCATGGATATGAATAAAATAATTAAATAAATTATTTTATTTCTAATTCTTAATGAATTTTTTTTATATTATTAAAATATATTATTATGTTAGAATAATAGGGTTATTCAAATAACCCTTGAACCTTTGGAGAGCCATTAGAGAGAGATTTGGAGAATTTCTCTTAGGAAAACAGTGACCAGATCGTAGATCGATGATCGACACACAACAGATTCAAAGGATCCCACCAAATAATGCGATTCTGCATCTTTTTTCATCAGTGATTGATCCGAATCAAAGAAAGGAATTTTTTTATTTTAATTTATTACCCTTTCTTGATTTCTATGATGAATTTGAATCAATTGATGAGAAAAATCGATTCATGGATCATGAGTATTGTGGGATGGTTTTATTTTTTTGGATTTATTCGGGAGGATTACTTTGAAATTATTGATTATGAGTTCTCCATTATAATGTAAATGAATCAATATTGACATGAAAATTGATTTAGGTTTGTTCCTCTCATATGTTCTTGTACTTTTCTCCCCCAGTTCTTTGTTCACTGTGGGTGTTCTTCGTTTAGACCAAGGTTCGACATATCCCAATAAATCAATCATTGCGCACCCATTTCTTGGTGAAGTGATCCAAAATCATAGATCATAGACTAGAAGGAAACAATGGTGGTGTAATAATAGAAGTGGAAACATATCAAATGACATAGATACCTAATTGTTTTCTTCATCACATGACAAAGAACAACTATGATCCCATTTTTTGAGCGGATCGAAGGAACAAATCTTGTTGATTCAGTGATGGAATGAATCAATGAGGCTCGATATAAATTTTCATAGTAAAGTGATCACTAGATCAATGTCTAGAGAATCAGTTTGAATGTGCAGAGTCAAATCTAGATTTCTGAAAAAATCCGCATTACACGGTGTGCAATCCAGATCTACATGCCATGTGGACCCCCATATGCGGAAGATAGAGTTTTAGAGGAACTTAAGTATCACACGACATGTGAAACCTATCACATGGCATGTGGTCCTTCCCCAAATATTCGGTGTGTACCTCAGAGTGTACGCATACATGGTTTGGAGTACATGGGTTGGAGCACACCATGTAACCCCCACACAGACACGACTTGGACCAAGTATATGGTGTAAGCTATGTACTGGTACATGGGCACATTTACCCAAGCTAAAGTCATGTACTAACACATGGTTAGAGTACATGGGCAGCCTACATTCCATGTACATCTACAAAAAAAATATGTAAGAGACATGGGCCATTTACACGGGTAGGACCCGGGGTCAAGAGACATGGCATGTGACCCCTACTACACACCATGTACTTTTTTATACATGTATTGGAGGACTTTTCCTCTATGTCTTGGACAAGTTTCTTTAGAGTGAATTACCCTTATCCTTTCTCTAAGGATTAGTATTGAATCTTAACTTACTCTTAGGAATACAATCCCTTTAGCATTACTTCTTGGATAGAGTCATTGGAATCCCTCTATAGGGCCTAGAGTGAGATCCTATATTCATATTTATTTCCTATGTGGAGTTCTTGGTGTTTTCATGACCAAAACTATGTGGGATCTAATACTATACTAAGAGGGTTAAACTTGACTGAGCTTTTGGTATACCCCATGGCCTTGGGAGTGATCCTCATCTGGGTATCATATATATTCAGACCTTCATTGTGTGTTTCTAATGGAGAGACCCTAAGAGCACTACCTCTTGGATGAATGTCATCAGTGTTATTAGACTTAGGAGTTTTCTCCTAGAAGAGTGATTTTTGGATCCTTTAATATGGAATCCTAGGATGGTATACTATGGTTGTGACTTACCTTTGAGACTATGTGTCTTTGTTGAGTTTATCTGGATATTCTTGTTATATGGGGTGCATACATATAGCTGTGTAGAGATGACTGTATTTCCATTGTTGTATGCTTTGTGGTTTTGGGGTATCCTACTGAGTATTTTTATACTCACCCCTACATGGGATTTTCCCACACATGTTATGTATTATGAAGAAAATCGACCTTTTGATAGAGTCCTAGATAGAATAGGACCATACAGTGCTTAGTGAGACCGGAAAAATCGAGGTGTGTTCTTGAGAATTTTTTATAATAGTCCTCAACACTTA
This sequence comes from Viscum album, assembly GCA_963277665.1. Lineage (NCBI taxonomy): Eukaryota > Viridiplantae > Streptophyta > Magnoliopsida > Santalales > Viscaceae > Viscum > Viscum album. The sequence goes on from OY728155.1 coordinate 143,727,344, forward strand.
CTTTTAGGTTGGACTTATGTCTTTAGACTGTTTGTGGTGGGATTGTATTTTGTCTTATTTAATTTCCTTTACTTCATTTCATACTATGGTTGTGGTATTTATATGTATGCATGCATGGGTTTTCAATGGTTTTTTTACATATCAGCATTGTATGGGCTTGGAGATGTGTGCATGTGTACATGTACATAGCCTAAGGCCTCCCATGTCAGTGATATTCTTACTTGGAACTAGTTGCCAGCCCCTGGACTATTGGAGGTGGGCTTGGGGAGTCACAACACGAGACCCTCTAGGATAGGTTGTGACAGAGTGGAATCATATAAGTTGGTTATACCATAGGACCGAGTGTCTATGAGATTGATTTGGGGAAACAATGTTAAGTGTTTTGAGTTCGGCTTTCAAGCTAGGGACTCTGGTATTGGTGCGACAACCGACGTATCGATACACCAAAACTATGATCCCCTTCTTTTTGAATCGGTATATAAGACCACTAGTAGAAGGGAAAATAATGGTATATGAATCATATAGGAATGAGTTGTGCTTTCCATGTCCTTATTGATTCAGCTCTCCAGATATACTCATTGACCTTGGTATATCTTGTTTACTTTTAAGATGCCTCCGTGATGTATTATAGCTAGGATTCAACATCATGATCATGTGGGAGATACCCTCATTGATGAGGCATTGATACAGAGACCAGTTCCTAAGGTTCAAACTCCAGGTGGTACACCATCTATTCCACCACCTGTTGAGTAGCTGATGGTACCCGCAGTACCAAAAGATGAGGTGCGTAGGTTGAGCGCACTTCATGAGTTTCAGAGATAGAGACACCTCAAGTTCCAAGGTGATATTGAAACATATTTGTTTGAGTACTGAATTTATATAGTGACATGAGTTTTTCATATAGTTAGGACACTAGTAGACCAGATGGTAGTCCGGACAACAAGCCTTCTTCATGGCTCAGTAGAACGATGGTGGGGTTTTGTGACCTAGTATTACAATGAGGAAACTCTAGCATGGTCAGAGTTTGAGTATATTTTTAGAGAGGAGTTTTCACTAGATACACTTATGGATATAAGTGTGCAAGTTCTTCTATAGCTCTAGAAGAGCAACACAACAATAGATGAATATTCATCGAGGTTTACCAACCTCTACAGGTACTCGATGGATTTGGTTCATGACCAGTTCTTTAGGGATCATAATTTCAAGAGAGGTATTCATGGGGACATCCAAGCCAGTGTTATACCTCTATGAATTCCTACCTATATTGGGGTACTAGAGTGAGCTTTGGTGGTTGAGAGTTTCTTGGCTGAGTAGATGTAACCAGTGGTTGCCGATTGTGGGCACATAGGAGAAGATACCTCGACAGTAGCAATTCTACGTCAGTCCTAGGGACCTGGACATGCTAGAAATTTCGGGAGGTCACAAGACATAGGATATACAGTTTAAGGCTCACAGGGTGGGTCTAATCACCCTAGATAGAGGCGGTACTACTCATGTGAAAGTAAGGACATCTTGTTAGAGATTTTCCGACACGCTGTACAACTGACATAGAAACCTTAGAAGGTCCATCAAGATAGAGACAATGGTAGGAGAAAGTAGGTCCATATGTAGGCATATATGGAAGAGGACATGGGAGAGAAACAAGAGGTGTTAGACACTTTGAGCTATTACCACCACCACCCCAGGTGGTCCATTCCAGGCTTAGTGAGCTAGAGGACAGGGACATGGACAACTGTAGGCGGTCAAAGCTTATGAACCAAAGGCTCTAAGAATGATTAGTGATATAGTATATGTATTTTTTTACCTTAACTGTAGTATATATTGACATAGAATCTAGTCATTATTTTATTACCACATACATTGGATGAGACTTATAGATTTTAGTTTAACCATTGGCTCGACCATTATGCTTGGAGACTCCTACTAGAGAAGTCTTAGTGATCACACACTTGTTCCAACAGTGTGAACTAACTCTTGGGGGAAAGCGATTCTATTGGAATGTCTTAGTACTAGTGTCAAGGCCTTACGAAATCATTCTTATTATGGAATGGTTATCCACAGTACATTCCCAGATTCACTATTTTAGGAGAAGGATGATGTGTGTTCGCAGTGATGGAACTAGGTTCTCATTTGTTAGTAAAAAGGAAACCCATGTAGCAGAATATAGACTCATGAATATGAGGGTGAAACTGATTACTCATCAGTTAGCTAACTTGACCCTTGGTGCAGTGTAAGTTATGAGTTTGCAGTTTCCTGTAGTGGTGGTGGAGTACGAGGAAATCTTCCTTAAGGATGTTCTAAGATTACCTTCCCATTGAGATATAAACTTATACATTTATCTACACCCTAGAATGACACTAATATATGTTCCATCATATCATATGGATCCCTCAGATATTTGTGAGATGAGAGTATAGTTGGAGGACTTGAAGAGTAAGTGCTTTGTTAGACCTAGTGTTTCACCTTGGTCAGCCCCAATTTTGTTTTCCAAGAAGGAATATGGAATATTGAGGTCATTTTTGGACTACGGATGCTTGAACCAAGTGACCGTGAAGAATAAGTATCCACTATAGAGGATTTATTAACTCTTCGGTCATTTGAGAGGGGCTCTATAGTTCTCAAAGGTTGACCTCAGGTCGTCTATTACCAGCTATGAGTATGGGATGGGGATATATCGAAGACGACATTCAGATGTCTCTATGGTCACTATGAGTACTTGGTGATGACCTTTGTTGTGATGAACACCATATTAGTGTTCATGGGAGTCACAAATCATATCTTTAAGCCTTTATTAGACTATTTCATGGTATTCTTAATTGACGATATCATTACTCGGTGCCCTAGGAGGAGCATATGAGACACTAAGGATAGTTCTAAACGTACTTCGAGATCACAAAATTCATGGAAAGATCTCTAAGTGTCATTTCAGGATGCAAGAAGTCTACTTTTTGGGACACTTCATCTCAGTAGATGGAGTGTCAGTGGACCCAGCCAAGGTCGAAGTAGTTTTAACTTGGGAGCCTCCTGAGAGCATGATGAAGGTGCAAAGCTTCCTTTGGTTGGAAGGATATTACCAGTTCATACTTGATTTTTCTAGGATATCAGCTCCCATGATAGCTTTGAATCAAAAGGGTTAGCCTTTCATGTGGACAGATAGGTTACAAAAATATTTTTAGTAGTTGAGGCAGATTTTGACAAGTGCTCTCATATTAAGATTACCGGAGGAGGTTGTCGAGTATGTAGTTTTCTACATTGAATCAGGAACTAAGATTGTTTGTGTTGTGATATAGAGGCAAGTAGTGATTTCCCATGGTTCACTTCAGTTAAGACCACATGATAAGAACTACACAACCCACATTCTTGAGTTAGTAGTGGTAGTATTCACACTAAAGACATGATGACACTACTTTATGGTTGAGTGGTTTATCATCTATTATGATCACAATATTTTTAAGTATATATTTTTTTCGAAGTATATTAACTGGAGATAGAAGAGATAGCTAGAGTTACTCTATGATCATGACCTCGAAATTTTCTATACTCCTAGGAAGGAGAATGTGGTAGCAGACACTGTCAATAGAAGATCTTGTTTGCAGTTACTGAATGAAGAATCAGAGTAGTTGGACTTTTTGAGGTTGTTCTTTATGGATGGAGATGGACTAACTTACCTCCAATTGATGGTTGTTACCCATCCACTCTTCTAGTGAGTTATGGAGGGACAACTTGGGGATACCAAATATAAGAACCTATGTACTCAGATATCCACTGGACATGACCCTGATAGATTTTCCAATGTTTTGGAGCATGTCATTATTTTCAAATGACGTACGACACTACCAGTGATGTTGTTGGAGGAGATCCTGAGATATTTTCATACATATTATTTGGAGGTAACTCTAGGTTTGGTAAAGATGTACCAGGACCTACAATGTAAGTTTTGATGTCCAGGTTTAAGAAAAGAAGTTTTAAAGTTTATCTCTCGATTCCTTACTTGTTAGCAAGTGAAGGATGAGCACCAAGTTCCATTAGGTTTATCTAAACCCCTTTAGGTGCCATAGTATAAGTGGGATGATATATCCATGGAATTTGTGAAGGGATTACCACACATGTCTAAGGGACATGATTCCATCTAGGTGATTTTATGAAAACTCACCAAGTTGGCCCACTTCTTAGCTATAAAATAATAGAGTTTAATAGAGAGCTTAAGATGCCTCTACAAGCAGGAGATAGTCCGACTCCATGGAGTTCCATCGATGATCATTTCTTACTATGATGCTTCTTTCACATTCTTATTGTTGAAGGGATTGTATGAGGTGTTTGGGACTCAGTTACACTAGAGCACAGTGTCTCACCCACAAACTGACTGCTAGACTGAATGAACCATTAAGGTTCTAGAGGACATGCTAAAAGTTTTCATGTTAGACTTTAGTTATAGTTGGAAGGATCACCTATCACTAGTGGAGTTTTTACACAACAAAAAAATACCATTTCAACATCAGTATGTCACCATTCGAGGCTTTGTACGGGTGACCCTGTAGGCCAACACTTTACTAGATTAACCTAAGAGAGTCAGAACTCATGGGACCAGAGTTGGTATGAGCAACAAACAAGAAGGTGAAAATCATCCAAGGGCAGATGAAGACTACAAAGAGCTATCATAAGTCATATGCAGACATATGAAGAATGCCTTTGGAGTTTGAGGAAGGATACCATGTATTCTTATAGGTTTCACCTCAACTTGGAATATGGATATTTGGCCGGGGCGTCAAGCTATCTATGAGATTCATTGTCCCTTTACAGATACTATGTAGAGTTAGTGAGGTGGTGCACCACTTAGATCTACATCCTCAGTTAGACCAGGTACACGACATATTCCACGCGTCATAGTTGAGGAGGTACGTGCATGGCCTATCACACGTTATCGATTGGGGTATGTTAGACATCAAGGACGAAGCTACCTTTGCTGAGTACCTGATAAAGATTGAGGATCGATAGGAGAGGTTCATTAATGAGAGATCAATCCCTTTGGTACATGTCCTATAAAAGCATAGGAATATCTAATATATCACTTGGGAGCAGGAGGATAAAATTCATGCTCAGTACCTACATATCTTTGAGTAGCCCTTGTTTATTTTAGGGACATAAATCCTCACAGTGGGGAGAATGTAATGTCTCAGATTTTCTATGTATTATTTTTGGATACTGTATGGATTATTTTCGAGACCACTGGATGAGATGATGTGTGGTTCTGAGGCCCGGTGTTCTTGAAATAAATTTTTGAAATATATTAAATATATTAAATAGAACATGTGTGCAATTTTCCTGAAAAATTGGAATAATTTATAAATGGATTCCTAGATCATATATTTGAGGGCACTATTGAGTTTAGAATGTGGGTTTTACCCTAGCTGTGACTTAACCTTGGTTTGCAAAGTTCGTTTGTGAGAAATTAATTATGAGTGAATATTTGAATAAATAATTAAATAAATTATTTTATTTATAATTCTTGATGTATCAATTGGATAATATTTAAAAAGAATCTTATGTTAAAATTATAGGACTAACCGAATAACCTTGGAATCATTGGAGATTTGTTAGAGAGATCATTGGAGGATTTATCTCTGGCGAATGGCGACCAGATCGTAGATCGATGATCAATGCACAATAGATTTGAAGGATATCACAAAAGACTATGATGCCACATCATTCTTTATTAGTGATTGATCCGAATCGAGGTAGGTATTTTTTTATTTTTGTTTCTTCCCCGTTCTTGATTTATATGTTGAACGTGAATCAATCAATGGACAGATTGATTCATGGATTTTACGTATTATGGTATGGGATTATTTGTGAGGGTTTATTCAAGAGGATTACTTCGAAATTATTGATTCTTAATTTTTAATTCTAAGGTAAATGAATCAAGATTGATACAAACATCAATTGAGGTTTTTTCCTCACATCTGTTCTTGTGATTTTCTCCCCCGATTCTTCATTCACCACAAATGTTCTTCATTTTGAACATGCTTTAACATATCCTGATCAATCGATCATTTCACACCCATTTCTTAGTTAAATAATCTGAAATCATAGATTTGAGATCAGCATAACATGATGGTGGTGTGATGATGGAAGATAAAATAGATTGGATAACGTAGATACCTGATTTTTGTGTTCTTCAATGCACATTGAATAATGAAAATGATCCCATTTTCCAAGAGAATAGAAGTACCAAATCTTGTTGATTCAGTGATGGAACAACCGGATTAGGCTAAATCTATATTTTTTGGTAAAGCGATCACTAGGTCAAAGGCCATGGCATCAAATAGGACACACAGATCCAGATTTGGATTTCTGAAAAAATTCACATTACAAGGAATGTAATTTTGATATACATGTTGTGTGGTACCCCTTGTGCAGTGGATAAGGTTTCAATGTAACTTAAGTATTACACAACGTGTGACCCCAATCACACATCATGTGGTCCTTTCCTAGATACTCAACGTGTACTACATAGGGTACACTAACGCAAGTTGTAGTACACGGGTTAGAGAATGCCATGTACTCCCCCACATAGACACAACATGAACCAAGTATATAGGATAAGCCATGTTATAGTACACAGGAACATTTACATGTTCTAAATCCATGTACTAACACATGGGTAGAGTACATGGACAAACTATATGCTGTGTACTTCTACACAAACATGAGAAATAGGCACAGTTCATTTACACAGGCAGGACCCGGGGTCATGGGACACAACGTGTAACCCCTACTACACACTGTGTACTTTTTTATGCATGGCTTGGAACCCTTGTCCTATGTATCTTAGATGAGTTTGGTTAGGGTGTGTTCCCCTTATCATTTCCTTGAGGGTTGGTATGGGATCCTATTCTACTACTAGGACTACACTACCTTCGACATGACTTCTTGGATAGAGCTATTAGAATCCCTTCATGAGGCCTTGAGTGAGATCCACTATTCATATTTGTTCCCTAGGTGGAGTTATTTGTATCTTTGTGACCAACACTATGTGGGTATCGATCCTCCACTTAGAGGGTTAACCCAGATTGAGTTTTTGGCATACCCCATGGAATTGGGAGTGATCCTCATCTTTCAATCATATATCTTCAGACCTTCAGCATGTGTTTCTAATGGTGAGACCCAATGAGTGTTGGGAGAAAGTTGGCTATAAAAGGTTTTTGGTAGTATGAATTTTTTTTCAAGAGTTTTATCTTTTTTTTTTGTCAAAATGGATATATCAATTCAATTTGTAAAAGTTCTAAAAAATATGATAGTGCTTTGCTGATTTGTATTTAAAAAATATCATAAGTTTTTTGGGAACATGTGATGATACCCTTATGAATAAAATGGGGGAGAAAAGATTTTTCCAATTGTATTCAAATTTTATTGGAAAGAAATATGTTTCTAGAATACAGGGAAGTTATAACACTTTCCTTGGTAAATTAGATAATGATAAATGTTATAGATCAATGGTTAAATATCATGACATATGGGGGTTTGTGATGAAAGTAATCGAGTGGTTTTGGAAAGAATTTAATTTTGAAGGAATATGGTTGATGATTTAAATGATGCATCAATTTGTGTTTGTTGAAAAATCCAGATGACCAAATAACAGTATGGTTGGTGTTTCTAAAGTAGAATTTTAAGGTGGCATCATTTCCCAATGTTTTCCAAATTTTTGGGCCTCAAAATCCGAAGTTTATTTTATGAAAAAGGAAGGGTTTTCCAAAAAGTAGTCCAAAAAGAATAGTTTGTGAACCACAAAGCACAGTTTACAGACCACATAGGAGTTACACAGAACGATGAAGGAAAATCAGAAAAGGAAGGATTTCTTCATAGTAGTGCTATGTAGACTACGTAGCATGCTACGAAGACCGTGTACGGAAAAAACTTCACGAGAGGTATGCAGTTTGTAGGAGGATAACAGTTTGTGGGAGACATGTCATTTTCGGAATGAGGCGGTGATTTAGGACACTATAATGTGTTTCATTTTGAGAAGACATTGGCTGCTGTGAGGAAAGAAAGGCTCTATGTGTACCGCATAACACAATATGCAATGAAGGCTGTACCCCATCAAAAGTTTGGGTAATTCGGATTAGCGGGGTTTTTTGGATCTATTTGTCTATATAAATACCCCTAATCAGATCATTAAGGTTGAATTAATTTTATTGAAGAAATTATCACTACTGTAAGATTTCATGTAAGTCCAAAAGAGTTCGTGAAGGAACAAATTTCTCAAAGGAGAAGTAGTTCACGAGGGAGAATTCTGAGAAGGATTATAGTTAATGGGGAATCATTTCCATGAAGGATGAATTTTACCATGAAAGGAGTTTGTGGGGCTTGATAGCTTGTCTGTGGAAGAGGTTTTTAGGGTTCAATTTCCCACACAGTAAAAGAGGCTACAAAGTATCTTCAATCTGCATGGAATCATCCATTCAAGGAAAAAGAGATAGTCTATAGAAGAAGAGGCTATCCACAGAAGAAGAGGTTGTCTATGAAGCACTCACACCATGTAGTGCAACTCAACACACGAAGAACAAAAATAGTTCATGGAGAAATCATGATAGTTTGTGAAGTATTAAAGGAATTTTGTAAAGGAACTAAAATGATTTGAGAAATCAATTTATGCTAACTAACTGTGTGCAGAAAAATGGGATTTCAGTTGTGAGAAATCAGATGTAGAAATCTGACTAGAGTTTCGAACTGAGTATCATTATGAATTCCAATAATTTCTTACCAGCTTTTGGGTAAGAAAGTGAAGATTTTTTTGAAGGATTATATATGTGAAATGTCGATCAAGAATCACAGTAACAAGTTTGTTAAAAAAATTGTATTACATATTTTGTTTTAGAAGAAGCACATGCACTATTGGATTGTTTACATAGTGCTACACTAGTGTAAGGGAACTTCCTAATCATTATATTCCACACAATAGGATTGTTTTTTAGTGGAATATGTGATATTTTATTGTTTCCAAACCATACCAAGGACATAGAAACCCTTGTTTAGTAGTGAACCTTGTAAATTTTTATGTTCTTGTGGATGTGTGTTTGAATTTTTTTCAGCTGGGAACAAAATATTTAATAGGAGGTGAATGATGTTTCATTTATAAGGAAAAAGAAAAAGAAAAAGATATCACTGGTTCACCCTCTACCCATCTCAGTGATACTTGAATCTTAACTGGGAAACTTGAATTGGTATCAGAGCTAAAGGTTCCCTTCACTTGTTCTTTGCTTAAGTTTTGAAGAGAAGTTGTGATGGAGAAACTGAATTGTGCAAATTGTAAGGGTATTCCGATCTTCAATGGGAAAAATTATCATATTTGGAAAGATAGAATGATGCCTTATCTTATGTCTCTTGGGTATCAAGTTATTGAAGCTACAATAGATGGATTTCCTCTTATTGGTGATAAGGTTCCTCTTACACCTATTGATAAGAAGAATCTTGAGAATGATGGAAGAGATAAAAATTCTTTAATCTCATCACTATATAAAAGTGAGTTTTTAAGAGTGAAAGGTGTTTCCACTACTAAAGGTATCTAGGATAAGCTAAAAAACATCTATGAAGGAAATACCAATGTAAAGAAAGAAAAACTAAAAATCTAGAGACTGAAGTATGAATATTTTAAAATGGGTGAGTATGAATCTATTAGGGACTTCTTTACTAAGGTAAATAAAATTTTCATCACTATCAGATGTCTTGGTGAAAATTTGAAGGTTTCTATAGTTGTTGAAAAGATCTTAAAAATTATTCTTGAGATGTTTGATACTAAGGTTTCTTCATTGGAAGATAGAGACCCTAAAATATAATCTCTGGATGATTTTCATAGAACTTTCATCACTTATAAAATGATAAGTGAGAATATTATGAAGAGATAAAAAAATTGATAGAGAAATGTAATTCAAAGCTTCCAAGAAAGAAAAGTATAATAAGGATTTTTAGGATGATGATGTTGCTGACTCAGACTCTGAAAATGAGATATGTAAAAATCTTGATGAATTTTTTTCCTTGTTTTCTAAAAATATGAGAAAAGATATAGGTAAATACTAAGGGAAACATCCCTTGAAGTGTTTTCAATGTGGATCCATTGGGCACTTTCTGGATAATTTCCCTCAAAGAAAAAAATAAGAAGATAGTGATGAAGAAGAAATAAGACCAAGAAGGTCATGGAAGAAATATGGTGATAAGGATAAATCAGTTTCCAAAGGGAAAGATAAAAAAATCTTCAAATATAAAATAATAAGTTTCTTATCTAAATATGATTAATATGGAGAAACTAAAGCTAAATCCAAAAAATATTTTAAAAAGGATTGAGAGAATAATTTTATTGCAATGGTCAATAATGAAGAGTTCAAAAGCAGTAGTTCTGAAGAAGAATAAGAAAATAAATTATAATTTCATCTTAAAAAATAATTGAAAGTGTGTCTAAGAAAGGTTGAAAGAAAAGAGAAAGAAATCAGAAAACTGAATAATTAAAACTCTTCAATGAATAAACAAGAAGGTTTTCCTGAAGAGAAAGAAAATATGATAAAAGAGATTGATGATTTGAAAAAATCTATTTTGAAGGAAAATAATTTTATTGAATATCTGGAAGTAAATATAAAAGAAGAAGAAGAGATGGAACTTTTCCAACAAAACCTTTCTAAAGCTAAACAGAGGGATATAAGTTTAAAAAACTCTATCTCAGAAGTTAGTTAAAGTTATGGTAATGATAATCATGAGAAGGATCAATAAAAGATACCTTCAAATGCTGAGAAGAAAGTTTGATTTTTTTGTAAGAAGAAAAAACCTGGGAAGGTTATATATGTGTCCAAATTTAACAATGTTGAAAAATACTAAGTGTCTAAAAATCACGAGACCAAAAGAATTTCTATCACTTCTGGTCCTGATAAGGATAAAATGAAAACTGAGTTGAGAAAGAACATTTCGTTTGAAAATGAATGGTTGGTGGTCAACAAAGTTCTATTAAGAAGTTTTCTAAGAAACATACTCACAACACTGGTCAATCCAAATTTTTTAAAGGAAAATACTCTTTTTATGGTTACTGCTTTTATTGTGGTGTATTTGGGAATAAAATAAATATGTTCTAGTTCAACCAAAAACATTACTACTATTCCACAAGTTATGGAATGAAAGGTTTGAGGGGGATTCAATCCTCTCAAAGGAAGAATTATGAAAAATAAGTTTGAAGGAAACCTGAGAAGATTGGTGTAAAAGTTGAGAATAGGTTCCAAACACTAAAAACTATTTTTGAAATATGTGAAAAACCTATACATCTTACTAAGGATAGTTTTTTTGTTACCAAAAAAACAAAAGTTTCTTAACGATTCCTAGAAACTAGAGGTGAAGAAAGAAAATGAATAAGAAAAATCTTTTATTGTTGAAAAAAACATTAAAATCTATAAAAAGAGAAAGACCTTGAATTATTGATAGTGGGAATTATTCTCATATTATAGGAGACTTAATTTTTTTGAAAAATGTGAAAGAATTCAATGAAGGAATGGTGACATTTGGCAACGATGAATCTCTAAAAATAAAAGGTATTGGATCAACAATCATTGGGAAGGAAAAGATGAAATATAAGAAAAATTCACATTTTTATGGACTAAAACAAAACTTGTTGAGTGTTTCACAACTTTTTGATAAGGGTAAAAAAGTTATCTTCATAAAATATGGGTTTTTTGGAAAATATAGGATGATGGAAGGATAGTTACAAGAGGTTAATGTATAGAAGGAAACTTGTTTCTGGTTGGTGAAATAAAAAACTCTTATTACTTGGGTATGGTGGAATAAAATTAGTTGTGGAATAAAAGGATGGGACACATGTATCAAAGAAACATGAAAATGTTATCAAAACGATATAGTGTTTGTGGAGTTTATGATATGTTAAGAAGAATAGATTGGTGTTGCACTATTTGTTAGAAAGGAAAAATTACAAACTCAGTGTATAAGAATGTTGATATTTGTTCAAAAAAACCCCTAAAACTTATTCATTTTGATATTTTTGGGACAATGAGAAAATAATAAACCAATGCAGATAATTACTTCATCACTTTTATTGATGAATTTACTCTCATTACTTGTGTTTTGTATATGAGTCATATATCAGTTTCTCTAAAAATGTTTAAAATTTTTAGGAGGAAATATGAGAAGGAATGTGAGTATTTAGTGAAGAAGTTGTGAACTAAAAAGGTAGTAAATATAAGAATAAATAATTTAAAAATTATCTTGATAATCATAGAATTCAATAGGAGTTCAGTTCACCATACACACCATAACAAAATGGGGTTTTTGAAAAAAGGAATATAAATTTGGTTGAAATGGGTAAAACTATATTACTTGAACATAGTCTCTCTCATTACTATCAGAGGCAAGCCATGAGTACTACTATGTATATTCAAAACCAATATTTCTACATTCCAAGTTCATATATGACTCCATATGATTTTTTTGGCCATAATATAAGTTTTAAACACTTAATAGTTTTTGGTAGTCCATGTGTTATAAAGAAGAAATGTGGAAACATTGGAAAATTTGAGTTGAGAGGTGAAGATGGATTTTTTCTTAGTTATTCTATATAAGGAAGAGGATATAGATGATTCAAAAAAATATAGGAATAATTTTTTATTCTTATGATGTGAAAGTTATTGAAAACATTAAGAAATAAAAATAGACTTATGCTGACAAGGAAGTTGATCAGGGTAAAGAATGTTTTATTAACAATTCTAATAAGGATGCTGAAAGTGGTAATCCAACTCAATAAGAATAATCAGACTCAGCTATTTCAACTGATGAGTATGAAACTCAAATAACTCATCTTAGTATGAGGAATCAAGTTGAGGCTTATAAAATTATTGGTGATCAACATCATAAGGTTCAAACAAGAATAATATCAAAAGTTGTTACACACAATTCCTTGTATTCAAAGGTTAAGCCGAATGATGTGAATGAATCTTTTGAGAATCTGGAATGGGATCATGATATAAATGAATAAATTTATCAGATAAAAAGGAATGATACTTATGAACTCATACCCGAGATGGATAAAAATTTTTTTATTGGTACAAAATGGGTTTTTGGGAACAAGATGAATGAATAAGGCAAAGTGATATGGAATACGGGAAGATTAATGTGAAAAGGTTACTAACAAATTAAAGGTATCGATTTGATGAGATTTTTTCTCCGGTGGTAAGGTTAGAAACAATCATAACCTTTGTTACTATTACTACACAATAAGGTTACAAATCTTTTCAAATGGATGTGAAGTACACATTTTTAAATGGAGATATTGATGAGGAAGTTTACATTAAACAACCATGTGGATTTGTTATTGGAAATGATGAAAGATATGTGTGTAAGATAAAGAAATCCTTGTCTGGGATAAAACAAGCCCTAAGAGAATGGTATTCCAAATTGGATACTTTCTTGAGAAAGATAAATTTTAAGAAAGGAAGAGTTGATAACAATATTTACATCAAGGAATTACAGGAGTTTTCCCTCATCATAATTGTTTATGTTGATAAAATTATCTTTGATGGGAATGATGAAAGGTATTGTGAAAGATTTTCTGAAGAGATGAAAAATTTGTTTGATACTTTTATGAAAGGAGAAATGAAATACTTTCTTGGGGTATAAATCTTACAAAAGGAGAAACAAAATTTTATTTCTAAAGAAAAGTATGCTAAGGAAATTCTTAAGAAGTTTGGCATGGAAAATTTGAAATCATTTTCCACACAGATTTTAGTAGGAACCAAGTTGTCTAAAGATTGAGAAGGCAAGGGAGTTGATCAGAAAGGGTTTGGAAAGATGATTGGAAGTTTGTTATATTTTACTTCCTCAAGACCCGACATTATTTATACAGTTACCTTATGTGAAATATTTCAGAGGGATCCTAAAGAATCATATTTAATCTCTAGAAAAATAATTCTTAGATATATCAAGGGCACAAAAAATTTTAGAATCAAGTATGATAGCTCAAAATTTATTGACTTGTTTGGGTATTCAGATACAAATTAGGCATGAAATGCTGATTATAGAAGATCCAAATATGGTGTAGTTTTATTTATAGGGATAATTTGTGTTAGTTTTCATATAAAGAAACAAAATTTAGTAACTCTTAGAACAAATGAAGTTGAGTATTTTTCTTCCACTCAAGATGCTACCCAACTTATGTGGATGAAAGCTTAGTTAGAATACTTACTTGTTGAAGTAAAGTTACCCTTTTCACTTGGGATGTGATAATAAAAGTGAAATAAATATTATAAAGAATTTGGTACAACATTATTGTTAAAAAAATATTGACATAAATTACCACTTAATCAAAGATCTTGTTGATAAGAATGAATTAAATATGCAGTATGCTCCTACATCAGAAAAAGTTGCAGACATATTCACAAAATCTTTACCAAAGGAATAATTTTATAAATTGAGGTTAAACATGGGCATCCAAACTCTTTCTCATCAAGGTTAAGGTATGTGTATTTATTTCCTCTCTTATATTACCTTTGGATAGTGTTTTCAAGGGGGAGAATTGTTTCATAAATCTATCCTTATAGAAGCATGCATAAAGGGAGAGTTGTGGGTAAGATATGAATCCGTAATGTAATTGTGAACTATTTTAACTGTTTTTTGGAGTGGTTGTAGGATTTTTTTTATTATAGGGAAGTTAAAGATATAGAGACAAGCTGAGGAATAAAGACTGAGGAATAAAGGAATAAAGCTGATGAAGAAATTTAGAGGAAGAAAATCTAAAGAGATTTCATAATCACTACTTTTGGACAACATGGTTTTTCTATTAATAATTCTTGTTTCCTATAAAAATTAGCTCCTGTAGGATTATAATTGTAGATAAGTAACCCATATATTGAGGTTATAAATTTTAGTGATTTATGAATCTCGGTTGAAAAAAATATAAAGGGGAGATTGTTGGGACCAAGTTGGCTAGAGAAGGTTTTTGGAAGTAAGAAAATTGTGTTTTTCAAGAGTGTTGTCTTTTGTTTTCAAAAAGAATAAATCAATTCACTTTTTAAAAGTTTTGGAAAATATGACGATGCCTTTCTAATTTGTATTTAAAAAATATCATAAGTTGTTTGCAGAATTTGTGATATAAGCCTTATGAAAGAGATGATGAGAAAATGTGTTTATAATCATATTCAAGTTAGATTGGAAAGAAAGATTTTTCTAGTATGTAAGGAAGTTATAATACATTTCTTGGTAATTCTGATTATGCTAAAGGTGATCAATCAAAGGTTAAATATCATGAAAGATGGGGGTTCATGATGAAAGCAATCAAGTGGTTTTGGAAAGAAGCGAATTTTGATAGAGGATAGTTAAATATTTATACGAAGCATCAGTTTGTGTTTGTCAAAAAATCCCTATGAACAAAAATCAGTATGGTTGGTGTTGTCTAAGCAGATTTTTAAGGCGGAACCATTTCCCAGTATTTGCCAAATTTTTGGGCCTCAAAATAGAAATTTTATTTTATAAATTTTTTTTAGAAAATGAGTCCAAAAGGCATAGTTTGAGAACTGCAAAAGAATAGTTTGCAGAGCATATAGAAGGTACATGGAATGAAAAATGAAAATTTATAAAGGAATTATTTCCGTATAGTAGTGCTATGTAGACCACAAAGCGCACTACATGGACTGCATATAGAAAAATAGTTTTCAAGAGGTCTACAGTTTGTGAGAGTTTAACAGTTCACGGGAGGCATGTCATTTGCAGAATGAGGTGGTGGTTTATGTCATTTAAAAGGGTTTCATTTTTATAATACATCGGCCTCCATGAGGGAATAAAGGCTCCATGTGGGTTGCATAGCATAATACATGGTGAAGACTGTACCGCATCAGAAGATTGGGTAATTTGGATTAACAAGTTTTTTCAGATCTATTTACCTATATAAAGACCCATAATCTGATCATTAAGGTTGATTGGATTTTATTGAAGAGAGCATCACTGCTGGAAGATTTTAGGTAAGTCTGAAAGAGTTCGTGAAGAAAAAAAAGTTCCTTGAAGGAGAATTTGTTCGCGAAGGAGAATTATGAGAAGGATAGTAGTTCACAAGGAATAATTTCCATGAAGGTTGAACTTTTACATGGAAGGAATTTACAGGGCTTGATACCTTGTCTATGGGAGAGGTTTGAAGGGTTCAATTTACCACAAATTGAATAGGTACACAAAGAATCTAGGGTCTACGAGGAATTAACCATTCATGGAAAAAAGACATTCTGTGGAAGAAGAGGTTGTACAAAGAAGAAGAGGTGGTCCACAAAATAAGAGGTTGTATGTAAAGCACTCACACCATGTGATGTAACTAAGTACACAAGGAATATAGAAAGTTCATAGAGAAATCATGGTAGTTTGTGGAGGATTCAAGAAAGTTCACAAAGGAACTAAAACGGTTTGCGAAAGAAATTTTTTCAAACTAACAGTATACGAAAAAATTGGAATTTTAGTTATGAGCAATCAGATGTGGAAATAAGACTGGAGTTTTGGACTGAGAATCATTATGAAGTACAAAAAGTTCTTTCCATATTCTGGGTAAGAATTTGAAGAAATGTTTTGAAGGATCATATATGTGAAAGAGAATCAAGAAGAATAGTAACATGTTTTTTACAAAAATTGTATTATATATTTTGTGCTAGAAGAAGAAGATACACTATTGGATTGTTACATAGTACTACATGAGTGTAAGGTCATATAATACTCATTTTATTCCACAAAAGGATTGTTTTATAGTTGATTATGTGGTATTGGATTGTTTCCAAACCATACCAAGTATGTATCTACTCCTGTTTAATAGCAAACCTTGTAAATTATTATGTTCATATGGATGTGTGTCTGAATTATTTTTAGCTGGGAAATAAATATTTAACTGGAGGATAAATTTGTTTCATTTATAAGGAAACATAAAAGAAAAAATATACCACTGATTCACCCCTCCCCCTCTCAGTGATACAATAATCTTAAATGGGTAACTTCAACAATCACTACCTCTCAGATGGATGTCATCAATGTCATCTGTCTCTGAAGTGTGTTCTCTGAGATGAGTTCTTTGTGGATCATTTGAGCTAGAATCTTAGGATGGAATACTATGGTTGTGACTTAACTTTGAGACTACATGTCTTTGTTGAGTATATCTAGATATTTCTTTATATTTACTATAGACACAGACCTATGTAGTGCTGAATATATTTCCTTTGTTGTATTCCTTGTGGTTTTGGGGTGTCCTACTGAGTATTTTTATACTCATTACTGCACGGGCTTTTCCCACACGTGTTGTGTCTTGTTTAGATGATAAAATTTTTAATAGAATCATATGTGTACCAGGAACAGATGGCGCTTAGTGAGACCTGATAGACCGACGTGTGCTCCTATAGCTTTTTGAGAGCAGTCCCCAGTACTTACTTTCAGGCTGGACTTGTGTTTTTAGATAATTTGTGGTGGGATTGTATTTGGACCTGTTTAATTTCCTTTACTTCATTTCATACTCTAGTTGTGGGACTTAGATGTATGAATTCATGGATGTTCAGTGGTTTTTTGACATTTCATCATTATATAGGCTTTGAGATGTGTGTGTGTACAAGTACTTAGGATAAGGCCTCCCATATTAGTGATATTCCTACTCAACTCTATTCTCCATCCATTGGTCTATTAGAGGTAGGATTGGGGAGTCACCACCCGAGCCCCTCTAGGATGGGTCGTGACAATAATAACACAACTAAGATATGTGGAAGACATCATGCATGGCTTGGTACCTATGAGGTGACTACAACCGATAGAATATCAGCCTGACTCTCTAGAATCTAAAATGTCCCAAAATATCATGGTGAAAGATTAACCTATCTCCCGACCTGTTGGTGTCCCAACCTCAATGAGACACACAAAAATACCTGATCCCCAACCTTGATCTCTTGATGTTGTCAACAGTGATCTATGTAAGATTTATGTCTTGACTGTGTGGTATCCATTTGTTTCTGAATCAAATAAACCTACTTTGAAGTATCCTAAATGAGATAAGTTCCCAGAAAATTTGTCTCACCTACCTTTAGCTATCACATGGGCTATCAACAAGGCCTACCGTACAAATCCTCACAAGGTTCCATCTGTATCATCACCTGAAAAATATTGTTGTAGCTAAACACAACAAGGGGAATATAACTCTCCCAAGAGCCCCTAAAATCCAGGACACATTCTATCAACATGTCCTCAAGCATTAGAATCATTAATTTTGACTTACCATTAGTCAGAGGGTGGTATGATATGCTCAGAAGCACCTATGTACCCAATGTGCACTTTAGAATCTACCAAAAATGAAACATAAACCAGGGATATATATCTAATACCATGGTATGAGGGACCACATTAAGTGGTACTATCTCCCAGATATACAACCTCCCAATTTCATCTACTGAGAAGGTCTCCTTGATTGGAAGGAAATGAGAAGCCTTTGTGAGTTTATACAAAAAAAACCTACGTTGAATCCCTAACTTGAGGAGAACATGAAAAACCAATCACTAAATCTATCGCAAAATCATCCCATTTATACTCAATAATGGGTAACTATTGTAAACTCCCAGATATTCCCTGGTGTTTTTCTTTCACCTGCTAATAGTTGGAACACCTCATGAGAAAACCAGCTACCACATGTTAATCCTTAGCCACCAATACTAGAGACGTAAATCATGATACAACTTGGTAATTACGGGATGTACTTCCCAAATAGAGGCATGTAACTCCCACATAATCTCCTCACATATGTCTGCTAGAACCCATATGTGATCATGCATACATATATTTTATCCTCACCCATAGTCTAATAAGGAGTCAGGTCCTCACCTTCCACACTTTCCCATAGGACTAGGCCATAATCATTCGATAAATGCCTCATTCCCACTCTATACAAAAGAGTATAGGTGAATACTAAATAAGAAATAAAGATCTACCCTTGACCATCCTACACCTTCAGGTGCATCTCCGAAAACAAATCCATAATCTGGCACTCACTACTAGCCTCATGAAATTCCTATATCTGAGACCTCCAACTCTGTTCATCGTCCACAACATTTCCCTTTCCAAGAATATAGGAAACATTTAAGTCAAAATATTATAGGTATTCAACCAACCTTTTCTACCTCATATTCAAGTCATTCTATATAAATATATACTTGAGGCTTTTGTGGTATGTGTACACAAAAAAATGCACTCCTAATAAATAGTGCCTCTAATAGTGCAAGGCATGTACAATAGAGGATAAATTGAGATCATGTGTCGGGTAATTCCTCTTTTATAGCCTTTTCTAATGAGACCTGTATACCATAACTCTATCTCCCTAAATCAAAAATTTCTCTTAGCCCGATACCTGATGCATTGCAACACACAATGTAGCTTCTACTCAGCTCTGGTAGAATTAGGAATGGTGTTGAAGTTAGTCTCTCTTTCATCTCCTAAAAGGATTTCTCATAGCTATGTATCCATAAAAACTTCACACCCTTCTTAGTAAATCCCATGAGAGGTGATTCTAAGTGTAATAAGTCCTATATGAATCACCTGTAATATCTATCTATCCCTAATAAACTCTATATATCAAAGACGTTCTTGGGATTCTCCTAGTAAACTATAACCCTCACATTCTTTGGGTCAACTGATACTCTTGTCTCTGAGATAATATGACCTAAGAAGTGAATTTTATCCAACCAGAATTGGAACTTTTTGATCTTAACATATAACTGATGCTATATTAGTGTGTCCAAAATGATCTCAAGATTTTTGGCATGGCCATGTTAATTGTGAGAATAAACCAAGGTATCATGCAAGAATACAAAAAAAATGAATCTAGATAAGGATGTAAAACTCATTTCATCAGTGCTATAAAAACTGTTGGGGTGTTCGTGATACTGAATGACATAACTATATAGTCATATACACCATACCTACTATAAAAAGCTATATGAGGCATGTATATAGGTCTAACACGCACCTGATGGTATCTAGATATCAAATAAATTTTTGAGAAAACCCGATCTCCTTGGATCTGGTAAAAGAGATCATCTATTCGTGGAAAGGGATACCATTACTTAACTATCAACTCATTTAATTTATGATAATCCACACATAGCTTAAGGGGACCATACACCTTTTTCACAAAAAAGACTGGTGAACCCCATAGATAAGTACTAGGTCGTATATACCCCTTTGAATCCAAGTCATATAGCTGCCTCTTGAGTTCCTGAAACTCTATAGTAGACATACTATAAGAAGGAATGGATATTCGTGCAGCTCTTAGCACTAGCTTGATGGATAAATCCACCACTCTCCCAGGAGGTAAACTAGAAAATTTATCTGGGAAAACATCCCTGAAATGATTAACCACTGCAGGGAAATCTTCCTCACATGATCCTTGATCATATAAATATAAACTAGAAATATGGTCTACCATCCCACTCAGCTAGTGATTCTTTAGTCCAACTCTACCATCCTAGAAATCCCATTCACCCTTGTGAATAAAAACTTTTCCCTGTGGTGATGTGAAAGTCACCCTCCAGTGATAACAATCAATATGGGATCAATAAGCAAATAGATATTCCATCCAAAGTATGACATAAAACCATTTCATCTCGAGGGAAAAAAGATCCCATATGAAGTGAAGCCCACCAATCTCAAGGGGTACTCCCTGTACTAGCGTACAACTTCTATTCTGATTCCCAATAAAGAATCAAGTGTCATTACTCCCTCAAAAAACTAAACAATAAGCTCAAGGGTCTTTAAAAAAGGTAAGAATATAAATCTATGATAATCACATATATCTGAAGAACAAATACAAGAGTATTGGCTACCAATATTGTACCTCTCAGCATATATGGATTGACGCTTTTCTCCTCAGGGGTAGGCTATATATAATATATTTGTCCTAAACCATGACCTTGTGAAACAACCTCACTGCCCAGAGTAGGTATAAGGCCCCAGCCTTAAACCTTACTTAATCTTGAGTTATTACAATATTACACATTGAGGATCTTTTCGGGTTTAGAGTTTTAGAGAATTAGATCATAAAACTTGCATTACATTCCACATATAAACAAAGTGGTTACATAAAGATAGTATTCTTCTTTCCCATAAATGGAAACATATTTAAAATAAAACATGGATTCTTTCTTGACACTTCCTTGACACTATCATCATATCATGTACCTTTCCCTTGACCTGTGAAAAACATTTAAAAAATCTTGGGATGAGCATAAAAAGCTTAGTAAGGGATATAAAAATATGGAAAGGAAACATGGGTACATATATACATAATAATGAAATCATACTTTACCCATAAAACATAAGCACATTAACATACCTCATCAAATCATGAATAAATCATAGAAATTATAAGACATAAAGGTAACTTGAGGCATTCATAACATTCTTACGTAGGGAGTAACCCTCTTGGTTACCTTCGGAATACCCATCATAGTATATTCCCTAAATCTCTTCAGAGAAACCTTAACGTTTCACTACTTCACGTTACCCAATGCATTGGAGAGCTATATCGGGCTCACCCACCCTTAGACTATCACGGAACCACCCGTCTTCATAATAATGCCCAAGAACCTCAACATAATCGTATCACATAAAACATGCATAAAGGAAACATAACATTTCCACCTTTCAATCACAAGATATCAATACAACACATTGATATAAAAACATTATGAAAACCATTTTCAATACCAAAATAAAATAAAAGTAAAACATGGTATTTATTTTTCGTTTTTTAAAAAAAGGTATGGCTTGTAGAGGAAGCCGAAACTCAAATAATGGTCATGGCGGCGGAGAAGTCGTTGTCGCCGCATACGTACGACAAAAACATTCCCTTTTGTCGTTTAGTAAATTCTTCGTATAAAAAATATTCCTTTTGAATAAACGTAAAAGTCAAAGGGGTTTATACACCGTATAAAAGAAGGTTGTGTATAAAACAAAATATGCCTCAATGAAAGGAGATTGAGATGAAGTCCCATACCTCGGGTCCGACTTGACTTGATCGTTATTTAACGTCCTGAATAATAAACTTGAGTTAATTTATACTTTCTTAAGAACCTTTTTCAAGTTCATTATTCCTTTTATATCACTTATTTCCATGTCATGAACACTATGTAATTATTTAAGTTAATAACGGTCGTTTTAACGATCATTGGTACTTGAGTCAAAAATAAACCCTATATAATTACAAGTTGTTCATGTATCCATTATATCCAGAATTATAATCATGATGTATATATCATATATATCCAGTATATACATGCATTTATAATATTACATAATCATTTAGAGGTAAGAAATGAAATGCACCGTTCATGGAGACGGTAAGCCGTACGTACGCATGAACAGTACTTTCATTTATATTTCGTATTTTATAGAATGGAATCATAATGATATAAAGGTATATTATAATTCCATTATAATATCATAAATAATATCATAGTTACATCCTTTATATGTCCCACATATTGTATTTAACGAATCAAATCACTTTGAGGGGGCGGTAGTCCGCACTTCCTTAAATGAAGATATCACGTTTACCCATAATGGAAACCATAAAGGTATGCCCAAAATGAAAAATACAGAAGCTTAAGGAAAACATAAACATATTATATATCATATATAAATATAGTGACATCTTAATGGCCACCTTTGAAGGTGTTAAAATAATGTTGAACAATCATCGTTTCAGGAGGCATAAATTCACCATCCACGGAAACACTATGTCCTTTAACCATTAAATGTAGGTGTGTGTAAGTGTAGCTCGAATACTTCTTATAAAAACATCCTAGAATATTTAATATATTGGATTTGTTACAAAATAAATTAATAAAAAGAGTTTAGGTGGTTGGAGAAGCAAAATAAAACAAAAGGACTCAAGTGAAGACATTACCTTAAAATCGGGTAACTCCCTTTGGTTTGAGCTAAAAGGCTTACTTGGGAAGTCTTATGCCCAAATTGAGGCTTCAAGGAGTAAGATAGGGATGTGGAGAGACAAAATGGGTAGGGGTTGTCCAAGCCAAAGGCTTTGGGAGTGTGGGTAAGGAGGTAGAGGTGGGGGCCTTTTATAAGAGGAGAGGAGGGGCACTCTTGGAAAGTAAAAAAATGTTACTTTATTTGAAAATGATTTTCGAATTCAAAAGGTCCCAAATTGATATAATTCGAGGGCAAGGTGATAAGGGTTCGAAATCCACCCATCCAACAGGTTTTGGACATGTGTAGGTCATAGAGTTTACATTATCATTTCATTTTATTTAAATCCTTTATTAATGAGGTAATCGCTGCATCATCATGATGTCATAAATAATTTAATAAATTTAATGTATAAAAATTATAAAAAAATATCATGATATAGGAAATATTTTTAGCTTTATAATTTATATTTATATACCAGAAGATCATTTATGTAGACAAAATTAAAAATATTTTACTTAGGTGATACATTCTTTGTCACATTTAACATTCTTTAAAAATAAAAAGATAAAAAGTCACTTTCTCACAAAAGTGATTCCATGGGGCCTCCAAGTTAGGCACAAGGCATACCATGGTCGTAAATGAGACAAAAAGTAGCCTTAGGACACATGTTGTGGTCTTTTTGTATTATTATGATATCATTTTATTATCCTTAACTACCCGATTACTCATTAATCAAGATAATTAAAGATAATTACCGTCGTTACTATTCATAATGTCCAAAAACAAAAGAGTCTTGATTACATAATTTTGACCTTCTGATTCCAAATATGTAATCCATTTTACCAAATTCCAAACACAGAAATTGCAATAATAGATTTAAAAATACTTCCCGTTGTCAAAACAAATAGCGGGTTTTTTTTGAAACAATATCTATGATTAGTTTGGCATTAGTTTATGCCCAATTCCAAAGTGAAATTAATCCTAATGACCACCATTGGATTAAATGGTAAAAATATATTCATATTACACTTTAATACCAATTAAAAAGATAATCTAACCATATAATTAAATTAAATGAAAAAGCAGTTTTAATGTAAAATGCAGTATTTTTCACTATTCATTAAAAAATGAACATTGTCAAAAAAATACCAAAACTTTATCCAATGTAAATTTCAATGTCCCAATCATAATGAATATGTTTATTTTTACAAATATACATTATAAAATTGTTAAAAGTTTGATTCAAAAAGGGTTTGCCATCAAAAGGCAGTAAAACAATCCTTTAAGAATATTAGTGTATTCCATGCATAAGATTGGATTTATTCTCATTTTAAGCCTCTAAAACACTATCTTAATCATTAATAGACATAGCTAAAAATATATATTATTCATTACTTACTTGGGATGTTACAGTAGGACCACTCTTCTATCTAGGTACAGGTTGTTCCTGGATGCCTTGGCCATGACCAACACATAAGAATAAATGATCAATACTTCTCTAGCTCCCAGTCTGATGTAGAGATGTGAAATCCACTCCTAAACTGAGATTTGGAGTCGATCCTCTTCCACTAACTGTTGAAGGGAAGGTCCTATAAAAATGTTTTATGTGTACCATCCTACTACATGATCCACAATCAAATGGGTCTCAATCACATTGATTACTCATATTTCCTTATCTCACACACTGGTTATAGAAGATAGAACTACTAGCACTCATATCCTGGCTGGTACTCACCTAATGTGAGGTCTCAAAATGGATCTTTCTGCCTAAAGATACTGAGCCACTAGGTTGATAGGCTGAACTGCCCTACTTTACACCCCAACTTCCCTTAGGTCTCACTTCATAATAAGCACCTGATTCATTATCTTAGTAATATTCGTTAACCTGAACATGGTGACCTATGATCGAACAACATTTTTAAGACCTTACTTGAATAATCTCACTCTAGATTCCTTATCAACAAGATGAATCAGTGAAAAACACTGAATCCCTATAAAGTGTTCTGAATATTTCATAACAGTCATCACACCCTGCTTCAGATGCATAAAATAATCGGCCCTTTCAACTCTCAAGGTATCAAGAAAGAAAAACTCATAAAACTTGGTTTAGAAATACCTCCAAACCATCTCTCACAGACTATTAGCATGGTTTAAAATATCTCACTTGTTCTTTTCTACTCTTGGAAGCATACATGTATTGAGTTTCAATCTCCTCTCAATAGGTGTCTCCATATGTTCAAAGATCAAAAAAGTAGTCTTGAGTCAGAGCTCAACAGCCTATGGAATTCCATCCCCTACAAACATGGGTGGATGCTACTACTGGAACACACATGTTATCTCTTCCATAGAAGAATCAGTCTACAGTTCTCCCCCTTAATAGTCTACATAAAGCATAAAAAACTCTCTCAAAACTATGCCTCATCACCTGTGTTTGGTAAAACCATTGGTTCCTCATCAGGAACTACAAGAGGATATATTGGTATCCCATTGCCCACCATCTCCAGAGCATGGTCATCACCTCCCTCAAAGAGTATGACTGGAGTTCGTCATAGTGGAATATATATATAATTAAAAACACACACTCCAAAAGATCAATTACCAAATAATCACAGTTTAAAGTTTAGGATAAGGCAAAACATTCTTATAAACAATCCAAACCCCTCTACCTACTCCTAAAGTTGGGACTTGGTAAAAATAAATAGTCATAAAAAGAACTAGAGATGTAGCCTACTTCTCAATCTAAAGCCAGTTCAGGGTCAAGTTCTCTATTTCACCGAATTCAATTTCATTTTAACTCACATTTATATCAAAATTATATTTAAATGGTTGAACCAAATGGTTAACTACTTCTGATATATAAGGGCCCATACACCCCATGAATTGAAATTTGGCATACCCTTAATCCACAACACAACATGTTCCAGTCCATGTGACCAATGGTCCATGACTCAACATGATATAGTTGATTTTTTAGGGTATCTACTATAGCCAAATCAGGAAAACAATGTTTAGGTTATGAAAAGCACTATAAGTACTAACTAAGTTTCTCAATTACCAATAAGAACTATAAGGACCCGACCTTAAACCTTAATTAATATTGAATTAAATGAATAATTAACATTGATGATCTTTTCAGGTTTAGATTTTTAGAGAATTAGGACATAACTATTACATATCAAAAGATTACAAAGTAGACACTTCTACACAGTTTCCATTTTTTTTACAAAACATGAACTCTTGAAAAAAAGAGTCATGTCTAGTTCCATGTTTAAGACAACATGAGTTTTCCTTGATCCCATCCTTGACCCTATTCCACATTATGTTCTGTGAAAAACATTTCAAAAACTTGGGATGAGCATAAAAATCTCAGTAAGGGATACACAAGGAATAAAAACTGTTAGTTTTTCAAAACAACAAGTAAACCATGAATACATTAACATAAGTAATACTTTTCACCTTTATGAAGTAATAAATACACTTCACTGAATAAAATATCAATGCTTACCCTTTTGTAACCAAAATATTACCATAAAACCCAATTCAATAACACATAACACATAAAGGTAACTTGGGACATAAACATACTTAAATGGAATAACCATACAGTCGACTTCCACACATATCACTAAATGGAATAGCCATATGGCTGACTTCCATACCCAATGCATTGGAGGTTATAATGTAACCACCCGACCTGGTATTCACGACACCACCCGTCATTTGGTTTATCATGTAACCACCCGTCAAATGTCTAAGTGCCATTATAAAATCATAAGACATAAAACAAATATAATGGAAAGAAAACATTTCCACATTTCAATCAAAATATATCACTTAAATATATTGACATAACAAATCCATTATCAAAACCATTTTCGATACCAAAATACATAAAAGAGTATATGATATTTATTTTATTTTAAAAACATTACGGCTTGTTAAGGAGGCCAAAGATCAAGTAGTACTCGCGGCGGTGGAAAAGGTCATTGTCACCGTGTACGTTAAAAGAAACATTCCTTTTTGTCATTTAGTAAAATTCTTTGTAGAAAAATATCCCCTTTGAATGAAATGAAAATTCAAAGGTGTTTATACAGCCTATAAAAGAAAGTCATGTATAAAAACAAAATATGCCTCAATGAAAGGAGATTGAGACGAAGTCCCTTACCTCGTGTCCGACTTGAATTGATCATTCTTTAATCTCCGGAATAATAAACTAAAGTTAATTTCTACTTGCATAAGAACCTTTTACAAGTTTATTATTCCTTTTATATCACTTATTTCCATGTTATAAACATTATGTAATCATGTAAGATAATAACGGTCGTTTTGTCGATATTTGGTACTTGAGTAAAAATGGACTTATTAAAATCACATGTTGTTCATGTGGTCAAAGGTTCATTATATCCAGAATGATATTCATGATTTGAATATCATATATATCATATATATCCAGTATATACATGTATTTATAATAGTACATAACATTTAGAGGTAAGAAATGAAATGCACCGTTCATGGAGACGGTAAGCCATACGTACGCATGAACACTACTTTCATTTCTATTTCGTATTTAATGGAATGAAATCACAATGATATAAAGGTAAATTATAATTCTAGTTTAATATCATATATAATATTATTAACTCCATCCTTTATATATCCCACATATGGAATTAACGATTCAAATCACTTTGAGGGGGCGGTAGTCCGCACTTCCTAAAATGAAATTATCACGTTTACCCATAATGGAAACCATAAAGGTTTTCCATAAATGAAAAATAAAGAAGCATAAGGAAAAAATAAACATAATATATATCATATATAAATACAGTGACATCTGAATGGCCAGCATGAAAGGTGTTAAGAGAAGATTGAACAATCATCATTTCGTGAGGCAGTAATTCGCCATCCACAGAAACATTAGGTTCTTTAACCATTAGACGGAGGTGTGTGTAAGTGTAGCTTGAATACTTCTCATAAAAAATCCTAGTATATTTACGATACTGGTTTTGGTACAAAATAAAGTAATAAAAAGAGTTTAGGGGTTGAAGAAGCAAAATAAAACAAAAGAACATAAGAGAAGACATTACCTTTAAATCGGGTAACTCCCCTTGGTTTGAACCAAAAGGGTTTTTTGAAGAGATTTCTGCCTAAGGTAAGGCTTCTAGGATGAAGAGAGGGATATTTGGATCTTATTTGAGTATAGGTTGTATGAGCCAAAGGGCTTGAGATGTGTGAGAAATGGGTATGAAGTGGGGTCTTTTTATAAGGGAGATGAGAGGCTCTTTTGGAAAGCATGAAACTATTATTTTATTATATAATTATTTTCAGTTTCTAAAGGTGCAAAAATTATTAATGTCTAAGATAAGGTGGAAGATGTTTGAAATAAAATCATCCAATAATAATTGGACAAGTTTTGGATATTATTTTAAACACGATCTTCTTATTTATTTAAATCATTCATTAATGACGTAAACACTGCATCATCATTGAGTCATAAATAATTTTATTTATTTGATGTCTAAAAATTATAAAAAAAATTAACATGTTGTAGTAAATATTTTTAGATTTATAATGAATATTTATAGTCAAATATATCAACTATATAACCCCATGTAAAAATTGTTTTAGTAAAACAATACATGTTTGTGACATTGTTATTTTTACTTTAAATAAAAGGTATTAATGTCATTATCTTACCCAAGTGGCTCTATGGGATCCCAAAAATCGACCCATGGATAGTAATGGTCTGCCATGACTCATCCAATAAGTGTAGGACAAGTGTAAAGGTAGTTTCATATTATTATAACATTATTTTTACCTTAAATTACACTAATTACCTTTAATCACGATTAATAAAACTTAAAAGTTACTATTCACCAAAAAATTATTTTCATCACATTGAACCAAATTTTACTTACTAATTACAACCATTTATGTAGGATTTTTGAAATTCAATTCACAGATGTGGTAAAGTTTCATTTAAACGAAAAATCAGTTTTTTAACTACCACTTAGTGGTTTCACTATTCATCAGAAATTGATGTTTTTCAGAAAAATACCAAAAATTTACCCTAAGATATATTTGATATTCTGAATTCAAAAATGATGTCTATTTTAAAAAATTCAAAACATATAAGTTGCATTAATTAATTTAATAATTAATTCCCGTTGTCAAAACAAATAGTGTGTTTTTAAACAACAATATATAATAAAAGATTGACACTATTTTAAGTCCAATTTCAAAGTGAAATTAATTCCAATGACCACCATTGGATTAAATGGAAAAAATATATTCTAATTTCAATTTAAAACCAATTAAAAATGTAATCTAATCATATAAATAAATTATATTATAATGAGGCTTTGAATCAAAATACAACATTTTTCACTTATTCATTAAAAATGAACTTTATCAGAAAAATAACTAAAACATACACAAAGTTAATTTTGATATCTCAATTATAAAGAAGGATTTTATTTGGTCCAATATAATGTATAAGAGTGACCAAAACTATTTTTAAGGAGGGTTCTCCATCAAAAGGTGATAAATCGACATTTTGGTGAATATTAGAGTATTTATTCCAAAAATTGAATTCTTTACTTATTTTAAGCCTTTATATTTTATTGGATAAATGTAAAAAGATTTAACAAACATATATAATCATATTTTAGTTATTTCTATTCATTCCCCCCAATACAACGACTACGTGTTAACTACCATTTAAAATAATATTATTATATTATTAGTGTGCAACGTAAGATTTCAAAGAAACTCGTTGTTACGTATTGGGTACGCTATCGAACATAGGAACCCCTTTGAAGTAAAATTAATATTTAATTCAAAAATATTAATAAATATGAAAATGTCTTATTCTTTATTTACCTAGGATTTTACATCCTTCCCCCCTTTTGGGAATTGCATCCTCGCAATTTTATTCACTTATCAAAATAAGTGGGGGTATTTATCCCTCATAGAATTTTCAGATTCCCACATTTCCTCTTCAACCATATGGTTTTTCCCTAAAACCTTAACCTGATAAATTACCTTATTTCACAACACTTTCTTTCTTCGGTCAATAATCTGGACTGGTTGTTCTTCATAAGAGAGATTCTCTTCCAACTGAACTACCTATGGGCTCAAAACATGAGATGGATTTGGCATATAATTTCTCAACATTGAAACATGAAAAAAATTATGTACATGGGACAAACTTTGAGGTAATGCCACTCGGTACGCAACTGATCCAACTCTGTTCAGAATTTCATAAGGTCCAATGAAACTCAGACTCAACTTTCCCTTCTTACCAAAACACATCACACTTTTCCATGGAGAAACTTTGAGAAAGACATGATCACCTACCTCGAAAGATAGATCCTTCCTCTGGTTATCCACATAACTTTTCTGCATGCTCTGAGCTGTTCTCATGTGCTTCTGAATCAACTGAAATTTTGCTACCATCTCTTCTACCAATTCTGGTCCCATCAGCTTCCTTTACCCTACTTTATCCCAAAAAGTTGGAGTTCGACACCGTTTTCCATATAATTCCTCAAACGGAGCCATCTGTATACTATAATGAAAACTGTTATTATAAGAAAATTCAACCAAAGAAAGATGTTGGTCCCAACTTCCCTGGTAGTCCATCGTGCAAGCATGTAACATATCCTTCATGGTCTGAATTGTTTGTTCTGACTTCCCATCTGACTGTGGATGAAAAGTTGTACTTAAATTTAATTAAGTACCCAACGACTTCTGAAGGCCTTTCCAAAAGTTAGAAGTAAACCTGGGATCACGATTAGATACAATAGAGAGAGGAACTCCATGTAACCTGAATATCTCTTTAAGATACAATCGAGAAAGTTGATCTAGAGAGAAAGTATCTCGAATAGGAAAGAAATGAGCAGATTTAGTCAATCGATCAACAATAACCCATATTGCATTATTACCTCGAGATGTCTTTGGTAATCCCACAATAAAGTCCATGGATATATTTTCCCATTTCCACTCTGGCACCGGTAAAGACTGAAGAATCCCTTTAGGTAACTGCCACTCTTCTTTAACCTGATGACAAGTCAAACACTTCACAGTAATATCAGCAATATCTCTTTTCATTCCATCCCACCAGTAATACTCCCGCAGATCTCTGTACATCTTAGTACTACCAGGATAAACTGAAAACAGGGAACTATGAGCCTCACATAACAACTCATTCTTCAACTGTGAATCCCAAGGCACACATAATATCTTACCAAACCTCATAAAAAAATCATTATAAATGTTAAATTCAGGAAACTTACCCTTCTAAACCAGCTATACCTTTTTTTGCAACTCACTGTCTTTCTTCTGCGCTTGCTTAATTCTGTCTGATAAAGATAATCTCACTAACACCTGAAACAAAACAGAAGAAATTCTTACACCAATAACTTCTATTCCAAATTTCATCAAATCAAAAACCAAAGGATCTTGTTCCAAATGTAGCATGGTTAATGAATCATTACTTTTTCTACTCAAAGCATCATCCACTTTATTTGCTTTTCCCAGATGGTAATGAATTGTACAATAGTAATCCTTGATTATTTCCAACCATCTGCTCTGTCTCATGTTAAATTCTTTCTGAGTGAATATATACTTTAAAATTTTTTGATTAGTATATATTTTCCACTTTACTCCTTGCAAATGATGCCTCCAAATTTTTAGAGCAAAAACAACAGCAGCTAATTCCAAATCATGTGTAGGGTAATTTAACTCATGAGTTTTCAACTGACATGAAGCATAAGCAATTACCTGATCATTCTGTATAAGGACACAACCAAGTCCCTTCAATGAAGAATCACTATAGATAACAAACTCACCATTTCTAGAAGGAAGTTCCAAAACTTGAGCATTAACCAATCTTCTTTTCAATTCCTGAAAACAATCATCACATTCTTTTGTCCAGATGAACTTAACACCTTTTAGAGTTAACTTAGTCATTGGACTAGATAACCATGAGAATTTTTCAACAAACCTCCAGTAATAACCTGCCAAACAAAGAAAACTACAGATCTCAGTTATATTTGTGGGTCTTGGCCATTATTCAACAACTTTTGTTTTAGCAGGATCAATAGTTATGCCATTTTTTGAAATAATGTGACCAAGGAAAGAAATTTGTTGTAACCAAAACTCACACTTGATGAATTTTCCATACAGTTTCATTTATTTTATGGTTTGAAAGATAACCCTTAAATGAATTTCATGCTCCTATTTACTTTTAGAATACACCAAAATATCATCAATGAACACAACCACAAACTTAACCAAGAACTCATGGAAAATTATATTCATTAGATCCATGAATACATTAGGTGCATTGGTTAACCCAAAAGGCATAACTACAAATTCATAATGGCCATATCTAGTACGAAACGCAGTCTTCAGAATGTCTGCTTCTTTTACTTTCAACTGATGGTACCCCGACCTCAAGTCAATCTTTGAAAAATACTGAGCTCCCTAGAGCTGATCAAAAAAATCATCTATATGAGGCAAACGATACTTGTTATTAATAGTGATATTATTCAATGCTCTATAATCAATGCAAAGTCTCATTGAACCATCTTTATTTTTGACAAACAAGACACGAGCACCCCATGGTGATGTGCTAGGTCGAATGAAACCTTTATCCAATAACTCCTGCAATTTCTTCTTTAACTCTAAAAGTTCAACTTGATCCATTCGATAAGGGGATTTTGAAATTGTCTTAGAATCAGGAACTAAGTCAACAGTAAATTCAACTTCTCGATCATGTATAATACCAGGAAACTCATCAGAAAAAACATCAAGATACTCATTTACCACTTGCATATCATTAATCTGAACTGTTCCCTTGTTTTCAATAATATGTGCAAGGTAACATTCATTTCCATCTTTTACTAATTTATCAACTTCCTGATATGTTATCAAAATCAAGGGTTCATTCTTGTACACAAACTGAAAATCTTTCTGAAAAGAAACCACTTTAGCTATGCAGTCAATCTTAGCATGATAAACAGAAATCCAATCCATGCCCAAAATAACATCAAACTATACTAGAGGAAAAACAATAAGGTTTTCAGGTAGATTATTTCCGCACACAAGGATAGGAAAGTTCTTATAATTTCTTTTTGTCTCAAAGTTTCCTCTGGGTATTTTTACCATAAGTTCAGGATTCATATCTTGAGATGGAATTCCCAATTTACTAGAAAACTTCTCAGAAATGAAAGAATGTGTAGACCCTGAATCAAAGAACACATTGGCATAATCTGAGCAAACAAACAGTGTACCTGATACTACTTCATTCAATGGCCCAACATCTGCTAAAGTAGTTGCAAAGGATTTCACCACCCCTTTCTGCTTGTAGTCTAGATGCTTTCCCCCAGTTGATTTCTTCGTTAGACACTCATTTTCATAATGACCCATTTCATTATACTTAAAACATCTTACCATTGGCTTTTCATTTCCTTATTGATCATCTTCCTTACAGTTATGAGCAATATGACCAGACTTACCACACCGAAAGCACTCTCCACACTTGGATAAACATTCTCTAGTATGAATTTTACTACACTTATCATAGGATGGATATTTGGTTTTCTTACATCCTGGCCTCTTTGATGAATTATTTCCCTTTTCCTGCCAACTGGACCTCTTATTATGTTGTTTGTCAAAGAACACCTGATCATCAGCAAAATCCATTTCCACCTTCTCCGAACATCGAACAAGTTTTTCATAACTTTTGAACTCACGAGAAGATAAAGCCCTTCGATACTTTGGCTTTAACCCTGAGTAAAAACGGTTGATTTTACTATCAAGATCTTGTATAAAATTTGGAGCATACATTTCCAGTCGAGTGAACTTTGCTTCATAAGCAGCCACTGAGTCATCCTCCTGCCTCAATTAGAGGAATTGTTTTTCAATCCTAAGATGAACCACATTAGGAAAATATTTCTCAAGAAACATAACTTTGAATTCATCCCAGTGAAGATCATCAATATCATCACTATCCCTGATATTTTTTACCATCGACCACCCCTGATTAGCTTCACCTTCAAAACGGTAAACAACGAGACTAACCTTTTGATGTTACGAACACCCCATGACATCAAAAATCTTCTCCAGTGCTTTAATACACCCTTCTGATAGCACATGGTCAGATGATCCTCTGAATGATGGTGGATGTTGCTTCATGAAATGTTCCACCACTGACATATTCCTCTGCGGTTGATATGGCTGATCTCGTCCATGGATACCACCACCATTTATATCTTGTGTCAACTGTGCCATCACTGCAACAAACTTTTCAGTTCCGATTCCGAAAATCTCAGGTTGTTGATTTAGAATGTTGTCTTCCTCCTGATGTCGTCCCAATATAGCTGCCCTGTTGTCTCTGTGGAAAACCATTCTGAACTTATAAATATCTTAGGCAAAGAAATATGGTAATCTTTAAATTCTATATCATTTCAATCATACCATAAATTAATTTATGGACATGAATTTAACAATTTTCTAACTCCTAAATTTGTATAAACCGACCTCTGAGACCAACTATAAGGACCCGACCTTAAACCTTACTTAATATTGAATTAAATGAATAATTCACATTGAGGATCTTTTTAGGTTTAGAGTTTTAGAGAATTAGGACATAACTATTACATCTCAAAAGATTACAAAGTAGACACTTCTATACAGTTTCCATTTTTTTTACAAAATATGAACTCTTGAAAAAAAGAGTCATGTATAGTTCCATGTTTAAGATAGCATGACTTTTTCTTGATCTCATCCTTGACCCTATTCCACATTATGTCCTGTGAAAAACATTTCAAAAACTTGGGATGAGCATAAAAATCTCAGTAAGGGATACACAAGGAATGAAAACTGTTAGTTTTTCAAAACAACAAGTAAACCATTAATACATTAACATAAGTAATAATTTTCACCTTTATGAAGTAGTAAATACTATTCACTGAATAAAAGATCATTACTTACCCTTTTTTAACCCAAAGATTACCATAAAACCCAATTCAAGAACACATAACACATAAAGGTAACTTGGGACATAAACATACTTAAATGGAATAACCATATGGTTGACTTCCACACATATCACTATATGGAATAGCCATACGGCCGAATTCCATACCTAATGAATTGGAGGTTATAACATAACCACCCATCCTGGTATTCACGGAACCACCCTTCATTTGGTTTATCACGTAACCACCCGTCAAATGTCCAAGTACCATTATAAAATCGCAAGACATAAAAAAAATATAATGGAAAGAAAACATTTCCACATTTCAATCAAAATATATCACTTAAATATATTGACCTAAAAAATCCATTATCAAAACTATTTTCAATACCAAAATACATAAAAGAGTATATGGTATTTATTTTCTTTTAAAAATATTACGACTTTTTAAGGAAGCCAAAGATCAAGTAGTACTCGCGGCGGCGGAAAAGGGCGCTGTCACCGCGTACGTTAAAAGAAACATTCCTTTTTTTTTTGTTTAGTAAAACACTTCGTATAAAAGGATTACCTTTGAATGAAATGAAAATTCAAAGGTGTTTATACAGCGTATAAAATAAAGTCTTGTATTAAAACAAAATATGCCTCAATGAAAGGAGATTGAGACGAAGTCCCTTACCTCGTGTCCGACTTGACTCGATCATTATTTAATATCCTGAATAATAAACTAAAGTTAATTTATACTTGCTTAAGAACCTTTTACAAGTTTATTATTCCTTTTATATCACTTATTTCCATGTTATAAACATTATTTGATTATTTAAGTTAATAACAGTCGTTTTGTTGATATTTGGCACTTGAGTCAAAAATGGACTTCTTACAATCACATGTTGTTCTTGTGGTCAAAGGTTCATTATATACAGAATGATTTTCATGATTTGGATATCATATATATCATATATATCCATAATATACATGTATTTATAATAGTACATAACATTTATAGGTAAGAAATGAAATGCACCGTTCATGGAGACGGTAAGCTGTACGTACGCATGAATGCTACTTTCATTTCTATTTCATATTTAATGAAATGAAATCACAATGATATAAAGGTACATTATAATTCCAGTATAATATCATATATAATATTATTAACTCCATCCTTTATAAGTCCCATATATGGAATTAACGATTCAAATCACTTTGAGGGGGTGGTAGTCCGCACTTCCTAAAATGAAATTATCGCATTTACCCATAATGAAAACCATAAAGGTTTGACATAAATGAAAAATACATAAGCATAAGGAAAACATAAACATAATATATATCATATATAAATACATTGACATCTTAATGGTCACCATGAAAGGTGTTAATAGAAGATTGAACAATCATCGTTTCGTGAGGCAGTAATTCGTCATCCATAGAAACATTATGTTCTTTAACCATTAGACGGAGGTGTGTGTAAGTGTAGCTCAAATACATATAATAACAACATCCTAGTATATTTAATATACTGTTTTTTTATAAAATAAATTAATAAAAATATTTTAGGGGTTGGAGAAGAAAAATAAATCAAAAGAACATAAGAGAAGACATTACCTTTAAATTGGGTAACTCCCCTTGGTTTGAACCAAAGGGTTTCTTAAAGAGATTTATGACTATGGTAAGGCATCTAGGATGAATATAGGGATATTGGGAGCTTATTTGAGTAGAGTTTGGACGTTCCAAAGGGCTTGATAAGTGTGAGAAATGGGTAGGAAGTGGGGTCTTTTTATAAGGGAGAGGAGGGGATCTTTTGGAAAGCATGAAACTATTATTTTATTATATAAGATTTTCGGTTTTAAAGGTCCAAAAATTATTAAAGTCAAAGATAAGGTGACCCATGTTATAAATAAAATCATCCAATAAGAATTGGACAAGTTTTGGATATTATTTTAAACATTATCTTCTTATTTATTTAAATCATTCATTAATGATGTAAACACTGCATCATCATTGAGTCATAAATAATTTTATTTATTTGATGTCTAAAAATTATAAAAAAATTACCATGTTGTAGGAAATATTTTTATATTTCTAATGAATATTTATAGTCAAATATGTCAACTATATAACCCCATGTAAAAATTGTTTTAGTAAAAAAATACATGTTTGTGACATTTTTATTTTTACTTTAAATAAAAGGTATTAATGTCATTATCTCACCAAAGTGGCTCCATGGGATCCCAAAAATCGACCCATGGATTGTAATGGTAGGCCATGACTCATAAAATAAGTGTAGGAAAAGTGTAAAGGTAGTTTCATATTATTATAACATTATTTTTACATTAAATTACACTAATTACCTTTAATCACGATTAATAAAACTTAAAAGTTACTATTCACCAAACAATTATTTTCATCCCATTGAACCACATTTTACTTACTAATGACAACCATGTATGTAGGATTTTTGAAATTCAATTCACATATGTGATAAAGTTTCATTTAAACGAAAAATCAGTTTTTAACTACCACTTAGTGGTTTCACTATTCATCAAAAATTGAAGTTTTTCAGAAAAATACCAAAAATTCACCCTAAGCTATATTTGATATTCCGAATTCAAAAATGATGTATATTTTAAAAAATTAAAAACATATATGTTGCATTAATTAATTTAATAATTAATTACCGTTTTCAAAACAAATACCGTGTTTTTAAGAAACAATATATATCAAAAGATTGACACTAGTTTAAGTCCAATTTCAAAGTGAAATTAATTCAATGACCACCATTGGATTAAATGGTAAAAATATATTATAATTTTACTTTAAAACCAATTCAAAAGATAATCTAATCATATAAATAAATTAGATTCAAATGAGTTTTTGAATTAAAATACAACATTTTTCACTTATTCATTAAAAATGAACTTTATCGGAAAAATAACAAAAACATACACAAAGTAAATTTTGATGTCCTGATTCTAAAGAAGGATTTTATTTGGTCTAATAGAATGTATAAGACTGACCAAAACTATTTTTAAGTAGGGTTCTCCATCAAAAGGCGATAAATCAACCTTTTAGTGAATATTAGAGTATCTATGCCTAAAATTGAATTATTTACTTATTTTAAGACTTTATCTTTTATTGGATAAATGTAAAAACATTTAACAAACATATATAATAATATTTTAGTTATTTCTATTCATTCCCGCTAATACAACGACTACGTGTTAACTATCATTTAAAATAATATTATTATATTATTAGTGTGCAACGTAAGATTTCAAAGAAACTTGTTGTTGCCTATTGGGTACACTATTGAACTAGAAACCCCTTTAAAGTAAAATTAATAATTAATTAACAAATATTAATAAATATGAAAATGTATTATTCTTTATTTACCTGGGATGTTACAATAACACTAGTAGGATGATAAATATATCACACAAGACACATATTATAAAGTTATGTAGTCAAGTAATGCATCCTATAAGGAATAGAATAAGACATGACATGTGAATTTTAACAGGTGCCTAAAATGATGCATGAGATTCATATCCTCATCTCATTGGTCAATGGTAAAAGAGATCCTCAGTCATATCAATAATAACATAAAAATTCAATTTCATCACCCAACAGTGGAATCAAATCAACTATTACAATGAAATCTAGAAAATAGAAATTTTCATTCGTAGAAATTTGGCTTTTCTATGTACATGGGTTAACTACTCCCAAGACAGCTCATAACCAATTTCCAAAACTTCCCTTCCTTTTATATTATCTCAAAATAGTAATTAAAGAAAGTAAAACACCTCTGATACTAATTTGTAACATCCTGATGTGGATGCCACTAAACGGTACCCCGAACCATTGGGTCACATGGCCTCAAGCGTGCCTCCCCGTATGCCAGTGACTGCCAAATAATAGCAAAGTCCTAGGGTGTATTTGTGGAGAGACTATTCTATCATGTAAGAGTGTAGCAGAATGGTAGTAAACATAATAGTCAATAGAAGAAGTAGTAAATCATCGATACAAAAGATAAATAACCAAGACAGAAATAGATAAAAAATGCCAAATGTAATATCATATACAATGATGTGTCATGTCATGTCTCTACAAAGATGTGAAAATAGGTATATAACAATCCAATACAACACATATATAAAAATACCAAAATTCCAAAAATAACTATCTCTAGATATAATCAAGAGCCTAGCTTGGTCTCGTGCTCCCCTATTCCTAAGCATAGAACAAATCAAGCATCGTACAATGGGCACTTGCCCTGGTCCCTACCTGCATCCATGAGGCCTGTCCGAGTACCCAATAGTGGCCCAAAAAGGGTGCGAGATAACACTCAGAAGGACACCACCAACAATGTATATAAAAAATCTAGTCTATGAAATACAATCTAAAATAGTGTGCAATATTTCATTGGTATATCAAAAATGTAAGTAAAGTGCCCATGAAATCTATAAGAAAAGTAAAGTGATACTATCCAGCCAAAAAAGGATCCCTGAAAAAAAAGTCAATGTCCCACAAACAAGGACAACTATAAACAAAAATAATAGATGTATAAAAATACTTTCTAAACACTGTAATCTGATACCCATACCAGGGATATTAGTTAAACAAGACAAAATTTACACAACACACTTTCTGTGTAATCATATGTAAAACATCTATTATAACCATGCCATTTAAACAATTTATTCCCAATGACCGCACTGTGTAATAAAAATTGTCAGGCCATGTAGGTCCAAATACAAGGTGTAGAAGACCAAGGAAACAATGTCAAGTTTGGGGAGAATCTTTATAGAAACTCGGTAATGACTTGGGCGGGGTCTAAGGAGCATGTCAACAAACCATGTACATTGTGAGCCCAAGTAAGCCTGATCCACAGGGGAGCAAGGACCAAGGCATCCAACGAAATAAATACCCAAGGAGTAAACAGGTCCAAGGAATCCACTACCATAACCAAGATCCATGGGGGAAACATCCCTGGAATCTATGGAATCAGGGTTCAAGGATTTTGTCCAAGGAATCCACTACCATATCAAATCATCATCCCATTTCAATGATCATTTCAAAAACATTCAAATTCCATGATTTCTTCTAATTCATTCCCAAAATTTTTATACAATATATTTAAACAATTTAAATCAATTTAAATCATTTAAAAGATGGAAAAGGAGACATCAACCCTCTCCTAATCAATTCTGTCAGGACCTGACCCAATGGATCCTGGGCCACAAATCCCCAATCCCACCTCCAATAGGATAGGGGATAACAACTAGCGCTGAGTAGGCATATCACATATATGGGAGGCCTTTACCTAATGTACCAGTACACACACACCCACAAAAACCTCTATGAAACAGTGTAAATATATACAAATCTGGAAACTAAAATTCATGCATACATCTATCCCAAGCCAAAGTATAAAAAATTACTAAAAATGTAAAAGGGAAAAACACACACCCAACAAAAAGTATAAAATCATCCCACTTGATCGGAAGGAGAGGATCATTATCAAATGAAACTACCAGAAAGCTCCTCATCCAAGCTCTGATAAACACCTTGGACAATCTAGATCACTAAGCTCTACCTACCTCAACTCCTCTAGGGACTTCGTCAAAAGACCTGTGGTCTACATAAGACCAAACATGTGTAGGAATATACTATGCAAGGGTGAGTATAATAATACTCAGTAGGCACCCTAAAAACCCAAAAGAAAAGGGAGAAATGGTGAGGCAAAAATCCACTTAACCTAGCTAGAGGGAACCCAATTGAGTGAGAAACTCCATCTCGAACCATCCTTAACTATACATGACTATTCATCTCATTCCACAAGGGGTGCCAACATAAACACATGACAACAAGACAAGGAATCCCAGAACCACCCAGATATACTTGTCTCAGACTCCAATTCTCATGCGGTTATTACCTTATAAACAGCTAAAGGATTCTACTCAAGTCTCTAAAAGTAACACAAAACTAGGAAAACACACTCCATGAGATAATCCATCCAAGATGGAACCCATTCCAGAGATAAACTACACTAGGAACATTCTACCATTACTTATAGTATATTTGAGAGAACACACTCCATTGGGAATAACGCACTAGGTCAAACTGTAGTGCCCAACACTAAAGGTCCTGTCATTGATACCTCATGCCCAACGCAAGCTAATATAAATCCAAGTGGAGAGGACCTACCCTCACCACTACACAAAGTTGAGGGTGCACTTATCAGGACTATACATAAAGTGCACCCTCTATAACAAGAGAGAATGGAGGGAACCTCACCTCTCCAATGCCCTACAGTAAATGAAGTATTATCTTCTAACCATCCCAAAAAACATCTTTCACTCCTGTATAGAGTAGCATAAACCTATATCTATTGAGGGAGAAATAAATCTTAACCAAGTATCATATGTAACTATTGGAGGGTCCTACTCCTCATAATTGTACTCAATAATTGAGGGAGATTCAACCCTAATAGAGGACCCGCTCTCTTCCACTACTTGGAGACATGGGACTACAACTCCATCAACAAGGAACCACACACTAGTATGACTGGGGAGCACCACTCAAATGATAGAGGACCAAAAACTTGATATGATAGGGGATTACAACTCCATAGATAAAGGACCTACACCCTAGTCTAACAGGGGGGTACCACTCTATGGCTAGAGGACCCACACCCTAGTATAATAGGGGAGTACCACTCTACCAGCATGATAACTATGGAGAACCCAAATCTTGACATGAAGGGGGATTATCAACCCCATAATAGAGGACCCACTTCTTGGTATGGCAGAGGAGTATCAAGTCTACCAAAATAACACATATAAAGGACCCACACCCTAGAATAACATGGGAGTTCCAACTATTAGGATAGAGGACCTTCACTCTATCACGATATGGGGGGGGGGGTACCCACTCTATCTATACATCACATATGGAGGACCTATGCCTTGACACATATGGGAGTACCAACTACATGGATAGAGGACCTCACCCTAGACCAAAAGAGGTGTACCTACTCAATCTAAAAAATCGGTATTGAGGGCCCACACCATAACATATCAGGGGATCATTGTATCCAACTATACAAACAATATAGTGAACCCACACCCTATTATGACAGGGGAGTACCATCCTCGAGAGAATTACCACATGGGTAGAGAACCCACATCCACAACGTGGGGAGTCCTGTCTCTACCAAAGCAAAGAGGTAAGGGAAACCCACACCCTGATGTCACGGGGGAGTACCAGTCCCAAAAAATCTCTCTAATAACTAAAATTATCTACATAATTTTCAAGTTTCTATGAAAGTAGAGTTACACTTATCATACCTCACATCACAAAACTACCACAAGTTGGGGACCTTCACCCTAATTCAATAGGGGAGAACCACTCTAGCAGCCTAAAGAGTCTAGGGGACTCACATCCTAAGGTGTTAGGGAAGGGTAACAACCCTGATGTCAACCCAGTTATCCACCCTGACCAGTACCCAAGGCTAAACACCACTAATAAAACTTTGTTCTTGAACCATGCCACATCTTATCTCATAGGACACTATGGAGGCCGCCATCATGTTCTAAGTATAAAACTACATAGGATAGGATACTCACAAGCCTAAATTTGAGTTCTAGAGAAGGAGATAAACAAGGCATAAGATCTCAATAAGATCCTAAGGAAATTACATGGCATGCACTAGGGTCCACATGGTGTGTGAACCCACCCAATCACTTGGCCATGTCTCTTTTTTGCATGAATTGTCTGGCCATGTAGGAGTACATAGTTTATACAAGCTGTACACGATGTGTTCTGCCTCTCCCAACCCCCAACCTTGTCCTTGTTCTAAATATATTGGCCTTCTGTGCCTCACAAATAGTGTGTAACACCTAGTACATGATGAATACTATCTAAATGACCACTTGTATGTGTCATTTTACATGCCCATGTACATTGGATGTGTAGTTTCACATGTCTATTTATTATCACACAGCTACCCTGGCCATGTCCTCTGGCCACAAGACATGAGGTCAAAACATGATGTGTAACCCAAATACAGGCATGTAGTCCCCAAAATCCATCTTCCCCAAATGGGAAGAACACACAACATGTCTCACTAGTTTACACATTGTGTAAATCGGAATTCCGATAGGAATTTCCCTACAAGTCACCCGATTCACCCTGGTTTCCCCTGAAACCCATAGATAGACCTAGAATGAATATCTAGTAATCATTATAGGGATATAAAACCTTAAAAAAATACATAAAAATGTTATTGAGACTTAAAAAAAATCCACCTACCTCGAGGAATAAATTATGAAGCTTCGTATCCCAAATAATGCCTCGATCATGATGCTCCTCAATAAGATGATGATTGACACCAAGAATAAAGATTGAAAACACCCCTTCATTTCAAGTTGGACTCGATTCATTCATTTTTAAAGGGTTATAATATGGTTGTGACTCCTCCTTA
Organism: Viscum album; assembly: GCA_963277665.1. Classification (NCBI taxonomy): domain Eukaryota; kingdom Viridiplantae; phylum Streptophyta; class Magnoliopsida; order Santalales; family Viscaceae; genus Viscum; species Viscum album. The sequence goes on from OY728155.1 coordinate 143,770,777, forward strand.
TGTCTTGTGCACCAAATGGGTGGGGGAGGAGGTATAATTGATTTAATTTAATTAAATCAATTAACCCCCCTTTAACACCCCATCACCAACTCACCTCTGATCAAAATCTAGGCACCAAAATTTTTTTATGTCGCACCTATGGTAAAAATGAAATTATGAACTCAACCATGATATCAAAATTATGATCCAATACTCCGCTTGGGACTTATTCCATGTTTCAATAGAAACTGCACACATGTGACAAAATATATTTAATATTTTTAAAATCACCACGCCAAAGCTCTTCGGGCCCTAATATCCCACACCGACTCAGTGCCTGGATTTGGAAATATTCTTAGAAATATTCCAAAGTCTTATAGTTTAAAACCCAAGTCATTACATTATCTCAACCTTAAGAATTTTCAACCCTAAAAAGGGAAATCCTAGGCACAAGAGAAATAAACTAAGCTCTTCACTTGAACTCCCACACCAGCAAGCTCACCAAGGGTTCCTGTGCCACTTATAAGAACGTACTTAAGGAAACCAACAAGGCCAAACCACACCCACATCTATCTCCAACTAACTCTAAATCATGCATAAAGAGGCACATGTTTCCATAGCTGTGACAGGGGAACAACACTATGCACCATGTTCCATCTACAATCATAGGATGTAGTGGTACACCACCTTGCTAACTTGATGAAGATGCTGATGTAACCCCAAAGTTCACATCCACCTTGAATGAAATGCACCATAACCTCCTCAATAATTTTTCATTCAAGATTTTATTTGACCATGTGAGGGTACCAAAGGACAAAATAGGGCTATCCATGTGTGAAAACTAGGCCTTAATGTTCCCTTCTTCTATAAACCTCCAGCTATAACACAACTCAACAAACTAGAAACACCACCACACCCACTAGTGGAATCCCAGCTGAGTAAGGATGGTAGGAAACAAATCCGCACCATGGAAACATAATAGGGTCTAACTCTAATGCTATGGAATGGTTCTATGTATGTATATCCCACTACAAAGGCTGACAAGCATAAGGGTCAAGCTGGAAATATCCACTGACAATGGAAGGACTTGATCTGACACGCCATCTCACAACCACTCCTCAAACACACAAGTATAAGGAACTCATCTATCACACCTCGACACTATCTTATTTGGGAGGAAATGAATCACCCATATAGTTTTAATTGTGTCACAAAAATGCATCTCTGTGGGGAAACCATCCCTCTTTCTCATGAGTCTAAAGCTATGTCAAACAACACCCACACAGAGTTCTACTGATTCCCCGCATCACCCCAGTTAAACCTCGAGAAAGAAGAAGAAAGAAAATAGTACCTCACAACAGTGTCTAAAAATTAATACTATAGAAAGTAGAAAGGAACAAGATTATAACTCTATTAATCATCGAATCTTCTAGGTAAAAGGCCTCTACGATTTGCAGTTGTCCTCACCCCATCCTATAGCTCCCTGATCCGAGAGTGGACCACCTGGGGGAAGTGGTGGAAAAACCTCGAACCACCTGCCACCTCATTCTACTCTCCCATGTCCTCTACTATATCCACCATCATGTGGAATAACCTGCTAAAAATGTGCCTCTTTAAAGGGGGTTCCTCGACTGGCTCCCTCTCAGCAACACGATGGGCCAAAAAAAATCTATCAATATGTCCCCAACTGTTTCAAGCATAACATTGCCTCTCCTATGGATGAATTGATCCCCAACACGACTCCTATGCTACACACCCACATGATTGAGATTGGGCATGGGTATGCCTCCTGTTCCTTGATCCTATCATCTATCGTTTTCCAACTACTGAAAATGCCTCAGCCTCATGACCACCACTATGATACACATTCTCCCATACCTCTCCCTGGAAGCTATCTACTACTAGATCTCACTCCAAAAATGACACATAAATGGGAAGGAACAATAAAACCACAGCTGCTTGGATGTCTACGATGAAGCCCTTCTCAAAGGTCAAAGCTCTGAATAACAAGTCTCAAACCATATCCAAGGAGTATCGTGATAGGTTTGTGAACCTCACTGAGTACTCTTCCACGGTCATGAAACCCTTCTGAAGCTACAAAAGCTCCCAGATATGCACTGATCTCAACATGGCTCAGTAAAACTCTTCCCTGAAGACCTGCTCAAACCCTACCCAAGCGATCTCCACCTCATCATGGGTCTGCATCACTAGAATACACCATCTCTCGGATGAACCCTATAGAAGGACCGTTGATAGGACCACCATATAATTGAGAGGTATCCTCACAATGTGAAAAACATGTATGACTACCTCGATTCAGTCATCAGCTGCCTGGGGGTCTGGATCACCCTGATACCTCAGAGGTCACTTCCTTTGGAACTCGTGTAGTGCACTCTGCCTACACACATCCTCATCTTGATCTGCCAACACAACTAGCTACTCAATGGGTGGTGGCTCAATGGATGGACCACCTAGAGGTACTGCCTCAAAACTACTTCCCTGAACTGAATCCTCTTCATGATGCGGATCATCATCACAATCACACCATAAAACCCTATCTATCCATTATCGTAGATGAATCCTAAAATAGAATCAAGATATGCCGTAGTCAAAGAGTATGTATGGGTATATGAACCAAGAAGGAAAAGGAACACACAACCTAGTCCTATATGATGCATGTACCATTATTCCCTGTGACTAGTGTCCTAATGTACCGAGTCAAAAACTAGGTTATAAGAGTCCTGATGAAGGGACATGTCAGCTACCACACCAACACCAGAACCTCTATCTTGAGAGCTAAACTAAAAGCATCCTATCATTGTTGCTATGCAACCCAACTAAGCTCATGAAATTGAGGTCCAAAAGTGAAACATTCTCTGATACCAATTTTTCATGACCTAACCCAATAGGGCCCAGTCTACAAATCCCCAAGTTTTCCTCCAATAGGTCAGGGGATGGAAACTAGCACTAAGTAGACATATAACATAGACGGGTGACATTTTCTTAAAGTACCTATATGCATGCACGAACAAACACCTCCATGAAACAGTGTAGAGATATAAAATTTGGAAACTAAAATGAAAGCATACATATATCCTAAACTAGAATACAATAGATGTACTAAAAAATAAAATAGAAAAATAAACACCCACCAAAAACTAAAAAAGCATCCAACCTTCTCAGAAGGAGGGGATCAATGTCAAAATAAAATATCCGAAATCTCCTCAGCCATGCTCTAGTAAACACCTCGGTCGGTCTAACTCACTAAGATCCCCATGCCTTGGGTCTTCCAGGGGCTTCGTTGAAAGGGATATGGTTTGAACAAGATACAAAACATGTGGGAAACAACTTTTCATTGGTGAGTATAACAATACTCAGTAGATGCCCCAAAAACTCAAATGAAAAGAGAGAGACTGTATGGAAAAATTACACTTGACCTAGCAAGAGGGAACCCAATCAAGAGAGATACTCCATATCAAACCGTCATCAGCTATACATGACTAGTCAGCTCAGTATAAAAGGGGTGTCAACCTAGACACATGAAAACACCACAAGGACTCCTAATATCACCTAGATATACTCATCTCAGAATCCAAGTATCCTAAGGTTCCAACCTCACAACCAACTATATGATTCTACTCGAGGCTCTAAAGGTAACACAAAACCAAGATAACACACTCCACGAGCCCAACCATCCTATATGGAACCATTATGATAGATAAAATCCATCAGAATCATCTATACCATTCTTAATGGTACATTTTAGAGAAAGACATCCATCAGGAACGACTCACTAGGTCAAACTCTAGTTCCCAACACAAGAGGTCATGTCATTGCTACCTCGCACCCAACACAAGCCAAGAGAAACCCAAGTGAATACTCCTACCCATCACCACTTCACATAGTGGAGGGAGAACTACTCTAGATTATTCACTATATTAATCCTCTATAATAAGAGAGAATGGAGGGACACACACCTCACCACTACCCTGCAGTTGAGGGAGCACTATCTCCTAAATATCCCATGAAACCTCTATCACTCTTGTATGGAGTGGCATGTACCTCAATCCTTAGAGGAGGATCTAACTCTAATCTAGGTATTTCATGTAACTAGTGGAGGGACACAATTCTCAATTCGAGGGATATCCAACCCTAACGGGGGACCCACTCCCTTCCACTACTCGAAGAAGGGGAATACTACTCCATAGATGAGGACCTACACCCTGGTACGACAGGAGAGTATAACTGAAAGGATAGAGGACCCACACCTTGATATGATAGGGGATTAAAATTCCATAGATAGAGGAACCACACCCTAGTCCAATAGGGGAGTACCAGTTTATGGCTAATGGACCTGCAATCTGGTATGACAGGGGAGTACCCCTCTACTAGCACAATAACTATAGGGAACCCACACCCTGACACGTTAGGGGAGTAATCAGACAAGACTAGAGGACTAGTTCCCTAGTATTATAAGGGTACTAAAAATTATAAAATAACGATAGGGGGGTTCCGAATTCAAGGATAGAGGAGCCACACCCTATCACAATAGGTGAGTACCCAATCTATCTATACTTCACATATAGAGTACACACGTCCTCACACAATAAGGGAGTAATGACTCCAAGGATAGAGGACCCACACCCCTGGTCCAATAGGGGAGTACCTATTCTATCTAGCCAATAGGTATATAGGCTTCGTACCCTGGCATGGTAGGGGAGTGCTGTCTCCAACTATGCAAACAATACGGGGAACCTGCACCCTGGTATGAAAGTGGAGTAACATCCTCAAGAGAACTACAACATGGGTAGATAACCCACACCCACGATGTGGGGAGTCCCATCCCAACCAAAGAAGAGAGGTAAGGGGAAACCTTTCCCTGATACCACATAGAAGGACCAGTCCCATCACATCTCTCAAAAAACCACAATAATATAAAACATCGTTGAAGTGCCGATGAAAGGAGCGACATGCCTATAATACCTCACATCTCAACACTACCATGGGTAGGGGACCCACACCCTGATATAATAGGAGAGTACCAGTCTATCGACCTAAGAGTCTAGGGGACCCACATCCTAAGGTGGTAGGGAAGGGTACCGACCCTAACGTCAACCCAATGATACACCCTGATTGCTACCCAAGGTTAAACAACGCTACTACAACATTGTGCTCGAACCACACAACATCTTATCTCTTAAGACACTATGAATGCCACCATCACATTTAATGTAGAAAACTTAATAGGATAGGATACTAACAAGCTTGAATCTATGTTATGGAGAAGGAGATATATAAGGAGAAAGATCTCAAGAAGATCCCAAGGAAAGACATGACATGCATTGGGGTCTACACAATGCGCGAACCTGCCTGAGCACCTGACCATGTATACCATTTACATGAATTAGCTAGCCATGTAGGAATACAAAATTTTTATAAGCCATACATGGCATGTCCTACCTCACCTGAACCCTGGCCATGTTCTTCTTCCACACGACTCGACCATTAATGCCTCACACATGGCGTTCAACACAAGGTACATGGAATTTCTAGAATAAATGATCACTTAGCCATTTCATTTTCCTATTCCCGTGTCTAGAACCCCATGCCCATGTACTTTGGATGTGTATTTCTATATGGCCATGTACTATCACACAGTTACCCTAGACATGTCCTCTATCCACACAACATGAGGGTCAATACATGGTGTGTAACCCCGATAAACAGTGTGCAGTCCCCAAAATTAATCTCCCATGAATGGGAAGAACACATGGTGTGTCTCACTAGTGTACATGCCATGTAAATGGGAATTATGATGGGAATTTCCTTACAAGTCACCCAATTCCCCCCGGTTTTCCCCAAAACCCACATATCGACCTAGAAGGGATCTCTATAAATCGTACTAGGGCTATACAACCTTAAAACAATTCTTAAAAAAGTGGATGGGGAATAAAAATAAAATCTACCTACCTCAAGGAAAAATTATGAAGTTTTAGGTACCAAATGATGGTCAGATCATGTTACTTCTCAATCTAATGATGATCAAAGACGAGAACAGAGATTGACAGCACCTCCTCGCTTCAATTTTGCCTTGGTTCAACCTTCAGCCAAGGGGGAGAGGAGGGTTACAACCCCTCCTTGTGTCATGCACACAAAATGGGTGAGGTAGGGGTTATAATTGATTTAATTTAATTAAATAAATTAATTCCCTTTTAATAGCCTGTTACCAACTCCCCTCTGACTGAACTCCCGATGCTGAAAAATTTTATATTGTACCTAGGGTAAACATGATGTTTTGAACTCAAATGCGGTCTTAGAATTCTAACACAAGGATCCACTCAAATGTTATTCTACATTTCAAGAGAAAAAATGTGCATGTGAAAAAATATATTTAATATTTTTAAAATCACCACGCCAAGGCTCCCTAGGCCCCGAAATCCCATGCTGACTCAGAGTCTGGCTTCAGAAATATTCCTAGAAATATTCCAAAATCTTATAGGTCAAAACTCGCATCATCAAAAATGAAATTTAATCAATTATAAGGGCTCTATCTAACTAGGAAAACACCCACACACCTTGTGGGGAAGTACAACAAGGGTAAGATACAATGGCACACACCATGGGCGTACTAGGTTATGGAAAAAACCTATAATAATCTCAATGGAACTAGTGCGAATTGTTAATGGGTTACAATTCATTTAATAAAGTAATTCAATTAATTTTAGGGGAAACAACAGAAAGTCCAACATGCGGTACAAAAACAAATATAATTATAAAACACCAAACTTTGAGAAAAAGGTATAGAACACCTAATATAGGTTCGTAGTAGATCACTCATCCAATATTGATCTTTGATTAGGTTCATAACAGAATAAAAACAAATAATGGATAAAAATCATAAAAAATAGGGCATGATATCTTTCAACCAAATAACTCTATCGATACAAATTTAAATTAATAACAAAATAAGAGGAATGAAGCACTCACCAATGTAGATCCAACAAGATCAATAGTGTTCGATTTTGAGTTTGGATGATGAAACGGTGGAAAATCATATGTAATTAGCTTCAAAGGAGCTCTCCAATGTTCAAGGATACCCACTAGAGAAGAAATAGAAAATATTTTTAAGTTATAATAAATTTTAAGGGTGAAATTTCAATTTCTCCATGAAACACTGATCCACATGGTTGGCCAAACCGTGCGCCAACCATGCACCCCTCACTATACTAATAGAGACCCTGCATAGTTTCATGTTCATGATTTGGTAAAATATGTGAAAACCATGTCTCAACCTCTATAAAAAGTTGTATAACTCCCCACATGGGCATTTTCCTAAGGTTTCATGGTTTCCTAAAACAATGTGACCTCTTTCACCCCTCTGTAAAACCCAAAATGGTTAGGAGTAACCATGCGGCCCGTCATGCATGATTTCTAATAATCGTGCATCATACCTTGTATTCCCAAAAATCTAGGCTCTGGGATCTGAACAATCCCCAAACACCCTATAAACTCTTGTGATCCCATTAGGAACTCACATTAGATCAAAACCAAGGAGTTAAAACAAAAACAAAAAGATCCGTACCTTATAGGAAAACCTAGGATCTTACAGCCTCTTAGTAATACTATGCTCCACTAACACTAGGTCCACCAATGTTTCCATTGATCTGTCTATAATCTATATAAGACATGTTTCCAACAACTGTATGATTTTAAATTTGATTTTTATACCTTTTTATTCATTATACCTAGAGTTGTTAGTTTCTATATCTCATTTCTTCTTATTTCCTATCCATATCTCTCTAAAATTGATGTCTGATAGTTCATATTTTTATCTTCTCATTCATTAATTATTAATATATTTATTATTGAATTAATTATCTTCTCCATTATTTCCTCATTTTATCATCATAAATACTTGAAAATCAAATAATAATTAACTATATATTTTGTGATTGTAGTTTCAATCTCTTTATAGATTTTCAAATTTGGTATCCTCCTTATAATTAATGACCCATTTAGGGAATATCAATAATAAAATTATTTTATTCATTAAATTTATTAAGAAATTTTTTCATGATCAATACACTATCATAATTAGTTTTTTTCATTTATTAACATGTTTTTAATTTTTAAATTTCGTTATATTTACATTGGATATTGAGATGTATTTTGGTCTTGAATTTCTAAAAGAGACTTTCTTTGTTGACTATGGTCATGGATTTTTGGTTTCAAAATAATATTTATTTTATAATTATTATATTTAATCATTAATGTAACTATTAAAAACCAACCATGTTTGGTGATATTGAAAAATGTAACACATATTTTTATGGAGACAGTAGTCTGCATGTACACATGAGCAATATTTATATTTTTCTACAAGGTAAAAAATAATTAAGGTAGATAATATTTGAGATTTACATAAGTATAATTATTTTATACATTTAATATTTATTCATTAATTATATTTTTATTATGATCCATGTGAGGGGGTAGTGAAAAATGAATTGCATCACTTCGTGGAGGTGGTAGTCCACATGTACACACAAGAAATATTTTCATTTTCCATTTGATGTGATGAAGGTAAGAAATAGTTATTCCATTGATATAATAATATTATAACATATTGAATATAATAATTTCATTAAATTATAATGGTTATAATATATTTAGATAGTTGTAGAATAAGAAATAAACTTGATGGAATTTAATTAGGATTTATACCTCCCCATTGGATATCCACTTTGGATTACACATTAAAACTTCAAGGATTGATCATTTTTGGTTATCAAGACCTCAAATAAATGAGGATAAGAGTTTGGGGGTGGAATTATGATAGATCACGGTCAATATTGAGTTCTAAATGTGAGTGATTATGTGAGGAGACGGGGTGGCCTTTTATATGTGAAGGGAGTGGAACTCTTATAAATACATAAAACTATTAAATACAATATATACCATTATCAATAAAAATGGAACCAAAACCCCCTAAAATTTCAATATAAATGTGAGGTAGGTCAAAATACACTCACCCTATAAGAATGAAGTAACTTTTTTGTGTTTTATTTATTCATAATCCCTTTATTTTCACTATTTAACCTTATTTATCCTTAACTAATTTTAATTTTTTTACCTAGGTAATTAATCTACAAGAAAAAAAGAAGGGATATTATTACTAAATTTAGAAATTATAATTCAAAATATTGAATTAATTTTATAAGATTTAATTTATATATGTGGTAGAAATTATATGTAATATATGTATAAAAAATTAATGGAAAAGTGTTTTTAAAAAATCAAACATTTTAAGGGAAAAATAATTTTACCCTAAATTCATGTATATAATTTATTATATGGACTATAATTAGATTATAAATAATCAAGGTAATTTTATATGAAATTTTTACCACTCCAAAACTAAACTGAATCTTCCAACCACACTATTAGATTTAATGAGATAAAAATAGTTTTACTTAAAATAAACTATAACTTATGTTACAAAAAGTCATGCATGGGTTCCCAAATTCAATATAATGTCTTTAAATACATTATTTTACTCTATAAACACATATTAATTCATGAAAAAGGAATTATTATTTTTTAATTCAAACATACCTCATGATGATTTCATAAATTTTACAGTATTTTTAAAAACAATATTTTTCATTATTCACACCAAAATCAACCATTTTAGAATAATTAAAAATATTTACCATATAAAAAAATTGATATTTTTAATCCAAAATTGAATTCCTTCGATAAAATTTAAATTCCCAAATCATAAAATTTTTATTTGAAATAAATAGTATAATGCATGGAGAAAGAATATAGTTAAATAAAACTATAACTTTTTTATTGAGAAATTATATAAAATAATATATAATACTATGATGAATACAAATTTATAAAATTAATACCTATAAATAACACCATTTATTTATTTCAAGGATTATTAGTGATTTCATAATTTATTACATTGCATGACAATCATGAATAACTATATAATTGTAAACATATATTTATTATATTTTTATTAATGTAGAATATTTAATATTTTAGTTACCTTTATATATTATGAATATTTGACCCACAATAATGCATTAAATATTTACTATTCACTTTATTGGGTGGTGTTTATAAAAAGTTTCAAGATTTTTTCAACTCATAAGTTTTAATACATTATTTTATTTCATTTATCTTATATTTTTATTGTTACATATTTTATGGTAAATAATATATTAAAATAAAATTGGTCATCGAAAGGCTTTATCAAGGTTCATTTTTTAATAAATATTCCAAATAAAAATATATATGTGAATATGTGTAGATAACATTTATATTAGTTAATACTTATTTTTCAAATATATAATGTGTTTCTTATTTTCATTGTTTTGTTTTATAATTATAATGTCAACATTAAACAGTATGTGTTAAATGTTATTATTATGTTTTAAGATTTGTTTATGAGATTATCATGAATGAAATGATAACACAATTTCAAATGATTATATTCCCAGTATAACGCTTCTTTTTTAAGAAAATATGTCATGTTGTTAATTTGATAACATTTATTATTTTTTTGTTTTTATAATTTTTTTGCATACAGATAATGAATTAAACCACCATCTTGGTTTATTTATTTAATTTTTTATATTTTTTTATTAATTTGTATATTTAAATCTAAAATATTAAATTATTTATATTTTTGTTTTTGTAAATGATGTTGAATTAAAATTTTCATTGAGTATTATGTGTAACACCCTGAGATTTTAAAACTTGAAGATCATATTTGAAAGTGTGTATGACATGAAACACCAAGATTATAAGTTAATATAATATCCCAAGACTTTATGATAAATTTATTTTTAAATAATTCAATCTCTTTGATATCTTGCAACACATGCAACACTAGGTTTGAACGAAACACAATACTCTATTAAAATATAATTATTTAAACATAACCACTATAAAATATCCATTAAGTTGGAATGTATGAATATTACTAACTAATATATGAATATTATGGTTATCTATTGATTATAAATAAAATAATAATTACTAGAATTTAAAAGAAATGTTTCTGAAAAACTGAATTTTTTCTAAAGGACGGTTTAGTCGTGCTTTGCGCATATAAATTAAAATTAATTTTAACCACTTTTATAAAATTGAATTGAAAAATAAACTTTATTTTTAAAAATAATAATATCAAAATTATCTTAGGGTTAATTTTTATGATTTTTTTGAAATGTTTCATTTTTCGATGAATAGTGAAAAATACTGAATTTTAATTGAAAATTGTCTTTTCATTTAATTGTTTATAAGGATAAATTATATTTTTAATTAGTTTTAAAGTATTATTAGTTAAATTATATATCAATTAATACAATTTAAACAATTTTAATCATTTTAATATATATTTTTGTTATAAAAACATTGTAAACATTCAAACATTTTCTCTTTGAAAACCCGCTATCTCATCGCGTCTGCGTGATTAATCTTAAATTAAATTTTTCTAATTTTTTGAATTGAATTTAGAAAAATGGATTAAATATTTTGAATCATAATAATATATAATTTATAACAAGTTCAACTTAATTTTTTATCAAAATGAATAGTGAAAATAGTAAAAATTAATTACTATGGTTAAGGAAAAAATGGATTTATCGGGGGTTTAAACTAAGAAGATAAGGGTTGAAAATGACCTAAAAACTTTTCAAACGCCCATTTTATTGAAATATTTTGATATTATCTCTTATTTGTTTGATAATGTCCCATTTTGGAGGTTTTATTTTCAGGATAAAAATGTGGTTATGATTTATTTTTTTAAAAAAGTATAAGTGTGCCACTCACCTCACTTATAAAAGGCCACCCCCTGTCCTCTATTCTTCACACCTTCACACCATTTTTTTGGAAAATAACTATGATAATAAATTCCCAAATTCCCTCCTATAATCCTAAAGGCCTTATAGTTTTTTCATAATTCAACCTATGATGGATTTGGTGCAAACCTAAGAAAGATATCTGAAGAAGAGGTAATGTTTTTCAACAAGAATCATTATTTTATTTATTACTAAAACTCTTAAAATTATATTTAAACCATGATGATATAATAACCTAAATAAATTCCATATAATGATATGATTTTATAATAAGTTCATCAACTACAATAATCCCCACTTCCTTCATATGGGTTATGAAATCATCATTTGTGTGTACGACGAACTACAGCCTCACGAACCAATTTCATTCATTTTTTCCATTACCATCTCTCATGATTGGGTATGATGATGGATTTAAAGTATATATATATCATTTTTATAAAATAAATATACCTTTTGAGCCATTATATCATATATAAATTTTTATATTACATTCTGTATGAGATATGACAACGTCGCTCGTGTGTACGGCGGACTAACGCCTCACGAAGCGATGTGATTCGTCTTTCACTAACTCTTTACATGGAAGGTGATAAGGATAAAGTTAATTATTATATGTGATATAAATGACATAATTATGATATTAATAACATATTTATCATTCTAAAAATATTATATATATCATTTTATTTCTTACCTTTTCACTTAATGAAAGATGCTAACGTCATTCGTGTACATGTGGACCGCCATCTTCACGAAAGGATGTGACTCTCTTTTCATAACCAAACAACATGGATGATATATATAGCCATATTTAAATTAATAATATTGTATTTATGATATTATTATCACTATTTAAATATAAAACATTAATTACCTTCTTTCTATAAGGATCGTTGAAAAATGGAAATGTTACTCATGCGTACGTACGACCTACCATCTCCATGATCGAAACATACTTCATTTTTAATGACCATATTTCATGATTGGTATTAAAGTATAATTCATTTATAAATATAATAAATATATCATTATTATTATTATTTAGATGTTGAAACTCTATAATATGTGAAATAATAACATATGTCATGATAAAACACGCATGAGAAAACAAGGAAATTAACACCCGAAACAATGATAATAATGAAAGAGTATTAACAAATAAGGTGATAAGAAGTTATAAAAGGATCATATATGATATTATAAATATTAATATGGTTATTTTATAAGTTAATAACATTTTTAAAACCACTATATATGAGTTTAAATCATGACCAACCAAAAGGAAGCGGGAGGTAAGGGACTTCATCTCAATTTCCATTCATTGAGGCTTATTATAATGTTATGCACCTAATATATTTTATATGGAGCATATAATTACCTTTTACATGTAATATAATGATTCATTTATAATTCATGGTATTTTAAGTTTCACTTTAAATCATTTCATCCAAGAATATTTGACTTGAAAATTACCATGTTGTAAAATTTATTATGCAATCTCACTTTATTTTTTGATTGTTAACTTTCTATTAAAACAATCACTTTCTTGAAGTCATTTATCATTAGAAATTAAAATTCTATTAAATATCCACATTATTTCTTAATTTATATGATTATTTACTAAACCATATACCATTTTTACATACATTATTTACATTGAAAGTTATTTAATTAATTGGGTAAATATTGATAAATTATTATCATTTAATCAATATAAATATTTGATGATAAGGCATATTGATTCATGAATTCAATAAAATATTCAATATATGAGAAATGGTTTAGACATATAGCGATGGGTGGGTCTCGATATTATATATCCCCTCGATGCATTAGTAGGTCTCATGAGACAAATCAACTGGACAAATTAAATGAGTTTTAACCTGTAGTTTAAACCATCTTGTAAAAGGTATTGATGGTAGAGGTATCATGTTACCAATACAAAATTCCAATAATTAAGAATTTAATTCATTGATAATTCATATTATTATTATCTATGATATTTTTTCTCTGATATTATATCTAGATGCATTACATTCTCATTTATTTATTAAATGAAATGTGTTTTTAGTTACTTACCTTTTCATATTGCCAGTAAAGTCCAGTCCGAAGAAAATAATCTAACCATTAATTATAAGAAGAAAAAGAGTTCAACATTGAAAGAAGATGGGGAAGAAAAATTTCCCACATCTAGTGAAAGAAAATCTGTATATCATAATATGAATAATCACTACCATAACTATAATCATCAACAGTTTCCCATTAAAATTGAGAATTAACTTAATTAAAGATCTTGAAAATATCAGATTTTTACCTTCTTGATGACTTGGAGGAGGATCTGGTAAACACAGTCTTTTATATATTTGAGTAGTATTTCCTCAGTCTTCTCTTCAGAGGGGTAGAGATGAAACCCTCAATGTCAGTCAACTTTTTATTCACCTGTGTAATAATGTCCTTAAATGAGGCTTTACCACTCCCCAAAACATTAGGAGGGGAATTTTCAATCACCATATCATCATCAGAAACATTTTACCACTTATCAGAGAGTGTCAAGGAGGTTATTGCTTCTGAATCATATCCTGAAGGTTACTGTTATGTGTACCCAAGCTGAAATCTCCATTTTCTCTCACCTTGGCACATCTGTCACACCCCGACCTATCTGTTTCTTTTATTCAAGAACCATATTTTTGTGCTTTGTCAAAAAAATGCATGTTTTGGGTTCGACGCCATTGGACGCACGGGTGGAGCGCGACGTCGCGTGGCTTTTCCCATGCAACTGTGTGGCCTTTCGTTAATTTTATATGAATTAATTATTATTATTATTATTATGATTATTATTATTATGATTATTATTATTATCATTTACTTTTTTATTTTTATTTCTATTATTATTTGTTCTCTCTTTCTTCCTCTTTCTTCTTCTCTTTTCTTTTTTCTCTTCTCTCTTTTGGTTATTCCACGCGGGTGTCCCCCGCCTTACAGCTGACTGCCTCCTTCTCTCTTTTTTTATTTTTATTTTCTCTTTCTTCCCACAGCAGCTTGATCCGCCTCTTATTTTCCCAGGCCGCCACTGCTGCCTTGCTGCCTTGCGACAACACCTCACACCCAGCCACCCACACGCACCAACCTGCTTCATCCTCCTCCCTTCACTAGAGCACCTCTTGCACTGCCCGCACTCTGATAGCACCACAATTTTCCTCTGAAGGGTTTTAGGTTGCCACCAGCTCTACGGGCCTCTTCTCCCTGAGGACGACTGGATCCAGTGCTTCCTCAAACATCGGCCGGCCGGACTCACCTGGGCGAGCACACCTCTGATCAAGAAAATATACGCACTGACTTGCGTCCGATCTCCCTAACGCCGCACCCCAACTCCCGCTTCGGTTGCACAGTTCCATCTTGGATCCCTCTCCGCAGCTCCTAGCTGACCCACGACCTCGGCTCTGCCTGGAAAACCCCCTACGTGCCTAAGCTCCCCCGTACCCTACTCTGCCTTCTAGAAGCAGTCACCGACCACCACCACAGTCCAGTGGAAGCGCCGCCCTCCCAGCTACGTTTCCAGTTGTCGCGCCCCTGCACACCACATCCCTGCCTTGTCCGACCGACAAAAGTGGACCCCTCCTTCTCCACCCGTTGCAACGCCCAACAGCTCTGCCGGACCAACCTCTTTTTAGCCCGCCACCTTCAGGCCACCTTACAGTCGCCCTGCACCGAACGTCGCCCCCCTATTCTCCAACTATCTCCGGTGCTACTCCTCCCCTTGATTTCCGGCCAATCACCCTCCTCCCTTCGTTGTCCGACCATGATGGTACCCTCCCCTTGTCTGGTCGCCGCCGTCACACCCCACACGAGCCTCTCACTGGTGCACCCTCTGTTGACTGGCGCGACACCCACCAGAGCAATTCCCCTCCACCGGTGGCCTCCGCTTATCCCTTGCTGCAGTGCAATACGGGCCACCGCAAGCCCCCTATTCTTGCCTCCACAGGCTTGGCGACCCCCTGCATATCACCAAGGCCACCTTCTTGCTCTGGCCAGCAGCTTTCTCCGGCAACCAGCAGGTGTGACTCCTTTGTCCAGCGCCCTCTATCAGACTCTGCTCCCACTGTCTGCGCACTGCCCATCAAGAAAACCCCATTTCCTACCCTGCGTCGGCACAACAACACCCGTGGGCACCTGACTCCGACCTGGAGGGACATCTTTCCAGCCTCCACGTATCTCCGACCGGCTGGTGCCCTCCAGTTGCGTGCCTTTTGAACTGTCACGCGCCCTCCGAACAGCCACGCACCCTTCTCGGCCATACGCCCCCCTACCGGCATCTTTTTCGGCGCCCCACAGCCTCTCGCCGACCTTCCAAGGTGGGACGACCAGTTCTGTTAGCACTCATCCCACTTCTGTTCCTATGACCAGCTGCACGACTTGTTCTCGTTTGGGCATGCGATGAGTGTCTGCCGCCGAAGGCGAACGGTTTGGGTTTGCGTCGTTTCACCTGCTTTGGGGTTCAGGTGAGGTATGCACTATTTCTTGTTTTGATTATCTTAAATTAATGTTTATGTTTGTTTTTAGTTATTTTTGCAATGTTTAATTGTTGCTGGTCAGTGTTTCTGTGTTTTAGATTATTTTACTTTCAGTTGCAGCGCGTTGGTAAGGTATTTCCGTGACACTGTGGTCGTCAGCTTGCACGTGCCCGTGTGTCTGCGCGAGGCATGTCGCATCGTCGTGATTGGTTTGAGAATCAAGGTAGGTCCCCCACTGCACTCACCTTTAAATTTATAAGTTATTAATTGCATGATGTTTTATTAATTTTAATAAATAGAAAAACAATATAAGATTAATTTTTAAATGACTATTTGGTGTAAAAAAGAGCCTTTTATTTTATACACATCTCTTGAAATATTTTCTTGGCGAGCGGACACCCAGTAGTGAAAGAATGCTATTTTATACTTTAAACATAATTCACAGAATTTCAAATGCGGTTCTGGTTTTAAAGATAAATGGTTTCTTCTAAACAAGCATTTCATGTTTTCTTGAGAAATGAGGTTTTTCTTTAAAGTTGGTGAAGGCCCATGTGGCACTTTAATAAAATAAATTATTTTGGAAAAACTCACTTTGGGGTTAGTAAGGGGTGTTCTTTGGTGTGTGTTGATTGCGTGAATTTTGTGTGATATTTGTGCATCGTGACTAACTGATTTACATTGCGGACGCACCCCTTTTTATTGTATGTGTTGACATGGGAACCTGGCATAGTGAGTGAATCTTCTGAGAACGATTGCTGCACTAGTTTATATTACACACTGGCTAGTGGCCCCATAGTAGGGGAATATTGAGTTATTGCTACTATGGGGATTGGGCCCCTCGGTTAGGCCATACAGGGCTATGCTGAGCGTTAGGGCGTTATGACGTCATCGAGTTAGAGCATGCTTTCAGGATGAGTCAGATGTATAGTACGTTCTGGATTGTTCACGATCTCCTAGGCTCGACCCATGTTTCTATTAGTGTTTATTTGTATGTGGTGGATGGTTGAGAGGACTAGTTCGGTTGCTGGCCACTGTGTGCCACTTTTTCCATTGCCCTTGGCGTGTGTTGTTTGATATGTGTGGTTTTTCCTTTTCGGCTAATAACTAAAGTTTGGATTTCTAAATGGATCGCAAAAAATGTTTATAAAAAATAAAACTATTCATTTCAAACATTAAACATTTTTTTTAAAATTTAAAAGGGCAATGGACTGATACTTGATTTATAATTAGAAGTGCGTGTGTGTGAAAACCAATATTTTTGTATATTTAGTTCAAACCTGTTATTGGTAAATTTAATTATTTAAAGGTAGTGCTTTGGGAATAGTTGTTGGGCACGCCTACTGAGTTTTAATACTCACGCCTATAGTGTTTTCCTATTTTTAGTTTTGCTGCAGGTTTGGCTCGAGCTCGCTCACCATTATTGAGAGTTGGTTGTGGACTGGTAAGCAACTCTCGGAGTCGCAAGAGTTTTTGTTCGAGATGAGGTTAGTGTGTTTTTGTTGGTCATTCTTCCTTTTTCGTGTCATTTATTTTCCTTCCACTTCTTTATTTTATTTATTTTTACTGGGCGAAATTGTTCCCACTTGTCCTATATTGATGCCCTAGCGCTTGTCGCCAGCCCAGGAGGATTGGGAACGCCTCTCGGGTCATGTCGTGGAATGGCGCGGGTGATCGGTTCAGGGTCGAATTGGGTTGGTTCGTGACAAAATGGTATCAGAGTAGGTCGGCTCCTGAGCGGACGTTGTTTTTCAGAGTGCCCATTAGTATTTGGTGTATTCATGGTAGAAGGTGTATGGTTATCGGGACTCGAGGCATACGAACGAGAAGGACGTCATGAAACCTTACTTGTTCCGAACCTCGGGTTACCATCAGATGTGTGGGTTGTCGATGTCTTTTAATTTTAATGGTTTGTTTGGTATTGGGAAATGAAATGAGAGTTGGGAAAGTGACCTCTGTGAGCTCGCATGGTCTGGAAAGCCATGTGGAGCAGGAGACTTTACCCTAGAATGCTCTCAGTGACGGTGGTGTGACTGGTGTATGGCCGCCAACCATATGGTCTAGTCATCCATCATCACTAGTTTCCCTCTAGTGAATCATCTGGGTTTTCCTTATTTCTGAAAAAAAAATCGTTGTGAAAAGTGTTATTTTGGTATTTGAAAAGACAATGACCATGTTTGACCCATCTTTTTGTTTTCCTGTTCCTTAGTGTTTTCCCCCATGAAGGTTCGATGGATGCCCAAGGTGCAACTTCGGGTGATGCATCCTTAGAAAATCTTCCAGTTGATCTTCCTAAAGACTACGTCCCCGAGTTTTGGAAGTTGAACCCTCCCCTCTTTTATGGGCAGACAAATCCTCTTGAGGCAGAGGAGTGGTTACAGAAGATTGAGAGGAAGTTCAGATTCATTGGGTTACCCGAGTCGTTAAAGGTGAATTTGGATACCATTATTCTTGAAGGTCCAACCTGAAAATAGTGGAGGTCCGTGTCTCAGAATAAACCTCATAAAGATCTCACTTAGGAGTTCTTCAAGTCACCATTTATTCAACAGTACTTCTCCGAAGTGACAAAGGTGAGGAAGAGGATGGAGTTGTGCGGTCTGCAGCAAGGTGTCAGATCGGTGTTGGAATTCTTTCGTCGTTTCTTGGACCTGGTTCTGTATGAACCGGGGTATGTTGGAAATGATCCCATAAAAGCTCGACATTTTGAGCTTGGATTACGACCTGAGCAGCAGTTGAAGGTGGGAGAATTCAACGTGATCACTTTCCTTGATGTGGTGAGACAAGCTTTCCTCGTCGAAGATGAGTTAGCAGGAGGACATGAGGTGACAAATCCTCCTCTGTCTTTGGGAAGTAGTGCAGAATATAGTGAAAAGAAGAATGGAAAGCGACATGATGGTGGTGGAACTAGTAGAGGAATCAAGAGGCATTCAGATCTTCAGTCATCTTCCTCACAACACAATGCCTTGATCTGTTACCAGTGCGTTAAGCGGGGGCACAAGAGGCCGATGTGCCCAAATGCTCTGAAACCCTGCCACACCTGTGGACGTCTGGGCCACTTACAACGATTCTATCGAGGTGTTTTCAAGAAGTGTGCTAATGCCATACCTGGCTCATTGAAGGTCACCTCATGTCACACCCTCTTTTTCAAAAAAATTATTTATTTTATTAATTTACTCTGCATTGGGTAGTTTGGGTTGAAACCCGACATAAGATTTTGAGTTCTTGGTGTTTTGGTCTTTATTGCATCTGGCGCAACGCGGTCGAAGCTGCGCGGCCTCGCCTGGGCTGCCATGCGACCCCGCCCAGTTCACCGCACGCCTTGTCGATGTTTAATTAATGAAATCATTATTATTATTATTAATTTGTTTTGTTTTATATTTTTTTTAGGTTTCTTGTTATTTACTTATTTTGTTCCCCTTATTATTATTATTATTATTATTTTTTTCTTTCTTTTTCTTTTCTTTCTCTCTTTTTTTCCCCTCATTTCCGTCGGATCCCCTCCCTTTTCCCCGGCTCGTGTCGCGCTCCCCCTCCCCCCTGAAACCCTAGCTGCGTCAAACCCTCCCCCCCCCCTTGGCCGAGCCTTGCCGCACCGCTCACTCCGGCGACCTGCCATCTCCCCGGCTCCCCCGCTCCACCTCGCCCTTGGCCGGCCCCCCCTCGAACCACCAGCATCCTTACCAGCCGGCGCCGGCCTAGTCGGCCTCCCACCTTGACCACACCTCCCAGTCCGGCGCCGCCCATACCTCCGGCCGGCGCACCCTGCAACTCCCAAGTGGCCTCCCCCTCCTCCCCTTTTTTTTTCGGCGACGACCCCCCCTGCTCGGAATTGCTTAAACCCTCATCGGAAGCCCTCTCCAGCCAGCAGCCACACCGGCTCCGTTTTCCTTCCGGCGACTTCCCCTTCGGTTAAGCCTCCCCTTTATTCTTAATATTTCTTTTATTTATTTATTTATTTCATTCTTATTTCATTTCGTTTTGGTTTTCCAGCGGGTTTGGGATCTGATTTTGGGGTTCAATTGTTTGTTTTGAGGTTTTGGTTTGATGTTTTTGGGTTCGAATTCATGTGGTTGAGTTTGCGCTAGGTTGCTTGGGGTGCAAACGTCGCGCGATTGAGGTTCCGCACCAGAATTTGAAGATTTCACATCAATTTTTGGGTTTTGACGTCGAGGTAGGTGGTTCCATGCCATACCATCTTTAGATGATTTGAATTGCTCCTTAATTAAATTATAATGTGTTCTAATTTATAAATTGCATGATGCGAATTTCATTTTGGACGTGCTTTGATGTGCATATTGATGAATTTAAGTTGTTTTTAAATAAGTGCCAAAGTTTAGCATGTGCGATGTGTTGCTGAAATTTTTAGACGTGTTTTAGTTAGTTGCTTAAGGTGGGAAAATGGTGTTTTCAAGAACGCTCGAGGTATGAATTTTATTAAATTGAGTTTTTCAAAAGAATGTAAACTATTTTGACGTGTTAATTTTTCTTATGAACCTTGAGTATGTTTTAGGGGTGCGAAAGATGTTTTAGAAGGGTTGGGATGTGCAATTGATTTTCAAATGGTTTTGGCATCTAAAATTTGTGTGTTTTAAAGTGAGGTATTATGGTATGCATATGTGACGTTTTACTAATTGAGCAATGGTTTAATTAAGTGTCGTTTAAGATGCGTAATATGGTTGGTAAGGTTTTCTGGGTGGTTTGGTAGGTGCGAAAAGTGTTTTCAAGTTGGTTGAGGTATCCATGTAATAAAATGTAGAATTTCAATGAAAATGAGTCACTTTGGGTGTGTTTTCCGTGTTGCGTACTTTTGGAATTAAACTGAAAATTGGTTGAACAATGGAAAACATGTTTTATATTGTATGAGCTGCACTTTTGGTTTTAAAGTGATGTTAATATATGAAATCAGGTTCGTCGTTCTAGTGCAAACCTTTGCTTTCTAATTTTAAGTGTTTTGAAAATTGTTAATTGCACTTATTAAATTATATGTGGAGCACGGGAGTTGTGTTTGAAAGAATTTTGTGTGTGATAAGTTTTTAAAGGTATTATTATTTGTGAAATTGGACATGTCTCATTTGAAAACTCTTATTGTGCTATTTTGAAATGTTCTTCTAATTGTTTAAATAGTTTATCAAGTCACGCAAGTGATCTGGACTATGTGATAAAATGGTTTTGGTGTGCGTGTGTTTTTTTTATGGTGTTTGGGTATGCAAATGGTGACGTGTATGTGTAATGTTTTGTTTGGTTTGAGATATGTGGAAGCGATATACATTATGTGAATGTGAAACTTATTTGAGCACAAGGGAAACCCTGGGTATCTAGGTGGGCAGACTAGAACTAGTGTGCTAGTGAACCGGATGGGTATCGTCCCTGTTTCACTTAGCTGGATTGACGATTGCAACACTAACTAAAAATATGATATCTGAGGGTCGTGGCCTTCTAAGCCACGTGTTCTGAGGGTCGTGGCCTTCTAAGCCACGTTTTCTGAGGGTCGTGGCCTTCTAAGCCACGTTTCACCGAGACACGAGGTTCTAGGGTCCCACTTGAGCTAGATGAACCTTAGGGGATTTACCTGTAGTGCTCTACCATCTTTGGCGTGGTGCCTTCCGTCGGCATATGGAAGACCACTTGAGTGTGTGTGTGTGTGTGTGAGCATGTGTGTGTGTGTGTGAGCATGTGTGTGTGTGTGTGTGAGTGTGTATGTGTGTGTGTGAGCATGTGTGTGTGTGTGTGTGTGTGAGTATGTGTGTGTGTTCCCATATTGAACTTTTCTCTTCCCCTTTAAAAATCGTGTTTGTTAAATGAGTTCTTTTTAATGTTTTTCTTTTAGCGTTTAGCTTGTAAATGTTTTCTTTAAAAGAATTTTTAAATTAAAATTTTGAATAAGCACTTTAAATTGTCTTTTGATGTTGTGGCATGGAACCATTTCTCGGTGGCATCCTGCTGGGCTTTTAGCTCACACCCTGCATACACCCTTGGGTGTATGTAGATTCTGTTTCTTCTGTATTCCAGGTTGCGACTTCATGTTCAGTGATGGTGGTTCAGGTTGCAGCTGGTCTTCTCATGCAGAATTATGTTGATGTGGTCTCACTTCTGCCGGGAGGTTGGGTATGAGTTTTAGTTTCCGCTGTCGTCTTTTCTTTTTAGTTATTTCTTCAAGTTGTAGACTTTAAACTTGTTCATAGTTTAAAGGCACGTTTTTTTGTCTATTTCTAATTTCAGTTTATCTATCTCGTTAGTTGGTTTTTCTGTCTTGTATTTCGGGTAACTCGTTCCCACGTGCTAGTTTTGATACCCAGGCACTTGTGCCAGCCCGTGGGGATCGGGAACGCCCTTCGGGCCTTGCCGCGGACCGGGTCGGGCGCCGGGTCGGATGGCGACCCGGCCTGGTTCGTGACAAAATGGTATCAGAGGGCAAGGTTTGCTCTCTTGGATCGTTTTCTTCGGGATAGAGTCACGGTATACTTGATTTAAGGTTGTTGGGATTCGATGTCCTGGCTACGAGTAAGGTGCCTGGCCAACACAGCTCGTGGCAGGACTCAAGTTACCAAAGTATGTTGAGTTTTGTCTGAGTTTTTGGTCCTGGCGGTTAATCGTGTCTAAGGGAAATGAAAAGGGAGTGAGGTCAGTGGTCTTAGTGAGCTCGCATGGTCTGGCAAACCTTGTGGAGCCAGGGACACTGTCCTAAAATACTCTCTGTGGTCAATGGCGTGATTGGCATATGGCCGCCAACCATATGCTCCAATCACCCACTGACACTAGTTTCTTGATGCATTGATTCTCGTCTCTTTGTTTTGGATTCATGAAAATTTGGTTTTTAGGTAAATATGTTTTGGTCTTGGAAAATGTTTTCAAATGAAAGGCTTTAAAAAGAAAATGACGCGAATGGTTTGGAAAGTGTGGGTTGGATGTTTTGGTTTTGAAAAAAAAAATGGAATGGTTTGTTTTTGACCCTTGGTGTTCTCGTGGGAAACCACATGCATGAGTGTATATGGAAAAAAAAATGGTTAATGACACGAGCGGATGAGTGCTCTGATGGATATGAGGTGGGTGCCAGTGCGGCACGAGAACATGCATGTGCGAGGCCCATGAGACACCATTGGTGTTTGTGCAACCCACTGGCTTTGCTTATTTTTAAAATGTCTTGTTAAAGAAAATGTTTGGTGTTTTAGTAAACGGTGTTTGTGTGGCGTGTCCTTGTGTTTTTGAGATGTTGGATGCGTGGCGTTTTGAACTGAGTATTATTTCTGAATGGTTTATGTCCCGAGTTAGAGTTCTTATTTGTAAGTTGGTATGTAAGCGTGTGGTTAGTAAATTCCTTTGAAGAGTACATCGGGGAGCACTTGCAGTGGTTTCCCCTGCACGTTTGGTGTTTGCTTGTGGTATGTCTTGACTGTTGGACCAGTTTGGTTGGGTCCATAGTTTTATTTCTTGACTAGTGTATGCCCCCATAAAGCATTGGCATGTGATTGAAGTACGACTACGGGGACTTCCCCGTTGGCCGACACTCCAGTTGATCGAGGGATTCTCTTTTTGAATTCTAGAATTAAACCCACCTTTACTTTTTACAACTAAGTGGATCCTCTCGCACTGGGATGACAAATGCGAGGGGAGTTGAACAGAGTTTTGGTTTCTTTGAGTTGCCTGAGTCATCGAGTATGAAATTTGACGTCGTTACGCTTGAAGGTTTCCCCTAGAAATGGCGAAAGAAATTCCAGTGGGGAAGGGTGAAGGCGATTGAGAGCTGTCAGTGCTTATCGATGTTTTGAATGGTTGGTAGTGTTTACATTAGCCGCAAGGGTCATGTTCGGTGACGTCTTGCAGCGTGAGACCTCCGTGATAATCAACAGTGGTTTGGAAGCAACCCTAAGTCGTCGGTGTAGCCTATCGTTCTAAATGACCTCTGATCTTTGGTTTGTCTTGTTTAAGAAAGAGGTTTACGTTAGGCCACTAGTGTGGCAGACCCAGTCACATGGGGATGCTACGGTCAATTGCAGGAATCATGTGTTGTTTAAGACCTAGTTTGAAGTCCTTCTCCGAATAATGTTCCTCTCAACAGTAATGGTCATGTTCGGTGACGATTTACGGTGTCGTGTTCTCATCCAGTGTGACAAAGGGTGATGCGCATGCACCATTGCAGCTTCTATGTTGGTTAATGTTTTGTGTATGATCAGTTGGATGTCATGGTGTGTTGTGTCTGATGGTGTATCCTCAGGTGCAATAGGATTTCGTGTGACACCAAAAAGGAGAAGCTCCGTTCGGGAGTTTTCCATGCCTGACTACGAGGCAGAAGATGCTTCAAACATCAGGGCTCCAGCCATAGGCCTCGGAGTGAAGCTGGCGCGTGGTCAGGAACCCCGAGGGGGTATGAGACCCCGACTTTATTTCTGTCATCGGTATTGAAAGTTAAAGCAACTTAAATTGATTTCTACGGTTGTTCTGCTCCAAACGAACCATCTGGTTGCAGAAGGTTTTCATGATCATGTGGAGGCTTGTTCGTCTTGTTGACTTAAAGTCTTTGGGGTTGCGTCCCATTGGATGCAATCACCTTTAGTGGTCCTTGAGAGTCTGTTGGGGAAAAATCAGTCCCAAAATTTTATAATGCTCATCCCGGGATGTGGATGTGTTGGTCAGGTCTTAGGTCATAGTTCTGACGCTCGGGTGGTTAGGCCCCTCCCTCCCCGCCCCTTGTGGTGGGGTGTTTGGTCACCATTGAGAAGTTTTTCAAAGTTCTATGCATTTTGTTAGTTCTAATGGTGGGGAGTCCTCATGGAACTCCCCATGCTGGTTTTCTAGTCTCGCCTTTGGCGTTGGCAGGTTCTTAATGGTGGGGAGACCCACATTGGGTCTCGCACCAATGTCTCTAGGATGAATCAGTGATGGACTTTTCTTTAATGGCGGGGAGTCCGCTCGGACCTCCCCCTGTCGGTTGTCCACTCTCATTTCGAGCATCAGTGACTTCCTAATGGTGGGGAGCCCCTCGGGCCTCCCCATGTGGATCTTTTGCTTCTGTTTTTAAATATGGTTTGGTGATAAGTGGTAAGAATGTTCCGTGGATGTGGGTTGACCTTATTTGTTCATTCTATCTAAATGGTGTGGTTCCGGTCTAATAGTGCTTGAGTTGTTTCGTCTTCTGAGGTTGGTTTCACTGGGTGCGAGAGATTCCTTCCTTGATCAGTAAACTGGAGGATTTTTAGTTCTTTGGGGTGGGCGACACTTATCAGAATGTCTTTTTATGCGTTTCTTGAGGTTGTCATTTGAGTCACTTTCTCTGAGCACGATATTTTTGCCTCTTCTTACGTGATGTTTGTGGGGATTACCTTTGAACTTTAAGGGAGTGTTGTTTTATGCTTTGGGGTTAGGTTCTAGTTGTGGCTTTCCGGGGGCAGAAAGCTTTATGGTGGGGAGAATTGTCACACCCTCTTTTTCAAAAAAATTATTTATTTTATTAATTTACTCTGCATTGGGTAGTTTGGGTTGAAACCCGACATAAGATTTTGAGTTCTTGGTGTTTTGGTCTTTATTGCATCTGGCGCAACGCGGTCGAAGCTGCGCGGCCTCGCCTGGGCTGCCATGCGACCCCGCCCAGTTCACCGCACGCCTTGTCGATGTTTAATTAATGAAATCATTATTATTATTATTAATTTGTTTTGTTTTAGATTTTTTTTAGGTTTCTTGTTATTTACTTATTTTGTTCCCCTTATTATTATTATTATTATTTTTTTCTTTCTTTTTCTTTTCTTTCTCTCTTTTTTTCCCCTCATTTCCGTCGGATCCCCTCCCTTTTCCCCGGCTCGTGTCGCGCTCCCCCTCCCCCCTGAAACCCTAGCTGCATCGAACCCTCCCCCCCCTTGGCCGAGCCTTGCCGCACCGCTCACTCCGGCGACCTGCCATCTCCCCGGCTCCCCCGCTCCACCTCGCCCTTGGCCGGCCCCCCCTCGAACCGCCAGCATCCTTACCAGCCGGCGCCGGCCTAGTCGGCCTCCCACCTTGACCACACCTCCCGGTCCGGCGCCGCCCATACCTCCGGCCGGCGCACCCTGCAACTCCCAAGTGGCCTCCCCCTCCTCCCCTTTTTTTTTCGGCGACGACCCCCCCTGCTCGGAATTGCTTAAACCCTCGTCGGAAGCCCTCTCCAGCCAGCAGCCACACCGGCTCCGTTTTCCTTCTGGCGACTTCCCCTTCGGTTAAGCCTCCCCTTTATTCTTAATATTTCTTTTATTTATTTATTTATTTCATTCTTATTTCATTTCGTTTTGGTTTTCCAGCGGGTTTGGGATCTGATTTTGGGGTTCAATTGTTTGTTTTGAGGTTTTGGTTTGATGTTTTTGGGTTCGAATTCATGTGGTTGAGTTTGCGCTAGGTTGCTTGGGGTGCAAACGTCGCGCGATTGAGGTTCCGCACCAGAATTTGAAGATTTCACATCAATTTTTGGGTTTTGACGTCGAGGTAGGTGGTTCCATGCCATACCATCTTTAGATGATTTGAATTGCTCCTTAATTAAATTATAATGTGTTCTAATTTATAAATTGCATGATGCGAATTTCATTTTGGACGTGCTTTGATGTGCATATTGATGAATTTAAGTTGTTTTTAAATAAGTGCCAAAGTTTAGCATGTGCGATGTGTTGCTGAAATTTTTAGACGTGTTTTAGTCAGTTGCTTAAGGTGGGAAAATGGTGTTTTCAAGAACGCTCGAGGTATGAATTTTATTAAATTGAGTTTTTCAAAAGAATGTAAACTATTTTGACGTGTTAATTTTTCTTATGAACCTTGAGTATGTTTTAGGGGTGCGAAAGATGTTTTAGAAGGGTTGGGATGTGCAATTGATTTTCAAATGGTTTTGGCATCTAAAATTTGTGTGTTTTAAAGTGAGGTATTATGGTATGCATATGTGACGTTTTACTAATTGAGCAATGGTTTAATTAAGTGTCGTTTAAGATGCGTAATATGGTTGGTAAGGTTTTTTGGGTGGTTTGGTAGGTGCGAAAAGTGTTTTCAAGTTTGTTGAGGTATCCATGTAATAAAATGTAGAATTTCAATGAAAATGAGTCACTTTGGGTGTGTTTGCCGTGTTGCGTACTTTTGGAATTAAACTGAAAATTGGTTGAACAATGGAAAACATGTTTTATATTGTATGAGCTGCACTTTTGGTTTTAAAGTGATGTTAATATATGAAATCAGGTTCGTCGTTCTAGTGCAAACCTTTGCTTTCTAATTTTAAGTGTTTTGAAAATTGTTAATTGCACTTATTAAATTATATGTGGAGCGCGGGAGTTGTGTTTGAAAGAATTTTGTGTGTGATAAGTTTTTAAAGGTATTATTATTTGTGAAATTGGACATGTCTCATTTGAAAACTCTTATTGTGCTATTTTGAAATGTTCTTCTAATTGTTTAAATAGTTTATCAAGTCACGCAAGTGATCTGGACTATGTGATAAAATGGTTTTGGTGTGCGTGTGTTTTTTTATATGGTGTTTGGGTATGCAAATGGTGACGTGTATGTGTAATGTTTTGTTTGGTTTGAGATATGTGGAAGCGATATACATTATGTGAATGTGAAACTTATTTGAGCACAAGAGAAACCCTGGGTATCTAGGTGGGCAGACTAGAACTAGTGTGCTAGTGAACCGGATGGGTATCGTCCCTGTTTCACTTAGCTGGATTGACGATTGCAACACTAACTAAACATATGATATCTGAGGGCCGTGGCCTTCTAAGCCACGTGTTCTGAGGGTCGTGGCCTTCTAAGACACGTTTTCTGAGGGTCGTGGCCTTCTAAGCCACGTTTCACCGAGACACGAGGTTCTAGGGTCCCACTTGAGCTAGATGAACCTTAGGGGATTTACCCGTAGTGCTCTACCATCTTTGGCGTGGTGCCTTCCGTCGGCATATGGAAGACCACTTGTGTGTGTGTGTGTGTGTGTGTGAGCATGTGTGTGTGTGTGTGAGCATGTGTTTGTGTGTGTGTGAGTGTGTATGTGTGTGTGTGAGCATGTGTGTGTGTGTGTGTGTGAGTATGTGTGTGTGTTCCCATATTGAACTTTTCTCTTCCCCTTTAAAAATCGTGTTTGTTAAATGAGTTCTTTTTAATGTTTTTCTTTTAGCGTTTAGCTTGTAAATGTTTTCTTTAAAAGAATTTTTAAATTAAAATTTTGAATAAGCACTTTAAATTGTCTTTTGATGTTGTGGCATGGAACCATTTCTCGGTGGCATCCTGCTGGGCTTTTAGCTCACACCCTGCATACACCCTTGGGTGTATGTAGATTCTGTTTCTTCTGTATTCCAGGTTGCGACTTCGTGTTCAGTGATGGTGGTTCAGGTTGCAGCTGGTCTTCTCATGCAGAATGATGTTGATGTGGTCTCACTTCTGCCGGGAGGTTGGGTATGAGTTTTAGTTTCCGCTGTCGTCTTTTCTTTTTAGTTATTTCTTCAAGTTGTAGACTTTAAACTTGTTCATAGTTTAAAGGCACGTTTTGTTGTCTATTTCTAATTTCAGTTTATCTATCTCGTTAGTTGGTTTTTCTGTCTTGTATTTCGGGTAACTCGTTCCCACGTGCTAGTTTTGATACCCAGGCACTTGTGCCAGCCCGTGGGGATCGGGAACGCCCTTCGGGCCTTGCCGCGGACCGGGTCGGGCGCCGGGTCGGATGGCGACCCGGCCTGGTTCGTGACACCTCAACCCATCCACAGGAGTAGGATGGTGTTTGGAGATCATTTTGGGGTTTTCTCTTTATAGTGTTTCTTGGATGTAGTAGTCATCACCTGTACCATTTTGTGGGGTTTCTTTTCTTTTAGTTGTAAGAATGGTTGTGGCGGAACCTCTTTGAAACCTTTG
This sequence comes from Viscum album, assembly GCA_963277665.1. NCBI lineage: Eukaryota > Viridiplantae > Streptophyta > Magnoliopsida > Santalales > Viscaceae > Viscum > Viscum album. The sequence continues at coordinate 143,799,980 of OY728155.1, forward strand.
TTCTAATGGATGTGTGTTTGGTAAAATTCTTGTTCGTGTGTTATGATTGGGAATTTTTGAAGCCTGGCTGTGAGGCAGGAGATGCTTCAATCATCAGACCTCCAGCCATAGGTCTCGGAGTGAAGCTGGTCCGTAGTCAGGTGAACCCCAGCGGTGAAGAAGGGCCTTGGTTTAATCTTCATCCATAGTGTGGTATGGTTTGTGTTCTTCCGATGGTGTGACATCGTTGGAGTGACGGTGACGGTAGTTTCGATGCTCTACCCGTAGGGCCCTTCCCTTCTCCCCCTCATGGTGGGGGGTTTTTGGACCGTGTGGAAAATATTCAAGCTCAGTTATCCTTGTCAGTCCTTATGGTGGGGAGACCCATCGCGGGTCTCATTGAATTTAGTTGGCTTTTCTCTTATGGTGGGGCATCCGTTCGAGCCTCCCCGTGTCAGTATTAGAGTTTCGTTTCAGGTTTTGTTTTGGTGGTGTTTAAATTGTTTGTGTTTTCAGCACAAGTTGCACGTCATTGGAGTTTGGTGTTCGTGTGGATTGATCGAATGGAGGTGCTTAAACTATTGCGGGTGAGTGACACTTAACGAGTTTCATCTATGGTCTAGGTCTTGTTGTGGCTTCTCGGGGACGGGAAGCATTATGGTGGGGAGAATTGTCACACCCCGACCTATCTTTTGCTTTTATTCAAGAACCATATTTTTGTGCTTTGTCAAAAAAAAATGCATGTTTTGGGTTCGACGCCGTTGGACGCACGGGCGGAGCGCGACGCCGCGCGGCTTTGCCCATGCAACGGCGTGACCTTTCGTTAATTTTATATGAATTAATATTAATTATTATTATTATTATGATTATTATTATGATTATTATTATCATTTACTTTTTTATTTTTATTTTTATTATTATTTTTTCTCTCTTTCTTCCTCTTTCTTCTTCTCTTTTCTTTTTTTCTTCTCTCTTTTGGTTATTCCACATGGGTGTCCCCCGCCTTCCAGCTGACAGCCTCCTCTCTTTTTTTTTATTTTTATTTTCTCATTCTTCCCGCAGAAGCTTGCTCCGCCTCCTATTTTCCCAGGCCGCCGCTGCTACCTTGCTGCCTTATGACAACACCTCACGCCCAGCCACCCACACACACTAGCCTGCTTCGGCCTCCTCCCTTCACTAGAGCACCTCTTGCACTGCCCGCACTCCGATAGCACCACAATTGTCCTCTGAAGGGTTTTAGGCTGCCACTGGCTCCGTGGGCCTCTTCTCCCTGAGGACGACTGGATCCAGTGCTTCCTCAAACATCGGCCGGCCGGACTCACCTGGGTGAGCACACCTCTGCTCAAGAAAATATACGCACTGACTTGCATCCGAGCTCCCTAACGCCGCACCCCAACTCCCGCTTCGGTTGCACAGTTCCAGCTCGGCTCCCCCTCCGCAGCTCCCAGCCGACTCGCGACCTCGGCTCCCCCCAACCCTGCTCCGCCGGGCAAACCCCCTGCGTGCCTAAGCTCCCCCGTACCCTACTCTGCCTTCTAGAAGCAGTCGCCGACCACCACCACGGTCCAGCGGAAGCGCCGCCCTCCCAACTATGTTTCCAGCCGTCGCGCCCCTGCGCACCGCATCCCTACCTTGTCCAACCGGCAAAAGTGGACCCCTACTTCTCCACCCGTTGCAACGCCCAGCAGCTTCGCCTGACCAGCCTCTTTTTATCCCGCCACCTTCAGGCCACCTTACAGCCACCCTTCACCGAACGTCGCCCCCCTATTCTCCGACTATCTCCGGTGCTACTCCTCCCCTTGATTTCCGGCCAAGAACCCTCCTCTCTTCGTTGTCTAACCATGACGGTACCCTCCCCTTGTCCGGTCACCGCCGTCACACCCCACACAAGCCTCTCGCTGGTGCACCCTCTGTTGGCTGGCGCGACACCCACCAGAGCAATTCCCCTGCACCCGCAGCCTCCGCTTCTCCCTTGCTGCAGTGCAAGACGGGCCGCCGCAAGCCCCCTATTCTTGCCTCCACAGGCTTTGCGACCCCCTGCATAGCACCAAGTCCACCTTCTTGCTCTGGCCAGCAGCTTTCTCCGGCAACCAGCATGTGTGACCCCTCTGTCCAGTGCCCTCTAGTAGACTCTGCTCCTGCTGTCTGTGCACTGCCCATCAAGAAAACACCATTTCCTGCCCTGCATCGGCACTACAACACCCGCAAGCACCTGACTCCGACCTGGTAGGACATCTTTCCGGCCACCACGTATCTCCGACCGGCTAGTGCCCTCCGGTCTCATGCCTTTTGACCTGTCACGCGCCCTCTGACCGGCCGCGCACCCTTCTCGGCCATGCGCCCCCCTACCGGCATCTTTTTCGGCGCCCCGCAACCTCTCACCGACATTCCGGGGCAGGACGACCAGTTCTGTCAGCTCTCATCCTACTTCTGTTCCTGTGACCAGCTGCATGACTTGTTCTCGATTGGGTGTGTGATGAGCGTCTGCTGCCATAGGCGAACGGTTTGGGTTTGCGTCATTTCACCTGCTTTGGGGTTCAGGTGAGGTATGCACTATTTCTTGTTTTGATTATCTTAAATTAATGTTTATGTTTGTTTTTAGTTATTTTTGCAATGTTTAATTGTCTCTGGTCAATGTTTCTGTGTTTTAGATTATTTTACTTTCGGTTGCAGCGCGTTGGCAAGGCATTTCCGTGACACTGTGGTCGTCAGCTTGCACTTGCCTGTGTGTCCGTGTGAGGCGTGTCGCATCGTCGTGATTGGTTTGCGAATAAAGGTAGGTCCCCCAATGCACTCACCTTTAAATTTATAAGTTATTAATTGCTTGATGTTTTATTAATTTTAATAAATAGAAAAATAATATAAGATTAATTTTTAAATGACTATTTGGTGTAAAAAAGGGCCGTTTATTTTATACATGTCTCTTGAAATATTTTCTTGATGAGCGGACACCCAGTAGTGAAAGAATTCCAGTTTGTACTTTAAACATAATTCATAGAATTTCAAATGCAGTTATGGTTTTAAATATAAATGGTTTCTTCTGAACAAGCATTTCGGGTTTTCTTGAGAAACGAGGTTTTTCTTTAAAGTTGGTGAAGGTCCGTTTGACACTTTAATAAAATAAATTATTTTGGAAAAACTCACTTTGGGGTTAGTAAGGGGTGTTATTTGGTGTGTATTGATTGCATGAATTGTGTGTGATATTTGTGCATCATGACTGACTGATTTACATTACGGACACACCCCTTTTTATTATATGTGTTGACATGGGAACCTGGCATAGTGAGTGAATATTCTGAGAACGATTGCTGCACTAGTTTAGATTACATACTGGCTAGTGGCCCCATAGTCGGGGAATACTGAGTTATTACTGCTATGAGGATTGGGCCCCTCGGTTAGGCCATGCAGGGCTATGCCGAGCGTTATGACGTTATGACGTCATCGAGTTAGAGCATGCTTTCAGGATGAGTCAGATGTATAGTACATTCTAGATTGTTCACGATCTCCTAGGTTCGACCCATGTTTCTATTAGTGTTTATTTGTATGTGGTGGATGGTTGAGAGGACTATTTTGATTGCTGGCCCCTATGTGCCACTTTTTCCATTGCCCTTGGCATGTGTTGTTTGATATGTGTGGTTTTTACTTTTTGGCTAATAACTAAAGTTTGGATTTCTAAATGGATCACAGAAAATGTTTTAAAAAAGAAATAAAACTATTCCTTTCAAACATTAAACTTTTTTTTTAAAATTAAAAAGGGCAATGGACTGATACTTGATTTAGAATTGGAAGTGCGTGTGTGTGAAAACCAATATTTTTGTATATTTAGTTCAAACCTGTAATTGGTAAATTTCTTTATTTAAAGGTAGTGATTTGGGAATAGTTGTTGGGAACGCCTACTGAGTTTTAATACTCACGCCTATAGTGTTTTCCTGTTTTTGGTTTTGCTGCAGGTTTCGCTCGAGCTCGCTCACCATTAGTGAGAGTTGGTTGTGGACTGGTGAGAAACTCTCGGAGTCGCAAGAGTTTTTGGTCGGGATGAGGTTAGTGTGTTTTTGTTGGTCGTTCTTCCTTTTTTGTGTTATTTATTTTCCTTCCGCTGCTTTATTTTATTTATTTTTACTGGGCCAAATTATTCCCACTTGTCCTCCATTGATGCCCTGACACTTGTCGCCAGCCCGGGAGGATTGGGAACGCCTCTCGGGTCATGTCACGGACTGTCTCGGGTGATTGGTTCAGGGTTGACCCGGGTTGGTTCGTGACAACATCAGAGTCCCTCAGCTGAATAAAACCATGCCCCATAAATTGAGGCTACATGTTCGTGTATTTGAAGACTACATAATGAGTAATTTCATCAGATGTTTGAGCAATAAGATATTCCTCACTCATCTCAACACCTCTTGATTGAAGAACAAAACCTCGCTACATTTCTAGATTAGTATTCAAAAAAACCTCCCCCTCCACTTCTAAAATAGTTTAATTGGGAAAACCACATTCCCATTCCAATAACAGTATAATCCATTTAAAATTTAGAATGTAGTGCACCTACAGTAGTATAAATATCTTCCTTAATATCACATTTATAGGATAGTTTTAGTACCTTGAGGCACTACTACCCTGAATGACTCGATCTTTTCAGATCATTGTTTAGTTTTCTAAAAATATCCTTTAATTTCAAATTAAAGGAAAAAGGATTTGATAGTTTTAGCATCTCCTTTACTAAACTAATCATTCCTTTGGGATTTGTCCCTTTGTATCTATTCAACGTAATAATTTAAGACACCATCTTCAAGTTACTAGAGTCGGGTTTGTTACATTATATTGTATATATTTTGTTGTTGTTTTTTATTTTTTTCTATTATTTTTGGTTATTTTATTATAATTTAAATCATTTTATAGGTCATGGATTATTTATATTATTATATTTTTAAAAAATAATTAAGTTTCAATGTTTTTTTGAAAACTAACATTGAATGTGTTTTCATTATCAGTTTCCATGAAATCCTAATGTTGAAAGACACATTCGACATCACTATTTTTTTTGATAAAACTAACATTGAATGTCTCATTATATAGATATTTATTTAGTACATTTAATATTAATTAATATTAAAAATGAAATTGAAAATATATATCAACATCCATTTTTAATGAAAACATAAATTTGAGGTCCTAAATAAATATTGTTATGTTGGAACTTCCAATGTATATTTTAATAAAAACCTAACATTAAATGATATTTTAACATCAATATTTTTATAAAAAATGATTTTTAATATCCTTTTATATAAATATTTACTATGTATTTCAACATTAATTTATATTATAATTGAAAAATAAATTCATTTTATTGTCAGTTTTAACAATGGATGATAAATATTTTCCTTTATTGTAAGATTCATTATCACCTCTTTATAAAAAATTATAAAAATGATAAAAATGTGAAAATGATATTTAATTTTATAGTGGTAGGTTAAATACCTATGAGAGAGATATTGAAATATTTTTTATGATTTTTATTAACATTAATTGAATATAATTCTTCATGTGGTGGGTAATATGATTCTACCAATATAATAAATGTGGATCATATATTCTTTTAAACCATATAGGAAGACATTTTTGAATTTAATATCATATAGGGAGGCTTTCTGAAAAAATTAAACCGATTTAAAGCCATAAGGTAATGGATAATGGTTTATACATGGGTTTGAGTTCTCCTAGAAAGAGTTATCTTTATATAGAAGTTTCATGTCATCCATTAATACTTAATAGTTTATTTGGAATTTAAGGTCTACCTAGAAGAATTATATTTTTTATATAGTTTTTTCCATCAAGTTAGGCATATAGTGTTATAGTAATGTTTAATATCTCTTAGGAATAATTAATATTATACTAAAATTTTATGCCATTTTGGAAGTCATAGTAATTAAACTATGGTTTAAGGTCTCTTAGAAAGACTTAAAGTTATGATGGAGTTTCCTTCCATCCAAGAAGAATCAGGGTTATACTGGGATTAATGTTCTCTAAATAATATTTATTTTTATGCTGGATTTTCATATCTTTTAATTAGTATTACTTATAACGACCTAGGTATTTATAGAATAACAATTTTTAATTTCTATTAATATTTATGAATAATATATTAATTTTACATTAAATGGGGTGCTTTTTTGATAGCGTACTCAACACACAACAATAGGTTTCTCCAAAATCTTATATTGCACACAACATTCAGTTATACCGAAAAATAATATAATAATAATAATATTATTTTAAATAGTAGTTAACACCTAGTCATTAGAATGGTGGGATTTAATTGTATCAACTAAATTTTGAAATATGGTTTACACATGTTTAAATAACGATTCATTGGTTACCAAATTCAATAGAAATGGAAATAAAAACCAATTGAATATAAAGGATGTCTTTTTATGAAAACCTTTTTAAAAGCGAATAATTATGTTTATAAAATCATATCACCCTTTATGAATTTTTATTTACAGAAAAATATGTGTTATATATTCAATGTAAAATTTTAAATTCATCTTTTATGTTTTCTAGATATGATATAAGAACAAAATCATTTTTTTTGTATAAAAGAAGTATTTTTCTAAAAATACAGTTTTATCACCTTTTGATAGAGAAAACTTTATAAAATTAGTTTTTGACACCTTTATATGTTATATTTAATAAAATAAACTTCTTATTTAGAAGTGGGGTATCAAAACTTAATTTGTATAAATTTTTGATATTTTTCTGATAACCATCATGTCTTGATGAACAGTAAAAATACACTAAATTTTAATTGAAAACAATTTTTTCCATTAAGATAATTTATATGGTTAAATCATATTATTTAATAGTTTTAAAGTATAAATGTAATATATTTTTATCATTTAATCCAATTAATGTAATTTTAAGTAATTTTACTTTTAAACTGGACATAAACTCATGTCAATATTTTGATATTTATTACTTCTTAAAAACCGGATTTTTTTTATTTTGACAAAGAGAATTAATTTTAAATCAATTACTGAAACTTCTCTGTTTTGAATTTTCAAAAATGGAATTCATATTTTGAATCATAAGATCCAAATTGTGTGAAGGTACCTTTTATTTTTGGACATTATAAATAGTAACTTCAATAATTATTTTATTTACCATGGTTAAAGGAAAAATCTGGTAAATAAGGGTAAAAAATAATATTATAATAATATTAAACTAGACTAACACATGTCCTAATACTATTTGATGAGATATTTACGACCATGGTCATCATTGGGTTGATTTTGGGACCCCGTAGATCCACTAGTATGTGAAAATGACATTTTATAATAATTAATTTAAAGTAAAGAGAAATATAACATAAACATGTATCTTTTACTAAAACAATTTTAAGGTAGGGTTATATAACTGATATATTTGACTTTAAATAGTAATTACAAATCTAAAATTATTTCCTACATTATGGTATTTTATTTATAAATTTTTTACATTAAATAAATAAATTTAGTTTTGACACAATGATGATTTAGTGATTGCTTCATTAATAAAGGATTCAAATAAATGATATTATAAATATTAAAATAAATGTAATTTCGTTATTTTGATAAAATAAAATAATTTTATGTATGATATTGACATATTATATTTTATTTAATGCATTTGGTTCGAAGGAATCAAGTTTTTATGAATTTTTAAAAAATTCAAGTATGAATAGTGTCCAAAATTGACATAATTCATAACTTAAAATATAAAATAGTTTATTAAATGATATTAAATTCATAAAAATATAATATTCTAAAAAATGGTTAAAATAAGTACAAATATGTCATAAATGACTTTTTGGTGGGTCTTTTTACATGATATGGTAATTTCATTGACCCACAATGTGTAAATAACATGATATCACTCTAAGATTAAAAATGGTAAAATAAGGGTTGAACAAAAAAGATAAGGATAAAAAAATATTCAAAACCTGTATAAAAATTATTTTATGATTGGTATTCGAACCAAAATCATCTAATATTTGAATTAAATGAGTTTCAGACCATTGTTAATCGAAATTGATTTTATAATAAATTAATATTTGAAGAATTTCTTAAAGTTCCGCTCACCTCTTCTATAAAAGGGAACTTCTTATTGACTTTATCTTACACTTCAAAATCCATTTAGTTTGGAAAATATATATCCAATAATCTTCCAAGAATACCTCACTTACTCTTAGAAGCCTTACCTTGGGTATAAGGCAATTCAATAAAGCCTTTTGGCTCAAATCAAAAGATGTTATCTTATTTAGAGGAAACGTATTCTCTCAAGTTCCTTTATTTTATTTTCCTTCTTCACTCTCTATTCTCTTATTATTATTTGACTACATAAAAACATCAGTATCATCAATATACAAGGATTTTTTTATGATAAGGATTCAAACTACACCTACACACACCTCAATCTAATGGATACAAAAATACTATTTCTGTGTACGACAAACTACTGCCTCACGAAACAATGATTGTTCAATTTTATACTACCACCTCTCATGGTGGAAATTTTGATATAAATTTATTTAAATACCTTTATGCTTCTCATAATGTGTAAATACAATAATTTCATTTGAGGAAGTGTGGACTATCTCCCCATCAAAGTGATATGGCTCATTCATGCCATACATGGAACATATAAAGAATGGATTTAATGAAATTATGTAACATATATAACACATATATTATACTATAATTATAATATACATATGTATAATTTATTTTTCACTCTTTTACTATGAAAAATAAATGAAAGTAGCGTTCATGCGTATGTACGACCTATCGTCTCCATGAAAAATGCATTTAATTTATTGTATCCAGATGTTATGGACTATTCTAAATACAAATATACTAGATATATATGATATTTAAATCAGGAATAATAATTTGGATATTATGTACTTTTGCCCACATGGACAATTTACATCAAACAAGTTCAATTTTGACTCAAGAACCGAATATCGACAAAACGACCAATATGAACTCAAATAATTAACTAATTTTTATAACATGGTAATAAGTGATATAAAATTAATAATAAAATTAAAAAATGTTTTCAAGAATGTATACATTAACCTAAGTTTATTATTCCGGAACATAAATATTTTACATGATGAGTCGTATCAAGGTAAGGGAACTTCTTAACCCAATTTCCATTCTTTGGGTTAATCTTATACTTCTTGATTATGTTGTGATATTATTATATGAGAAATAAATTTTGATATCATATCTTTTATTTATACTTTCTTTATTCTTATTTGTAGTAAATACAAATAATCGATCTATTTTATTAAAAAAATGATCTCTATAAGGGAATTTCTTAACTCAATTTCCACTCATTGGGGTTTTTGCATACTTCGTTGATTATATTATACCAAGATTATGTGTGGAATCACTGTTTATTTATTTATGTTATAAGTTCCACATTAATTTGTGTGGATATACTGTTGCTACACATAATCACCCCTTTGATAAATTCTTACATCATTTATAAGAACTTTGTAAGGGAAATTTTAACTCAATGTCATTTCATTGAGTTAAATATCTATGTCATTGGTTTTATTTTTCCAAGAATATGTTTGAATGACCTATGATTTTTTTACACTAAATATCCTATTATATTAGGTGAATTTATATTTTTAACACATAATTATGTCATTGATTTATCCTTGATCTATGGATACGATCTTTGTAAGTGATTTTGTCTCAATTTACCATATATTGAGACTTATTTGTTGTTATTCACCAATTGACTTTTATATAGTGTATATACTTCACTTTGACTTATTATATCATTAATATCCTTATTCTTATGATATTATAAGTTTTTTTTAATTTTTTTATTCAATTATTTTCTCAAGTTGTGAGGGACTCTTTAACTAAAACATCATTTTAAATGTTTTTAATCAAAATGAATTTAAGGATTTATTTATATGGACTTGAGTGTTTTAAAGTGTAAATTCCTTTCAAAAGTTTTAAATTGGAATGGGACCCTTTGAATTAAAAATATTCTTTTTAAATTCCTAAATGGTTTTGGTAATGTATTGAAAATTTCAATATCTTGAATTGATTTCTTGTGATTGATAAGTGAATATTTTCAATATTTTATGTATTATGATTATGTAATGGTACTTAGACATTTGACGGGTGGTTATGTGATAAAAAAATACGATTGGTTATGTGATAAACCTAGGGCAGGTGAACTTGTGTGTAACATCCCAGGTAAATAAAGAATATAACATTTTCATATTTATTAATATTTTCGAATTGAATATTAATTTTACTTTAAATGGGTTGCTATGTTCGATAGTGTGCCCAATATGCAACAACGAGTTTCTTTGAAATCTTACGTTTCACACTAGTAATATAATAATATTATTTTAAATGGTAGTTAACATGTCGCCGTTGTATTGGCGGGAATGAATAGAAATAACTAAAATATAATTATATATGTTTATTAAATATTTTTACATTTATCCAATAAAAGATAAAGGCTTAAAATAAGAAAAGAATTCAATTTTTGGCATAGATACTCTAACATTCACTAAAGGTCGACTTATCGCCTTTTGATCGAGAACCATCTATAAATATAGTTTTGGTCACTATTATACATGCTATTGGACCAAATAAAATTCTTCTTTATAATTGGGACATCAAAATTTACCTTGTGTAAAATTTTCGTATTTTTCCGATAAAGTTCATTTTTTAATGAATAGTGAAAAATGTTGTATTTTTATTCAAAACCTCTTTTTAAAATAATTTGTTTATATGATTAGATTATCTTTTGAATTGGTTTTAAAGTGAAATTATAATATATGTTTACCATTTAATCCAATGGTGGTCATTGTAATTAATTTCACTTTGAATTTGGATTTAAACTGGTGCCAATCTTTTGATATATATTGTTTCTTGAAAACACGCTGTTTGTTTTGACAGTGAGAATTAATTATTAAATTAATTAATGAAACTTATATGTTTTTAATTTTTTAAAATAGACATCATTTTTGAATTTGGAATATCAAATATATCTTAGGGTGAAATTTTGGTATTTTTCTGAAAAACATCAATTTTTGATGAATAGTGAAACCACTAAGTGGCAGTTAAAAAACTGATTTTTTGTTTAAATGAAACTTTACCACTTCTGTGATTTGATTTTCAAAATTCTGACATACATGTTTTTCATTAGGAATTAAAATTTGGTTGAATGGGATTAAAATAATTTTTGATGAATAGTAACTTTTAAGTTTATTAATCGTGATTAGAGGTAATTAGTGAAATTTAAGGTAAAAATAATGTTTTAATAATATGAAATGACCTAGAAACATGTCCTAACCATATTTTATGTGTCATTTCCGACCAATAAAATCCATTGGTCAACTTGGGGACCCCATGGAACCACTTTGGTTGGAAAATGACATTAATAACTTTTTATTTAAAGTTAAAATAAAAATGTCACAAACATGTATTGTTTTGCTAAAACAATTTTTACATGGGGTTATACAAGTCATAATTTTGACTATAAAAATTTATTTTAAAGATAAAACGATTTCCTACATCATGATATATTTTTTATAATTTTTAGACATTAAATAAATTAAGTTATTTATGACACCGTGATGATGCAGTGATTACCTCATTATTTAACGATTTATATAAAATGAAAAGATAATGTAAAATATAAGACCTACACTTGTCAAAAACCTATTTGATGAGTATATTTAGAACCCTTATCACCTTATCCTTGAAATATATCAATGTGGGACCTTCAAAATCTGAAACTCATTTTAATATAAAGTAACATTTCTTGACTTTCCAAGAGTGCCCCTCCTCCCTCTTATAAAATGCCCCCACCTAAACCTCCTTACCCAAACCTCTCAAGCCTTTGATTCGTCCAATATCTGCTCATTTTATCTCTAAAAATCCCTCTCCTCATCCTAGAATCCTTAACTTGGGCATAAAGATCTTCAAGGAACCCTTTTGGTTCAAACCAAGAAGAGTTACCCAATTTTAAGGTAATGTTTTCACTTGTGTTATTTTGTTTTATTTTGCTTCTCCAACCCTCTAAAATCTTTTTATTACTTTCTTTTGTAACAAAACCAATATATTCAATATACTAGGATGTTTTTATGTGAAGTATTTGAGCTACATGTACACACACCTCCGTCTAATGGTTAAAGAACATACTGTTTCTGTGGTTGGCGAATTTCTGCCTCACGAAATGATGATTGTTCAATCTTCTTTTAACACCTTTAATGGTGGCTATTAAGATGTAACTATATTTATATATGATATATATTATGTTTATGTTTTCCTTATGCTTCTGTATTATTCATTTGTGGCATACCTTTACGGTTTCCATTATGGGTAAACACGATAATTTCATTTTAGGAAGTGCGGACTACCGCCCCCTCAAAGTGATTTGATTCATTAATGCCATACGTGGGATGTATAAGGATGAAGTTAATGATATTATATATGATATTATACTGGAATTATAATATACCTTTATATCATTATGATTTCACTCCATTAAATATGAAATAGAAATAAAAGTAGCGTTCATGCGTACGTACGACTTACCGTCTCCATGAACGGTGCATTTCATTTCTTATCTCTAAATGTTATATAATATTATAAATATATGTATATTATGGATATATATGATATATATTATATCCAAATCATGAATATAATTCTGTATATAATGAAACTTTGACCACATGAATAACATGTAATTGTAAGAAGTCCACTTTCGACTTAAGAACCAAATATCAACAAAACAAACATTATTAACTTAAATGATTACATAATGTTTATAACATGGAAATAAGTGATATAAAAGGAATAATAATCTTGAAAAAGGTTCTTAAGAAAGTATAAATTAACTTTAGTTTATTATTCAGGAGATTAAAGAGCAATCGAGTCACGTCGGACACGAGGTAAGGGATGTCGTCTCAATCTCCTTTCATTGAGGCATATTTTGTTTTATACACAAATTTATTTTATACGGTGTATAAACCCCTTTGAATTTTAATTTTATTCAAAAGGAATCTTTTTATACGAAGCATTTTACTAAATGACAAAAAGGAATGTTTCTTTTAACGTACGCGGTGACAGCGACCTTTTCCGCCACCGTGAGTATTATTTGGTCTTTGGCTTCCTCAACAAGCCATAATGTTTTTAAAATAAAATAAATACTGTATAATATTTTATGTATTTTGTTATTGAAAAAGGTTTTTATAATGGATTTTTTATGTCAATATATTTAAGTGATATATTGTGACTGAAATGTGGAAATGTTTTCTTTCCTTTATAATTGTTATGATTTTATAATGGTACTTGGACATTTGACGGGTGGTTACATGATAAACCATATGAAGGGTGGTGCCATGAATACTAGGATGGGTGGTTACATTATAACCTCCATTGCATTGGGTATTGAAGTCGGTCGTATGGCTATTCCATTAAGTGATATGTGTGGAAGTCGACCGTATGGTTATTCCATTTAAGTATGTTTATGTCCCAAGTTACCGTTATATGTTATGTGTTTTTTATATGGGTTTTATGGTAATATTTTGGTTACAAAAGGGTAAGTAATGATCTTTTATTCAGTGAAGATTTTTTACTACTTCATAAAGGTGAAAAGTATTACTTTGATAAAGTATACATGGTTTACTTGTTGTTTTGAAAAACTAACAGTTTTCCTTCTTTATGTATCCTTTAATGAGCTTTTTATGCTCATCCCAAGTTTTTTGAAATGTTTTTCATAGGACATAATGTGGAATAGGGTCAAGGATGGGATCAAGGAAAATTCATGCTGTCTTAAAACATGGAATTTGAAATGACTCTTTTTTTTCAAGAGTTCATGTTTTGTAAAAAAAAAGAAACTATATAGAGGTGTATACTTTGTAAAATTTTGAGATGTAATAGTTATGTCCTAATTCTCTAAAAATATAAACCTGAAAAGATCCCCAATGTGAATTATTCATTTAATTCAATATTAAGTAATGTTTAAGGCCGAGGCCTTATAGTTGGTATTAGAGGTCGGTTTAGACAACTTTAGGAGTTAGGAAATTGTTATATTTATAAATTAATTTATGGTATGATTGAAATGATATATCATTTAAAGATTACCATGTTGCTTCGACTAAGATATTTCTGTGTTCAGAATGGTTTTCCACATAGGAAACAAAGCAACTATGTTGGGACGACATTAGGAGGAAGACAACCTTCCAAATCAACACCCTGAGATGGTCGGAATCGGAACTGAATAGTTTGTTGTAGTGATGGAACAATTGACTCAGGCTATAAATGGTGGTGGTATCCATGCACGAGATCAGCCAGATCAACTGCAGAGGAACATGTCAATGGTGGAACATTTCATGAGGCAACATCCCCCATCATTCAGAGGATCATCTGACCCTATGCTAGCTGAAGGGTGGATTAAAGAACTGGAGAAGATTTTTGATGTCATGGGGTGTTCAGAACATCAAAAGGTTAGTCTTGCTGTTTACCGTTTTGAAGGTGAAGCTGATCAGTGGTGGTCGATGGTGAAAAATATCAGGGATAGTGATGATATTGATGATCTTCACTAGGACGAATTCAAATGTATGTTTCTTGAGAAATATTTTCCTAAGGTGGTTCGTCTTAGGATGGAAAAACAATTCCTAGAATTGAGGTAGGAGGATGACTCAGTGGCTGCTTATGAAGAAAAGTTCACTCGACTGACAAGGTATGCTCCAAATTTTATACGAGATCTTGATAGTAAGATCAACCGTTTGTACTCAGGGTTAAAGCCAATATATCGAAGGGCTTTAGCTTCTCGTGAGTTTAAAAGTTATGAAAAACTTGTTCGATGTGCAGAGAAGGTGGAAATGGAGTTTTCCGACGATCAGGTGTTCTTTGACAAACAACAGAATAAGAGGTCCAGTTGGCAGGAAAATGGGAATAATTCATCAAAGAAGCAAGGAGGTAATAAAACCAAATATCCATCCTGTGAGAAGTGTGGTAAAATTCATCCTGGAGAATGTTTATCCAAGTCTGGAAAGTGCTTTCAGTGTGGTAAGTCTGGTCATATTGCTCGTAACTGTAAAAAAGATGATCAAGCTGGCAATGAAAATCTAGCGGTAAGATGTTTTAAGTGTAATGAAATGGGTCATTATGAAAATGAGTATCTAACAAAGAACTCAACTGAGGGAAAGCATCCAGACTACAAGCATAAATGGGTGGTAAAATCCTTTGCAACTACTTCAGCAGATGTTGGTCCATCGAATGAAGTAGTATCAGGTACACTATTTGTTTCTTCAGATTATGCCAATGTGTTGTTTGATTCAGGGTCTACACATTCTTTCATTTCTGATAGGTTTTCTAGTAAATTGGAAATTCCATCTCAAGATATGAATCCTGAACTTATGGTAAAAACACCCGGAGGGAACGTTGAGACAAAAAGGAATTATAAGAACCTTCCTATCCTTGTGTGTGGAAAGAATCTACCAGCAA
Source organism: Viscum album (assembly GCA_963277665.1). NCBI lineage: Eukaryota > Viridiplantae > Streptophyta > Magnoliopsida > Santalales > Viscaceae > Viscum > Viscum album. Next base: position 143,815,498 of record OY728155.1, read on the forward strand.
ACCTTATTGTTTTTCCTCTAGTAGAGTTTGATGTTATTTTGGGAATGGATTGGATTTCTATTTATCATGCTAAGATTGAATGCAAAGATAAAATGGTTTCTTTTTCAGAAAGATTTTCAGTTTGTTTAAAAGAATGAACCCTTTCTTTCGATAACATATCAGGAAGTTGAGAAACTAGTAAAATATGGAAATGAATGTTACCTTGCACATGTTGTTGAAAATAAAGGAACTGTTCAGATTAATGAAGTTCCTGTGGTAAATGAGTATCTTAATGTTTTTACTGACGAGTTTCCTGGTATTATTCATGATCGAGAAGTTGAATTTACTATTGACTTAGTTCCTGATTCTAAGCCAATTTCAAAACTCCCTTATCGAATGGATCAAGTTGAACTTTTAGAGTTAAAGAAGCAATTCCAGGAGTTATTAGATAAAGGTTTCATTCGACCTAGCACATCACCATGGGGTGCTCCTGTCTTGTTTGTTAAAAAGAAAGATGGTTCAATGAGACTTTGAATTGATTATAGAGCCATGAATAAAATCACTATTAAGAACAAGTATCCTTTGCCTCATATTGATGATTTGTTTGATCAGCTCCAGGGAGCTCAATATTTTTCGAAGATTGACTTGAGGTCGGGGTACCATCAGTTGAAAGTAAAAGAAGCAGATGTTCTGAAGACTGCATTTCGTACTAGATATGGCCATTATGAATTTTTAGTTATGCCTTTTGGGTTAACCAATGCACCTGCTATATTCATGGACCTTATGAATAGAATTTTCCATGAGTTCTTGGATATGTTTGTGGTTGTTTTCATTGTTGATATTTTGGTGTTTTATAAAAGTAAAGAGGAGCATGAAAGTCATTTAAGGGTTATCTTTCAAACCTTAAAATAAAAGAAACTGTATGGAAAATTCAGAAAGTGTGAGTTTTGGTTACAACAAATTTCTTTCCTTGGTCACATTGTTTAAAAAAATGGCATAACTATTGATCCTGCTAAAACAAAATTTGTTGAAGAATGGCCAAGACCCACAAATGTAACCAAGATCCATAGTTTTCTTGGTTTGTAAGGTTACTACCGAAGGTTTGTTGAAATTTTTTCACGGTTATCTATTCCAATGACTAAGCAAACTCGTAAGGGTGTTAATTTTATCTGGACAAAAGAATGTGATGATTGTTTTCAGGAGTTGAAAAGAATATTGGTGAATGCTCCAATTTTGGAACTTCCTTCTAGGAATGGTGAGTTTGTTATCTACAGTGATGATTCATTGAAAGGACTTGGTTGCGTCCTAATGCAGAATGATCAAGTAATTGGTTATGCTTCACGTCAGTTGAAAACTCATGAGGTAAATTACCCTACACATGATTTGGAATTAGCTACTGTGGTTTTCCCTTTAAAAATTTGGAGGCATCATCTGTATGGAGTAAAGTGTGAAATATATACTGATCACAAAAGTTTAAAGTATATATTCACTCATAAAGAATTGAACATGAGACAGAGGAGATGGCTGGAATTAATCAAGGATTATAATTGTACAATTCATTACCATCCGGGAAAAGCAAATAAAGTGGCTGATGCTTTGAGTCGAAAAATTAATGCTTCATTAACCATGCTACGTTTGGAACGAGATCCTTTGGTTTTTGATTTGATGAACTTTGTCATGGAAGTTGTTTGTGCATGAAGTTCTTCTATTTTGTTTCAGGTGTCAGTGAGATCGTCTCTATTAAATATAATTAAGCAAGTGCAAGAGAAAGACAGTGGATGGCAGAAAAAGGTAGAGCTGGTTCAGAAGGGTAAGTTGCCTGAATTTAACATTGATAATGATTGTTTTTGAGTTTTGAGAAGATATTATGTGTGCCTTGTGATTCACAGTTAAAGAACGAGTTATTATGTAAGGCTCATAGTTCCCCGTTTTCAGTTCATCCTGGCAGTACTAAGATGTACAGAGATCTGCAGGAGTATTACTGGTGGGATGGAATGAAAAGAGATATTGCTGATTTTACTGTGATGTGTTTGACTTGTCAACAGGTTAAAGCAGAGTGGTAGTTATCGAAAGGGATGCTTCAGCCTTTACTGGTGCCATAGTGGAAATGGGAAAATATATCCATGGACTTTGTTGTGGGATTACCGAGGACATCTCAAGGTAATAATTCAATCTGGGTTATTGTTGATCGATTGACTAAATCTGCTCATTTCCTTCCTATTCGAGATATATTCTCTCTAGATCAACTTTTTCGATTGTATCTTAAATAGATAGTCAGGTTGCATGGAGTTCCCCTCTCCATTGTATCTGATTGTGATCCCAGGTTTACTTCTAACTTTTGGAAAGGCCTTCAGAAGTCATTGGGTACTGAATTAAATTTTAGTACAACTTTTCATCCGCAATCAGATGGGCAGTCAGAATGAACAATTCTGACCTTGGAGGATATGCTACGTGCTTTCTCTATGGATTATCATGGAAGTTGAGACCAACATCTTTCTTTGGTTGAGTTTTTATATAATAACAGTTTTCATTCCAGTATACAGATGGCTCCGTTTGAGGCATTATATAGGAAGCGGTGTCGAACTCTGGATTTTTGGGATGAAGTAGGGGAAAGGAAGCTGATGGGACCAGAATTGGTAGAAGAGATGGCAGAAAAAGCTCAGTTGATTCAGAAACACATGAGAATAGCTCAGTGCAGACAGAAAAGTTATGCAGACAATAAGAAGAAAGATCTCTCTTTTGAGGTTGGTGATCATGTTTTTCTCAAAGTTTCACCATGGAAAAGTGCGATGCAATTTGGTAAGAAAGGAAAGTTGAGTCCAAGGTTCATTGGACCATATGAAATTCTAGAGAAAGTTGGATCAGTTTCATACAGAGTGGCATTACCTCCGAGTTTATCTCAAGTACACAATGTTTTTCATGTTTCGATGTTGAGAAAGTATATGCCAGATCCATCTCATGTATTGACCCCAGAGGTAGTTCAGTTGGAAGAGAATCTCTCTTATGAAGAACAACCAGTACAGATTATTGACCGTAGAGAGCAAGTGTTGCGGAATAAGGTAATTTACCAGGTAAAGGTTTTGTGGAAAAAACTATATGGTTGAAGAGGCAACATGGGAATCTGAAAATGCTATGAGGAATAAATACCCCCACTTATTTTGATAAGTGAATAAAATTGCGAGGATGCAATTCCCAAAAGGGGAAAGTATGTAACATCCCAGGTAAATAAAGAATAAAACATTTTCATATTTATTAATATTTTCAAATTAAATATTAATTTTACTTTAAAGGGGTTGCTATGTTTGATAGCGTGCCCGATATACAACAATGAGTTTCTTTGAAATCTTACGTTGCACACTAGTAATATAATAATATTATTTTAAATGGTAGTTAACACGTAGCCGTTGTATTGGTGGGAATGAATAGAAATAACTAAAATATGATTATATATGTTTTTAAATGTTTTTACATTTATCCAATAAAAGATAAAGGCTTAAAATAAGAAAAGAATTCAATTTTAGGCATAGATACTCTAACATTCACTAAAGGTCGACTTATCGTCTTTTGATGGCGAACCATCTATAAATATAGTTTTGGTCACTCTTATACATGATATTGGACCAAATAAAATTCTTCTTTAGAATCGGGACATCAAAATTTACTTTGTGTAAAATTTTCATATATTTCCGATAAAGTTCATTTTTTAATGAATAGTGAAAAATGTTGTATTTTAATTCAAAACCTCTTTTTAATCTAATTTCTTTATATGATTAGATTATATTTTTAATTAGTTTTAAAGTTCAATTAGAATATATTTTTACCATTTAATCCAATGGTGGTCATTGTAATTAATTTCACTTTGAATTTGGACTTAAAATGGGGTCAATCTTTTGATATATATTGTTTCTTAAAAACACGTTGTTTGTTTTGACAACGGGAATTAATTATTAAATTTATTAATGAAACTTCTATGTTTTGAATTTTGTAAAATAGACATCATTTTTGAATTTGGAATATCAACTATAGCCTAGGGTGATTTTTTGGTATTTTTCTGAAAAACATCAATTTTTGATGAATAGTGAAACCACTAAGTGACAGTTAAAAAATTGATTTTTTGTTTAAATGAAACTTTACCACTTCTGTGATTTTATTTTCAAAATTCCGACATATATGGTTTTCATTAGGAAGTAAAATGTGGTTCAATGAAATTAAAATAATTTTTGGTGAATAGTAACTTTTAAGTTTATTAATCGCGATTAGAGGTAATTACTGTAATTTAAGGTAAAAATAATGTTTTAATAATATGAAATGACCTAGACACATGTCCTACCATTATTGGATGTGTCATGGCCAACTAATAAAATCCATGGGTCAACTTGGGGACCCCATGGAGCCACTTTGGTAGGAAAATTACATTAATAACTTTTTATTTAAAGTTAAAATAAAAATGTCACAAACATGTATTATTTTGCTAAAACATTTTTTACATGGGGTTATACAAGTCATAATTTTGACTATAAATATTAATTAGAAAGATAAAAATATTTCCTACATCATGATAGTTTTTTTATAATTTTTAGAAATTAAATAAATTAAATTATTTATGACACCATGATGATGCAGCGATTACCTCATTATTTAACGATTTAAATAAAATGAAAAGATAATGTACAATATAAGACCTAAAAGCAATTACCTCATTATTACCCAATTTTAAGGTAATGTCTTCACTTGTGTTCTTTTGTTTTATTTTGCTTCTCCAACCCTCTAAACTCTTTTTATTACTTTCTTTTGTAACAACACCAGTATCTTCAATATACTAGGATGGTTTTATGTGAAGTATTCGAGCTACACTTACACACACCTCCGTCTAATGGTTAAAGAACATACTGTTTCAGTGGTTGGAGAATTTATGCCTCACGAAACGATGATTTTACAATCTTCTTTTAACACATTTAATGGTGTCCATTAAGATGTCACTCTATTTATATATGATATATATTATGTTTATGTTTTCCTTATGCTTCTATATTTTTCATTTGTGGCATACCTTTATGGTTTCTATTATGGGTAAACACGATAATTTCATTTTAGGAAGTGCGGACTACCGCCCCCTCAAAGTGATTTGATTCGTTAATTCCATACGTGGGACGTATAAAGGATGAAGTTAATGATATTATATATGATATTATACTGGAATTATAATATACCTTTATATCATTATGACTTCACTCCATTAAATATGAAATAGAAATGAAAGTTGCATTCATGCGTACATACGACTTACTGTCTCCATGAACGGTGAATTTCATTTCTTACCTCTAAATGTTATATACTATTATAAATACATGTATATGCTGGATATATATGATATATATGATATCCAAATCATGAATATCATTCTGGATATAATGAACCTTTGACCACATGAACAACATGTAATTGTAAGAAGTCCACTTTCGACTTAAGAACCAAATATCGACAAAAGAAAAATTATTAACTTAAATGATTACATAATGTTTATAACATGGAAATAAGTGATATAAAAGGAATAATAATCCTGAAAAAGGTTCTTAAGCAAGTAGAAATTAACTTTAGTTTATTATTCAGGAGATTAAAGAGCAATCGAGTCATGTTAGACACGAGGTAAGGGACTTCGTCTCAATCTCCTTTCACTGAGGCATATTTTGTTTTATACATAACTTTCTTTTATACGGTGTATAAACCCCTTTGATTTTTAATTTTATTCAAAAGGAATATTATTATATGAAGGGTTTTACTAAACGACAGAAAGGAATGTTTCTTTTAACATACGCGGTGACAACGACCTTTTCTGCCACCGTGAGTATTATTTGGTCTTTGGCTTCCTCAAAAAGCTGTAATGTTTTTAAAATGAAATAAATACCATATAATCTTCTATGTATTTTGGTATTGAAAAGGGTTTTTATAATGTATTTTTTTATGTGAATATATTTAAGTGATATATTGTGACTGAAATGTGTAAATTTTTTCTTTCATTTATAATTCTTATGATTTTATAATGGTACTTGGACATTTGACGGGTGGTTACGTGATAAACCATATGAAGGGTGGTGCCGTGGATACCAAGATGGGTGGTTACATTATAACCTCAAATTCATTGGGTATGGAAGTTGGCCGTATGGATATTCCATTAAGTGATATGTGTGGAAGTTGACCGTATGGTTATTCCATTTAAGTATGTTTATGTCCCAAGTTACCTTTATATGTTATGTGTTCTTTATATGGGTTTTATGGTAATATTTTGGTTACAAAAGGGTATGTAATGATCTTTTATTTAGTGAAGAGTTTTTACTACTTCATAAAGGTGAAAAGTATTACTTTGATGAAGTATACATGGTTTACTTGTTGTTTTGAAAAACCAACAGTTTTCCTTCTTTATTTATCCCTTACTAAGCTTTTTAGGCTCATACTAAGTTTTTTGAAATGATTTTTACAAGACATAATGTAGAATAGTGTCAAGGATGGGATCAAGGAAAAGTCATGCTGTCTTAAAACATGGAATTTGAAATGACTCTTTTTTTTCAAGAGTTTATGTTTTGTAAAAAAAAGAAACTATGTAGAAGTGTCTACTTTGTAAACTTTTGAGATGTAATAGTTATGTACTAATTCTCTAAAACTCTAAACCTAAAAAGATCCTCAATTTAAATTATTCATTTAATTCAATATTAAGTATTGTTTAAGGCCGGGGCCTTATATTGTGATTGCTCTCCGATGCATTGGGTAACATGGAGGAGGTAAATGACAATTTTTTTTAAAGATTGGGGCAGAAGCCTGATTTATTATTTGAAGAAAAGTCCTCTTTCAAAATGGGTAGAGGGAGACCCATTACATATCCCGATGGCCCAAGACCAAGTGGTCTGAATACAAGGCCCGAAATCCCATTTTTTGGCCCAAAGGGCCCTTCGGTGAATAGTATTGCTATAGTACCTGGGCTGCTACAGTACCTGCTATAGTACCGCCACCTCTATAGTTCCTCTACCGCTACAGTGCTACCACCGCTATAGTTTCTACTGCTATAGTACTGCTATAGTACTGACTACAGTTCCTCTATAGTAACTTGGAAATTCATCCCTCCCCTGATTTATCATGGGTCTTTTGGATGCCAAGCAGGAGCCTTTACCACTTGGGTACAAGTGGTTACTCCCTATATAGCTCTGAAAGCTATAATGTAAGTATGATAGGATTACACAAGTTACTGTTATGATTTATTATTTCTATGAGTTATTCATAAATATTATAATTTTAGGAGGTATGTTAAAGAGATTATGTTTTATGAGTGAAAAGTACAATTTCAATGATTTGTATGTATTTATGGACTAATGTTTTCTTTTTTTATTTTATATCACTTACTGAGATTTTTATGCTCAGAAAAAGTTTTTGAAATGTTTTTCATAGGGTATAATGGTAAGAGAAATGAAGAATTCAAGAATATTTTTATCAAGAAAAGAATTCTTGTTTTATTTAAGTAGTTTTATTATTGTGAAAAAAATAGATAGAGTAGAAGTGCCAACTTTTTAAATTTTTGAGATGTAATGTAATTTTTATGGAATAATTATCTAAAACTCTAAACCTGAAAAGATCCTCAATGTTAATTATTTAATTAACTCAAGATTATGTATTGTTTAAGGCCGGGGTATTATATTAATGTTTTACATTGTGTTTTATGATATCGTAGTGAAACATAAGGTTATTATAGTGTTTTTTATATCCAATAATGCTTATATCTTACCCTCCAGTTATTTAAAACTTAGTAAGAAATAAGATTATACTAGAGTTTCAGGTTATCTGAGATGTCATGAAGGTTTATTATGGGGATTTATGTCTCCCTAGAAGAGTTAATTTTATTATAGAGTCTAATTTCATCCAAGAAGTCATGAAGGTTTATACTAGGGTTTAAGGCCTTCCATAAAGGCTTAAAGTTATATTGTATTTTCATGCCATCTAGGAAGGAATATGGTTATGCTGGGGATTAAGGTCTCCTAAGAATTATTAATTTAATGGAGGATTTGTGTTCTTTATAAGAAGTCATAAGGGGTTTTTTCTAATCATTTAATGTCTCTTGATAAAAAAAACATTTTATTGAATTTTCCTTCTATCCAAGAAGAAATAAATCTTCACGCTGTGGTTTATCAGCTCCCAGGAAAAGTTCATGGTATGAAAGAGTTTGATTCCATCTTAGATGTATTAATTATTATGCATGGATTTATTTCTCCTAAGAATAATTAAGGTTACACAAGAGTATCATGTCATCTTAGAATATTGGAATAGGTTATGATATCTTTTAATGTCTCCATGGAAAAAATAACGTTACAAATGATTTTCATCCCATCAAGGAAGGATTAAGGGTTATATTGGAGTTTAAGGTCTACTAGGATTAAATAATATTTATTCTAGAGATTCATTCTATTAAATAAGGTTGAAGGGGTTGTGTTGGGTTTTTAAATCTCATAGAAGGACTTAAGGTTACACAATAAATTCTTGTTGGTCATGAATGCTTAAGGGGTTATTATAATGTTTATGCCCCCCAAGAATACTTAAGGATACATCGGATATTCATTAAATATTGAAATGTTTAAGTATTATGTTAAGGTTTATTATCTCCCAAAAATATATATGGTTTTACTAGAGTTTCATAAAATTCATAATGGCTTAAATTGGTACAATGGGGTTTATGTTCTCTTAGGAAGAGTTAAGGATACCCTAGAGTCTTATGTCATCCAGGAAAAATTAAATGTTATATAAAGGAATAGGTTGTGTTAGAGTTGGGATTGGTCAAAATAGAGGGGATTCATACATCTACCAATGAAGGGAACTTAAACCCTTATAGTTCATTATCAATTAAAAAGTATAATAAAACCATTTATGGACCTGTGATAAGTACCATATTGTAATAGTTAAGGTCATGAAACATTACTAAAGGTATTATATTTAATTTCATATATCAAGAACCATTGTATATTTGAATTCAATTTCATATGACTATGATTTATTTTAAGAAACTAAAATTCATACACAATGGACTACTAGGATAATGGTACATAAAAATGGTTTGTTTATGCATGAGTGACCATTTTTCAATTAGTACTTATGCATGGTCTAAGGAATATAATTCTTGAGTTCTATGATGAGATTTGTAATGGTATGATGGATTACTCTAGAATAATATCCTATTTATATTCATATCATGTCAAATTTTAACTATAAATATAGTAGAATGACTGGAGAAATGGGAGGTGTGAACTAGTTAGAGCAATGTTGGCTTACCTTAGATCGTCAAACATGGGATATAGATAAAATACATGATAATGAGGAAGTCCATGATCCTTATTGTAGAGTTATGAAATTGACCAAACAAATTGGCCCAATATTTGTAAGTGGAGAGTCATGGGGGATGCATTCTATAATATATAGGGCCACCTTAATCAAATAGGAATAAAATCATTTCAGATATTTATGGGGATTGATAATTAGTCTCATAAAGAGGGATTATAATTAAGTCATAAATTAAAAATTTGACTTCAATATGGGATTGTGGTAGATAATGGTTAACAACACATATATTTTTGTTTTAAGGATGTGTGATAATGTTTGTACCTACACATGGTAAATGATCATGTATATTTTATTATCAAATGCATGAATATAGAAACATTACATAATATGTTTTTCCATTTAAAAAATATCTTTTTATGAATGGCCATGTATGGATTGGAATTCAGTGTCACCTCATGTATAAGTAGGTATATAATGTATGATAATTCAAGACATTGATATTGGGTGAGTTTCTTAAATAAACTTCTCATATCCCCTTAAATGGGGGTTGTGTGATGCACATAATGTGTATGTTTATCCCTTATCATGTGTTTTTGGGTGGCATCAACATTAAGGGAAAATCAAGGGGATTTATGGGTGGATGATATCAATAAATAGGCGGATGGGGGTTTATGAATTATATAACCTTCCACAATTATTCTCCAATGAACTTATTTCAAGATGGAATGGAAATATCCCATGGAGATAAATAATTATCATAAGTCTTTTACTACTCCAATTTCTATCAAAATTTTCTAGATATATAAAATACTATAGGACTATAGATTTTTATAGAAAAGTGTACACATATGTTCATTAGGGGGATGTGTGATCACCCATCCTTTTAGATAATATACATAGTTGTGGAAGTATTTCATGAAAATGTGTGCTTTGCGCATAGAATTAATTACTATGAAAAATTTTAAAAAGTTATTTAGAAATTATCTCAACTTATTCTTAGTTTCATTGTTAATAAATGAACAACTATTGATATTTAATAAAATAAAAATCATAAAAAATAAATTACGCATTATATTCCTATAAATCATAAATTTCTAATACTAAAAACCATGATTTACAATCCCAATTCATGATAACATGGAATTCCTACATACATGTGTTAATGTTTTAAAAAATATAGGTTCTATCTAATGTTAAAACTAGTACAATATTGAAATACAAATTTCACATATTATAAAATACATCACAATAAGGATCTAAAGTAAATTTCTATTATCCAATCCTAGTTTACTTTAACAAGTCCTATATTAGAGAAAGAAATTACATCAAGTGTTCCCCCTTAAATTACAAACACTATTAACATATAGTGAGGGTCTATCAACAATTATGAGATACAATACTCTATATCATATAACCATAAATAATGAATAAATTTTTATAAAAAATTATTTATAATACAACTACATAATATAAACATTACATTGATAATAAAATGAAAATAAAATAGTCACATGATATAATAAAACATTATTCCATGTAAAATTCATCAAAGGTATACATTAGATATAGGGTGGCCAAAAGTATCAATTATATAGAATAAATGGTCCAAAATTAATTAAAAATTGAAATATAAATAAAACTATGACTAAGAATATTCCTATCCACAACTCATAATCCATGATAATAATTTCTAGATAATCCATGTTTTAATATAGTGTCTACCTTACTTGTATCATGGTTTATGAAGTTTATATAACCACTATAGTATACATTCATGGTGTAAGAAATATACATAGTAGGTCCCCCCAAACAATGTCCATAAATAAATCTAGTATATACGTGTTTCAGAAATAATATGATATGGTATCTAATAAAACCTAAATATAATCATTATCATATTATCAAGTGATAAGGAGTCACCCTAATGAGTGACTATACATGCATCTAGAGAATCCACCATACAAAGTTTTTGAATCTAATTCTAAACATATATAATTTTTAATATAACATGTAATTACAACCAACTCCTAGAATATTTTTTTTCAGGTATTTGTGAACTATGTACATATGACATCATCATCTTATATAATAATATCAATTCCTTCACTCTATACCCCTTACCATCTAATCAAAATATTTTAAAAACTATGATCATTTTGGGAAATGAGGAAACAAACGAAAAGAGTTCACATAATCTCTAAATAAGGGGTAAAACATTATTAGTGAGTGATAAAGATATTATGAATAGATCATAAATTATTTAGATGTATGATAATTAGTAAAATAGAATGATAAATGGGATAAGACCATGAAATAATAAGAAGTTATCATGAGAAAAATCGCATAATTATAAAACATTGTGTAAGAATGTAGAGTCTTTAATGAATAAAATATACCATGGAATAAAAATGTGAAAAATACATAGTTACAATCATGAGATATGGTTTCATGAATTAGTAATGTGGAACTTTCAAAATTACAAAAAATCATAGTATATTTCAAGGTTCACTTCCACTACAATCATAACTTTGTAGTCAATGATGATTTTTTCATGCCCATAAATAATATAATTGAAAAATATGACCAAATTATGATAAAATATATACTTTTTTAACAAATATAACCACATTTTATCTATGAATAATGATCTCATAAGATATAAATATTTATATAATGCATTATATGGAAATATAATTTCTAGAAAACCTATTACATAATGACATATCACAACCTATGTGTACCACATGAATATGAAAATAATCATAAATCCATAAAAAAATATGTAATTATTAAACCATGGGAATGAATTGGGAATCCACTAAAATAAAGTATCATTATAAGAAAATATCAATCAATTATGATAATGTTTTATAGGGTATTCAAACAATATACAATAAAGGATATACGTTCAATTAATAACATCCTTAGTCATTGGAATATATGTGTGTCTATGTGAACACACATTAATAAAAAAAAAGTAGAACATGGTATTCAAAAAGGTAAATCATTTTCAGAAAGGTTATCATTCTGCACATTTTAACATATGGTGAGATAATGGAAGTGATGGATCATTCCTCCCATATATATTTTATTTTCACCACACCACTTATATATAGAATATTTGATACTGAATCCGAGGATTATTTTGACCCAAAATCCATTGGGGAAAAAGATAATATTGGATGAAATAAAATATTAGAAATTATCAAATAGTATAATATGAAAGACTATTTGCATATTTAAAAATACTTCAAAAAATGATATGTATGTTAATATGTTTTAATAAAACAATTGCTTATTTTTTATACAATGTAGAATAAAGAAAGGAACCACGATTTTTAATAAAGGATATAAATGTAAAAATAATGAAATTTTAATGATGAATAATTTTAAAAATATTTAATATAAATAATTTCATTTCAAAATATCCTTGATAAGAATAAAAAATAAAATGTAATTGTAATCATGAAAAGAGTTTTCAAAAAATTTAGAGTCATTATGGTAAAAATAGTAAAAATAAATCACTTTGAAAAATAATTTTCCAGAGGTGATTCTTACAATTTTAAAAAAATTATTTATAAAACAATGAAATAAAAATGGAACCTTCAAAAAATAGTGTCAAGGTAGATAAATATTGGAGATAGGGATATGAGATAAAAAATCCCATTTTTTTAAAGTTTGGGTCAAAGCCTCTTTTTTATCATAAATATAAAGACATCTTTATTTTTGGGTAGAGGGAGAGCCATTACAAATACCATAGGCCCAAAGCTAAGTGGCCTATAAACATGGGCCGAAGGATCCAGGACTTGAAATTCCTAATTTTAGGCCAAAAAGCCCATTTTTTGACCCAAAGACCCCTCTGTTGAATAATGCTCCTACAATACTCGAGTTTCTATAGTATTAACCCTTATACAGTATGTGCTATAGTAACTGCCACCACCACAGTGACACCATTGTTTCATTTTGACTGCTACTTCAATTTTTCTACAGTAAATTATTATTGTGTTTCTATAGTAACTTAGGAAATATCCCCTATCCAATTTTGAACCTGGGTCATTTGGATATAGAATTATGGGGTTTACCACTCAGGACCCACCCCAAATGCACTCCGTATAAAATTGATATGCTTATCGTTACAAAATGGAATGGAATTATAAAGAAATACATACCCCTTCAAAAATTAAGGGATTGAAAGCATAAATGATATTAATAATAAATAGCATAAAAATAAAAATACAATTAGAGAAACATAATGTGGAAGAAAAATAGCTACAACAATGAAAGACTTGCAAGGATCCCTTAAAAACAACAGAAGGTATAAACTAAAATTATAATAGATTTAATAACACAATAATATACCAAATAATGATGTGAGAATCAATAATTTATACATTTAATAAATTAAAATACATTTCATTGAAATGATGATATAAAATTTAGAAACAATATATTAAAAGAATATATATTTTAAAGAGAACCCCCTTATGAAAATTTAAATAGAAGGTAAAAAAAGAAATAACATATTACTATTTTCTATAAAATGTGAAATTAATTGTAATATTATATGAATGATAATTAGGTTTATAAAATCATAACAGAATATAATAAACATTATTGGTGTAAAAAATGATGAATAATAAGATATATAATTGATTCCATTATATAACAAAAAACGATTTAAAAAAGAGGTTATTTAAAATAGAAATAGAAATACATAAAGATATCTAGAATAATCAAATTGAAAATAATTTAAAAGACATTAATAATGGATTTATAAATAATATAGGGTAATCATAGTCACAAATTTGTATTATTACCCAAAATAAATATAAAAGAGAAAAAACCCCATACCTTCTGTTCTGACTCATATGGATACACCACTAACCTTATGAATAGATTAATAATATTAGGATATTTCATAATCTAGAACAAAATTTATGTTAAATGCATTTTTAATAATCAATTTATTATCATATGTTATACATTTATATGTTTGATGTTTCATGTGTCAATAATTTAGTTTCATTTTAGTCTAAAGATGTAGTGTTGCTTCATTATTATGGTAACTTTCAATGATATTTTTCATGGGACCCATAACCTCTAGAATCATCATGTTATTTATGTTGATTTTTTTATAATATTATATAATTTACTTTTTAAATAGATTTTCCTAAGCGATTACAATTTAGGAATTGTGTCTCGGTAATCATGTTTTAAGTGATTTAATTAACTATTATCTATAATTCATTATATCAATAACCTAATTCAAATTTTATCCTACAAGAATCATAAATATAACTAAATTTTATTTTTAATAATTTTTCAATACATAAAAAACATTGTTATAACCTAAAATAGAATGTGGTAATTAAAAATATCTTCAAACACATAGATCATATAAACCAGTCATGATATGAAAACATTTTAAATGGTTGTTAATTAGAAATGAAAACAAATAAATATATTGATTTAATTAATTTATTAAAGTATAATTATAATACTATTTTAATGTTTTCAAAATCATTACTTATATAGAGAGAGGTGATTAGATATGGAAGAAAATAAAGACATTGTAATTTTGAAGGCATGTCTTTCTATTTGTGTCTCCTACTTCGGTATTCTATATAAGGATTTTAGGATTAGAATTTTTCTTAGACCAAAGTTTATTAAATCTATCTATTATGATTTGGATGAATTTGGGAAGATCATTATCGAAGTGATTTTTTTAGATTTTGGGGAAAAATGATTAGTGGGATTAGAATTTATATTGGAAGTAGAGGAGAATATTTGTATAAAATATTGGCTAATTTATTATTTTCTACCATGATTGTAAGTGGTTTTGATTATTATTTATAAAATAAATAATTTCTTGAAATTTACACACTTTAAAAAATGGTATTATTTGTGTACTTAATTCAATGTAAAGAACATAAAATTGTTTTTTATTTGAACAAAATATAATATATATTCAAAATTCATTAATAGGATTGGATATTAAGATTATTATTTTTATATGCATTATTTTACTCATTAATTCATTCAAAGGTGAATTTTTATTATCAAAAAGAAAATTATTATTTCTATGAAAGCATAACAGTGGGTTAATAAATTTTTTTCATAATGAATACACTTATACAAAAAATTATAACAAGCAGTGAGGGAGTTATGTTCTTAGAAAATAAGTATATCATTAGTGGATAATCCAAAGAGATATAAGTTATCCCCTACATGGTTTCCTTTTATCAATGAAAATTTATATTAGGTATTAAGGAAAACAAGTGATATTCATCATTACCTGAGATAGGTGATCCTCCAAAGTGAAGAGGGGGTGATGAATTTAGTCTCTATGAAAGAGTTTATATTATACTAATAAATCAAAAAAATAATTACATTGAAAAAATAGATACATTGAGAAACATTTCCATGGCTTCATCTAGTTAGGGGGTTCCAGGTCCAAATGGGGATGTGAAACCCAACATAATAATTACTTTCGGATTTTAGATCACTCTACCATGTTCCATAATATTATTATTATATGAGAAATCAAAATTAATATTTAATCCATAATCATGAGTGAACCATCTAGTCAAACCCTTATGTGAGTGATTGTATGGGGTAATGGGATTTATAACATAGATCAAATCAGGATATACATAAATGATCTAGGATTATTTATTTAAATAAGAGATTAAAAACCCTTATAATAATTAATAACCAATGATGAGGAAGTATAAATATGAAGGAAAGAGTGGCCAACATGTATTATTTTTTCAACTACCAAATTTCCAAAAAACTGATACAAAAAAATTCTATTGAGGTTCCCCTTTTATGTATTATCATGAGAATCAATGAATGAAGAGTTTAGGAGAAGGTTAAAAGACTTTGTCGTATGATTAATTTCCACCAAGATATTGAAATATAACTAATGATATATAGTAAGTTATCTTCCAATAAAGAGATGATGTGTTAACTTGATGTTTCAAGATGCATGACAGTGATACGTCAATGCTAAGATTAAACCAAACATTTGAATATTCCGATATGATAAAATAACCCCTTTATTATTATTCCAAATTTTGAATCTAATTTATATTGTGATGATTGGGTTATATAGATGACTTCCCCAATGCAAAGGTTGATTTATGGGGTTAAGGAACATATGGTACATAACCATTAATAATTTACTTCATTAGCTATTAGTGAAGTCCATACAATCGACATATTTAGAAATAGAGATTATAGACTCAATGCACTTATTATGATCCTCAATAATTAATGCAATCTGTTCTTTATGATACCAGTCCTGGAATATTTCTCTATTGGGTGTAGGAAAAAAGAACAATTAAAATGTCATACCTTCCTATTTCTCATTACAAAAGGAGATATTCCAACATATAAATATATATTGTAAATTAACAAGAATAGTCAGTATAGGCTAAAAGAACTATTTTCATATTGAAGAGCTATGGATTCTCATTCTTGTATTGGATAAATAAAGATCATATTCATATTTATAGTGTAGAAAACATGCTAAGAGAGTTTAATGTTCTAAAAATACCGACGACAACCTCCATTATTGAGCTTGCATAGTTTCAAAAAAATCATGAAATGCTACAGTTTCCTTTATTAGTGGGAAATGATATCAACTTTTATCTAGTCCATTAATGTCACTTCATATAATAAGAATCCCATAAAAATTTATTGAAATATATTTAAATCATTATGATTTTTATAAAACCAATGTTATACATAATGAATTAATATTATTATTCACTAATAAATCATAATTTTCAGAAAAATAAAAAAAATTCACCCTCTTCTAATTTTGACATTCAAATTTAAAAAATTAGATCCATTTTATGAAAATAAATTTAAGAAAAATTGATTGCATTATTTTAGTTTTAATATAAAAATTAACATTTTTACAAAATACATTAAAAAAATATTTCTTAAAATCTAAAGAGATATAAACATTATCTTATGTAATTTCAGAGACCATGTTATTATAATATTTATATTCACTTATTTTATTCATCTAATCTAGTTTTTATTAGATATTTTTCTTTTTCCAATAGTTATTTACTATTATAATGGCCGGTTGGTTTTCTAACAGTCATATAATACTTATTGTTAGAGTAAACACCACTTATTTCTTATAAATTTAATTCATATTATTTTCTCTAAAAAATTTATATAAATAATTCACATAATTATATTTATATTTCAATTATGATGTTTTATTTTTATATTTTTTTCATGTGTATGATAATTCAAAGAGACCGTGACCCTATATGTTACCAAATTCTAGTCATGATATTTATTTATTTTTATTATCCCATTCTATTGATTTTAAAATTTTAATGTATATTTATGTGTTTCCATCAATTAATTTATTAAATTATTTTATTTAAATTATCTAATATTTATTATATAAACATTTATTTAATGATTTCATGAAAAAATTAATTGGTAAAGATAATATAATAATATTTTAAAATATTAAAGAAAATAAATTCATTGGAAGTATATATATATATATATATATATATAATTTTTTAGAATAAAAATATATATAATAATTGAAAATATGATTTGTTACAGCTCCATACAATGATGTTATATGATAGGTATAAACATGTACTGGTCATAATAGTCATTGAACTATTACACTATCGATAATCCAAAATCAATGTTTAGATGGCATAATTTTTTCTCATTCTAAAGAATATAAAAAATGGTGAATGGAGTGCCAAAAAACCTATAGTATAGCATGGGGAATGGGTATCACAAACCATAATGTAATCAATTTTTAATGTTTTATCACCACTAATAATATATGCATGGGTGAATGGGTTATTACCACTAATAAATCATGGGTATAGGTGAATATGTTATCAAAATGTATAAACCAAATCACAAATGAATTAGTTACCACTATAGAAAAACAAAAACACTATGTAATGGGTTATTGACATAATAATATATACTTTTATGAATGAATTATAAATATATAAATAAATATATAGGTGAATGGGTTATAAAGAATGATAATATAAATAATCAGTGAATAATTTATCACTTCTCATTATAAAAAGTATTGGTGGATTGGTTATTACCCCTTATATTTGTCTCAATAGAACAAAATCCCTTTATTGGCAACCCAAACCACTTTTGTGATGCACCTAGTATACTTATCTCATACCTATACAACCTTTCTATTACTTTAGATACCCTAAAGAACCCATCTAATGAGGGTCAAGCCTCATCGAATACTAATTACTCTAAAATCACACCATGATGAAAATGTTACTCTAAAATAAAACATATATATGATTTATTTCATAAATTTACATTCAAAGGTACCCATAAATAATGTATAATTCGTGTTTTATGAAATGAAACCATCACATGTTATAATTCATTGATGTCTTAACACTATACGGAAGTAATAAGTACATCATTGTCCATATGATCAAAGTATAAGGACTGAGGACCTGTTATGGGTTAGATTGTATTTAATTATCCACAAATGTGTAAGGAATACAATTTGGTTTAATTTTAGAATATCCTTACTAGATATCCAACACACTTAAATCAAAATATAGAAGCAACTCATATAAAACACGAGGAAAATCTTGGTAAAACCGTCTTCACACTAGTTTGAGGCTCCTCATTGAATATCTTTAAGACATTCAATTTTTTTTTCAAGAAATCATGAAACCAAATATAAACCACTGAATTATGGATTTAATGTGATGAATTTTCAAATAGTTTGAGAAACCCATAATAGAAGTGTGGACATAGTAAGAATTACTGATAACAATCTTGCAGGATAGACACCCCTTGAATCCTAGCATAGAAAAAAGTGATCTCACACTTTGACAATAGAAAAGACACGAATACATAATGATGGTTCATAAAGACTTAGAAGAGAGGTAGGTACCATTTGCAAATTATTTTTAAAAAAATTTATAAATGTAATTAAAAATTAGCATATAAATAGGTTGGACGCCATCAGGTACCTAATGCTCTGTTAGTGGGTACCCAATGGATAAACAGATGCATGAATAATATATATTAACCATTTAGTACTCCACCTTGGATTACAGACACTATCTATTTCATCACACTGTGATTTAAATAATAGGACACCAGGTACATAGTCATATCTACTATAATTTATTGATTTTTACTAATGAACCTCCTTCATCCGAATTAATTTATCGACATCCGTTAACAACCCATGCAACAAAAGGACACAAAATTATATGTTTTATGATAAGAAATAAAAAAAATTCATAATTCAATATACTTGGGTTATTAATTCAAATATTTTTTAATATTTTGTTAATGAATCTATTTAATTAACCATTATTTAGATTTAATTTCAAATTGTTGTAAAATAATATTTTATTATGCGATGGAATGGTGTGAAAGAATCCCAAAATAATTTATTTAGTGTGAAATAATTATTTATTTACCTAAATATATTAATATTATAATTTAAAAAGTTTGGTTACAATTTTATTTATGAAACAACTATATTTTAAAATTTATTATTGTAGAGTAAATTTTATATATAAATAAGAAGTGGCGGCAATCTATTTTCAAAAAATATCAATTATTATTATATATATATTTTTTAAAATTACTATTTCCTCCTTGAGTCTAATAGATATAGTTATATAACCCATTTTATTTTTAATTGTCCATTAAAGAGATCAAATAGGTAGGTGACACTAAACTTAAATGTTTTTATTCCTTTTGAATAAGCATATTTTTTAATGAATAAACGAATTATCATGATATTTTAGTATTTTAATCATGATGAATAGAGGAATGATTTATATATAGGAATAAATTTTTGGATCATAATTTTAATTATTCATGTGTTTTATATAGTTTTATCAAGGTTACATCAAGAATTAATTTTATATTTAAGATAATTAGATATTTTTTTCTACTAGAAATTATGTTTGACTAGAGGTGGATTAACATTGATCCATAAAGATAAAACATTTTATAATTTCAAAAAAAAAATATTTTAAATGATTAATTTTTAATTATTATTATTATAAATTTTTTATTTGGAATGTTTGCATGTGATTTTTTCATACTAGAATGGTTGGGGTGCCACTTACTACTTGAGTTAATAAACTATTCATGGGAGTATCACTAGTTTCATAAATAAACTAGAATGGGTGTCATTTCATCTAAATATTTTTTTTATTTTTACTTTATATTTTATTATGGGATAATTCCCATTATTAAATGGTTTTATTAAATATTATACATTTTTGATAAATTATACTTTGGGATTATTTCAAATAAAATATTTTTTAAAATAATGTGTCTTTAACATTTAGTTTATCCAATGTGACATCAGAAAAATGTGTTAAACCTTCTTCATGGTGGCACCTAGGATATTATAATGTTCATTAATTTCACCTTATGACCTACTTTAGGAAAGTAATATATGTAAATTCAGATGGATGATTCCATAATCCATTTTGACTTGCTGACATATTGATAATTTTTGTATGAGTAGTGAATGGAGAATGTAACCATGAATTAATAGGGTATTAATTGATGTTAGATACGTTGATGTCTAATCATGGATATAAATATGATTAATAATAGATTTTATAATTAATGATATCTTTTATATAATGGTATTTTGGTAGTGAGTGTATTATATTTATGTTTTTTTAAAATGTAATAATTTTGAATTTGAAATATAACCTCCATCCAATGTCAAGAATGATAGTTTATTAGATTATTAATTTCATTTCCTTTTCCCTAAACCTTATTATGGGAATGGATATAGTTTTTTTTTATTTTTGGTTATTGGTTGGGTATAGTTTGTGTTTGGATGTGGTTAATTGCTAGATTCGTATCAATAGTTTGTATAATTTTGGGATTAATATAAGGCATTTTTCATTTTGAACAGTGGTGATTAGTTTATTGGTGTTGGTTTTTTGTTTCAATTGATATATTTTTAGTGTCATGTGTCATTGAATATTTTATAGTATATGTTTTTAGAACTATTATTGATATGAGTGGCTAAACTGAAAATTTTGACTTACATTTTTTATTTTGATTATGTTATTTCATTACCTATGTGAATTAATATGATCTGTTTTCATTGATTTTTTTGGCAGTTTTAGGTATGTAATTTGTTGAAACTTTTTTACTCATTACTACTATATATATATTATAAAAATACTTTAGGATCTTTTTTTGAGGGTTAAGATTTTATTATCTCAGGCATTATATTTTATATGAAATTAATTTTATTTTATATTTTTTACTTGAAAGTAATAGACAATGATATTTTTTTACTTCTCAATCTATAAGGTATTTTTTTACATAAGTAATTGTATCCAAATCAGGAATATTATTGTATTGTTATAGATAAAATGATTTATTTTATTTTAATTAATCAAATTATGTGTTTCATATGATGTTATATATGATATGTTTTATAAGGATAATGTATCTTAATATTTTGATCAAATTGTTCATCAAGACCTGGACTATTAGAGGTGAACGTGGGGTATTATTCATTTTATTATTGCTAAATTTGGTGAAATCATATAAGGGATGGGTCATGGAAAATTTGTATCAGAATGAATTTAAATTTTTTTGGTGTAGGAACATGTAAGACTGAAGTGTTTTGGTTTGGAAGCATTATTATTGAATATGATATTTGAAAAAATCTAGCAAAACAAGCTATAAACCTATATGAACATTATGATTCTATAAAAGGACTTTGATCATATATAGGTTTTTAGTAAGGTAGAGTGTTTTTACTATATATCTTTTATAAGTGTGATTTTAGACTTCATATAGAGTAATTTTATTACATGATTCATTTATAAGTTGGTTATATGATATTGGTTCACATGAGGGGAACTGAGGGATATTGTTTATAAAGTTACTTATTTATATCATTTGGATTATGTTTCTATTTATATATATTTATTTTATAATTTCATCATCAAATAAAATAAATTGAGGATGTATATGATAATACCAAATATATTTTTATAATGATATATCTATACAATTTCACTAATTTCTAAAATTCATTACAACAATTATAATGGAAAAAATTATAGAATTTGGAGGTGTTTTTCTCTGATTTAGTTTAATAGTATATATTTTAATTGTTAAATATTTTTTAAAAATAAATTATATATTAGATGAGAATATTTTAACTTCAGTGGTAAGTTTTCTATAAATATTACCTGATTGATAGTAGATACTACACTTAAGAGATTTTAATGAATATATGATTCAATAAACATGGTTTTCAGATATGTTTAAAAATGTTTTCTTGTCAATTAATCTTTGGATGGAAAGAAGGAACATGTTACTTACCATTAATTTAGGAATTTCATGTATATGTGTGTTTAGTATGGTATTTTTGGATTTATTATGTTACTCTCTTAATATATTAGTTGTAGAGGGGTTATAGGTTCTGTATTTTCAGAGATGTATACACCTGGAGAACAAGTTGAAAATAAGTAATGTTACATTGTAAATTTATATATTTGTGTTAGATAAGGATATATATATATATAATTAATGAAAATTGATACATTGTTTCTATGAGATTGACCAATAGGGTAATTCTAACTTTACATATAAAAGTTAGAGTATGAATTTTTAAAATTAGTCATGTATTTCAATGTACAATTTGATTTTCATTATAAATATGATATCATTTACATATAGAATATGATTTATAAATAATTTTTTAATTTAAGATTAGTAGATGTTTCTCATATGGGGGTATGTTCAATCATAATTATGTGTGAAACACTAGATACTAAACAAATGCATGATATTTTATTTTAACCAAAGTAAAATCTAGAGAGAAACTCTATGAAAATCAACTCATAGAAAATTTTAATAGAAAATCTAAATTGATGAATTAATAAACAACTAAAGTAGGTTTCTACGAGTAGAGATAAAATGGGTGATAATCCTCATCCTCAGGGATAACGAGTTTATCATAATAAAGGTGGAAAAAAATAACATATACATTAAAGAGGATAAACATAACAAGGATAAATTCAATAAGTAGAGGAATATGTTGCGGAAGGGTTGATTGTTGTCTGAGGTATGATTTTCATCTTCAATACCCTTTCAGTTATATTTAATGGTGTTAATTATTTTATGTCATTTACATTTACTATACTAATACGATATATTTGTTATAATTTTTAGTTATTTATGGGATATGATCATCCATAAATGGATTTGTTTAGTTAAAGAAAAAGGAAAATAATGCCATTATTAGAATAGTATTTTGAATTATGCTTTATATAATTTGTATTATTTTCATATAAAGGATATATTTTATAATTTAGATCGTTATTAGGTAATTTTTATTAGATACAAAGACCGTTATACAGATTTATGATATAATAGGATATAAAATATCACATCCTAGTTAGAATGACTAGTAATTTCAATTATAGAGGATATGATACAAGAGATTCTTAGAGTGGTATAAGTATTTTATGATGTTTTTCTAGAAGTGGTTATGAGTTTACCCCATTGTTTTGAGATTAAGTTAAATATAAATTTATTTCGAAATACAAAAAATAATCAATTGATCTTTATACTATATGATACCAATATAACTCAAAGAGTTCAGAGTCTAAATTAGTGATATAATATAAAAGTTTTTTATTAAAAAAGGTGAAGCATTATGGTATTTTCTAGAGATGTTATCTAAGAGGGATAATTCCTGATTGAGGTCATGTATTTCTTATAAATGTATAATCTAGGACATAGTGAAGAAGAAACAATTAAAAATATGAAATATCTTCTTGAATAATTATATTTGATCTTGTTATCACCAGATCAGAGTAAAAAAATTGGTCCTTTTGAATAATATTTCTTTATATTATTATACACATTTAAATTTCCTGGTTATGTGATTTAGATATATGCATTATCCTATGA
Source organism: Viscum album (assembly GCA_963277665.1). Classification (NCBI taxonomy): domain Eukaryota; kingdom Viridiplantae; phylum Streptophyta; class Magnoliopsida; order Santalales; family Viscaceae; genus Viscum; species Viscum album. Next base: position 143,839,771 of record OY728155.1, read on the forward strand.
TATCATAGGTTTTATTCAACATAATCAATTAATCTCTATTTTATTTAATTAAATTCTATTCAATTCAAAATTAAAAAGAAAGAATATAAAACATTTTAGGATAGATAAGCAACAAATAATAAAGTATATGTTCATCATGAATTATATAAGGTTTCATTTATGAGAATATGTGGTTCACTTTATTATAAATTCTATCTTTATACATGGTATTATAGTGGTTAGAAAAAAATGATGTAATTATTTCTTGGAATCCATCTAAAAATGTATTCTTCATGGATTTATAATCATTTAATATCATTAAATAATAATTTTCTGACATTTTTTAGTTGAAGGAATGTCAAGATTAATTTAAAAATTTAAATAATAATTTTTTAGTGTATATGTTTTTTAGATTTTAGAGGAAAGATATCTATATGAGATCTATTATACTTCCTCAAATCAGGGATGTGAATAATTATATAGATGAAGAATGTGTTCATTTCAAATGGATCCAGAAATCTAAAATTACATGGTTATAGATATTCTAATCTTCATCAATAACATTTATTAGTTATTATTATACTAAAATTATAGGGAAATTATCTACATTAAAAAAATTATATTGTTATTATGAATGAAATCATTTTTCAATATATCATATCTCTAAGGGCGTTGAATTTATGATAGATTAGATATATTGAACTATAAATTTTAGATTACATATAAACCCAGGAATGTTAATATACAAACTTATTATTGGACTGAAAATTTATATATGGATGTTTCATGTAAAGAAAGGGGTAGAGGATGATAGATAAATTTGTATAATTTCATCAAGAAATTGATTATATTTATAGTGGAACTATTTTATACTTGATTATAATTGACTTAACAAAAATTCAATGCATGGTTAAGTCTTATCTAATAGATTCCGATATAGTGGTGGAGAGAGATCACATCCTTAGTAGAGATAATCAATATAGTTATATAAATGATTATAAGATTCATATTATGTTCCAAACATGGATATACGTTCCACAAATAATATATGAGGATGTTTTATGTGAGATTTATACCACACAATTGGTGATGCATAAATATATATAAAATATGTATTGAGATTTGATGAAATGGTTTTGCTAGAAAAGTGTAACGATGTCAATGGTTGAGAATTTAGATAAATGTCTTTCCAATCAATAGGTAATGGTGGAACATCCATTTACAAAAAATTTAAAACAATTATTTATTACACTATAGAAAAAGTGAGAGGATTTTTTATGGATTTTGTAAAATGATTAACTAATTTCTTTAGTTTCTATAGTTCTATTTTAGGTATTGTGCATCGATTATTTAAGATAACACACATATTTACAATTATTGAAGATATTAAAATGATTATTTTAGAATGAATTTTTTAATAAATTTGATTGAATTAAATGGAGTTATATTCATATACTACCCTCATGTACAACTCCCAGGCTTATATGGATGACTTGAGTGTCCCTCTTTTCCCACCTCTAATAAGCCATTGGTTTTTTAATAACACCAAGAGTATACAACAAAAACATATGAGGGGAATTACACTAAATATTTCATGAATAAATAAGGAATATACCAATAAAATATTTATTAATAAATAAACCTAAACCAATCACAATACATGTAATATTATACCGAGAATGAAAAAATTAGAAAATTCTACAATAGTCTCTGATTGTAGTGACAAAAATCACCAGTAACCCTCAAGAAATCTCACCGATCATGAAATTCCTAAATTTATATTCAAATCACACCTACATACCCAAAAATAGAAATGTATACATAATATTTATAATAAAATTATACTGTATCGGATTTTAAAAAAACCTCTCTTATAAATGTAAAATAATCATGTTAAATTATCAGTTAATAAAAATATATATCAATTTATTAGTTAAATTAAGTCTAATATATTTATATCATTTCTAAGGCTGACTAACCATGTAAAAAACATAATGAGGTAAGAATATATCAAGGCATACATAAATGAAAGGAACCCCACTTCTAATGTCCCACTAAACTAGCCACTGAAAACCAATACATCTTACATACTGTTGCTCTCATCCTTCCATTGGTTATAATGAACATTTTCACTTACAAATGACAACTATATGAACATAATCACATTCTAATCTCCATCACACTCCATAATAATATACTAGGACTAAGATATATTACATCCAATATAAATATGCACTATACTTTAAGACATTACAACCCATTAAATAATATACAGGTAGTTACCGTAATCCTTTATAGCATAGATATATGTATATAATATATCTATAAGATTCCTTGGCCAAGATATGCATGTATTTATTGACCATCAACCACAAAATATTGTATGAGTTCATACCCTATATCCATAATCCAACATATACCAGATATATCCACATACTATATTATTCATAATGGAGAGAGCAGGGTAGGGGGATCAAAAAACTATCTAAATCTTCAATAATGTAGATATTGGGAAGACAATCAGATCCAAAGTAAAAATATATTCATTGGTCATCCCAACCGACTAGGGGGTGGAGCATAGGAAATAATAGAATATAAGGAATAATATAGTAGACAACCATTCTAGGTGGATGAAACTAATGAGAGACTACTATAACTAACATCATATATGATAACTCTTATGACAATAATAATAACTTTTAAGAAAATAAATTCATAAATACACAATGATCAATGTTCAATACAATATTACCATTAAATATTAATCAATACGAATCTCTTATAATATTATAACATTAATTTTTGGATTAATATTCCTGTTATCCATTCTATAATAAAGTGAATTTATTTAATATCAATTATGAATTTTATATTCTTGTTTTTTTATTTATTAATAAACATCAACTGTTATAAAATATTAAATTTATAAATATTATAATAGTTTAATAACCCACCTTCCCTTTATTAATTCAGCACTATTACCATAAATTTTTTCATCCAGTAATACATAACTATTCCTACCCAAAAAGGGTATTCCTTATCTTAAAATAGTTAAGAAAAGAATAAATAAAGAATACAACACTAAATTATGGACCCTAACTAGAGATAACCATCCCAAATATATTTGAATCAATATCCCACACCTTTTATAACATCCCACAGTTAACTAAATCAAGCCATCACCACAACAATATCACAACATCTACATCCTCCACATGAAAACCAAACATAATATGTTGCATATTAAATAAAAGAATGGGATATATCATCTAATATAAATCTAGATGAAAAATATAACTACAAAAATAATAAATGAAAATAAAAAATTAGTGGCACTTCCATCAACACATGAAATACTATAGAAAATATGGTCTGAATATAAATGGACAATGGTATTAATTCTAGTAATTGTCATATTCTTTTACCATATTAATAAATAAATTATGTGTAGGTCCAATAATTGGTGAAACATAATATAATAATAGATACTCATATAAAATTTCTTCCAAATAATATGCTTACTGAAATGATTAATCATGTTAAGTAATTCAATGGAATATTATTATCTTTAATGATGGTCTCATTCATTATTCCCCATGAAAGAAAATATTTTAGTTTTTTAATCAATTTTAGGAATTTAAAATATGAAATAGAATCATAAAAAATCATATCAATTAAACATCACACTATTTAGAAAATAACATGAGGCAATCAACATGAAGAATAGCATAATCACATGTGATGCTACAAAACCACCATCTTTAATTCATTAATTCTAGATTATTGTCATATTTTTATCAATACCCACTATTTACCCATTAGAAACCAAGGCATGATAATCCCACATTTACACAAAATAAATAGGTTATGTCTCAGATCCCCTACCTCGTAAACTCTTTATGGAAGATATGAGAGAGGATGAAGTTCACAATGTGAAGAACTCACAAGGAAAACCTCAATGACCTTGAGCACCAAGCCCTAATAAAATAAAAAACCAATGTCAATAAAATATTATCCTATTTACTTTAATGACATTTGATAATTTAAAATATAAAAATAACCAATAAATGGATGAAAATATGACATTGGTTCATCAAGTGGTTGGTCCCTTTTAAGTGTTGTATGGGAATAACTGAAGCTTATAATAGCCCCCAAAGATGTCTCTAGTCATCAAAGAAATGAGATAAACAGGGAGAACAAAAGAATAAGGGATCCCGTAATTTTAGAGACATGATGAATGAATCATATTGTGATTATCCTTGTAATTAAAACTTTTGAAAACATGATTAACAAATAGGCACACACACACACACACTCTCTCTATTAAATTCGATATAATAATAGAAATTAATTGTTCCTTGAATATAAAAACATGAAAATGTTAATTATCAAATAATATAGGAAAAAACTAGAAGTGTCAAAGATGATTTTATTACACAACCAAATTCCCAAATTTTCTAGTTTTATTTTTTATAATGTTGTTATCAATAGTAAAATAAAATTAAACCAAAAAATAAAGTAATAAAGTGAATTATTATTATTGATGTGGTGTATTACTATTACATATGGGGAAATTTTCCTTGTATTCAAAAAATATGTATCTTATGTATCCATGGTTAATAAATCATATGTATTAAAAATTGGCAATGTATGGGGTTGCACTATGATACATATGAATAATTTCTATGATAATGGGGGGTATATATGGTTCATTTCTATGATAATGAAATACATAATGGTCATTAGGGATTACACCTAAAGCTTATCATGGGTGATATGTAAAGCCCATCCATATAAAAAAGGGGATATGAAAGGTTCATTTGGGGTGATACATATTATTAATTCCTAAAACACACAAGATATTTAAGGGTTATCAAGGATGGTATATAAGAGTCTCTACCTAGGGTATTATAGAGGTAACCCCATACACAAGGGTTATTCTAGACACCATGGAGTTATATAAAGGTTTTTCTAGTCAATACATAAGGGTAATCCCATACTTATCAAGACATCTAACTAACACCACAAAATATACTCTTCTATCTAAAATAATAACATAAAATGACACCTCCCTTACCCAAAACTCCAAAACTACCACCAAACAACACTGAACTCCCTCATCAGTCTTGAATCAATAGAGGAATTGTTTAATAAAAATCATTCCCTTATAATAGATACCCCTCAAACAATTCTTATCCTTGACAATCAAAAATAGAATAAGAATAATAATTGAAAGGATAAAAAAACATGTGAGATGTTTCTCAAATAGGGATATCATTATAGTAAGAACACAAACAACTCATTCTAAGGGGGAGTAATAAGATCACATAAAATCATCTATCATCTTATAATACAATCAAAATTCATATATATTATATCAAAAAATTACCCATCTAAAAACCTAAAATATTGGGCATTAATTTCTGATTCAAATTCCTAAGTTCACTCTTCGAAGCAATTGTATATCCACGAGACATAAACCAAAGTAATAAAATGTTCTAACAACAGTTTTCATTGATCGTCATGGATCTTAAAAAGAAATTACTTTAAAATCACATCATATTCAACATCTAACTCACCATAGTCAATGAAGTGGGATTCATCATGATGATATTTATGTAGTTGTGTAACTTGGAGAACATCATAGATCATATCCATAAAATTACCTAGACTTGTATATATATATATATATATATCTATTTTCTAATTAAATTTCATAATTAGGAATATATTTTAAAACACAGATACCACATGAAAAAAACTAACAAAATTTTACTATAATAATCTATAATATTATATTTAGAGAGTAAATAAACCGAATAAAATTGAAAATAATAAAATGGGATAAAAACAAAAAATTAGAAGTAACTTGAATATGAAAATTTGGATAATTTTGGAATCCTAGATAAACCACTCACACAAAAAATGGTATAAATAAGACACAAAATATTAATAATATAATCTACAATTTTAAATTAATAATATATCCTTTGGAAGGATTTATTTGAATAATGAATAAATGGATTAATATGTTTTTATAGGAATTATAAAACCAACATGACTATTAAAATAGTAATACTAATTATTAGGAATAATTATAATAATATAGGAATATTAAGATAATATTTTGGTATTTTATGAAATAAAAATTTATGAAATATATATCAAAAGATAGTTAAATAAATGTTTCAAATAGAGATAAGAGATATTTGAAACTAAGTGGGTATAAATTTGTTTTTTCTAAATCATATATGTAATATTTTTGATAAAATACATTTTTGTGACAAATCTTTAAATATAAAATAAAAAATTATTATCATAAAATGGTGTGCTCAAAAAATAGTTATTTTTATATAAATATTAATATAATTTAATGAAATAAAAATTAAAATTTATAAGGTAAAGAAATTTAGTTATGTTATAAATATTATAATTTTACAAATAAAATAAGGATTTTATTTATAATTTAAATTTCAAAAATTTAGAGAATTATTTTGATAAAATTTATATCATTTTTAAATTTTAGATGTCTAAATTTGGTCAGAGTAATTTGTTTTTGGATTTTTCAAAAAAATAAAATACGGGGGTGAATAGTAATATAATGTATAAGTACTATATTTTTAATAGTTTATATGAATGAATATAGGAGTTTTTAGTAGATATATTAATATTTTAATTTATTATATAATGTTGAATCACTATCCAATTACAATTAAACACATAATTTATGATATAATACTTTATTCTAGAATAACCATCTCCCCTTTTTAAATAAAACCCTTCAAAACCCCACCCATTCTCACAACATAAGTTCCGTACCATGCCAAAGCCTAATAAAATACCATCTCAACATCCTTATTTATCATCATTAGGTTTTTTTATTCACAAGTGAACATTATATAAGACCATGTTATATATATCAAGAGAGGATATCCAAAAGAAGATGTAATTGTCTCAACTATAGAAACCCAAGCCTTTTACACATATAATTGCATAATTTTTAACATAAATATCAAATAAACACAAAATAATGATTGAGATTCCTAGTGTATTTGGATGAATAGGTTCATAATACATCAAAATGGGAGTAAAACACACTTTTTTATTTTACATAAGAAGCACCTAAATACATTTTTACTTACAGAACTACATAGGATAAACGAGAGAACACATAAATAATAGGGATGAGATGAAAATCCCCATAAAGGAATAAGCATCATACAATTCATAGTATATTAGCCCAATGGCCTAAAGGATTTCCTTTTTATTGATGTTTTTGATAAACCCCCTTTCAAGTGATGAGGGGGAACCCTTATAAGGCCCATAGGCTTAGTGATTACATGACCCATATGCTTAAGAGACATTACATGACTCGAAGGTATTAGAGAATTAAACCAGACAATAAATACAAGGAACTGCCCCTCTCTAGCATCTACATCATGATGGTATCTCTCCACATTTACATGACCGTCTGGCTAAGATTCCCGTGCAAGTATAGGCTGTTCCTGATGGCATAGCCATACCCTCTCATTCTTCCAAATCCATTTGATTAGCTCTGGTGAGTGCGCCTTGTTCTGAATTCTCCTCTGGGGATTCTCATTTTTTGTAGAGTCCATCTGGGGAAACTGCATGTGGCCCAAAGGCCCAACTAACCCAAAGGCCTTGGTGTCCCGAAGGACTTAAGGACTCAAAGCCCAAACCGGTGGCCCAAGGTGAATAGTTTCAGCTGCTACAGTAACGAAGAGTGCCTACTACAATACTGCTACAATACTGCTACAGTACTTCTACAGTACTGTAAAATATGCCTCCGCCTAGTTTCAAACCTGGGTCTCTTGGATTCACTTAAGAATACCTCACCAACTGGGCTGAGGCTCATGTGCGTTCATAGTATATTAGTCAAAGGGTATAAAATGATACCATGAAAGACATGGTTCGCTAATAATCAATTGGAACTATAATATAAATGACATGGAATATTTATATTATGGAAACAAAATAATGTTGAAACAACATAAAACATGACATTAGAATAAGCCAAGACTAATTGTAAAGGAAACATAACATGGTGGATAGAGTCCCATTACGGATTACGTTTACTCCGTAATCCCATACATATAATCTCAAGTGATATAAACATAACCATGTGCATTATATTGATACCTAAGTGAATCCATCATAACGTGTACATGAATATGTTTACCACATAAGGAAATCAATCATAAGTATTAAAGATAAGGATTAACCATGGAAAGAAATGAGTTACATAATCAAGTCTTATAACATAACCAAATAGAACAAAAAAATGAATTTTATGAAAAAAGAGGTTAAATTATCCTTGTAAATTTATAGATTAACCAAGAATAATAGGACATTAAAATGATGTCCAAGTGAATTGAATACATGAAAAGGTGTGGAGAACTAATTTTGGTAATATTTATTTTCTATAGGGTTTTAAGAAAACGTGTAGAGAATCATTTAATAGGGTGAGGGAACAATAATTTTCATTAAACAAGAAATGAAATAAAAATGGTTTTGAATAATAAAATGTTATTTTTTTATAAAAAAATTATATTTTAAAACATTTTATGGAGGGGTTCATGAAATGAGGAAGGAAATAGAGAAGTTCCCTTTAACTAGGTTTTCTTATCGAATGAAATTTTAAAGGGAACCATAAAAATATATAAATCCCCATCATGGAATGGTGAATTAAACAATGCATATATTTATATGAAATTTATATAGGGAATATAATAAGTATATTATAATAATAGGGAGATAAATTAGGGAAAAGGGAGATAATGAATATCCTTGAGAAAATAGTGTGGTATGGAGAGATCTATTTCCTTAGGTTAAAGAATCATTCATCACTTGAACTTATGATCCTAAATAATAAAATTATATTCATTAATTACTTAACTAAAAACCATTTACATCTATATATGATAAAATATAATTATATTATGTTCATTTTAAAACTTTTTAATTATATATGATGTCTAATTTCAAAGTTTTGACGACATTCATTTCATGGTTCCAAGGTCGAATCACTTGTGGATAATTATTAGAGATCATGTAAAATGGTTCTACAACACCATAAGTTAAATAAAATTATATTAATTTAATTATATAAATTTTAATTTTCTTAAATATCCATATGTATTCAAACATAGGGATGATTTATTTAGTTTAAAACTTATCATTATACTGTTAGGTCATTTAGGATGTTTTACCGACCATAATGAACTAGATTCGTTTTATTTATCTAAAAGGGAATTAATAAATTATAGGAAATTAAATGATTTAAATTATAAATATAATTATCATATTTACCAAAATAAAAAATTCGATAACCAAACTTGATGTCGATGGATAAAAATGAAGCACATTGATCATTGACGCAATGAACCAACCATATCATCAACAACATTTTCCATTTAGAATAATTTCAATTGAAAGTAGAAGACGGATATTCCAACATAATAATTACATATCAGCATATTTAGTATATTTATATTTCAATTTTAATGTGGGTGGAAAAAATATGGTGGTGCTAGAAGAAGAATAAAATTGAAAGAGGTTTAGTTGAGAATTTAACTCTTCATTTGGTTGTATCCTCTTAGGATACCTATTAAGGAACCTTCAAATGTTCATTGGTGAGACTATGGATATAAGGTATGTGGGGATAGTGGTTATGATATAGTTTATTAGTGTTTTGGTTAGCTAAAATTCTTATAAAGGGTGAGGATAAGGGAAGGTGATGGGTGATATTTATAAGTGAAGGACAACCATGTTTTTAATATTATATTCATTATTTCATTTCTTTTCTTAGAACTACCAGTTGTGTTGATTATTTTGACTATATATAGTAGCTAATGCACGTAACATTGACCTAATTGTTTCTTACATCACCCTTTAAGTAATTAATCAATTATTTAACTTAGAATTTTAAATATTGTATTTTTTCCCATGTTCTGATTCACCAAAATATATTCTATTTTAGAAAAAAATTCACTCTAACCATTTCTCAATGTGTTTATTTCAAAAATAAAATACCTTTTTTGAAAATAATTTTCTAAATATGGGAAATTTAATTTTTATTTTAAATCCTTATTTATTTGAAAAATACTAAACAATATATTATGCTAAATTTATGACCCTTTTAAGAATTAGTTATGGTCGTATAAGATTTTGTTATCATTATAATCTTGCATAATATTATTTTATAAAATCATTTTATGAAAATAAATTCAATTTTAAATCATTATATTTTTTTTGTAAAAATGAAAATAAACATATATGATTTTCAAAAACACAAAAAATTATTTAATCATTTTTAAATAATTTATTTAATTATATCATGTTATAAATATGTGATATTTTTATTTTTTACAATAGGAAAATATTATTTTACAATTTAAATGGTGAGTATACTATTATAACGGTTAGGTTACTATTCCTAATGGTTAGATTATTATTCCGACGGTCAGATTACTATTCCAATGGTGCAATTTTTAATAGTCATATGGGTTCCCTAATTTCTTTAAATATATCATATATTATTAATTCTTCATTCACTTATATTTTATATTAAGGTTATATATTATATTTTTTAAAAATAAATGTTTTATTACTAATATTTTGTTTCATTTTTATAGTGTTTTTTGTGAGTGTAGTTATGCAGGTGGATGGAGCATATCCCAATTGTCATATAATAGCTATATCATTTTCTTTTTTATCCTATTGTAATATATTCAATTCATATAGCCATAAATATTATATAAATGTATTATCTAAATTATTATAATAAAACTTTATTAGGTATATCATGTTGTTCATGTGAATTATATACTAGTACATTACTAAATATGATTTGTTTATATAATCATATGAGAAATTACATTGATAAAATTTTGGTTCATTGTATTCTTTCCCCCTAAAAAATTTCCCACATGAATTTTTTTTACATAATATGGGGAAAATAGGTGAGGGAACTTTTTCTTCACTTATTCCTCTAGTTCCCCTATCGACTTCTCTTCTTTATGGTTCCTCAAAATTAATTTTATTAGGTGAGTTGTCTAGTTTCGTATAACATTATATATATGGTCTATGATTTTCACCAGATCCTACTTTTAAGAGAGATCATTTTTTGGATTTAACATCTCAAAATTTAGTACATTTTAGAGATATATAATTTACTTACTCAATATTGATTCATGAAACATGTCATGTAATTGATACATGGTTAGTGGGAGTGCTAGTCAATAGAACACAAATCCGATGTGATCAAGAATATCTAAGGGTTTAATGTACCTAAGATATAACTTTTTACCCATTCCAAATATCATAAATATATTCCATGTATAAATGTGGTGTAATAATTTATCTCCAACCCCAAACTCTTGGTATATTTTACGATTATCATCATAGATCATTTTTTGACTATTAGTTTTCATGATATGCTACTGAATGGTTTTGACATTTTCTAAAATTTCTTTGACCATTTCCAGTCCTAGAAATTTTTTTCAACCATCATTATCATCCCAACACATAACTTTTCCAAATATATTTCCCTAAAGGAATTTTTATGGGGGAATTTTGATTTTATAGTGGAAACTATTATTATATTAGTACTTGGTTGAAGGAATATGTCGATCCCATCATTCTGTAATGTCCACCGAGCATGCTCTCATCATTTCCCCAAGTTTCTATATAGTCCCCAAAAATTTTCCATCAATATGGGGGTGATAAGCTATAAATAAGTTCAACTCAGTGTTTATAAAATGTTTGAGACTCTTACAAAACATAGAGGTATACCTTGGGTCTTGATCAGATATAATCGATAGTGGTTTTCTACATATCCCCATCACTTATCTGATGTATATAATTATAATTTTATTGGGTGATAAGTCCACTTGAATAAAAATGAAATGAGCAGTCCTTGTAAGAATATCTCCCACAACCAAATATAGAATTATTTCCTATAGATGTCATTGGAAGACAAGTGTGAAAATCTATGATGATGTTTCTGAATTTATATTTAGGTATGGGTAATTATTGATCATCCCATTAAACATTTCCTTTTATGATTTCCTTACTAAATACTATGAATTTTGATCTATATTCCATTATCTCCTTCTTCATTATCTCCCACCAATAGTGCTATTCCAAATCATGAAACATCTTTAGGTACCCTAGGTAGACAGAGAAGGCCAAGCTATGTCTATCATTAAATAACTCATTATTTATCTTAGGATTTGATGATACACATAATCATGACCCAAATATTGTAACTCATTCTTCTTCAATTTTAATCACCGAGGATTTCACTTTTCTTACAACTTTAACATTCATATGTATTTATACATAATTCATTTATGAATCTTTTATATTCTCCAGAAGGGATGGTTGATATATCATTTTAGAAAGTAATGATGATGTTATGATATTTATAATTACCATGTCTATCCTTTTACTGTATAATAATATTTCATCCATCTCAATTTTTATCACTAAAAATATTATAGGATCATTTCTACATAGGTAATCTACTGCTTTATTTTCCTTCCCATGATGGTAATGAATTCAGAATACAAAGTCCTTGACCATATAAAACTATCATCATTGTAAAATATTAATCTCATTTTGTTTAAATATATATTTTAGGCTCTTTTGATTCGTATTTATTTCACACTTTTCCCTTTTGAGATAATGTTCCAAAATCATCAAGGTGAAGATTATTGAAACCAACTCAAGATCACGCGTTGGATTATTCTACTCATGAAATTTAAACAACCTTGAGGTGTAGGGTATCGCTTTGTAATTTTTCATCAGTAAAAATACCAACCCCTCTTTAGAATAATTACTATATACCAAGAAAAGTTACCCACTTTAGGGCAGCCTATAGACTGGTGCGGTGATAATGTAACATCCCTAACCCTAGTATCCCAAATCTGGTGAATTAATTTATTACATTGGCATAAGATAAATGGAATATCATCATGAAGGACCAAATAGTTTATTATTCTTGGTAAACTATATACATATTTTAATTTCAAATTTCATTTTAAATATAAAATAAAAAATGTATTTTCTTTGAGAGAACCATTTTTTCCTTAGCATAACCCTACATATCAATCATAAAAAGGTTCATAGAAACTTGGGGAGAAATAAAACATAAGAAAGGGGTGAGATCAATTGATCAGTAAGGGTATGTATATAGTAGAAGTTATTATAAATAATGAATAACAATTATTGAATGGAAAATAAATAAAACACATGTCATTTAATCAATAACTTGAGCATAATATGGATAGAATGAATGATGATCAAATAAATCCGTATGTATTATTAAATGAGTAAGAAAAATTAACAATGGATATTTCTACTAATTGAATAATAACACAAAAATCAATAATTAATCTCATAATAATGGAAGAAATAATTTCAAACATTTAAAACTTACCATTGAGGCTTCATGCCTAGAGTCTAATATTATCAAGGATTCATGACAAGAATCTAATACTATCAAGGCTTCATGAAACATATATAATACTATTAAGGATTTGTGTCAAGAATATAATATCAAAAATTCTATTTCATTCCTCATATATCAAAATGATCTATTTAATTCACAAATCAATATTATTTATCAACAAAATCAATAACTATCCGTATTGAAAGAACTAGTCATACATAATATCAATAATTTTCCCAGTAAAACTAATAAAAAACAATATAAAGAAAGAATAAGGATTATAATAATACAATATATCCCCATTGGTTCATATGTATATTAAAGGGTTTAATTAATTGATGAGTGAAAATATATTTGAGAACATTCTTGAGAAAAATATCAATTTTTTACTTTGAAATCCACTTTTTTAAAACTAAACTTTCACAAAACATTTTGAAAATACTTTTATTTAAAAATAAAATTTTAAAATTATAAAATGATATTAAATCATTTGATTAGTCCCGATATATATAAATTATGTTCATGCCATACACGTTAAAACAAATATTTATTTAACTTTGTTCTAAAATCCAAACAAGCATTGCAATGAAAAAGACATGAAGATTCCTTTGATTTTTTTAAAAATTCAAAAATGGGAAAAAATAATTTATCAAATTGTAGGAGAATATTAGAAAACTTTTGGAAATATTTTTTTAAACATAAATATGTATGATAAATATTCCTTAATGTATACTTAAAAATAAACAATCCTGAATAATAATGAGATTGGGAAATAAAACCATACCTTACGCTCTCCTTTAGTTTAACATGAATTAAATTCCTATATAATGTTTTAATTCATGTTATTAATTTATACAATAACCATATTCATATTTATGATATCATATATGGTCCTCTTATATCATCTTATCTCCCATTTTTTAATAATATTTCTTTATTTTCATTATTTTGGATATTCTTTGCCTTATTTTATCATACATATTTTGTCATGAATATCCTAGTTATTTTGAATTGGATATAGTTACATAATATAAAGGATGATATTAATTTCAAATATATTATATTAATTCATTATACACATTTTATAATTATTCATGAATGGTGAACATAGAAAATGAATCACATCATGTCATGGAGAAGATAAACCGTATGTACGCATGAGTGACAATATCATTCTCTTAATGGTAAAAGGGTAAGGAAGTGGGTGGTGTATTAATATTTCCAAAGTAATTTCAAAATTATCAGATATATCAATTATTTCCATCATTATACCCATCCAAGAAAAGTAGCGATGAAAAAGAAATTACACCACGACGTGGATATGGTAAAACGTACATACGCACGCATGATGCTTTCATTTTTTATAGGATGTATAAAAGGTGAAATATCATTATCCCATAATCAGAATAAAATCTAAGAATATAGATGATACTGGAGTTATTGTTTTATTATAAAAACAACACATGAGGAGGAAGTGAAGTAAGAAATAAACATGAAAGATTCATTAAAAATAGTTACCTCTTCTTCAGGGGATTTCCTTTAATCTCTTCTTAAGGGATCTAGGGATGATTATTTTGAAGCAAAAAAACCTATAGAACTTAACAAAGTATTTTAAAAATATAAATGGGTAGATTGTTTTTAAGTTATATGGCTTAAATTGGTATAAATAAGTGAAATAAGGAGTTCTCTTTTATAATTGAGGTGAGGGGCACTTTTAGAAACTCTCAAACTCTCAAAATATTATAGGACTATCCTAGAGATAAATACATAAAAATTGACTATAAATGAATAAGGAATGAAATTTTAGACCATATATTACCACCTTTTGAGCATACTTAATATTTCTATGATTTTTAAATAATTTAATGAAATATTAATTCAATAAAATATTATTATTTTCAAATTTGATACTATTCATTTAATTTGACTTTAAATACAAAATTAAAAAGTGGGAATTCAAATATTATTCTTTAAAACCTCTCTAATATATCATCTAGATCTGGAAAATTTGTTATATACATTAAATCATCCAAAATATATCAAAATTAGCATTTCTAAAATTTACAATAAATTTCGATAATTAAAATAATTTCATTAAGATAAAAATAAACATTTAGGTTTATTCATATCTTGATTTTTTCCCTATGTGGACATATAAAAGATATTAAATACAAAGAGAGTGGCATTTTCTTACTATCTTTGATTTAAATAATATGTAAGTAATTTTTATGGGAAAGTGTCCATTAAAAAGATAAAATTATATATTAATGTGATAAGGTTCGAATACACTTAATAGAATATTTTTTGAACAATTTTAGGTCATTTTTATACCCTTATCTTTTTTCTTTAACCCTTATTTAATCCCTTTAACTCTTACCATGACAACATGATTTTTTACACTTGAGGGTTAATATAGTTACTATAAAATTCCAAAATACCAATAAATGGATCATTAATGAAATTGTTATCCTTATAAAAATAAGTTGGATAAATTTAATATTTTTAATAATTTTAAATTATTTAATAAACTATTATTTATTTTAAAATGTCATTAATGTAAATTTTGACATTATTCATTACTTTCACTTTTAAAAAATATCTATAAAAAAAATATCTTCAAAAAAATATTTTAATACATCCCAAACATGTAAATTTAATCTAGAAAATCCTTGTATTACATAAATAATCTTAAATTATATTTATTTTAATATTTTTAGTATCATTTATTTGATAATTCCATTAATATAATAATTATTGCATCACTGTTGTGGAAGTATTTAAGATACTCTTTTTCTTCACTAAAAATTAAATATAAATTAATATGATAAATAGAATTGCATTATCTTTCAAAAAAACTATTTATAGTAAAAGATAGGTTTTGTATAACACCATATGAAAAATGTAATACTTATTAAAAACATTAGTGTGACATGTTTTCCTTTTCTTAAAATAAAATACTATAAAGGGATTAAAGTAATCCAAGTGGCTCCAAGAAGTCATAAATTTAGAAAAAATATGTTTTGTTTGAAAACAACCCATATAATAAAATTTTAACAAGTTTTAGGGTAATTTTATAATCCTTATCGAAATTATTTTTAACCTTAATTACAAGATATAACTATAATTGTGGTAACAAAAATTACTAAAGTCACTATTCATATTGGCAAAAAATAAAAGGGACCTATTTACTTTTTTTGGGGGGTAAATGGTGACATGAATAGATCACCTGATACACACCCCCAAGGAATTTATTAAATAAAAATGGTTATACAATTTTTTCATGAGGTGTAAATAACTTACACCAACACAAAGACAAAAAGAAAGATACATGCTGATAAAATAGAAATAGGTCACACAATAACCAGAGGACTCATGCAGCCATCATGAGATCCATTGAAAAATAGGAGTAAACCATGACATTGTAGTCCAGGAGATACTAAATGAAGACTATACCGGTGTGAATACAGAAGCAGTATTCATCTTCAAAATCTCATCTGCATAAAACGGTGAAGGCCAATCCAATCATCCAAACAGAATCCAGGTAGAACAAGGTAGCATCTGACAAGATGAATAATAGTCCGAAAAGGGGAACTATTTACTTAATTTTTATATCCTAAATCTGAATAATTCATCCATTTATCAAAATCGAAAACATATAATTGGATAAAATTTATTTAAAATCAACCATGTATATTGTGTGAGAAAATAGCTTTTTAAAGTGAAAATGCTCAAAAGTTTGAAATGTTTTTTTATCCATATCCAAAATAAAAGAGATTAAAATGAAATTAAATGTAATATTATATTTATAATTGATATAATTTTACTTTAAAAACAATTTAAAATATAATTTAACATTATAAATTATTTATATGAAAAATCAGTTAATAATTAAAATTTAGTATTTTTCACTATTCACTAGAAAATCAATCTTTTTTGAAAATACAAAGAATTCAACATAACCTGATTTTGACAGTACTATTTTAAAAATTAAGTTTATTTTGTAAAATATAATTTATAAAATTTTCAAAATTTAGTTTTAAGATAATCGCAACATCAAAAGACGGTAAAACTACCTTTAGAAAAATATAGATTTTTATCCTGAAAGAGGATTTATGTCTAGAAAATGTATAAGATAAATGATAATAGTTTGATTGAATATATTATATATATATTTAACATATATATATATATATGTGTGTGTGTGTGTGTGTGTAGACCATATTTTCATAATTTAGTTAATCTTGTTCATACCCTCCATTCCAAAAGTTAGGTTATAATGATAATATTTAAATAATAATATCTAGTTATTATTTTTAGATGGGTGTTGTGTGAAAAAATAATATATTAAATATATTAAATTTAAAAAGATTATGACAACCCTGCTTTTTATTACAACTTAAACATGCTTTATTACATAAAACTTCACTTGATACAACAAAGAAGATCGAGAGGTTTAGCATCTTTGGGGCTTAGGATCATTACATAAAAAACTTAAAACATGAAATACAACATCTTTATTGAAAACTTCCTTTATATGACCACTAAATTCCCTCGTACTTATCATTTCATGGGATAACCTGAGGACATGCATAAGAAAAGGGTGAGCTATAAACCCAGTAAGGGAGTACAATACATGTTAGAAAATAGGCATATCAATAGAGAATAAAAGAAACATGAACATAAAGGCATGATAAAGCATGATAACCATAACATGGAAATGTGGCAACAACACTTAACATTGAATTAGCATGAGCCGTAGCTCATTGCACATGGAGCATGAGTAAACCCTCATTGCACATGAAGCACGAGTAAACCCTCGTTGCACTTGAATTAGCACGAGTCAACACTCATTGCACATGACGTATCATGATACTATACTTTACCCAATGCATTGGAGCGCTATAAGGGCGCACCCTTCTTAAACATTTCATTTCATGCATAAGTGTGCCACATGGATCATAAAACATGGATTCATAAAACATAATCATTTATTCCATGATAAAGGAATTTGGAATTCATACATGAAACTTTATAATCAATAAGTAAATGTGCATAAAGGTGAATACCCTTGATGGAGAAATGGGCATGGTATTCACTGCACAATGACATTGGCTTAGAAAATCGGTGCGATTTCGGCAGCGTAACGGCGTGACATAAGAATTCATAAAAAGGTTGATGAGAGAGAAAGGGGTTCCTCATCATATTTACATGTAATGGACAGTAAGGAGGTCATATAGATACATGTCCCAACAATTGAAAAGGAATTTAGATTCATGATACAAAAGTATTGCTTGAATGTAAAAGAAGAGAGAGAAGTTCCTTTCGGAATTTCGGCATAGTAACGGGTGTACATGGGAGGAATTTAATGAGAGAGAAAGGGGTCTACCATCATTCAAACAATAAAATGGCAGTATGGGGGAGGTGAGAAACCATAACCCAACATTAATAATTGAAATTAAAAGGGCAATACAACTTAAAGAAAATTGACAAAAATGAGAAAGGAAGAAAAAACACTTACTTGGAATTGTGCTTCCAAAGGCTAGAGAGAGGTTTGTGAGAGGATTATTGGGAGCTTGGGGCACCTTGTGAGGATTATAGAGAGAGTAGGTCAGAGTTTGGACGAACTAAAAGGGATTTTAGTGAGGAGGAAGTGAGAGCATGGTTGGGTTTATATAGGAAAGGTGAGAGAATTCTTTATTATTTAGGTTTGGGACCCCTTATATTAAACTAATCCAAAACCACAAACCATCCCATGGTTTTTGCCCATGGTTTCTGGAAAAGAAAAGAGGAAAACAATATTTTACAAGGCCAAGGTCCGAAATTATTAAAATAATAAAGATGCTTATGTGGAGGTGAGTCACACTCCCATGGAAATTAATTTAAAAGGGAAAAGTGTTGAATAAGTCTTGAGGGGTTCATTAATGCTTTGAAAAGTAAGTCAAACCAACCCAAAAACTCATTATTATAATGATAAAACAAATATTGGCCGAACATAAGGATTATGGTATTTTATTACATCACCATTGGGTCATTATGATGTCATAAAACACATTATAAATTTAAACGGTATTTAATTTTTACCCAAAAATATGACTGTCTCAGAAAATTATGAAAAATTCAACGTTGGATAATTTTTACGTCCTGATTCCAGAAATGAAATTTATTTTATCAAAAAAAAAATTCTAAATATGTTAATTTTCACTTTTAAAATAAAAACCAACATTTATCGAAAATTCACGGGTTTTGACAGAAATGACTTCCAAACCTTAATAAAAATTTTAATTGCATTCATAAAATTATAAGATCATTTATATTTAATAAAAATTAATTTAATATTAACTAATAATATTTTATTAAAATATTATTTAATTAAAAAATCCCTTAATTTAATAAAATTGAATTCTTAATTAAATAATAACTAAAAACACCATTTGTACTTTAAAAACTATTTACAATGTATCAAAAAGGACTAGAAATTATATTCATTATTATATAAAAAAAAAATAATGTACATGAACATAGTACTAACTATTTGTTACATAACCCCTTAAAACAGCTACATAAGACCTAAGGGTAAGGTGTGTGATGGTGACAGACTCTTGGGGTGGCTCGGATAGCATCGCTCGAGTGGTAATTTCAATCAACTTCCATTTTTCCCGTAGACGGTCACGTTCGAGCTTGATATAATGAATCTCAACTTGGGCTTGGTCAAGGACGAAGCCCAATGATGCCACCTCTTTTCCGAGCTTCGACAAATGGGCTTCGTATGGGGCAATTCTACTGGATGAGGCCATCGCTTCCTTTGTCTGAGTAAAATTGGGTTCGTTAAAGCCTTATATTTATACTAATCATGTGATCACTGTTCAATGTCTATAAAAGTAACGGTCACAACTCTTATCATAAAACCAAAGAAGTTGACATATTATAAAAACATTTTTCATAAAGAGACATTTAACTGGATCAAGAGGCGTTTTCCATTAATGAAACTTTGGGTCGTTACAATATCCCCCGCTTAAGAAATTTCACCCTCGAAATTTTCCTTTTCCCACACTAAAACAAATGTGGGTAACTCAGCTTCATCATATCCTCCGACTCCCAAGTTTCTTCTTCAAACTTGTGGTTTCTCCACAACACCTTGACGAGGGGCATTGTCTTATTTCGTAGAACTTTTTCTCTACGATCTAAGATCTTCACTGGTTGCTTCTCATAAGAAAGATCATCTTCAAATTGTACCACCTCGGAAGAGATTACATGTGAAGGGTCCGGTATGTACTTACTTAAGAGGGATACATGAAATACATCATGCACCTTGGCCATAGTAGGTGGAAGTGCTAGTCGATAGGCCACATCCCCAATATGATCAAGAATCTCGAAGGGGCCGCTGTACCTTGGACTTAACTTCCCTTTCTTTCCAAACCTCATGACCTTCTTCCACGAAGATATGCGTAAAGACACCATGTCTCCAACTTTAAATTCAAGGTCTCGTCGACGATTATCTGCATAAATCTTATGTCGACTCTGGGCTTCCTTGATATGCTGCTGAATGGTTTTCACCTTATCCACCATTTCTTTGACCATTTCTGGTCCAAGCAGCTTACGTTCACTGACCTCATCCCAACATGCCGGTGTTCTGCACCTTTTCCCATACAGGGCTTCATATGGTGCCATTTGGATGCTTGAGTGGAAACTGTTATTATAAGAGAACTCAACCAGAGGAAGATGTTGATCCCATCATACTTTAAAGTCCATTGAGCACGCTCTCAACATATCCTCAAGTGTTTGGATAGTCCGCTTGGATTGGCCATCAGTTTGAGGATGATAGGCCGTACTAAAGTTCAGTTCAGTATTTAGAGCATATTGAAGAATCTTCCAAAACTTAGAGGTGAATCTTGGATCTTGGTCAGACACAATAGATAGTGGTACTCCATGCAACCTTACCACTTCCCTGATATATATCCATGCCAGTTGATCCAAAGAGAAATCCTCTTGAATAGCAATGAAGTGTGCAGTCTTTGTAAGACGATCCACAACAACCTAGATTGCATTGTTGCCTTTGGATGTCCTTGGAAGTCTGGTGACAAAGTCCATGGTGATGTTTTCCCATTTCCATTCTGGTATGGGCAATGGTTGCATCATCCCCTTAGACTTCTTCCTCTTTGCCTTCACTTGCTGACACACCAAGCACTTTGATGTATATTCAGCGATCTCCTTCTTCATATTATCCCACCAAAAGTTTTCTCGGAGATCTCGATACATCTCTGTGCTCCCTGGGTGAATAGAGAAATTTGAACTATGTGCATCATCCAAAAGTTCCTTCTTCAGCTCCGGAATTGATGGAACACATAGTCTTTTCCCAAACCGCACAATTTCTTCTTCATTAAGATTAAACTCCGAGGATTTTACCTTTTTGATAGCTTCCACTTTTCCTTGAATTCCCACATCATCCTTTTGAGAATCCTTTAACCTTTCCATTAGATATGGTTGAGAAATCATTTGTGAAAGGATTAATGATGTTCCCTTCTTTATGATTCCCACATCCATCTTCATCAAGTCTAAGAAGATTGGATCCTTCTCAATTCTCATCATTGATAGAATCTCTGGATACTTTCTACTTAGGGTATCTGCCACCTTGTTCGCTTTCCCAGGGTGGTAATGTATTGAACAGTCATAATCCTTTATGAGATCTATCCATCTTCTCTGGCGCATATTAAGCTCTTTTGTGTGAATATATATTTAAGACTCTTGTGGTCAGTATATATCTCACATTTCTCTCCATAGAGATAATGCCGCCAGATTTTCAAGGAAAAGATCACATTGGCCAACTCTAGATCATGCGTCAGATAGTTTTTCTCATGGATTTTCAACTTCCTTGAGGCATAGGATATCACTTTATCATTCTGTATAAGCACACATCCTAAGCCCCTTTTTGAATAATCACTGAATACCACAAAAAGCTCCCCACTTGTGGGTAAAGTGAGCACGGGTGCAGTGATAAGCCTCCTTTTCAACTCATTGAAGCTTTCTTCGCATTCATCACTCCAAGAAAACTTTAATCCCTTTCGATTTAGCTTGGTAAGAGGGTTGGACAATCGTGAGAAATTTCTCACAAATCGTCGATAATATCCAGCTAACCCCAAGAAGCTACGGATATTGGTTACTGATGTTGGCCTTGGCCATCCCTCAATTGCATCTGTTTTAGAGGGGTCCACAGATATCCCATTGATTGTGATGATATGGCCCAAGAATGAGACCTCCTTTAACCAGAACTCACACTTGTTGTACTTTGCATAGAGCTTCTCCTTGCGCAAAGTCTCCAGTACAATTCTTAAATTCTCCTCATGGTCCTCCTTGGTTTTGGAGTATATTAGAATATCATCTATAAAGACTAACACAAATTTGTCAAGGTAATCTCTAAAGACTCTATTAATTAAGTCCATGAAGATTTATGGAGCATTGGTGTGTCCGAAAGACATTACTATGAATTCATAGTGCCCGTATCTTGTATGAAAATCAGTCTTGGGGGCATCTTCCTTCTTCATCCTTACTTGATAATATCCTGACCACAAGTCCACCTTGGAGAAGTATTGTTCTCCATGCAACTGATCGAACAAGTCATCAATTCATGGGAGTGGATACTTGTTCTTTATCATGATTTTGTTAAGTTCACGATAATCGATGCAAAGCCGCATTGACCCATCCTTCTTCTGGACGAATAGGACTGGTGCACCCCATGGTGAAGCACTTGGGCATATAAACCCTTTATCCAGATTCTCCTATAGTTGTTTCTTCAGCTCTTCATGCTCAACAACATCCATTCTATATGGAGTCTTGGATATTGGTAGTGCCCTAGGTATAAGTTCAATTGAGAACTCAACATCTCTTCTTGGAGGAAGACCAGGCAGTTCCTTGGGAAACACTTCCGTGAATTCCCTCACAATAGGCATTTCTTCAAGGATGGTTTCTTCTTTGGACTCAATCATCTGAGCCAGATACGCGTGCTCATAGGGCAGTAATATCCATGCTTGAGATGATGGAGCTAAAAGAGATTCATCTTCCTCCTGACACTTGTAAAGAATCGGGGGTCGATTCTCCATATGGAGGGTGATTTCCCTCTCCCGACAATTTATGTTGGCTCTATATAAGGAAAGCCAATCCATGCAAAGAATTGCATAAAATTCCACCAGAGGGAGTATGCCGAGGTTCTCCGGGAAATTCAATCCACAGATTATAATAGGGGAGGACTTATATTCATGGGATGCAATGATTGCCCCATTTTCCGTACTCACCGACATCTTTACTTCCATGATTTGTGGTGGTGCTGGGATTGTTCTACTAAACTTTCGAGATATAAAAGAATTCGTAGAACCTAAATCAAAAAACACGTTTGCTATTCTTGAATGAATAACTAGCATACCTGTCACCACTTCGTTGTCGGGGTTCACTTCGGTAGAAGTGATGGAAAAAGCTCTTCCTTGCTGTCTTGGAGGTTGTTGGTTGCCTCCGATAACCCTTGGATTAGGGCACTGATTTGAAAAATGACCCGGTTCTTTGCATTTGTAGCATTGAAAAATGAGTTGAGGTTCGAACGGATCATTCCTCTCCTCTGTCGCAGCCGCAGGTCCTTCTTACCGACAGTTAATAGCTATGTGCCCTTCTCTTCCACACCTGAAGCATTTTCTCGTCCCCTTAAGGCAATTTCCAGGGTGCTTCTTTCCGCACTTTTGGGAAGTGGGGTGCTGGAACTTCTTAGCGCCATTGGATTTATCCATCAGACCACCAGCATTGAAGTCCACCTTATGCTTCTTGTCCCCATGATACCCATGTGATTCTCCAATCTCCATTTCAACCTTGAGGGCACATCGGACAATTTCCTCATAGCTGTCGAAGTCACGGATCACTAATGCTTTCTGCAAGCTAGGCTTCAGCCCACCAAAGAAGTGGTCAACCTTGCATTTGGGGGTAACGACGAAGCCGTAAGCGTATCGTGCAAGACTAGTGAATTTTTCCTCATAAGCTCCCACAGATTCTTCATCTTTTTGCTTGAGGGAAAGGAAGTCCCTTTCCATCTTAAGCCGGAGGGTGTGCAGAAAATATTTATCGAAAAACATCTTCTGAAATTCCTTCCATTCCAAAGCCTCGATCTCCTCCTCAGGATTCGTATTTTTGATCAACGTCCACCATTGATCAGCTTCACCCTCCATACGATAAGCCTCCAGGAGAACCTTCTCTTGTTCAGAACATTGAAGGATGGAGAAGATCTTTTCAATGGAGTTGAACCATTATTCAGTGATCGTGGGATCAGATGATCCACTAAAAGTAGGAGGCCTTTGTCTCATGAAGCTCTCGATAGCAACTTGTTCTTTCTTAGGGGGGGTTGAACGATCCCCTAGACCCGTGTTTCTATTCAAAACTTGAGTAAGCTAAGAGATAAGCGTGACAAATTTCACGATCCTCGCTCCCATTGGATTGGGCATCTCATTAGTACAATCATCACACTGATCTTCACAACAGTTGTTAGCCCGAGTCCTCCTATTACCGGCCATTGGCTAGAATAAAAGGAAAGTTAGGGGTAACACATAAAGGGTAATCCAAAGACAAAATTTGATGACTTATAAATAAACTTTAATTTCTTCAACTCATGAGTCTATAGGATTCAATCTAGGCTTTTCATGATCTACTTTCTAACATATATTCTTAGGGGCATTTTTCCCTTAATAAGGGTTCATACTAAGATTGTGAATTTATCAAAACATATCCCATGGGAGTGTCGTAACCATGAGTGCAGAAAGGCCCGTTGTTGTGCACCAGTTCCTGTTCGAGTCTAGCTCAAAGTGGTGTTTCCGGGTTTTACCCCTAGGATACATCTGTGCCAGAGCCGCCTCTACCTGCTCGTATCCAGACAGGGATGTATTTGTTTGATAAACCACTTACTTAGCATTTACCAAAACTTAGGTATGTCTTTATTATACTTAGTCTTGTATCTAAGGCTTTACTAGGGTTTCCTAATCCCAAAAATCACTAAACCTATCCTCTGATACCAACTATGACAACCCTGCTTTTTATTACAACTTAAACATGCTTTATTACATAAAACTTCACTTGATACAACAAATAAGATCGAGAGGTTTAGTGTCTTTGGGGCTTAGGATCATTACATAAAAAACTTAAAACATGAAATACGACATCTTTATTGAAAACTTCCTTTACATGACCACTACATTCCCTTGTACTTAGCATTGCATGGGATAACCTGAGGACATGCATAAGAAAAGGGTGAGTTATAAAGCCCAGTAAGGGATTACACATGGAATAACATGAGGAGTACAATACATGTTAGACAATAGGCATATCAATAGAGAATAAAAGGAACATGAACATAAAGGCATGATAAAGCATGAAAATCATAACATGGAAATGTGGCAACACCACTTAACATTGAATAAGCATGAGCCGTGGCTCATTGCACATGGAGCAGGAGTAAACCCTCATTGCACATGAATCACGAGTAAAACCTCATTACACTTGAATTAGCATGAGTAAAAACTCATTGCACATGACGTATCATGATACTATACTTTACCCAATGCATTAGAGCGCTATAAGGGCGCACCCTTCTTAAACATTTCATTTCATGCATAAGTGTGCCACATGGATCATAAAACATGGATTCATAAAACATAATCATTTATTCCACGATAAAGGAATGTGGAATTCATACATGAAACTTTATAATAAATAAGTAAATGTGTATAAAGGTGAATACCCTTTATGGAGAAATGGGCATGGTATTCACTACACAATGACATTGGCTTAGAAAAGCGGTGCGATTTTGGCAGCGTAACGGCGTGACATAAGAATTCATAAAAAGGTTGATGAGAGAGAAAGGGGTTCCTCATCATATTTACATGTAATGGACAGTAAGGAGGTAATATAGATACATGTCCCGACAATTGAAAAGGAATTTAGATTCATGATACAAAAGTATTGCTTGAATGTAAAAGAAGAGAGAGAAGTTCCTTTCGGAATTTCGGCATAGTAACGGGTGTACATGGGAGGTATTTAATGAGAGAGAAAGGGGTCTCCCATCATTCAAACAATAAGAGGGAAGTATTGGGGAGGTGAGAAACCATACCCCAACATTAATAATTGAAATTAAAAGGGAAATACAACTTAAAGAGAATTGACAAAAATGAGAAAGGAAGAAAAAACCCTTACTTGGAAGTGTGCTTCCAAAGGCTAGAGAGAGGCTTGTGAGAGGCTTCTTGGGAGCTTGGGGCACCTTGTGAGGAATCAAGAGAGAGTAGGGCAGAATTTGGATGAACTCCAAGGGATTTTAGTGAGGAGGAAGTGGGAGCTTGGGTGGGTTTATATAGGAAATGTGAGAGAATTCTTTATTATTTAGGTTTGGGACCCCTTATATTAAAATAATCCAAACCACAAACCATCCCATGGTTTTTGCCCATGGTTTCTAGAAAATGAAAGAGGAAAACAATATTTTACAAGTCCAAGGTCCTAACTTATTAAAATAATAAGGATGCTTATGTGGTGGTGAGTCACACTCCCATGGAAATTAATTTAAAAGGGCAAAGTGTTGAATAAGTCTTGAGGGGTTCATTAATGCTTTGAAAAGTAAGTAAAACCAACCCAAAACCTCATTATTTTAATGATAAAACATATATTGGCCGAAAATAAGGATTATGGTATTTTATTACATCACCATCGTGTCATTATGATGTCATAAAACACATTATAAATTTAAACGGTATTTAATTTTTACCCAAAAATTTGACTATCTCAGAAAATTATGAAAAATTCACCATTGGATAATTTCGACGTCCTTATTCTAGAAATGATATTTATTTTATCAAAAAAAATTTCTAAATATGTTAATTTTCAATTTTAAAATAAAAACCAACATTTATCGAAAATTCACGAGTTTTGACAGAAATGGCTTTCAAACCTTAATAAAAATTTTAATTGCATTCATAAAATTATAAGATCATTTATATTTAATAAAAAGTAATTTAATATTAAATAATAATATTTTATTAAAATATTATTTAATTCAAAAATCCCTTAATTTAATAAAATTAAATTCTTAATTAAATAATAACTAAAAACGCCATTTGTACTTTAAAAACTATTTACAATGTATCAAAAATGACTAGAAATTATATTCATTATTATATACAAAAAAAATAATGTACATGAACGTAGTACTACTTATTTGTTACATAACCCCTTAAAACACCTGCATGAGACCTAAGGGTAAGGTGTGCGATGGTGACAGACCCTTGGGGTGGCTCGGATAGCATCGCTCGAGTGGTAATTTCAATCAACTTCCAATTTTCCCGTAGACGGTCACGTTCGAGCTTGACATAATGAAGCTTAGCTTGGGCTTGGTCAAGGGCGAAGTGTAACGCCCCGACCCCAGCTACCCAGAGTTGGTGCATTACTTCGTAACATTGGCATGATCACAAAAGATCAAGTATCGAAAGACCGATTAGTTTAGTAGCCTTGGAAACACTAGATACATTCATAAGTCTTTCATTACATCAAAAAGTAAACAAACTACAATAACATGGTCTTCATAGTCCACACTCATATCCTCACTGACTATTCTTGCAAGTCAGTCATAATACACTTCTCCACATCCTGGAAAATATTAAAACATTGAAAGGGGTGAGCTCAGATGCTCAGTAAGGATAACAATATTGCAGAAGCTTTTATAAGAAAACATAAGCATTTAAGGCAATGTATAACTAAAACAAAAGCCTTATTGAACTTGAACTTCAGCATAATATGGAAAAAGTAAAATAAAATAATGCCATTACTTACTCACATGGATATTCTACTAGACGAATAATCACATGAAATATTAATAACCACTTTCATAATGAGGGAATGTATAATGCCAGACATTCTGAAACATGTTGTCAAGGCCTCGGCCAAGACATCTGAAATGATTAAGGCCTCGGCCAAA
The DNA here is from genome assembly GCA_963277665.1 of Viscum album. Lineage (NCBI taxonomy): Eukaryota > Viridiplantae > Streptophyta > Magnoliopsida > Santalales > Viscaceae > Viscum > Viscum album. The sequence continues at coordinate 143,868,207 of OY728155.1, forward strand.
ACCATAAATTAAATTGGGAAAGGGCCTCGGCCAATTCCACGTCTAGTTGTGTCATGAGACCTACCGATGCATCGAGGAGCTATAGCGGGCTCCACCCGTCACATATTAAGTCCAATACATTCCTCATATGAATAGGTTTAAACATAACATAAATATTCGTATTAAAACTAGCATACGAAATGTCAACAATTTCTCCATAAACTATGGATGGTAAAAAATAACACATCCACAGTCAAATATTTCACAAAATGTTCAATGGAAGTTTTGTATCATAAATCAATTTCAATTAAAATTAAAACCCATCAAAGGATGTTGACATGGATGAAATCAAAGCTATTTGAGAGAAATATCTCTCCTTTTTGAAATCATTTAAAAGTCCCATAATTATAAAATAATACATTTACTTTGAAAATATTCTTATAATCTTGTTAGGGAAGCTTCGACGAAGTTATAATGGCGGAAAATAGCCGCACCCGCCGTATAAGTAAAAAAACATTCTTACCTTAAATTTGTCAAAAAGGTCAAAAAGTACATTGTTTGGAAAACGACGGTAAGATTCCTTTCAAAAACGTATAAGGGTATAAATGACTTTAACCCATTTTCTATTTAATAGTAAAAATGTTTTGAAAGACATTTTTAAGAAACATGGATGTGGATGATAACGAGGTCCTAGTAGATAATTATGTATAAACAAACTTGGATAATGAAGAGGTTGTGAAGTAAACCCTTAACTTGTACTTTTCCTTGGATGGGGTAGGTTAACCTCCTGTATAATGGTGAAATAATTGTTATTAAATTATAAAAGAATCATATACATTCATATGATATCATATATGATCTTTTAACATTGCTTTGTTAACAATATCTTAGATTTATCGTTGTTTCGGGTGTTAACTTACTCGTTTGCTTTTATATGTTTTGTTACGTAAGTCGTGTTTTTCATGGATAGGTTGTATCTTATTCATATCCAGAATGATATCATGTCCTTAAACATTATTTTTAAATCATCAAATAATAATTATACTTGAATGGATATGACGGAGAATGAATCTCATCGCGTTCGTGGAGACGGTAGTCCGTACGTACGCACGAGCGAAAATATCATTATTTTGATATTAAAATAATATATAATTGGATAGTATATCATATATAAAGAATCATTATCATGTTATATTTATTATTTACATGAATTACATATCATTATTATACCCATCTAAATAATAATATATTGAATAACAATTACACCACGACGTGGAGACGGTAAGCCGTACGTACGCACGTATGGTGACATGTCATTCAAATGATGGGTATAATACTGAATATGGTTGTTCCATATTTATAATAACATCACAGTATATAGAAGATACTAGAGTTATAATTTTATAATTGAAATAATAAACAAAGAGGGAGTGGAAGAAGAAAGAAAATTGAAAGAGGGTGATGAAAATGTTACCTCTTCTTCGGGTTCTTCCTTTTGATTTGATCAAAAGGACTCATTAGGATGGATTTATGACTAAAGTAAATCTTCTAGGATGAAGGGAGAGAAGTTGGGAGAGTATTTGGGCAGAGTTTGGCCGAACCAAAAGGCTTGGAAGTGTGAATAAGGTGGTAGAGGTGGGGGCCTTTTATAAGAGGAGAGGAGGGGCTCTTTTGGAAAGATTGAAATGTTACATTATTATACAATTCTTTTCGGATTCTAAAGGTCCCACAATTATATAATTCGTGGCTAAGGTGATAAGGGTTCGAAATCTACTCATCCAATAGGCTTTGGACAGGTGTAAGCCTTGGATTTTGCATTATCTTCTCATTTTATTTAAATCGTTAAATAATGAGGTCATCGCTGCATCATAATGATGTCATAAATAATTTAATTTATTTAATGTCTAAAAATTATAAAAAAAATACTATGATGTAGGAAATAGTTTTAGATTTCTAATGAATATTTATAGTCAAAATTTGGATCTGTGTAACCCCACTTAAAAACTGTTTTAGTAAAACAACTCATGTTTGTGTCAATTTAATTTTAACATTAAATAAATATATATTAATGTCATTTTCCAACTAAAGTGGCTCCATGGGGTCCCCAAGTTGACCCATGGGTTGTCTTGGTCGGCCATGACTCATCCAATAGGAGTAGGACAAGTGTCAAGCTCATCTCATATTATTAAAACATTATTTTTACCTTAAACTACACTAATTACCTCTAATCGCGATTAAGAACTTAAAAGTTACTATTCACCAAAAAATTATTTTAATCTCATTGAACCACATTTTACTTCTTAATGACAACCATGTATGTCGGATTTTTGAAAATCAAATCACAGAAGTGGTAATATTTCATTTTAACAAAAAATCAGTTTTTAACAACCACTTAGTGGTTTCACTATTCATCAAAAATTGAAGTTTTTCAGAATAAGGCCAAAATTTCACCCTAAGCTATAATTGATATTCCGAATTCAAAAATGATGTCTATTTTACAAAATTCCAAACATATAAGTTGTATTAATTAATTTTATAATTAATTCCCGCTGTTACAACAAATAGCGTGTTTTTAAGAAACAATTTATATCAAAAGATTGGCAATTGTTTATGTCCAATTTCAATGTTAAATTAATTCTAATGACCACCATTGGATAAAATGGTAAAAATATATTCTAATTATACTTTAAAACCACTAAATATTATAATTTATCACTATAAATTATTTTGATTAAAAAAGTTGTTTTTAAGTTTTTTTCACTATTCATAAAAATTTAGAAGTTCTCAGAAAAATACCAAAAATTCAACATAGGCTAATTTCAATATTCCGAATCCAAAAATGAAGTCCATTTTGATAAAATTTATAAAATTTCAAAAAGTAGGTATTACTATTCACAACGGCTAGTTTAATTAGTTGTGGTGTGTGTTAGAGCTCGAGGTTGCGTACAACACACACTATTGCATTATTCGAAGGGAAACGTACAGTGGAAGCTTGGGGTGTTACATTCTCCCCTCCTTCAAATAATTGCGTCCTCGCAATTTCTAGGGTATTACTGCATAAAAAGACTCGGGTGGTTTTTCATCATAAATTCCTCAGGTTCCCACGTTGCCTCTTCCATTTTATGATTTCTCCACAAAACCTTCACCAGACGAGTCGTCCAGTTTCTCAGCACCTGCTCCCTCACATCAAGAATCCTGACGGGCTCTTCACAATAGGAAAGATCGGGTTCCAGTTCTAATTCCTCATAGGTGAGTACATGTGTTGGGTCAGGCATGTATTTCCTCAACAGAGATACGTGGAACACATCGTGAACTTTGGAGAGACTTGGCGGCATTGCCAATTGGTAAGCTACAGCCCCAATTCGTTCTAGAATTTCGAAAGGTCCGATGTACCTGGGACTCAATTTACCTTTCTTACCAAAACGTATGACTCCCTTCCATGGAGATACCTTCAGGAAAACATGATCACCGACTTGAAATTCCAAATCCTTCCTTCGATTATCGGCATAGCTCTTCTGCCTACTTTGAGCTGCTTTGATGTGATTTTGGATTACGTTCACCTTTTCCACCGTTTCCTCCACCAGTTCTGGGCCTACAAGTTTTCTTTCACCAACGTCATACCAACAGGTTGGTGTACGACATCTCTTTCCGTATAACGCTTCATATGGTGCCATCTGAATACTCAAATGGAAGCTATTGTTATAGGAAAATTATACCAGTGGTAAATATTGATCCCACATACCCTGAAAGTCAAGAGAGAATGATCTCAACATGTATTCTAAGGTTTGAATAGTCCGTTCTGATTGTCCATCTGTTTGAGGGTGATAGGCAGTGCTCAAACGAAGTTCAGTATCCAAGGCCTTTTGAAGACTTTTCCAGAATCTTGAAGTAAAATGAGGATCACGATCAGAAACAATCGATAGGGGTACTCCATGAAGTCTTACAACTTCATTAATATATATTCTTGCTAGACGTTCAAGTGGTAGATCCTCCCGTATAGCCAGAAAATGTGCTGACTTAGTAAGTCGATCAACAATGACCCATATTGCATCATTCCTTCTAGGAGTCTTTGGTAGTCCCATGACAAAGTCCATCGTAATATTATCCCATTTCCACTCAGGTATGGGAAGAGGTTGCAATACTCCACCAGGATGTTGCCTTCCAGCTTTCACTTGTTGACAAACCATACACCTCGACACAAAATCAGCAATATCCCTCTTCATATTGTCCCACCAAAAATGTTCCTTCAAATCTCTATACATTTTGGTGCTCCCAGGGTGTATAGAGAAGTTGGAACTATGAGAATCATCCAACAATTCCCTTTTTAGATCAGGTATATCGGGAACACAAAGTCTCTTCCCGAATTTCAAAATTCCATCCTTATACACAAAGTCCCTCAATCTTCCATCATTCACACCTTTAATCTTCTTCTGAAATTCTTCATCATTGGTCTGAGAACTCTTAATCCTTTCTAGTAATGATGGTTTGGCAACCATTTAAAAAAGCATTGATGTTTCACCTTCCCTAGTTATTCCCATGTCCATCTTTACTAGATCCAAGAAAATTGGATCCCTTTCAATTCTCATCACATTCAAAAATCCATGGTCTTTTCTACTCAAGCATTTTCCACCTTGTTTTTATTCCCCGGGTGGTAATGTATCGTGCAATCATAATCCTTGAGTAGTTCAAGCCATCGCCTTTGCCTCATGTTGAGTTCTTTTTGTGTGAAAATATACTTCAAACTCTTGTGATCAGTATAAATCTCAAATTTTTCACCATAGAGGTAATGTCTCCATATCTTTAAAGCAAAGATCACAGCTGCTAACTCAAGATCATGAGTAGGATAGTTTTGCTCATGAATTTTTAGCTGTCGTGATGCATAGGCAATGACCTTATCATTCTGCATAAGGACACAACTGAGTCCTTTCTTCGATGCATCACTATAAATAACAAACCCATCATTCCCCGATGGTAGAGTCAATACAGGGGCATTGACTAATATTCTCTTTAGTTCTTCAAAACATTCTTCACACTCTTTTGTCCAGACAAATTTAATCCCTTTACGTGTGAGCTTTGTCAATGGGTTAGCCAATCTGGCAAAATTCTGGAAGAAACGTCGATAATAACCTGCTAAACCAATAAAACTGCGTACCTCAGTTATACTTGTTGGTGCTGGCCATTCTTGGATTGCCTTGGTTTTAGAAGTATCAACAGAAATTCCATCCTTAGAGACAATATGTCCAAGAAAAGAAATCTCATGAAGCCAAAATTCACACTTGCTAAATTTCCCATATAATTCATGTCTTCTAAGAGTCTTCAGGATAATGCGTAAGTGATTTTCATGATCTTCGTGGCTTTTGGAGTATACCAAGATATCATCAATAAATACCACTACAAAGTCATCAAGATATTCCTTGAAAACTCTATTCATTAGATCCATGAAAACAGAGGGTGCATTAGTCAATCCAAAAGGTATTACTGTAAACTCGTAATGCCCGTACCTTGTTCGAAATGCTGTCTTTGGAACGTCTTCCTTCTTCACACACAACTGATGGTATCCAGACCGAAGGTCAATCTTTGAAAAGTATTGAGCTCCATGCAGTTGGTCAAACAAATCATCAATGCGAGGTAGGGGATACTTATTCTTTATTGTTATAGCATTGATCTTTCTATAATCAATGCACAACCTCATAGATCCATCTTTCTTCTTAACAAAAAGAACAGGGGCTCCCCAAGGAGAAACACTAGGGCGAATAAATCCCTTATTACTCAATTCCTCTAGTTGTTTCTTTAGTTCAACTAATTCCACAGTGGCCATTCTATAAGGGGTCTTCGATTTGGGCCTTGATCCAGGAATTAAATCAATGGAAAACTCAACTTCTCGTTCTGGAGGATGTCCAGGTAAATCTTCCGGAAACACATCAACATATTCTCCCACAATAGGTACATCCTCTATTTGAATATTCCTTTCCTCATCCTCAGTAATTTCCTTCTCTTCCTCCCCAATAATTGAATTTAGTTGAGCTACTGGGGGTGGATCTAGATAAGAATTATGTGGCGACGATTCTGCTCTAAAGATAAGGTGTTCCTTATCATCATCATCAAGAATCGTAACCTCTTTCCTCTTACAATAAATTTTTGCATCATGGTCCGAAAGCCAATCCATACCGAGGATTATATCAAATTCAATCATGGGTATGACGATGAGATCAGCAGGTAAAGAACATTTAGGTTCTCTAATGGGAACTAATCGACAAAACTTTGTTGCAACAATACTTCCCTTAGGGGTTTTGACCGACAACTCCCTTGTTAAATCAAATTGGAAATATCTAATTTTCTTAGCAAACTGGGAAGATATGAAATAATGAGATGATCCAGAATCAAATAATGCATTTGCTAAACTTGAGGAAACCATTAAATTACCTGCCACCATGTCTTTCGGAGCTTCCACCTCAGCAGTAGTGATAGCATAAGCCTGGCCTTGATCCCTTGGCCTCTTCTGAGGTAAGTTCCCCTGACGCTTAGGACATTCATTTGCATAATGTACCTTCTCTCTACAATTATAACATTCCACATTGACAGCCGCTTTCTTTCCCTTGTATTCATGAGCTTGGTGGCCTTTTTCACCACACTTGTAACATACTCCTTTTCCTTTTAGACAGGCACCCGGGTGCTTCCTACCACAATTATCACAGGGTGGAAATTCATTTCTACCCTTCTTCCCTGTTTCCTTATTTCCTTTCCCAGAGTTTTCAGCGGATCTCTTCTTATCTTGCTTTGATTTAAAGTCATAAGACTTAGAGAATTCCTTTTCCGTCTTGATAGTGCACGAGACAATACCTTCGTATGAAGAGAAGGTTTGTGATACTAAAGGTCGACGGAGAAATGGTTTCAACCCATCAAAGAAACGATCAGTCTTACTTCTTGGGTTACGTATGTAATCTGCAGCATACCTTGCTAACCTTGTAAAGTTAGCCTCATACTTTGCGACATTCTCATCCTCCTTCTGCCCCAGACTCAGAAATTGCCTTTCCATATCCGCTCGATGGTCTCGAGGAAAGTATTTTTCTAAGAACAGCTCTTTGAACTCCTGCCATTCCATGTTTGTTAATTCATCATCTTCCTTTGTGTTTTGAATTAGTGACCACCATTGATCGGCATCTCCAGTGAGGCGGTAAACTGCCATGACAACATTCTCCCTTTCACTACTCCCCAAGGCATGGAATATTTTCTCAAAGGAATTTATCCATTGCTCAGCTACTATAGGATTTGTACTCCCATTGAAGGTTGGCGGTTGTTGCCTCATGAAACGGTCTAGCATTGATCCTCCACGTTGCGGATCAGGGTGCTCCATACGAGTAAGGTTGTTATTCATAACCTGCATGAGTTGTCCCAGTACGGTGAGAAGCTGATCAGCACCAGTTGTATCACTAGCTCCACCATAATTATCCTGAGCAGGAGGGCAATCCCAACACGGAGTGCGTGCATTGATACGGTTTCCATTCCTTCCACTAGGCGCCATTTCTAAATAATGGCATAAACTAGATTAGTTCATGAATCAAAATACATAATTCCATACTTGTAAAACACTTAACATAAATTGAACTAATTATGGATATAATCCATAATTATAAAAATGTTTTCTTTGAGGAAGTATATACTCGTAACCCTTCATAGGGGTTTGTAAAGAAAATGGGAATTATCCAAAGCATATCCCCCGGGAGTGTCGTAACCAAGAGTGCAGCAAGGCCCATTGTCGTGCACCAGTTCCAGTTCGAGTCTAGCTCAAAGCGGTGTTTTCGGGTTTTACCCCTAGCTACATCTGTGCCAGAGCCACCTCTACCTGCTCGTATCCAGATAGGGATGTATTGCTCGGAAAACTCACAACATCTCTACAATACCAAAATTCTAGGAAGTTCTTCTATACTAATCCTCAAATTCTATCTTCGGGATATGTGCTCTAATCAGAGTTTATCTAAATCTAGCTTCCAAGGTTAGTACTAAATTGCCTCTGATACCAACTGTAACGCCCCGACCCCAGCTACCCAGAGTTGGTGCATTACTTCGTAACATTGGCATGATCACAAAAGATCAAGTCTCGAAAGACCGATTAGTTTAGTAGCCTTGGAAACACTAGATAAATTCATAAGTCTTTCATTACATCAAAAAGTAAACAAACTACAATAACATGGTCTTCATAGTCCACACTCATATCCTCACTGACTATTCTTGCAAGTCAGTCATAATACACTTCTTCACATCCTGGAAAATATTAAAACATTGAAAGGGGTGAGCTCAGATGCTCAGTAAGGATAACAATATTGCGGAAGCTTTTATAAGAAAACATAAGCATTTAAGGCAATGTATAACTAAAACAAAAGCCTTATTGAACTTGAACTTCAGCATAATATGGAAAAAGTAAAATAAAATAATGCCATTACTTACTCACATGGATATTCTACTAGATGAATAATCACATGAAATATCAATAACCACTTTCATAATGAGGGAATGTATAATGCCAGACATTCTGAAACATGTTGTCAAGGCCTCGGCCAAGACATCTAAAATGATTAAGGCCTCGGCCAAAACCATAAATCAAATTGGGAAAGGGCCTCGGCCAATTCCACGTCTAGTTGTCTCATGAGACCTACCGATGCATCGAGGAGCTATAGCGGGCTCCACCCATCGCATATTAAGTCCAATACATTCCTCATATGAATAGGTTTAAACATAACATAAATATTCGTATTAAAACTAGCATACGAAATGTCAACAATTTCTCCATAAACTATGGATGGTATAAAATAACACATCCACAGTCAAATATTTCACAAAATGTTCAATGGAAGTTTTGTATCATAAATCAATTTCAATTAAACTTAAAACCCATCAAAGGATGTTGACATGGATGAAATCAAAGATATTTGAGAGAAATATCTCTCCTTTTTGAAATAATTTAAAAGTCCCATAATTATAAAATAATACATTTACTTTGAAAATATTCTTATAAGCTTGTTAGGGAAGCTTCGACGAAGTTATAATGGTGGAAAATAGCCGCACCCGCCGTATAAGTAAAAAAACATTCTTACCTTAAATTTGTCAAAAAGGTAAAAAAGTACATTGTTTGGAAAACGACGGTAAGATTCCTTTCAAAAACGTATAAGGGTATAAATGACTTTAACCCATTTTCCATTTAATAGTAAAAATGTTTTTAAAGACATTTTTAAGAAACATGGATGTGTATGATAACGAGGTCCCAGTAGATAATTATGTATAAACAACCTTGGATAATGAAGAGGTTGTGAAGTAAACCCTTACCTTGTATTTTCCTTGGTTGGGGTAGGTTAACCTCCTGTATAATGGTGAAATAATTGTTATTAAATTATACAAGAATCATATACATTCATATGATATCATATATGATCTTTTAACATTGCTTTGTTAACAATATCTTAGATTTATCGTTGTTTCGGGTGTTAACTTACTCGTTTTCTTTTATATGTTTTGTTACATAAGTCGTGTTTTTCATGGATAGGTTGTATCTTATTCATATCCAGAATGATATCATGGCCTTAAAGTTTATTTTTAAATCATCAAATGATAATTATACTTGAATGGATACGACGGAGAATGAATCTCATCGCGTTCGTGGAGACGGTAGTCCGTACGTACGCACGAGCGACAATATCATTATTTTGATATTAAAATAATATATAATTGGATAGTATATCATATATACAGAATCATTATCATGTTATATTTATTATTTACATGAATTACATATCATTATTATACCCATCTAAATAATAATATATTGAATAACAATTACACCACGACGTGGAGACGGTAAGCCGTACGTACGCACGTATGGTGACATGTCATTCAAATGATGGGTAGAATACTGAATATAGTTGTTCCATATTTATAATAACATCACAGTATATAGAAGATACTGGAGTAATAATTTTAGAATTGAAATAATAAACAAAGAGGGAGTGGAAGAAGAAAGAAACTTGAAAGAGGGTGATGAAAATGTTACCTCTTCTTCGGGTTCTTCCTTTTGATTTGATCAAAAGGACTCCTTAGGATGGCTTTATGACTAAAGTAAAGCTTCTAGGATGAAGGTAGAGAAGTTGGGAGAGTATTTGGGCAGAGGTTGGCCGAACCAAAAGGCTTTGAAGTGTGAATAAGGTGGTAGAGGTGGGGGCCTTTTATAAGAGGAGAGGAGGGGCTCTTTTGGAAAGATTGAAATGTTACATTATTATACAATGATTTTCAGATTCTAAAGGTCCCAAACTTATATAATTCGTGGATAAGGTGATAAGGGTTTGAAATCTCCTCATCCAATAGGCTTTGGACAAGTGTAAGCCTTGGATTTTGCATTATCTTCTCATTTTATTTAAATCGTTAAATAATGAGGTCATCGCTGCATCATAATGATGTCATAAATAATTTAATTTATTTAATGTCTAAAAATTATAAAAAAAATATGATGTAGGAAATCTTTTTAGATTTCTAATGAATATTTATAGTCAAAATTTGGATCTGTGTAACCCCACTTAAAAACGGTTTTAGTAAAACAACTCATGTTTGTGTCAATTTAATTTTTACATTAAATAAATATATATTAATGTCATTTTCCAACTAAAGTGGCTCCATGGGGTCCCCAAGTTGACCCATGGGTTGTCTTGGTCGGCCATGACTCATCCAATAGGAGTAGGACAAGTGTCAAGCTCATCTCATATTATTAAAACATTATTTTTACCTTAAACTACACTAATTACCTCTAATCGCGATTAAGAACTTAAAAGTTACTATTCACCAAAAAATTATTTTAATCTCATTGAACCACATTTTACTTCTTAATGACAACCATGTATGTCGGATTTTTAAAAATCAAATCACAGAAGTGGTAATATTTCATTTTAACGAAAAATCAGTTTTTAACAACCACTTAGTGGTTTCACTATTCATCAAAAATTGAAGTTTTTCAGAATAAGGCCAAAATTTCACCCTAAGATATAATTGATATTACGAATTCAAAAATGATGTCTATTTTACAAAATTCCAAACATATAAGTTGTATTAATTAATTTTATAATTAATTCCCGCTGTTACAACAAATAGCGTGTTTTTAAGAAACAATTTATATCAAAAGATTGACAATTGTTTATGTCCAATTTCAATGTTAAATTAATTCTAATGACCACCATTGGATAAAATGGTAAAAATATATTCTAATTATACTTTAAAACCACTAAATATTATAATTTATCACTATAAATTATTTTGATTAAAAAAGTTGTTTTTAAGTTTTTTTCACTATTCATAAAAATTTAGAAGTTCTCAGAAAAATACCAAAAATTCAACATAGGCTAATTTCAATATTCTGAATCCAAAAATGAATTCCATTTTGATAAAATTTATAAAATTTCAAAAAGTAGGTATTACTATTCACAACGGCTAGTTTAATTAGTTGTGGTGTGTGTTAGAGCTCGAGGTTGCGTACAACACACGCTATTGCATTATTCGAAGGGAAACCTACAGTGGAAGCTTGGGGTGTTACACGAAGCCCAAGGATGCCACATCTTTTCCAAGCTCCGACAAATGGGCTTCGTATGGGGCAATTCTACTGCATGAGGCCATCGCTTCCTTTGTCTGAGTAAAATTGGGTTCGTTAAAGCCTTATATTTATACTAATCATGTGATCACTGTTCAACAGCTATAAAAGTAACGGTCACAACTCTTATCATAAAACCAAAGAAGTTGACATCTTATAAAAACATTTTTCATGAAGAGACATTTAACTGGATAAAGAGGCATTTTCCATTAATGAAACTTTGGGTCGTTACAAAGATAAATACCAAATTTTTTTGAGATGTTACATTATCCTCTCCTTTAATAAATTGAAGCCTCAAAATATTAAAATACACTTTGAAAATCAATGGTTGATACTTGAAAATTATTTTGTGTGAAACCTACAGCGTAAATAGGTTTAATAACACATCCTATTAATAATAAGGAAAGTTAATTGCGAATTTCACCACAAAATTATGATTTTGAATAGGATAACATTAGTGGGAAGTGAAAAACTGTACATGGAATAGAAATATAACTATCAAGTTCTGACAATGAGTGATAGAAAACACAGTCATTAGAAAATTTAATCATCAAAAAACCATAAATTTTTTATTTGTTAAAAGACCATTTATTTCTGAGAAAGAAAAGTAAATAGATAAAATTTTTGTTCCAAAATATTTTTCTTAGAGTTGAGTAATTCTTTCACTCTCTAAGAATATAAGAAAATATACTTACTTTATATGTTTCTTTTTCATAATCACAATCTTAGCCTTTGGTTATTCCATGAACTATTTCAACTCCATTTCTTATACCATGAAATGGATATTCAAGATTATTTTTTTCATACCCGAATCACTTTTAATGAATCACAAGGTTCTCATGTCGTTCCTTCCTCCTATAAATATTTATAAAAAGCAAAATTGTTATCACAGGATATCCAATATGATAAATCATACTTTAAACTGAAACAATAATTTTCAACGTTCAAATTAATCCATTCCATAAAAAGTCACCTTAAGAATCATTCAAAATAATTCTCTTTAAATTCAAAGTTTCAAAAATTTGGAAGGAAGGTCATTAAATTTCCAAAATCAACTTAACATTAGATTCCCCAAGAAAAAAAATGTGTTCTTATTTTCATATATCAAATATATAAATACCATCATCATTTATTCTCTTGAAACATGGTAATGACATGAATTTCCATAAACAATTATTGAAAACATGCATGTTTTATTATTAATAATATTAAACAAATGTTATTTGTTATATTTTTTAAATGTTATAAACTCCATCAATGAGAGTATAAACCACAACCACTTTGTCAATATATAAATAATAAGTTCCCAAGTAGTTAGTACTATCCAATTTAATTTATGCATATCAATCATCTCTTTATCCCAATACAATTATCACGACATAAGGATCATATTATGAGTTATCTTTCCCTCAAACATGTATTTTCCAAGAATTTAAACATTCCATAGAATCACTTTTCTTGGTATCATTCAACATAAGCCTTCAAATCCTTAACAAAAAAGTATTGTAGTACAATCCTTATATATTTCATAATTCAGATAACAAATACATCATTGATAAAATACTCAAATAACATAATTATTGAATCCAAACACAAGAATATTAATCTTTCTTCTTTATATTTGGTAATATAATAATCTTCACCATGATCTATTAGCTTCTTTTGATGTGCATTCTTTTGATGCTTGGGGAATTTATTTATGTAGTGCCCCATTTAACTATAGTTGAAACACTGAATATCAGGTTTTTCTTTCTTCCCATTGAATTATTTTTCCTGGTGACCCTTTTCTATGTATTTATAAATAATTACCAATCCTTTCAACCATTTACAAGGGTTATTATTTCCACAATTATAACATGTCGCAAAATACTTTTTTTTACTTTATCTATATTTTCACAGATTTCCTATTTTTATTATGATTTCTTTTGAATCCATAATACTTATAGAATTGTTTATCTATCTCATTAGCACATGATACGATGTCCTTATATAATGAGAATGACAAGGATACTAGTTCTCTTTGAAATATTTTCTTAAGACCATAAAAGATATGACCCTTCTTACTATTTGGATCACATGCATTGGTGAGGTTCCCATTCAATCTACTAGGTTACATTTATATATGAAGACATACACTAGAATGGATCATATCATTATGAAACATAATGTTTAATTCCAAAACTAGTGAAATACTTAAAATAAATTAAAAATTTTATGTATATATAATCTTATAATCATAAATATATTTTCTTTAGGTTTTTCTTATATAATTATACTCAAAGTCTATCTTAGGTATATGTTCACAAATCTATGATTTTCTAAATCTAGTTCCCGAGATTTTTACAAAACTTCTCTTGATACCAACTGTAACTACCCCAAACCTAGTAGCCCAAAGCTAGTGCCATACATTATTGTATTAGAATAAGATACACAGAATCAAATCCTAAAGGACTGAATAGTTTATTAGTCTTTGTAAACTAGATACATATTTAAAATTAAAATCACTTTGTAAACATAAAATAAAAAAATATTTCCTTTGATAACACAATTTTTTCCATAACATAACCCTATATATCAATCATAATAAGCTTCTTGGAAACCTAGGTCGAAATAAAACATAAAAAAGGGGTGAGATCAAATGCTCAGTAAGGGTATGTATATAGAAAAATTTGTCCTAAATAATGAAGAACAATTATGGTAAGGTAAATAACTGAAATACATTCCATTTAATCCACAATTTGAGCACAATATGGTTGGAATAAAATATGATCAAGTAATTCCATATATATAATCACATAGGCTAGAAAAATTATCAATGGATATTTTAAAATTCTAATAATCCAATAGAAATAAATAATTAATCTCATAACGATGGAATGCATAATTTCAGACATATGAAATATACCATCAAGGCTCCATACCAAGAGTATAACATCATCAATGCTTCATACCAAGAATCTATTACTGTCAAGGAATCATGAAATTAATCTAATACTATCATTGATTCATTCTAAGAATCTAATATCATCAATTTTATTGGATTCCTCATATATTTAAATGATAAATTTAATTCATGAATCAATATTCCTTATCAATAAAATCAATAACTATCCATATTGGAAGAACTAGTCACACTAAATATCAATACTTTTCCGAGTAAAAATGATAATAAACCATCAAAATAAACAATAAGGATTATAATAATACAATATATTCACAGTGGATCATATGTATATTAATGTTTTTAAGTCATTGATGAGTGAAAATATCTTTAAAAACATTCTTGGGGAAAATATCGTTTTTCACTTTGAAATTCACTTTTTTAAAAATAGACTCTCACAAAAATATTTAAAATAAATTTCATTGAAAATAATCTTTGAAAATTATAAAATAGTATTTCAGAAATTTTAGTAGTCATTATGGTTGTAAATTTTGTTCATGCGATACACATTAAAACAAATATTCCTTTAACTTTTTTTGCTAAAACCCAAACGAGCATTATTTTGAAAACAACATGAAGATTCCTTTAGAAACATTTTTTAAAAAGTAAAACATGGGTACAAATTAATTTAAACAATTTTATGAGAATATTAAAAACCTTTAAAAACATTTTTCCACATATAATATTTAAGATAAATATTCCCTAGTGGATACTTAAATATAAATAATCTTGAATAATAATGAGATTGTGAAATAAACCCTTAACTTACACTTTAATTTATTTAAAATTGATTTAAATTTATGTATAATGGCTTAAATCATGTTATTAATTTATAACATAACCATATTCATATTTATGATATCATATATGATCCTATTATATCATATTATCAATTTTTTGTTAATAACATTTCTTTATTTTCATTGTGTCAGGTGTTATTTGCCTTATTTTCTCAGGCATATTTTTCTATGAATGTCCCGGTTATTTTACATTGGATATAGTTCCATCATATGAAGGATTATATTAAGGTCATATATATCATATTTTTTCATTATATACATTTTATAATCATTCTTGAATGGTGAACATGGAATACGAATCACATCGTGTCGTGGAGACGGTAGAATGAACGCATACATGAGTGACAATATCATTACCTTAATGATGAAAGGGTATGGAAGAAATTGGTATATTAATTTTCCATAATAATTTAATAATTATCATATATATTAATTATTTCTATCATTATACCCATCCAAGTAAAGTGGCTATGAAAAATAAATTACACCACAGTGTGGAGACGGTAAGCCGTACGTACACACGTGTTGTGCTTTCATTTTTATAGGATGGATAAAAGGTGGAATATGGTCATCCCATAATCACAATAACATATCATTATATATATTATAATATATTTATTATTTCATTATATAAACAACACATTAATAGGAAGTGGAAGAAGAAATAAAGCTGAAAGAGTCGACAAAGATGATTACCTCTTCTTCGAAAAACTTCCTTTAATATCTTCTTAAGGGATCAAGGGTTAATCATTTGGAAGGACCAGAACCCCTAAAACTCAATCAAGTATGTTTATAAGAGAAATGG
This sequence comes from Viscum album, assembly GCA_963277665.1. Classification (NCBI taxonomy): domain Eukaryota; kingdom Viridiplantae; phylum Streptophyta; class Magnoliopsida; order Santalales; family Viscaceae; genus Viscum; species Viscum album. Next base: position 143,884,355 of record OY728155.1, read on the forward strand.
TTAGGTATTGGTTGATATATGTGGATCAATGTGGTGTAAATATGTGTTGATTGAGTGTCCTTTTATAGTTGAGGTGAGGGGCACTTTTCGAAACTCTCAAAATATTAAAATATAATAAGGATATTCTAGATCCAAATACTTTAAAATGGACCATAAATCAATATGTAATGACATTTTAGTTCATACCAATTTGGTCTTATTTAATATTTTCATGTTTTTTAAATAATTTAATCAAATATTAATTCAAAAAATATATCACTATTGTCAAATTTGATACTATTCATTTAATTTGACTTTAAATACATCATGAAAAAATGGGAATTCGAATATAATGATTTCAAACCTCTATAATATATCCTATATATCTATAAAATTTTTTATACACATCATGTAATCGAAAATATATAAAAATTATTATTTTTAAAATCAGTTATTTTATTTTTCTACTAATTAAATAAATACTTTATTGGCATTGTAGAAGCATTTAAGGTAATTATATAATTTTAAAAAAGTAAATATAAATGTATATAATGAAAATAATTTCATTAATATCAAAATATAAATTTATTTTAATTCATATCTTGATTTTCCCCCTATGTGGACAAATAAAATATATTAAATACAAATATAGTGACAAAATGGAAAGTTAGTTTTCAATTAAAATGTAGTATTTCTAAATATTCACTGAAAAATCAATATTTTTAGGAAAATACCAAATATTCTCCCTAAGAAATTTTTTACATAATTATTTTAAAAATTAACTTTATTTTTTCAAATAGAATTTAGAAAAGTTTCAAAACTTATTTTTAAAACAAGTGCGTTATCAAAAAGCGGTAAACCTGCCTTTAGAAAAAATACAGGTTTTTATGCTAAAAGTGGATTTATATATAGAAAATGCACATGATCAATGTTAAAAATTAGACTGAATATATTATATTTAAATTTAAATAATATATATATATATATACATGTGTAAACCATATTTTCATAATTCAGTTAATTATATTCTTACTCACCATTGTAACAACTAGGTTATAATGATAACATTTAAATAATAATATTTTGTTGTTTGATTAAGATTAGTGTTTCATTAAACATAAGCTACTGAAGGGATTAAATTTAAAAATTACATACCATAAAATCTTGGGGTGTTACAGATAAGCCTTGTTTTTATCTCCTTGAATATTTCTTCACATGCATCAATCTATTGAAACATTAATCCCTTATGATTCATCATGATTAACAATTTTGAAAATCACTATAAGTTTATCACAAGTCATCAATAACACCTAAAAAGTATATGTAAACTAGAGATATCATTACCAATGCTGGTCTAAAATAGTCCACAGTCACCTTTTTCTTATAAGGTTCGACAAATATCCCCTTTCTAGTGATAACATACCCCAATAATGATACCTCCATCATCTAAAACTCACATTTAATGTACATTTCATATAGAATATCCATTTTAAAAGTCATTATCATAGTATTAAAATACTCCTCATACTACAACTTACTTTTAGAGTATATTATAATTTAATCTATAATGAAAACCCCAAATTTGTCAAATAAATTTATTAAGACTCTAATTATTATCTCCAAGAAGGTTGCATCAAAATTTGTTACTATATAGAGAATAACTATGAAACCATAATGTCCATAACTTTTTCTAAAGGAATTTTTTGCAAAGATACTACTTATTAAAAACTAATTTGTGATATCTCAAATAAATTTCCATCATAGTTAAATACACAGACACATATATTTTATCAAATAAGTCATCAATCCATTGTTATGTATACTTGTTTTTTATCATTATTTTATTGAGTTAAAGATAATAAATTTATAGGAACATTGACCCATAATCATTTATGACTAAGAGGATTATCACACCCCAAAGGGGAAACACTGAGGTGTTTAAAACCCTTCCCCAAATTAAATTACAATTTGTTATTCTGTTCTTCTAACAAAGTGTTGTCCATTCTACACGGATTCTTGGATATGGGTAGATATCCATGAATAAGTTCAATTGATAACTCAACCTCTCGGTCAGGAGGAAGACCCGAGAAATATTTTTAAAATAAATTATTATAGTCCCTCACAATGGGAAAGTATTCAAGAATGAATATCTTCTTAGAATCATTCATTTGAGCTATATATTCTCTCTCATAAGGAAATAACTTCCATGCCTAAGAAGTAGATTCCAAAATATATCCATCCTCCTCTACAAAATTTTATAGAATCTATGGATTACTCAATATGTAAAGAGTGATATCCCTCTCATGATATATTATGTTAAATTTATATAAAAATATCCATTCCATACCAAATACAGCATGAAATTCCCCTAATGTAAGTAAAAGAAGATATTTTGGGAGATTAAATCCATAAACATTGACTTGGGTGGAGTTATATACTTGAGATGAAATAATTTAACCATTTGGTGTTCTCAGAGATAACTCAACCTCCATGTTTTACTGCAGTGTTTGAATAATTTTAGTAAAATTTGAATATATAAAAGAATTTATACAATTATAATCATATTAGACATTTGAATCTCTTGAATGGATAATGTGGTAACCTTTCACTATTTCATTCAAGTTCTATACATTTCTGATTAAAAAAAACATTAATAATGAGAATAGTTAAACTAAACACAATTTTAAAGAGAAAATATTAACATAGAAGGAATAAAAAATTAATGGCATTTATATCTTAACATATGAGAATATAGGTTTTAATCTATGTTAATTTTTCTATTAGGTTCTCTAACCTAATAATATATTCAAGTCCATCACAATGGTTCATAAAAATTTTGTGAATTTACTAAATGATATCCACATATAGTTCTAATCCATGTTTTTCGTAAGGAGTATTTTCTATGCACCAATGATAAGTCAATTTAATAGTCAATGAGCCCTTTCGGGTTTATTACCCTAGGTATATCTACACTAGAAACATATCAACTTATTTTATAGAGACATGTATATTCCTAATCATGGACCACTCACACTATATTTTCACATGATTTTTTCCAATACATAGAATTATACCTAGGGGTTTTATTAATCTATTAATGTCATAGTACACAGAAATAATTTTTTCTTTCTCATATTCTAGCTACAACAACCCAATAATTATATATATATATATATATATTATTAAATTAATTTTAGTATAAATATCCAATAAACACAATCCAATTATTGAAAAGCCTTATATATCTGAAATACTACATTCATAGTAGATAAAAATGGGACAAAAACACATAATATTTATTATATTATACATAATGATATCCTAAATCAATTTGAGATCCTAAAACTATGTAGGAAATATTAGGAAATACATAAAAAACAGCGTGATCTAAAAATATGATTAAGGGAATAAGCAAGATAAAAGTTATAATATATGAGTCAAAAGGCATAACATGATATCATTAAAGGAAAGTATAAAGGATAATCATATAAAATTATTAAATAAATTACATGAAATAATATGATCATGAAAACATTGTAATGTTATATAAATATAAAACATGACATAAGTATAAGTGAAGGATAACTTCCAAGACAATATCACATAGTAGATAGAGTCCCATAATTGATCAGGTTTACTTCATAATCCCTTAAATATCATCTCACGAGGCATAAAAATTACATATTTAAGTAGAGTGATATATTGGTGAACCCTTCATATCATGTACATGGATATGTGTGATAGATAAGGAAATTAAACACAAGACATAAATATAAGAATTACCCATGGGATGAAATGGGTTTTATATTCATGTCTTATAACAAAAAATAATTACATATCATAATTAATTCCATTAAATAAGGGATTAAATCAACCTTGGATGTTCATATATAAATAAATAATAATTATAAATGAAAATTATGTCCATGTGAATTGATGACATGAAAAGGAGTGGAGAAATAATTTCAGAAATGTTCCATTTAAGAGTTGTTTTAGGAAAAAAGGTTAGAGAATAATTAAAGAGGGAAAGGGCATAATAATTTTCATAAAACAAAAAATGAAAAAATTATTATTAAATAATAAATTTATTAGTTTATGAAAATATATGTATTAAAATATTTTATGTAGTAATACTTTAATGCATGTATAAAATGGAGAAGTTCCCTTTAATAGAGTTTTCCTATCGAATCAAATTGAGGAGGGAACCTATAAAATATGTATACCCCCATAAAGGAAAACTAAATGAAACTCTGTATATATTTTAAGGACATATATATTGAATATATAAGAAGTAAATAATAATAATATAGAGATAAATTGGGAAAAAGAGAGAGAATTCTGGAAAAAGAGATAGAAATCATTACCCAAAGAAAATAACATTATTCAGAGAGACTCCTTACCTTAGGTTCCAAAAACATTATTCAACTGCACTTATCATGAAAAATAAAATAAAATTATATTCATATACTATATAATTATACTAAAATAATGTTTTTTCATTTACTAAAACTTCCTTGAGATTTAATATTTAATTTCATTGTTTCGAGAGATTTTATTCCATGATTCCGAGGCCAAATTTATTATAAATATTTATTGAAGTTAATTAAAAATGGGACTATAATTATAATAATTAATTTTAGTTATATTAATTTTCATATATAAATTTAAATGGTCCAAAATATCCATATGTGTTCCAATATAACATTGATTTATTTCGTATAAGTGTAATTAGTATATCATTAGTTCATTTAGGTGCCTTTACTAACCATCAAGAAATAGATTAGTTTTATTTAATTAAAAGAATATTAATATATTATAAAATATGAAATATGTTATATGATACTTATTATAATCATATTTATCCATAATAAAAATTATATAACCATCCTTGAAGGCCGTGGATAAAAATTAAGTATGATGTTCATAGAGGCGGTGTACCGACCATATTTTGATCAACATTTTAATTTTAGAATCTATTTAATAGTGGAAATAATATGGATATTCCAAAATAATAATAATAAATAATAAATTTATGATAATGTTGTTACTATGTCATGGATGATGGAAAAAATATGTGTGTGGTAGAATAATAATAAAATTGAAATAGGTTTAGTTGATAATTTTCCTATTACTTTGTCTGTCTCCTCTTAGGATACTTGTTAAGGCTCCATCAAATAGTATTTGGAATGAAAATGGATTATAGGGATAGGGGAATATAATTGATGAGAAATTTGGACATTTTTTGGAAATCTTCAAGGCTTAGAATGTGGGAGGAGAAGGGGCGATTAGGGGTGGTAATTATAATGTTTGGAGAGAGGTATTTTTTTAATATTATATTCATTAGTTTTTTATTATAGACCATGAATACCAATAATGGATATTCTTATGATGATATATAGTAAATAATTCATTTCAGTTTGATTTTTTTTTATTATATCCCACCATACACAATAAATCATGTATTTAACTAATAATTTTAAATATCAAATTTTGTCATAATTCAGTATTCAGTAAAAATTTGACTATTTTATATTTATAAAAAAATTAAACCTAACCATTTATTTATGTATATATTCTAAAAATGAAATCTATTTTATTGAAATAATTTTCTATTTATGATAAATTTACTTTTTATTTAAAATCCTTATTTTTTTTGCAATATACCATATTTTATATTATTATATATTTTCTTACCCTTTTAAAGATTACATATGGCCCCATAAAATTATATTATATCTATAATGTATCGTAATATTATTTTATAATATTAGTTTATGAAAATAAATTTTATATTAAATCATTATATTTATTATAAAAATTCTCATAAAATATTTAAAATTTACAAAAAATAAAAATACATATTGTATAGATTTTGAAACATTTATTTACTAGTATCATGATATAAATATGTCATAATTAAATTTAATAAGTTAAAAAATTATTATTTTACACTTCCAAAGGTAAGGATACTATTGTAATGGTTAGTTTACTATTCCTATCAGTCTGATGATTATTCCATAGGATATATTACTATTCAAATGATATTATTTGTAATGGTTTTATGGGTTCCCTAAATTATTTAAATAACTCATGTTTATTTCTTTCCTAATTGATTTATATTTTTCAACAAGTGTATTTGTTTTAATTTTTAATAATTATTATTACATAACTAATATATTATTTCATTTATACAATCTTGTTTATGATCACAATTATTCTTGAGGATTTTTCATATCTATATTTTCATAATATATATATATATATAAAACATATTTTCTATTTTTAATCCAATGGTAATATTTTCAATTCTCATGGCCATATTTATTCTCCAAATATAATTTTCAAATTAATATAATAAAAATATGTAGGTCTTATCATGTGATGTGTATTCATTATATAATACTACATTAGTAAATATGATACATTTATATAATCATAAGGGAAATTTCATTGATAAAAATTATAGGCCATTACATAAAGGAGCTCTTTTATGTAATTTCCATCTTCTCTATCATATAAATTTATTACAACCATTATAATTTAATATCCTTAGTGTCATATGAATATTAAAATTTTATTATATTAATTGTATTAATTTTGTGGCTTCCATCACTATGAGTTTTAAAATTGAGAGGAAATTTTATTTTTGGTTAAGTGAGGTGTTAGTTTTTAGAATTGGGGTTCATATTGGGATTCTAGTTTTATGAAAATCCCTAAAATGTTTTTTTATTCCTGGATCAAAGAATGGGATGTGTCCTAAGTGTTTGGGAAGGCGTTGGAGTAGTGGCTAGGAGGCCAGGCTGCTGAAAATTGAAGGTGAATGCAATTCATGATCAGACTAGGGTCATTCTCACCATGAATGAATTTTGTGGGGTGGTTTTATGTCATGAAAGTCCATGTTGAGGTTAAGATATTATATAATGGGTTATTCAAGGCATGGACATCAGTTCACACTATGAAATCATCAGCGGTGAGGGATGGTTCCCTTTGCCTTTATGTGGTTCACATCGTGACTCGTAGTGTCTCACTATTAACCTTTATTAGACTACCTATTTTTTTAATGTATTTTTTTTGATTTTATGTTAGGCCATTTTTTTTAAAACCCCTTGGGAATATTATATTTTTATAACCAAATAGACTTGTTAGATCTGTCTTTGGATCACCTATTATACACTTTTATGCCCCTTTGATTCGGTGGATTCAAGAGGATTTCATCACAAAAGTTTATGGTTGGATCTCTCTATCCATTATCTTGCCTATATTTATATATATTCATTGGTTTTTATTCAAATAGATCAGGTTTTTAATGAATATTTCATCACAACATGGTGAAATCATCACACTTCAGGAAGATTCCATGTGATCCTCCTAAAGGACATCCAAAGAGGATTTATTCAAGATTCCATTCAATTTTTAACATGAGGTATATGGGTACATGGATTTATTTAAGGTTTATAGAAAATTTGAGTTTAATTTTCCATCAATTCATTATTGTAATTTGGGTATTTTTTTGGCATAGGTCTCAAGGTGCATCAAGAGAAGACTACAACCCATTGCTTGTGGTTTTAGTGTCACGATACTACTTAGTGAGTTAATATTGATTATTAAAATTTTAATTTTTAGTTTAAAATGTATAATTAATTAATTTTATATAATTTTTATATGGGATAGGAACTTATGTAAATGGTAGTTTTTATGAGCTTTAGTTTTATTTATGATCACCGGTTGAGGTAAGTGGCCTTTACATTACTACATATCCATATCTGTTGGTGATTTTATGTTCATGTATATGCATTATAATTATATATATCTATATTTTATTAATTGTGTGATCTCTCTATAAGTTTGGGATGGACTCGCATTGGCCTCATTTTTATCATAGAATACATTGCTTGGTAGATGGTATGATGGTTGTGCCCAGGTCAAAAATCTGTCAGTGGCCTTCCTTACTGATTTCTTAGTAGAAGGAGTGGTTTTCAATGAAAAAGAGAATTTCTTTCTTATATGTGATTTTAAAAATAGGATATGATTTAAATTGAAAATAATGAAAAATGGATTATTTGACAACTGGATTCTTAAATGGTATTTCAAAATAGGAATGATGTTTTCTAAAGAATGTTTTGATGGGATTTAGTCAAACTCCTAACACGAGTAAAAATGCATTTGATACAATTTATAAATGATATGAATATATTATTTTGAATTATTTTAAAAAGGTAATACCCATAGGATTGATTGATATGGTTTTTGTAATTTTGACCTCTTTTGGGAAATGCTTTAGTTTCTACTATCATATGCTTCGAGGTGGTGCTTTCATAGTGTGTGGCATGTTTCATGATGATGATTTTAGTGTGTATATCCCTATGTGAACTATATTTTTGAAATCAAAGTGATATTTTTATCTATATAAATGTGATATAATACTTATATTTTTGAGATGGGTATTGAGATAGGTTGATATGTGAGGAAAAATCTTAAGTCACTAGCACCATGTTTGTGAGATTATAAGATGGGTTGTGTTTCTTCTGTCTTATTAGCTTCATATATTGATATTATTCTTATAACCTGACTTGAATTTCATTAGAGTGGATGGTTCTAAGGAATTTCCTCTACTTTGATGAGATGTAATTGGTTAGATTGTCATGAGATAGATTCATTATTATATGTAAACGTTGGACCTACCATGAATGTGATTGGCCATGTAGAGACCCAAAGCTTTACGTACATTGACATTACATTACATTTGCTGAATACTTAGTACATAACAAAAACACACACACAAGGATCGTAATAGTTTAGTGTCTTTGGAAACTCGGAATATAATCTTCTAATCCTGGTGAAAGATCTTCAACATCTCCCATAAATATCATCTTTTTTTTATACCTAAAACCTTTCTTTATATCCTGGGGAAAAGAAAACATAAAAGGGTGAGCTCAAATGCTCAGTAAGGGTAAACAAAAGAAATATCAATCACATCATATACATAAGCACATAACTTTTTGAAATCTTAACCTGTAAAAGAGATCATAATTTCATAACCTGGGATAACTCATGGCAGTGAAATGTAATCACAATAATCATAACTTAAAACATTAAACTTTGTGGCATACACACATAATCATAGAGAATCATTTCTTGTTAGTCAAGACTCATTGCCAAGACTATGTTAGTGGACAAAGTCCCTTTCTGAACCAAGTCACCCTCGTTTCAGTCCTGTTTCACTGAACCAGTATAACCTACCATTCCAGCCATGTCTATCTCATGAGATATAAAATCTTTACCCAATGCATTAGAGGGAGATATAGGTCCCACCCATCTCATAATGATACCATTCTTATGTGTGCCACAAAATCATAAATCATACATCATTACATAACCCATGTAATACAAATGGGAATCTTAAACATCATGACATCATAATAAAATTCATATAAGATAAAGGAATTCATAAAAATAATTCCATCACAACATAATCAAATCAATGTAATAATAGGGATAAAAACAGAACCCTTTATTATCTTATATGGAAAATAATTTTGATAAAACACTTGAACTCCATTCTTGAGGAAAATATCCTTTCTTCTTCAAAAACATTTATCCTTTCATAACATGTCATACAATTTTAAACTAAAAGAAGTTGATTAAAAATAAACTTGAAAACTTGTAAAGGAAGCTTTTTGGAAATAAGGTTTTAAAAATCCATTCATGCCGTATAAGTTAAAAAAAGCATTCTTCGCACTTTTGTCAGAAAAGTCAAAAAGTACCTCGTAAAAAAACGACAAAAGATTCCTTTCATATCTTTTACTAAAAACTCACCAAAGGGTAAAATTGGATTTAAACAATTGTAGGTGGATGGAAATAATATTACATATTGAGGAAACATGGATGTGGATGATAAAATACACCCCAGTAAATACCAAAGTATAAACAATCTCGGATAAAAATGAGATTGTGATATTTTCCCTTACCTTAGGTCCGATTTGCTTCGTAAGTGTCCGAACCTCCTGTATAATGATTTAAATAATGTCATTGACTTATTACAGAATCATATTTATTGTTATTATATCATATATGGTTCACTTATGACTTTATATTACCCGTTCTTTTGTAAATTCATGTTAAAGTAGCGTTTTGGGTAAAATCGTCTCATTTGTCGTTCATGTTTTAACTTGTAATTATTCATATGATTACTTAGATAATTATTAAATAATTATAGAATATAAAACATGATTTATATATAATATATATTCATAATATACTTATATATAATGGATCGATAAATGGAAAGAAATACACCGTTCATGGAGACGGTAGGCCGTACGTACGCATGAACGCTGTTTTCGTTTCCTTATTGAATTGAGTGGAATTAAGTAGATGACATACATATATATACACATAAATCCAGTAGAATTATAATGTCATATATTTCATTATTATTGCTTATATATACTTTATAATCATTCTTAAATGGTTAACATGGAGAATGAATCGCATCGCGTCGGGGAGACGGTAGTCCGTACGTACGCACGAGCGATGATATCATTTCCATAATTATTGAATTGAATTGGAGTGGATGATACAATATATCAGAATCATTATGACTTTATAATAACTATTTATAGTTATTATTTTCACCATAATACCCATCCATGTAAGGTGTTGGTGGAAAAACAGATTACACCACGGCGTGGAGACGATATTCCGTACGTACGAACGCACGGTGATTTCATTTTCCGTAGGATGGATAGATGGTGAATTAGGATTGTTTCATACTTATAATAAAATATAAGTATATTAGTGATCCTGATGATATTACTTCATAATAAAACAACCTAAGAAGAAGAAGTGGAAGAAGAAATAAAGGTGAAAGAATCGGTAACGGAAATTACCTCTTCTTTGAAGCGCCTTTTTGAGACCTCCACTTAGGGCACTAAAATTGGTCTTTGAGGAAGACCAGAACCTCTAGGATGTTTCTAGGGAAGTGGAGAAGAGAACTAGGCAGGGGTTGGCCGAGCTTGAAGGCTCAATGTTGTGTGAGGAAGAGAGGGAGGAGGTGCCCTTTTATACGAGAGGAGAGGGGCACCTTTGGAATTCTTAAAAAGATTAATTTATAATAAATCTAACCCCACTTAAAAACCTCCAAAAATGACTCATATTCAAATATTAGATGATATAGGGTTGTAATCTCATCAACCAATCAAATTTAGACATGTTTGGATCTTAGTTTAAACCTTATCATTTTGATTTATCCTTATTTAATCTATTTAAGTTTATTTGTGGTAATAAAATTCTAAATTTTAAATTATAACAAATAATTACTTATTTGTTCTGAATTTTCCATAATTGTTTACTTTATAACATTATAGACCATATAAATTTAAATTTATAATTTTTGAATATTTTTGTGATTTTTAAACAATTTTATAATATGTTAGTTTTATAAAATAACAATAGTGTCAATTTTGACACTATTCATTTCTTTGAATTTAAATAAAATATATACAGAAGATATGTTCAAAATAAAAGCTTTAATATATTAATAAAAGGTCATATGTATCTATAAAATTAGTGGATCACATTAAATAGTTTATATAATATTTATTTTATTATTTTTAAAACCATTTATTTGTTTTATCTCTTAATAAAATAATTACTACATCATTTTTGTATAATTATTTAATATAATTATTTGTTGCATAACAATTTAAAATAAAATCCTATGATGAAGATAAATATATTACCTTTCACAATAAGACTTTTACTCTAATTTACCATCTTAAAATCACAATATTTAAATTGTTATATTTATTAAATTATGAAAGTGACAACTTTGGCATCATTTAAAATAAAATAATATAAGTGTCATAATTGCTTGTATAAGACTCCAAATGGTAAAATATTCTACAATTGGATGATTATAGTTTCAATGTACATGAACAATAAGTTTTGGTCAGGGTTTTGTGCCTTTTATGGTCACTATTAGTTTAATAAAAACTATATTCTTGATTTTTCACTAGATAAATAATTTCTACATCACTATTGTGTCACAATTAATGATAACTATTTAATCCCAAAAAATTCTAAATAAATTCTAAATATGTAGATAATTTTGTTAGATTTCTGGATACTATTCATGTTCGAAGTTTTATGATTTTTATCACTAAGTTAAAATTATTATACTTATAAGATTTAATAAAGTGACATGTTGTCACTTTCTTTGGTTTTAATAATAATTAAATTATTTTCATGGTCAAAAGTCCATAAAATGAATCTAATCAGACCCTTAGTTGATATGGGTTTACTTTTAGCCATAAAATAGAATTTTGGCATGTGTTAGGGTAATTTTATAATATTATATTTACCCTTAATTACCCGATTTACCTTTAACTATGGTAAATAAAATTTACCGTAGTTACTATTCATAATTCCCAAAAATAAAAAGTAGCCTATTAACATAATTTGGACCCACTGATTCCAAATATGGAATCCATTTTTTAAAATTCAATACACAGAAGTTGCATAAATTAAATTAAAATTAATCCCGTTGTCGAATAAAAACGGGTTTTTGTTTAAAACATTGCAAAAGATTGAATTGATTTAACCTACGAATTCGAGGTAAAATCAATGATAATGACATAAATTATATTAAATAGTAAAAATATATTCTATTTATACTTTAAAACCATTCAATATTATAATTTAACCACATAAGATATTATGATGAAAAAAGTTGTTTTTAATTAATATATAGCGTGTTTTTACTATTAATTAAAATATGAAAGTTATCGAAAAAATATCAAAACTTTATCTAATGTAAATTTTTACATCCTGATTCAAAAGAAAAATTTTATTTTTTCAAATTGAACATATAAACATGTCAAAAACTAGATTTAATGTGGGTGCGCCATCAAAAGGCGGCAAAACTGCATTTTTTGAAAAATACTTATTTTACCCGAAAAATTTATTTTGTTCTTATACCATGTTCTAGAAAATGTGTAAGATGAATAATAATGTCATAAAATTCAAAATTTAGTTAATACTATTCATAACGGCTAGTTCATGACAATATTATAATAATATATCATTGTTTATTAAAACCCAGTATTGCGTACAACACACGCTATCGAGGAAGGTCGCGATTGCGTGTAATGCAAGACAAGTCAGGGTTGCGTGTTGTGAAAGAATCCTTCGTTGTTTCGTATAACAGAATCCAACCATATTTCATTTATACATTTAATATATATATATATATATATATACTCAATGTTGCGTAGAATAACTATTATCAAAATTGTGTGTAACATGGTCCAAGAATAGTGTTGCGTATACTGCAAGCTAATACGGTGTTGCGTATAGCGCAAGGTAATATTGGTGTAGAATACAACACAAGACATTAATGAAATTAGAATAATATTTTTCATAAAATCTCGGGGTGTTAGATTCTACCCCCCTTAAAATGAATTTCGCCCTCGAAATTCGTCGGGGTTATAAATGGTTTACTATTTGAAAGTTTCTTTGATAGAAACCCACATCGTAAAAAGGAATACCAAAACTTATCTTAAAAAACTAAAGTATAAAACGTTATGGTTAACCAAGTTAACTAATCACTGGGTATCCACATAGGAGAACATAGGTGAAAATATGGACATGGAAGAGAAATCTAACCATCATGTTCTGATGGAGAGTGGTAGAGGACATGGATATGAAAAATCCAACAATCACAAAGCCATAAATTTGTGATGATCTAGGGTACCATCTGATTCATCGAATATAAGATCACTAGGATAACATTTTTGGTTTTCAATATCATTTCCATAAAGTTGAAAATTTTGAATTAGAAGAAATACTTACTTGATTTTGGTACAATCTCACTGTTGTTCCTGCTTTGAACAGTTTCCACTTCATCTCTTAAAGAAATGAAGTGTTAAAAGATCATGTGATAGAATGATGGGTCATTCCATCTGTTTCAAAAAAAAGGTTAGAAATAGTTATCAAATATTCATAAGTCCGTCTTTTGTGAGGTTGAACTTATACTTCATATATCATACCTCTTAATAAAATAAAACTAGTTTCTACTAACCAGGGACTTCCTGTAGGCCAGTGGTAGGCGATAAAGGCCAGTCGCACTTCGGTTGTGGGTTCGATTCCCACAGCCTTGTCCAAAGCGATGGGCTGTCGCCCGTCCTGCAGGTTGTCCTTTTTCTAAAAATATATTACTATAACATCCCATCAATAATATCAAAAAAAAGTTCTATCCTTAAACAATAATAACTTATGTCCAACATAATCCATTCCAATATTTAGGCTTATCTAAAATACTTTGGTCCACTCTCATAACATAGTGAAAACGATTACCAGAGATTTAATACCATCGTTGATCCCCATATATTGTAATACTGCATTCCTATCTTGTTGGTCACATTCCAATCATTCGAAGACCTTAATCATGTATTCCATTGAACCTTAGTGAAAACATGAATGCAGTTAAAAGTTAACACTTTCCACAAACCAAAATCCTCAAAATTCTTTATAATCAAACCATGATATCACTTAGTCCTTATATCAATCATGAGCTCATGAATACTGTCAAACATTTCATTTTCTCTTTATCACTTCATTATGCGCATATCATCCACTTTCCAAAAAATATCTGAATAACCTTTCATTGTTACTCATACCATTCATCATAAACTTTCAAAACTTAAGGAAAGACAATAGTGTAACAATCCTTAGATGTCTTTTTATTCTATAGTACAACATTACACTTGACAAACATGTAATCATTCCACTACCTTCTTAAACCATTGACCGAGCTTCAAAAATTCTTTCATCTCACATATCATTTGTAGTCTCTTCATCATCATCAACAAAAATACTACCCATACGACCATAATGATTCTCTTCATTAGACATTCCCTTAGGGAATTGGTTTGCATAATGCCCGTACATTCCACATTTAAAACATTTAACCATTGTTGATGTCGTAGCAATACAATTAACCTCATCTATGGTGTTAACTGAAACTTTTCCATTGCACTTACTGGCTTTGTGTCCTTCTTTTCCACACCCAAAGCATCTTCTAGTTCCTTTGAAACATTCTCCTTGATGCCTCTTCCCACATGATTTACATAGGGGAAATTTAACTTTCTTTCCTCTATGATCATCATGAAACTCCGTCTTTCTCTTATTAGCTGAGTCAGGAAACTTACCAAATTTGAGTTTATTGATCATATTATGAGATTGCTGATTCATCATAATAATGATTTTTTGGACTTTTAAATCCCATTTCATTTGGTTGCTCATGAAGAATATCATTCCATTTTCCCTCATATCCTCTATTATCGTGAATCATCTTGTTTCCAGTCATTTTCTAAAACCCAAAAAAACAATAGTGTGAGTGACAAAAATCATGATAGGTTAAGCAACATAATAAAGGGGAATTAACTTCAATATCTAACATCTTAGGTTTAATTCTAAGATTGTTACCGTAGTGCTAGGACTATATCCTATATGTATACTTATCCTTAGGGACAACCCTAGACATACCTTAGAAATATCTCTAGGGATCTGACTAATGTTTTCGCGTCCTAGTTTCCAAAGGTTGACTAAACCTTTCCTCTGATACCAACTATAGAGACCCAAAGCTTTACGTACATTGACATTACATTACATTTGCTGAATACTTAGTACATAACAAAAACACACACACAAGGATCGTAATAGTTTAGTGTCTTTGGAAACTCGGAATATAATCTTCTAATCCTGGTGAAAGATCTTCAACATCTCCCATAAAGATCTTCTTTTTTTTTATACCTAAAACCTTTCTTTATATCCTGGGAAAAATAAAACATAAAAGGGTGAGCTCAAATGCTCAGTAAGGGTAAAAAAAATAAATATCAATCACATCATATACATAAGCACATAACTTTTGGAAATCTTAACCTGTAAAAGAGATCATAATTTCATAACCTGGGATAACTCATGGCAGTGAAATGTAATCACAATAATCATAACTTAAAAGATTAAACTTTGTGGAATACACACATAATCATAGAGAATCATTTCTTGTTAGTCAAGACTCATTGCCAAGACTATCTTAGTGGACAAAGTCCCTTTCTGAACCAAGTCACCCTCGTTTCAGTCCTGTTTCACTGAACCGGTATAACCTACCATTCCAGCCATGTCTATCTCATGAGATATAAAATCTTTACCCAATGCATTGGAGGGAGATATAAGTCCCACCCATCTCATAATGATACCATTCTTATGTGTGCCACAAAATCCTAAATCATACATCATTACATAACCCATGTAATACAAATAGGAATCTTAAACATCATGACATCATAATACAATTCATATAAGATAAAGGAATTCATAAAAATAATTCCATATCAACATAATCAAATCAATGTAATAATAGGGATAAAAATATAACCCTTTATTATCTTAGATGGAAAATAATTTTGATAAAACACTTGAACTCCATTCTTGAGGAAAATATCATTTCTTCTTCAAAAACATTTATCCTTTCATAACATGTCATACAATTTTAAGCTAAAAGAAGTTGATTAAAAATAAACTTGAAAACATGTAAAGGAAGCCTTTTGTAAATAAGGTTTTAAAAATCCATTCATGGCGTATAAGTTAAAAAAACATTCTTCGCACTTTTGTCGGAAAAGTCAAAAAGTACCTCGTACAAAAAAAATGACAAAAGATTCCTTTCATATCTTTTACTAAAAACTCACCAAAGGGTAAAATTGGATTTAAACAATTTTAGGTGGATGGAAATAATATTACATATTGAGGAAACATGGATGTGGATGATAAAATACACCCCTGTAAATACCAAAGTATAAACAATCTCGGATAAAAATGAGATTGTGATATTTTCCATTACCTTAGGTCCGATTTGCTTCATAAGTGTCCGAACCTCCTGTATAATGATTTAAATAATGTCATTGACTTATTAAAGAATCATATTCATTGTTATTATATCATATATGGTTCACTTATGACTTTATATTACCCGTTCTTTTGTAAATTCATGTTAAAGTAGCGTTTTGGGTAAAATCGTCTCATTTGTCGTTCGTGTTTTAACTTGTAATTATTCATATGATTACTTAGATCATTATTACTTAATTATAGAATATAAAACATGATTTATATATAATATATATTCAGAATATACATATATATAATGGATCGATAAATGGAAAGAAATACACCGTTCATGGAGACGGTAGGCCGTACGTACGCATGAACGCTGTTTTCATTTCCTTATTGAATTGAGTGGAATTAAGTAGATGAAATACATATATATACACATAAATCCAGTAGCTTTATAATGTCATATATTTCATTATTATTGCTTATATATACTTTATAATCATTCTTAAATGGTTAACATGGAGAATGAATCGCATCGCGTCGTGGAGACGGTAGTCCGTACGTACGCACGAGCGATGATATCATTTCCATAATTATTGAATTGAATTGGAGTGGATGATATAATATATCAGAATCATTATGATGTTATAATAACTATGTATAGTTATTATTTTCACCATAATACCCATCCATGTAAGGTGTTGGTGGAAAAAAAGATTACACCACGGCGTGGAGACGGTATTCCGTACGTACGCACGCGCGATGATTTCGTTTTCCGTAGGATGGATAGATGGTGAATTAGGATTGTTTCATACTTATAATAAAATATCAGTATATTAGTGATACTGATGTTATTACTTAATAAAAAAACAACCTAATAAGAAGAAGTGGAAGAAAAAATAAAGGTGAAAGAATCGGTAACGGAAATTACCTCTTCTTTGAAGCGCCTTTTTGAGACCTCCTCTTAGGGCACTAAAATTGGTCTTTGAGGAAGACCAGAACCTCTAGGATGTTTCTAGGGAAGTGTAGAAGAGAACTTGGCAGGGGTTGGCCGAGCTTGAAGGCTCAAAGTTGTGCGAGGAAGAGAGGGAGGAGGTGCCCTTTATAAGGGAGGAGAGGGGCACCTTTGGAATTCTTAAAAATATTAATTTATAATAAATCTAACCCCACTTACAAACCTCCAAAAATGACTCATATTAGAATATTAGATGAGATAGGGTTGTAATCTCATCAACCAATCAAATTTAGACATGTTTGGATCTTATTTTAAACCTTATCATTTTGATTTATCCTTATTTAATCTATTTAAGTTTATTTGTGCTAATAAAATTCTAAATTTTAAATTATAACAAATAATTACTTATTTGTTGTGAATTTTCCATAATTGTTTACTTTATAACATTATAGACCATATAAATTTAAATTTATAATTTTTAAATATATTTGTGATTTTTAAACAATTTTATAATATGTTAGTTTTATAAAATAACAATAGTGTCAATTTTGACACTATTCATTTATTTGAATTTAAATAAAATATATACAGAAGATATGTTCAAAATAAAAGCTTTAATATATTAATAAAAGGTCATATGTAGCTATAAAATTAGTGGATCACATTAAATAGTTCATATAATATTTATTTTATTATTTTTAATACCATTTATTTGGTTTATCTCTTAATAAAATAATTACTAAATCATTTTGTTATAATTATTTAATATACTTATTTGTTGCATAAAAATTTAAAATAAAATCCTATGATGAAGCTAAAGATATTACCTTTCACAATAATACTTTTACTAGAATTTACCATCTTAAAATAAAAATATTTAATTGTTATATTTATTAAATTATGAAGATGACAACTTCAGCATCATTTAAAATAAAATAATATAAGTATCATAATTGCTTGTATAAGACTCCAAATGGTCAAATATTCGACCATTGGATGATTATAGTTTCAATTCACATGACCAATAAGTTTTGGTCAGGGTTTTGTGCCTTTTATAGTCACTATTAGTTTAATAAAAACTATATTCTTGATTTTTCACTAGATAAATAATTTCTGCATCACTATTGTGTCACAATTAATGATAACTATTTAATCCCAAAAAATTCTAAATAAATTCTCATGATGTAGATAATTTTGTTAGCTTTCTGGATACTATTCATTTTCGAAGTTTTATGATGTTTATCACTAAGTTAAAATTATTTTACTTATAAGATTTAAGAAAGTGACATGTTGTCACTTTCTTTGGTTTTAATAATAATTAAATTATTTTCATGGTCAAAATCCATAAAATGAATCTAATACGACCCTTAGTTGATATGGGTTTACTTTTAGCCATCAAATAGAATTTTGGCATGTGTTAGGGTAATTTTATAATATTATATTTACCCTTAATTACCTGATTTACCTTTAACTATGGTAAATAAAATTTACCGTAGTTACTATTCATAATTCCCAAAAATAAAAAGTAGCCTATTAACATAATTTGGACCCACTAATTCCAAATATGGAATCCATTTTTTAAAAATCAATACACAGAAGTTGCAGAAATTAAATTAAAATTAATCCCGTTGTCGAATAAAAACGAGTTTTTGTTTAAAACATTGCAAAAGATTGAATTGATTTAACCTACGAATTCAAGGTAAAATCAATGCTAATGACATACATTATATTAAATGGTAAAAATATATTCTATTTATACTTTAAAACCATTCAATATTATAATTTAACCACATAAGATATTATGATGAAAAAAGTTGTTTTTAATTAAAATATAGCGTGTTTTTACTATTCATTAAAATATGAAAGTTATCGGAAAAATATCAAAACTTTATCTAATGTAAATTTTTACATCCTGATTCAAAATAAGAATTTTATTTTTTCAAATTGAACATATAAACATGTCAAAAACTAGATTTAAAGTGGGTGCGCCATCAAAAGGCGGCAAAACTGCATTTTTTGAAAAATACTTATTTTACCTGAAAAATTTATTTTGTTCTTATACCATGTTCTAGAAAATGTGTAAGATGAATAATAATGTCATAAAATTAAAAATTTAGTTAATACTATTCATAATGGCTAGTTCATGACAATATTATAATAATATATCATTTTTTATTAAAACCCGGTATTGCGTACAACACACGCTATCGAGGAAGGTCGCAATTGCGTGTAATGCAAGCCAAGTCAGGGTTGCGTGTTGTGAAAGAATCCTTAGTTGTTTCGTATAACAGAATCCAACCATATTTCATTTATACATTTAATATATATTTATATATATACTCAATGTTGCGTAGAATAACTATTATCAAAATTATGTGTAACATGGTCCAAGAATAGTGTTGCGTATACTGCAAGCTAATACGGTGTTGCGTATAGCGCAAGGTAATCTTGGTGTAGAATACAACACAAGACATTAATGAAATTAAAATAATATTTTTCATAAAATCTCGGGGTGTTACATTCTACCCCCCTTAAAATGAATTTCGCCCTCGAAATTCGTCGGGGTTATAAATGGTTTACTATTTGAAAGTTTCTTTGATAGAAACCCACATCGTAAAAAGGAATACCAAAACTTATCTTAAAAAACTAAAGTATAAAACGCAATGGTTACCCAAGTTAACTAATCACTGGGTATCCACATAGGAGAACATAGGTGAAAATATGGACATGGAAGAGAAATCTAACCATCATGTTCTGATGGAGAGTGGTAGAGGACATTGCTATGAAAAAGCCAACAATCAAAAAGCCATAAATTTGTGATGATCTAGGGTACCATCTGATTCATCGAATATAAGATCACTAGGATAACATTTTTGGTTTTCAACATCATTTCCCTAAAGTTGAAAATTTTGAATTAGAAGAAATACTTACTTGATTTTGGTACAATCTCACTGTTGTTCCTGCTTTGAACAGTTTCCACTTCATCTCTTAAAGAAATGAAGTGTTAAAAGATCATGTGATAGA